>BSBM01000765.1:16967500-18207500 GCA_027924585.1 Larix kaempferi | reverse complement strand
TCCAAATTTTTTTTTTTTTCACACACGGAAAAATATTTTGCAAAGTGATCCTAATTAATGAAATCATTCATCGATTGAACTCTAACCGTCGATATAGGGGCAATTAGATCTCAATAAATGCATGATTGATGTGGTCCTAACCTATGGTTTACTTAATCGAAATTTGAATTGCCTAACCATTACAATGCAATGAACTAGAAATTTAGCATACCGCATTCTCCTGTTTCTACAAGTTAATTATATCAATTTCGTTCAACTCGTTTAAGAATTTTGTAGGTATTATGTTATTCTGATCAATATTTTTACATATTTTTTATGTTTTGAATTTATTTGAATTTGTTGTCATTCACAAGACCATTCCTTTTCCATAATGGCTAAATGAACCAGGTCCAAAGCTATTGCAGAGAAGTTGAAGCTCAAGGACCCTAATTTTGGATTCTACTCAGATACCGATGCAAGGGTCACCGATACGATTTGTCTGGACTGGTATAGGATCTAGAACATTTTCGATGGGGATGATTTCTTAGAGATCAATAAGGAGGATCAAATTTATAAGAATATAAGAAACTCCCAATTCTATGCTATCGCCACATGCCCTACCGTCATGCCATACACCGACTTGGTGAAATGGATGATCAATTATGTAGACATATCGACCAACACATTTAGAGATGAAAACCATGTGGTTTATGCCTCTTTTAAGCCATATACCTTTTCCATAATCTTCGTATTAAAGGCCTTGCAGTAGCTCCTCACATAGGATTTCATAAGGGTGTTCAAGAGCAAGTATGAACGTAGTGTTCTCCTAAAAACTTGGATGGTTGACCCTGACATGTCACATCTTAGATCCCCTCAGTCCTTTAGAGTGATGGGGGAATAATATGATTCATTTCTGCTTATCCACAACTCTGCCATTTTTACACAACCGCAATATGTTTGGTCCACAATTCCGCAATCTACAATCCGCAAGTCGAAAGTTTGAAGGGTAGAATGCTCATATAATAGCATCAAAGAAAATACGACTCTGACTTCTGCATTCCGCAGTACGGGAGTCGAGAAGTTGGAACAACCAATATAAAACTTTGAATATTTACACCTTCAACTTCTGCACTCTGCCACCACGATGTAGGAGTCAGAAAGTCAGAACACCAATTCAACATTTCTACGATTTATGCCTCTGAATTCTGCACTCCGCATTTGCGATGCGAGAATCAAAAATTCGGAAAACCAATTCACCATTTCGATGATTTACACCTCCAAATTATGCACGTTGCATCTGTGATGCAGGAGTCAGAAATTCAGAACACCCAAATTCACCATTTCACCATTTTGATGATTTACGCCTCCGACTTCTGCACTTCACATCTGCGATGCAAGAGTCGGAAAGTTGGAGCTCCAAACACACTATGTCAAGAAAACGTGCCCCTGAATTCCACATTCCGTAATGTGGGAGTCAGGAGGTCAAAACGCCAAAATACCTGGTGTTTAACGAAAATGTTCCCCCGACTTCCGCATTCCGCACTACGGGTTCGAAAATTCAGGAGCTAGACATACCCATATGACCACCAACATCGAAGGTTGGTAACTTCTTCATTCGAAGTCCTTTTTGGTAAAAATCGATACCGTTGGAAATCTATCGGTGAGCTCTATGCAACAGTGAGATCCCCTACCACACTCAAGAACTATGACCTACCCTTATTTAACCCAAAGGGTGGCCTCCAACTCCATCAAAACCTCTTTGTCCCACTGTCAAGAGCGCTCGAATTACCCTGTCAAGGCCCCTCCCTTCATATAACCACAAAGTGGGTATCAACACATCAGGGGGTGTCTAATTCATCCCCTAAGCTCATATGATTAAGTGAAAACCTTCTAAGGATGTGTGCAATGCATAGTAAACATACATAGTGGGACTAAATCTAATGAATGCATATGCAACATACAAGATTAACAACAAAATCAACATAAGCTAAATGATGAAGCAAACAACCAATGCGCTAGCCTCATGGTTAGGCTCATACAAATACTTCCTACTGATTAATTCCCTATGATCATTTCATTCAATTTAACTTGAAATAGCAATTAAAACCACATAGGAAATAACATCATTTGAGACCACAAAGAGCACATACATTTTGAGATGAAACTGTCTAATAAAATGGCTATGTGAGAGCAACATTCCACCCAACCATAGGTCTCTATCTAGCCTATATTCTTTTAGCTAAGATACCACCCTGAATCTGGGATGTGTATCCACTAAGGAGGAACTAAATAGGCTCACTCACAGCCATGGCTTCACACAATAGACATGCTAATCCAACACACAGTTGGGTTTATCAAGAATTTAAGGAAGAATGTAGGAGGGTGCTAATACAATAACTCCAACCTTAGAGCTACAGGACTCTCAATTCACACTCGCAAATTCTTGGAACCCACAATACCTACCACACCCAACACAAGGTAGTATTCCCTTCATTGCTACACAGTCCCTTAGGCCATACCTTCCCTCTGGTGCTCTTCAGGGTGGGCATAGAAAGGTCCAAGATGTTGGATCCTTGAGAATCTAGCCTTCACTAAGTTTATCACGCAACCCTACCTTCTGTTCTATTCTTCTCTATCATTTCCACTGGATTTTCTCACTTTCTATGGCCAAGCAACTCTATCCCGCAGCTAGGTTCTCGACCATCAACACAAGGTTTACTCATAGGTATTTGAGCATTTAACACACTGCAAATATTCCCTAGGGTTCAGGCCTATGGACCCCCTGCTGGATTGAGCTTCCCGCATGAAATTTTGGGCAGATTCGTCACTCTAAATTCGGGTTTTTACAGAATCGCGATTTTCTTCTTTCTTTACTGCTTGACTCTCTGTTATGCCCCCCAAAACACCTGTTTCTACTCCCAGTGGAATTGGGATGATGGTATACAAATTCCCATGGGTAAAGTGACTTGTGGATCAAGGAAAAACAGAGCCCCATACTCTGCCATCCAAAATTTTAGGGTTTTCCTACACTCCATCAACCTCATGAATAGTTTCTTCAACCACCTTCCACGACAAAATTAAATTTTAGCAAGGAAAGTGAAAGGGGTTCTCAAGATGACATTTGGCAGTCCATGGTTCAATCTCACAACCCCCTCACCCTTCCCTAGTGGATACACATGGACCCCTCTTATTAGTTTCCTCCATAGCCAGTTTCTTTGGTATTTTTATTGCAATATTAATGTTTACATCATTTACAATGTCCCATGGTTTAATAGCACATGGATAACATAATTTCTAATACTTTCCTTATACCTAAACACCAAGCATCCACTAGTGGGGCCTTGGCCTTGAGCTCCATGCTAGAAAAACATACATCGCATGTATACAATAGTTACATTGAAATCAAAATATGTCCTAAGGGTCAAAATGGGGGTATTACATTTCCCTCCTCCTTAGAAAAACTGTCCTCAGTGTTCTCAAAACTGAACAAAAATGGAAATGCCTCTCTCATGGCATCCTATAGCTCCCATGTAGCCTCATCAGGACTAAGGTGCTTCCATTGCATCTTCACCTGTCTCATAGCTCAGTTCCAGGGGAATGTGAACTTCTTTTCGAGGATGTGCATAGGATCCACTTAGAACTCTCCCTCGGGTTCCACCTGTATCACATTCCAATCAATTATGTGATTAGGATCATGTACATATTTCTTAGGCAAAGAAACATGGAAAACATTATGAGCTCTCATGTTGGTAGGCAATGCAATTCTATATGCAATTGGTCCTATCCTATCAAGGAATTCAATTGGCCCACAATATCTTGGTGCCAACTTGGCACAACTCCCCAACTTTAGGGAACTTTTCCTTGGTTTCACTCTCAAATAGACATGATCCCCAATCTGCATAACTCTTCTTCCTGTCCTGAGCTGCCTTTAAATTCTTCTTGATTTTAACAATTTTATGTTCCATTTCTTTGATCACCTCTGGTCCAAGCACTACCCTGTTCACCGGACTATCCCAATTCACTGGAGTCTTCCATCCTTTTCCATACAATACCTCAAAAGGAGTCATCCCCAATGATGCATGATGTCCATTATTGTATGCAAATTCTACCAAGTGTAGGCAGTCCTCCCACTTGGATGGTTTTTCCATCACATAGATTCTCAACATGTCTTCAAGAACCTGATTCACCCTCTCAGTTTGACCATTATTTGAGGATGATATGATGTACTAAAGTTCAGCCAAGTTCCCAATTCCTGAAATAGTCCCTTCCAAAAATTGGATGTGAACTTTACATCTCGATCTAGAATTATTTCTTTGGGCAATCCATGCAATCTGAATATCTCCTTCATTAATTGTTTTTCTATGTCACTTGTATTATGAGTGGACTTGACTAGAATAATGTGAGATACCTTTGATAGCTTGTCCACCACTACCATAATTGAATCATGATTCCTCACTATCATTGGCAAACCTGTTATAAAATCCATAGAAATTACTTCCCACTTCAATTGTGGAATGGGAAAAGGCTGCAATAATCCTACTGGATGTTGATGTTCTGCCTTGACTTGTTCGCATTTTTGACACCTAGAAATATATTATGCTATGTCCTTCTTCATCCCATGCCAAAAGTATTTCTTTCTTGTTGTTTTTATTGTCTTTTGATATCTTGGATGTCCAGAGTATGGATTTTGATGTATTTCATCCATCATTAGCTTCTTTAAATATGCACAATCTAGAATATACAGTCTAGTACCTTGATACAGGATAGTATAATATTCACCAAGCTGATACAGTCTAGTACCTGCAAATTTTCTTTAATTTGAAGGTAAGTTCCATCACTGGTTTGGGATTCAAGAGATCTTGCCTTCAAATCTGATTTGCACATACTTAATGTTGCAATGTGAAAATTTCTACTGAGAGCATATGTAACCTTATTCTCTTTTTTTCTTCCAGGATTAATTTAAAAATAAAATTCACAGATAAATTCCATCCACCTATCTTTCCTAGCATTCAAGTTTGGTTGGTCAAGCAAATACTTGAAGCTCATGTGGTCTGTCCTAAGCTCAAATCTTCTTCCCAACAAATAATGTCTCCACATCTTGAGAGTATGTACTATGGATTCCATCTCTAAATCATGTGTGGCATAATTCTTTTCATTCTCTTTCAATTTCCTTGACTCATAGCAAATCACAAATCCTTCTTGCATGAGCACTCCACCTAGCCCTTCAATGCAAGCATCTGTGCACACTACAAAATCCTTCCTTGGATCTGCAATATTCAAAACAGGAGCATCGGTAAGATACTTCTTTAACTGCTGAAAGATTCTCTCACATTTTTCAGACCATGCCAACTTAACATTCTTCCTCTACAATGATGTAATTGGATGTGATATTTTGGAGAATCCCTCAATGAACGCTCTATAACGGTCTGCAATACCCATAAAATATAAAAACATCTTAAACATTCTTTGGACTAGGCCAATCCATTATGGCTTCAATCTTTTCTGGATCCACTGCAATTTCCTCTTCTAAGATGACATGA
The DNA here is from genome assembly GCA_027924585.1 of Larix kaempferi. Lineage (NCBI taxonomy): Eukaryota > Viridiplantae > Streptophyta > Pinopsida > Pinales > Pinaceae > Larix > Larix kaempferi. The sequence continues at coordinate 18,201,981 of BSBM01000765.1, read as the reverse complement.
CCCAAATACTATACCTTCCTCTCATAGAAATCACACTTGCTCAGCTTTGCATACATTTGGTGCTCTCTAAGAACTTGCAACACTATTCTTATTTGTTCATCATTCTCTTCTTCATTCCTTGAATAAACAAGAATGTCATCCAAGAACACTATCACAAACTTAACCAAATATTTGTTGAAGACACTATTCATGAGACAGATGGATGTAGCAAGTGCATTGGTAAGACCAAATGGCACCACTATGAACTCATAATGACCATATATTGTCCACAAAGTTGTCTTGTGAATGTATTATTCTTTTATCCTCACTTGATGATATCCAAACCTTAAGTCAATATTTGAAAACAATTTATCTTCCTTCATTTGATCAAACAAATCATTAATTCTTGGAAATGGGTACTTACACTTGACTGTCACTTTATTGAGCTGTCTATAATCAATACACATCCTTAAAGTACCATCCTTTTTCTTGACAAATAACGCTTTTGCTCCCCAAGGAGATACACTAGGCCTAATATACTTCTTTTCCATTAATTCCTATAGCTGCATCTTTAAATCTACCAATTCTGGTGTGCTCATTCTAAAAGGAGCTTTAGAAATCAGTGTTGCTCCTGGAACAAGATCAATGGTAAAATCAATAGCATGCGGTCCACTAAAAGACAAAACTGGCCTATTCTACCTAGTCAAAACTCAGAAAATTAATCATAAATGATTAATTAATTTTATCCTAAGTCTAGAATGACATAGTGGATTTTTTAAATGTTCCAACACCCCCCCTTAAGACTGACTTTATGTGATGGGAATTAGAAAAATACCAAAAATATAGGGCCCAAGAAACAAGGCTTATCGTCACCCCAATACAAAAATAACTAGTCCATGTAAACCGAGGAAACGGGGAAAACCTCATGGGAACAAAACCCTCTCTCAAAAATGGATATGCTTGATGTCTTCCTACTGTCATGTTGCTCATTTGAATGAGCTGAATGAGCTGAATGGGCTGCTTCTGAGTAATTGACTTGATGAAGAGATTGTGGATGTCATGATTATGCATCTGTGCATCAATGTTGTGTAGGAAAGAACCATGTGTTGAAGCTCTATGAAGCTCATCTTCTGATGATGGAGGAGCATCAAATGAATTTTTCTTGCTGCTATAACATACATAGTCAAATTTTAAAACATAATCAATGATGGAAAGAAGATATATGCATACTCGTTCCCAAGGAGAAACAATGACCTCAACAGGATCAATTTCGTTTGTAGCTGTAATATGGTATACTAGTTCTTGTACTCTCAAACTGATGTAGAAACTTTTTGATATTTAAAATGAGATCATGCAGCTCTGAAATATCAGAATGTAATTCATATGGAGCAGCAACCAATAAAGATGTGGAGTCTCCATGATCGAACACAATTTCAGTAGAAAAAGTTTGAGAAACTAGATCACCCGGACAGCTGAGCGAGCCTGGAGAGTGTGAGGACTTGACTTTTGAACCATGAGTAATGGGTCAGGTCCAGATGTGTGGAATATCAATCCAAATAATTCCAAAACAATGTCTGTCCAACCAATGAAAGATATGCAAGACAAAAGTGCAACAGAGGCAACTAACACAGTGTGGGAAAACATAGAATTGTGTAGTTTCTTAATCGGAGAACTTGGGGTTTGTAGGGTATTTTTTGCATCCAAAGGTTGGGTAAATGGTGTGGGATATGTAATGACCTGCATATCAGACTATGAATCATCTTCTAAATTAGAGTCTAAAAGATTTGAATGTTGGTGAAAAGAGCTTTCAGAAGACAAGTTAGAAGCTAGTAAAAAATGACTAGTTTTGAGAGTAGACTTGGGTGAACTGACTAAAGAATGTATTGAGGAAGAAGTGGAGGTTTCTGATTATGATATATCTGAATTTGAATCAATATCAAATACATTAGAATTATATTTCACTCTAGCACTCAAAGCATAAGCATGATTACCTTTGGGAGAGGCTTGGAAACAGTGTTCTTGTTCTACAGCAAGCTTGCCTTGTTCTTTCTTTGCAACGTAAGAAACATATATGTTATGCTCTTCAAGCATCTTGGCCATGATGTCCAGTTTATTCTTGAAGCAAGATTTCCCAGGATGAGTTCCCTTGCAGCAATAAGAACACTTGGGCTTCTCCTTCTTCATCTTCTTGGATTTGGAATCTCCATCATAATCCTCTTCATCTGACAATGTCTTTTGTTTGGATTTGTCATTCTTCCTTGGTCCATGAGCAACAAGTGCAAAGTATTTGGAGGGTGATTGATCCCTCATTTGGACCAGCCTGTCCTTTTCTTGAATGAGCGAAGCAATGCATGCATCCAAGGTTGTCATCTTCCACTTTGGAACTGCAAGTCTTGTAGAATGAAAAGTAGACACAAATACTAAGTATTCAAAACTCAGTTTTGACATAATGGTAAGGATTAATTGCTCATCCTTCTTCTCTATGCCACATTACTTGAGTTGAAGCACTAGGTTCTTGAATTTTGAGATGAACTCCTCCATAGAATAAAAATTACTTGGACTAAGAGAGATCAGCTCAATCTCCAACAAATGACCTCTGAGCTCGTCCTGTTTTCCATTGAGAGACTCTAGCTTTGTCCACACTTCATTTGGAGTTGATAGAGAATCTATATGGAATAGAAGATCTGTAGATACAGAGAGAAAAAGAAACCCATAAAATTCATCAAGCCTATTGAACCATTTGGATTTTAATGCAACAGCTCCTGGTTCAGTTTCAAGCCCCATAGTGACTCTATACAATCCTTTGCTCCGAAGCTGGATGATCATATGTGCCTTCCAGTCAAAGAAAATGAGGGGAGTGAGAGTCACAACTTTGTCTTGATTTTGCTCCATACTGATGTGCTCCTGGTGATGGCAATACCTACAAAAACACTCTTGGAAATTGCTTTGAATCAAGCAAGCTCTGATACCATGTGAAATTTTCAATTACTGGAAACTAGATTCATAAGACAATTTCACCATGGAATATTTTAGACAAGGAGAGAAGAAGAATAGAGAGAATAAATTATGGAAAACACTATGTATCTTATTAATTGATACTGTAACAATATATAACACATCCTACATGGACAAAATCAAATTTCTTTGAGGCAATATGGAAAGAGCAAAAAGAAAGGCTTAGAAAAAGACAAAAAAAACCCTAGGTGGCAAAAGCAGTTTCCAAAACTGTGTTAGAGGCTCACAAATTTGGAAATTATGGTATGGAAGATCATGAGTGAGGTAAATAGGATGTAATGGTGGCTTTAGAAGGTTAGATATGATGTGTAGGTCGAATTGGTAAAGCGCCAAAAGATTCCAAGTTAACTAGCTTTATATTTTCCACTACAAAGTAGAAAAAGCAGGACAAAGCTAACTAAAACTGGATAGTGTCTTTCTAATTCAGGAATAGAATAAAATCTAACAGAATTCAAGGAAATCTTATCCAAAATCTATCCAAATTCGTTTTTGTGAATGAGGACAACATGCGGTCCACTAAAAGACAAAACTGGCCTATTCTACCTAGTCAAAACTCAGGAAATTAATCATAAATGATTAATTAATTTTATCCTAAGTCTAGAATCACATAGTGGCTTTTTTAAATGTTCCAACACCCCCCCTTAAGCCTAAATTTATGTGATGGGAATCAGAAAAGTACCAAAAATATAGGGCCCAAGCAAAAAGGCTTATGGTCACCCCAATACAAAAATAACTAGTCCATGTAAACCGAGGAAACTAGGAAAACCTCATGGGAACAAAACCCTCCCTCAAAAATGGATATGCTTGATGTCTTCATACTATCATGTTGCTCATTTGAATGAGCTGAATGGGTTGAATGGGCTGCTTCTGAGTAACTGACCTGATGAAGAGATTGAGGATGTCATGATCATGCATCAGTGCATCAATGTTATGTAGGAAAGAACCATGTGTTGAAGCTCTATGAAGCTCATCTTCTGATGGTGGAGGAGTATCAAACGAATTTTTCTTGCTGCTATAACATATATAATCAAATTTTAAAACATAATCAATGATGGAAAGAAGATCTATGCATACTCCTTCCCAAGGAGAAACAATGACCTCAACAGGATCAATTTCGTTTGTAGCTGTAATATGGTGTACTAGTTCTTGTAATTTCTTCTCAAACTGATGTAGAACATTTTTTATATTTAAAATGAGATTGTGCAGCTCTGAAATATCATAATGTAATTCATATGGATCAGCAACCAATAAATATGTGGAGTCTCCATGATCGAACACAATTTCAGTAGAAAAAGTTTGAGAAACTAGATCACCCGGATAGCTGAGCGAGCCTGGAGAGTGTGAGGACTTGACTTTTGAACCATGAGTGATGGGGTCAGGTCCAGATGTGTGGAATAATAGTCCAAATAATTCCAAAACAATGTCTATCCAGCCAATGAAAGATATGCAAGACAAAAGTGCAACAGAGGCAACTGACACAGTGTAGGAAAACATAGAATTGTGTAGTTTCTTAACCGGAGAACTTGGGGTTTGTAGGGTATTTTGTGCATCCAAAGGTTGGGTAAATGGTGTGGGATATGTAATGAACTGCATATCAGAGTATGAATCATCTTCTAAATAAGAATCTAAAAGATTTGAATGTTGGTGAAAAGAGCTTTCAGAAGACAAGTCAGAAGCTAGTAAAAAATCACTAGTTTTGAGAGTAGACTTGGGTGAACTGACTAAAGAATGTATTGAGGAAGAAGTGGAGGTTTCTGATTATGATATATCTGAATTTGAATCAATATCAAAGACATTAGAATTATATTTCACTTTAGCACTCAAAGCATAAGCATGATTACCTTTGGGAGAGGCTTGGAAATAGTGTTCTTGTTATACAGCAAGCTTGCCTTCTTCTTTCTTTGCAAAGTCAGGAACATATATGTTATGCTCTTCAAGCATCTTGGCCATGATGTCCAGTTTATTCTTGAAGCAAGATTTCCCAGGATGAGTGCCTTTGCAGCAATAAGAACACTTGGGCTTCTGCTTCTTCATCTTCTTGGATTTGGAATCTCCGTCATAATACTCTTCATCTGACAATGTCTTTTGTTTGGATTTGTCATTCTTCCTTGGTACATGAGCAACAAGTGCAAATTCTTTGGAGGGTGATTGATCCCTCATTTGGACCAGATTTTCCTTTTCTTGAATGAGTGAAGCAATGCATGCATCCAAGGTTGGCAACTTCCACTTTGGAACTGCAAGTCTTGTAGAATGAAAAGTAGACACAAATACGAAGTATTCAAAACTCAGTTTTGACATAATGGTAAGGATTAATTGCTCATCCTTCTTCTCTATGCCACATTACTTGAGTTGAAGCACTAGGTTCTTGAATTTTTAGATGAACTCCTCCATAGAATAAAAATTACTTAGACTAAGAGAGATCAGCTCAATCTCCAACAAATGACCTCTGAGCTCATCCTGTTTTCCAAAGAGAGACTCTAGCTTTGTCCACACTTCATTTCGAGTTGATAGAGAATCTATATGGAATAGAAGATCTGGAGATACAGAGAGAAAAAGTAACCCATAAAATTCATCAAGCCTATTGAACCATTTGGATTTTAATGCAATAGCTCCTGGCTCAGTTTCAAGCCCCATAGTGACTCTATACAATCCTTTGCTCCGAAGCTGGATGATCATATGTGCCTTCCAGTCAAAGAAAATGAAGGGAGTGAGAGTCACAACTTTGTATTGATTTTGCTCCATACTGATGTGCTCCTGGTGATGGAAATACCTGCAAAAAAACTCTTGGAAATTGCTTTGAATCAAGCAAGCTCTGATACCATGTGAAATTTTCAATTACTGGAAACTAGATTCATAAGACAATTTCACCATGGAATATTTTAGACAAGGAGAGAAGAAGAATAGAGAGAATAAATTATGGAAAAGACTCTGTATCTTATTCATTGATACTATAACAATATATAACACATCCTACATGGACAAAATCAAATTGCTTTGAGGCAATATGGAAAGAGCAATAAGAAAGGCTTAGAAAAAGACAAAAAAAACCCTAGGTGGCAAAAGCGGTTTCCAGAACTGTGTTAGAGGCTCACAAATTTGGAAAGTATGGTATGTAAGCTCATGAGTGAGGTAAATGGGATGTTATGGTGGATTTAGAAGGTTAGATATGATTTGGAGGTCGAATTGGTAAAGTGGCAAAAGATTCCAAGTTAACTAGCTTTATATTTTCCACTACAAAGTAGAAAAAGCAGGAAAAAGCTAACTAAAACTGGATAGTGTCTTTCTAATTCAAGAATAGAATAAAATCAAACAGAATTAAAGGAAATCTTATCCAGAATCTGTCCAAATTCGTTTTTGTGAATGAGGATAGCATGCGGTCCACTAAAAGACAAAACTGGCCTATTCTACCTAGTCAAAACTCAGGAAATTAATCATAAATGATTAATTAATTTTATCCTAAGTCTAGAATCACATAGTGGCTTTTTTAAATGTTCCAACACCCCCCTTAAGCCTAACTTTATGTGATGGGAATCAGAAAAGTACCAAAAATATAGGGCCCAAGCAACAAGGCTTATGGTCACCCCAATACAAAAATAACTAGTCCATGTAAACCGAGGAAACTGGGAAAACCTCATGGGAACAAAACCCTCCCTCAAAAATGGATATGCTTGATGTCTTCATACTATCATGTTGCTCATTTGAATGAGCTGAATGGGCTGAATGGGCTGCTTCTGAGTAACTGACTTGATGAAGAGATTGTGAATGTCATGATCATGCATCAGTGCATCAATGTTGTGTAGGCAAGAACCATGTGTTGAAGCTCTATGAAGCTCATCTTCTGATGATGGAGGAGCATCAAACGAATTTTTCTTGCTGCTATAACATATATAATCAAATTTTAAAACATAATCAATGATGGAAAGAAGATCTATGCATACTCCTTCCCAAGGAGAAACAATGACCTCAACCGGATCGATTTCGTTTGTAGCTGTAATATGGTGTACTAGTTCTTGTACTTTCTTCTCAAACTGATGTAGAACATTTTTTATATTTAAAATGAGATCGTGCAGCTCTGAAATATCAGAATGTAATTCATATGGAGCAGCAACCAATAAATATGTGGAGTCTCCATGATCGAACACAATTTCAGTAGAAAAAGATTGAGAAACTAGATCACCCGGACAGCTGAGCGATCCAGGAGAGTGTGAGGACTTGACTTTAGAACCATGAGTGATGGGGTCAGGTCCAGATGTGTGGAATAACAGTCCAAATAATTCCAAAACAATTTCTGTCCAACCAATGAAAGATATGCAAGACAAAAGTGCAATAGAGGCAACTGACATAGTGTAGGAAAACATAGAATTGTGTAGTTTCTTAACCGGAGAACTTGGGGTTTGTAGGGTATTTTGTGCATCCAAAGGTTGGGTAAATGGTGTGGGATATGTAATGACCTACATATCAGAGTATGAATCATCTTCTAAATCAGAATCTAAAAGATTTGAATGTTGGTGAAAAGAGCTTTCAGAAGACAAGTCAGAAGCTAGTAAGAAATGACTAGTTTTGAGAGTAGACTTGGGTGAACTGACTAAGGAATGTATTGAGGAAGAAGTGGAGGTTTCTGATTATGATATATCTGAATTTGAATCAATATCAAGGACATTGGAATTATATTTCACTCTAGAACTCAAAGCATAAGCATGATTACCTTTGGGAGAGGCTTGGAAACAGTGTTCTTGTTCTACAGCAAGCTTGCCCTATTATTTCTTTGCAAAGTCAGGAACATATATGTTATGCTCTTCAAGCATCTTGGCCATGATGTCCAGTTTATTCTTGAAGCAATATTTCCTAGGATTAGTGCCTTTGCAGCAATAAGAACACTTGGGCTTCTCCTTCTTCATCTTCTTGGATTTGGAATCTCCATCATAATCCTTTTCATCTGACAATGTCTTTTGTTTGGATTTGTCATTCTTCCCCTGGTCCATGAGCAACAACTGCAAAGTCTTTGGAGGGTGATTGATCCCTCATTTGGACCAGCTTTTCCTTTTCTTGAATGAGCGAAGCAATGCATGCATCCAAGGTTGGCATCTTCAACTTTGGAACTGCAATTCTTGTAGAATGAAAAGTAGACAGAAATACTAAGTATTCAAAACTCAGTTTTGACATAATGGTAAGGATTAATTGCTCATCCTTCTTCTCTATGCCACATTAATTGATTTGAAGCACTAGGTTCTTGACTTTTGAGATGAACTCATCCATAGAATAAAAATTACTTGGACTAAGAGAGATTAGCTCAATCTCCAACAAATGACCTCTGAGCTCGTCCTGTTTTCCAAAGAGAGACTCTAGCTTTGTCCACACTTCATTTGGAGTTGATAGAGAATCTATATGGAATAGAAGATATGGAAATACAGAGAGAAAAATTAACCCATAAAATTCATCAAGCCTATTGAACCATTTGGATTTTAATGCAACAGCTCCTGGCTCAGTTTCAAGCCCCATGGTGACTCTATACAATCCTTTGCTCCGAAGTTGGATGATCATATGTGCCTTCCAGTCAAAGAAAATGAAGGGAGTGAGAGTGACAACTTTGTCTTGATTTTGCTCCATACTGATGTGCTCCTGGTGATGGCAATACCTGCAAAAACACTCTTGGAAATTGCTTTGAATCAAGCAAGCTATGATACCATGTGAAATTTTCAATTACTGGAAACTAGATTAATAAGACAATTTCACCATAGAATATTTTAGACAAGGAGAGAAGAAGAATAGAGAAAATAAATTATGGAAAACACTATGTATCTTATTCATTGATACTGTAGCAATATATAACACATCCTACATGGACAAAATCAAATTTCTTTGAGGCAATATGGAAAGAGCAAAAAGAAAGGCTTAGAAAATGACAAAAAAAACCCTAGGTGGAAAAAGCAGTTTCCAAAACTGTGTTAGAGGCTCACAAATTTGGAAAGTATGGTATGGAAGCTCATGAGTGAGGTAAATAGGATGTAATGGTGGCTTTAGAAGGTTAGATATGATGTGGAGGTCGAATTGGTAAAGTGGCAAAAGATTCGAAGTTAACTACCTTTATATTTTCCACTACAAAGTAGAAAAAGCAGGACAAAGATAACTAAAATTGGATAGTGTCTTTCTAATTCAGGAATAGAATAAAATCAAACAGAATTCAAGGAAATCTTATCCAGAATCTGTCCAAATTTGTTTTTGTGAATGAGGATAGCATGCGGTCCACTAAAAGACAAAACTGGCCTATTCTACCTAGTCAAAACGAAGGAAATTAATCATAAAAGATTAATTAATTTTATCCTAAGTCTAGAATGACATAGTGGCTTTTTTAAATGTTCCAACACCCCCCCTTAAGCCTAACTTTATGTGATGGGAATCAGAAAAGTACCAAAAATATAGGGCCCAAGCAACAAGGCTTATGGTCACCCCAATACAAAAATAACTAGTCCATGTAAACCGAGGAAACTGGGAAAACCTCATGGGAACAAAACCCTCCCTCAAAAATGGATATGCTTGATGTCTTCATACTGTCATGTTGCTCATTTGAATGAGCTGAATGGGTAGAATGGGCTGCTTCCGAGCAACTGACTTGATGAAGAGAGTGTGGATGTCATGATCATGCATCAGTGCATCAATGTTGTGTAGGCAAGAACCATGTGTTGAAGCTCTATGAAGCTCATCTTCTGATGATGGAGGAGCATCAAACGAATTTTTCTTGCTGCTATAACATATATAATCAAATTTTAAAACATAATCAATGATGGAAAGAAGATCTGTGCATACTCCTTCCCAAGGAGAAACAATGACCTCAACAGGATCATTTTCGTTTGTAGCTGTAATATGGTGTACTAGTTCTTGTACTTTCTTCTCAAACTGATGTAGAACCTTTTTGATATTTAAAATGAGATCGTGCAGCTCTGAAATATCAGAATGTAATTCATATGGAGCAGCAACCAATAAAGATTTGGAGTCTCCATGATCGAACACAATTTCAGTAGAAAAAGTTTGAGAAACTAGATCACTCGGACAGCTGAGCGAGCCTGGAGAGTGTGAGGACTTGACTTTTGAACAATGAGTGATGGGGTCAGGTCTAGATGTCTGGAATATCAGTCCAAATAATTCCAAAATAATCTATGTCCAACCAATGAAAGATATACAAGACAAAAGTGCAAAAGAGGCAACTGACACAGTGTAGGAAAACATAGAATCGTGTAGTTTCTTAACTAGAGAACTTAGGGTTTGTAGGGTATTTTTTGCATCCAAAGGTTCGGTAAATGGTGTGGGATATGTAATGACCTGCATATCAGAGTATGAATCATCTTCTAAATCAGAATCTAAAAGATTTGAATGTTGGTGAAAAGAGCTTTCAGAAGACAAGTCAGAAGCTAGTAAAAAATGACTAGTTTTGAGAGTAGACTTGGGTGAACTGACTAAAGAATGTATTGAGGAAGAAGTGGAGGTTTTTGATTATGATATATCTGAATTTGAATCAATATCAAAAACATTAGAATTATATTTCACTCTAGCACCCAAATCATAAGCATGATTACCTTTGGGAGAGGCTTGGAAACAGTGTTCTTGTTCTACAACAAGCTTGCCTTGTTCTTTCTTTGCAAAGTCAGGAACATATATGTTATGCTCTTCAAGCATCTTGTCCATGATGTCTAGTTTATTCTTGAAGCAAGATTTCCCAGGATGAGTGCCTTTGCAGCAATAAGAACACTTGGGCTTCTCCTTCTTCATCTTCTTGGATTTGGAATCTCCATCCTAATCCTCTTCATCTGACAATGTCTTTTGTTTCGATTTGTCATTCTTCCTTGGTCCATGAGCAACACGTGCAAAGTCTTTGGAGGGTGATTGATCCCTCATTTGGACCAGCTTGTCCTTTTCTTGAATGAGCGAAGCAATGCATGCATCTAAGGTTGGCATCTTCCACTTTGGAACTGCAAGTCTTGTAGAATGAAAAGTAGACACAAATACTAAGTATTCAAAACTCAGTTTTGACATAATGGTAAGGATTAATTGCTCATCCTTCTTCTCTACGCCACATTACTTGAGTTGAAGCACTAGGTTCTTGAATTTTGAGATGAACTCCTCCATAGAATAAAAATTACTTGGACTAAGAGAGATCAGCTCAATCTCCAACAAATGACCTCTGAGCTCGTCCTGTTTTCCAAAGAGAGACTCTAGCTTTGTCCACACTTCATTTGGAGTTGATAGATAATCTATATGGAATAGAAGATCTGGAGATACAGAGAGAAAAAGTAACCCATAAAATTCATCAAGCCTATTGAACCATTTGGATTTTAATGCAACAGCTCCTGGCTTAGTTTCAAGCCCCATAGTGACTCTATACAATCCTTTGCTCTGATGCTGGATGATCATATGTGCCTTCCAGTCAAAGAAAATGAAGGGAGTGAGAGTCACAACTTTGTATTGATTTTGCTCCATACTGATGTGCTCCTGGTGATGGCAACACCTGCAAAAACACTCTCAGAAATTGCTTTGAATCAAGCAAGCTCTGATACCATGTGAAATTTTCAATTACTGGGAACTAGATTCATAAGACAATTTCACCATGGACTATTTTAGACAAGGAGAGAAGAAGAATAGAGAGAATAAATTATGGAAAACACTATGTATCTTATTCATTGATACTGTAACAATATATAACACATCCTACATGGACAAAATCAAATTGCTTTGAGGCAATATGGAAAGAGCAAAAAGAAAGGCTTAGAAAAAGACAAAAAAACCCCTAGGTGGAAAAAGCAGTTTCCAAAACTGTGTTAGAGGCTCACAAATTTGGAAAGTATGGTATGGAAGCTCATGAGTGAGGTAAATAGGATGTAGTGGTGGCTTTAGAAGGTTAGATATGATGTGGAGGTCGAATTGGTAAAGTGGCAAAAGATTCCAAGTTAACTAGCTTTATATTTTCCACTAGAAAGTAGAAAAAGCAGGACAAAGCTAACTAGAACTGGATAGTGTCTTTCTAATTCAGGAATAGAATAAAATAAAATAGAATTCAAGGAAATCTTATCCAAAATCTATCCAAATTCATTTTTTTGAATGAGGATAGCAAGCGGTCCACTAAAAGACAAAACTGGCCTATTCTTCCTAGTCAAAACTCAGGAAATTAATCTTAAATGATTAATTAATTTTATCCTAAGTCTAGAATGACATAGTGGATTTTTTAAATGTTCCAACACCCCCCCTTAATCCTTACTTTATCTGATGGGAATCAGAAAAATACCAAAAATATAGGGCCCAAGCAACAAGGCTTATGGTCACCCCAATACAAAAATAACTAGTCCATGTAAACCGAGGAAACGGGGAAAACCTCATGGGAACAAAACCCTCCCTCAAAAATGGATATGCTTGATGTCTTCATACTGTCATGTTGCTCATTTGAATGAGTTGAATGGGTTGCTTCTGAGTAACTAACTTGATGAAGAGATTGTGGATGTCAGGATCATGCATCAGTGCATCAATGTTGTGTAGGCAAGAACCATGTGTTGAAGCTCTATGAGGCTCATCTTCTGATGATGGAGGAGCATCAAACTAATTTTTCTTTCTGCTATAACATACTTAATAAAATTTTAAAACATAATCAATGATGGAAAGAAGATCTATGCATACAACTTCCCAAGGAGAAACAATGACCTCAACAGGATCAATTTCGTTTGTAGCTGTAATATGGTTTACTAGTTCTTGTACTTTCTTCTCAAACTGATGTAGAACCTTTTTGATATTTAAAATGAGATCATCCAGCTCTGAAATATCAGAATGTAATTCATATGGAGCAGCAACCAATAAATATGTGGAGTCTCCATGATCGAACACAATTTCAGTAGAAAAAGTTTGAGAAACTAGATCACCCGGACAGCTGAGCGAGCCTGGAGAGTGTGAGGACTTGACTTTTGAACCATGAGTGATGGGGTTAGGTCCAGATGTGTGCAATATTAGTCCAAATAATTCCAAAACAATGTCTGTCCAACCAATGAAAGATATGCAAGACAAAAGTGCAACAGAGGCAACTGACACAGTGTAGGAAAACATAGAATTGTGTAGTTTCTTAACTGGAGAACTTGGGGTTTGTAGGTATTTTGTGCATCCAAAGGTTGGGTAAATGGTGTGGGATATGTAATGACCTGCATGTTAGAGTATGAATCATATTCTAAATCAAAATCTAAAAGATTTGAATGTTGGTGAAAAGAGCTTTCAGAAGACAAGTCAGAAGCTAGTAAAAAATGACTAGTTTTGAGAGTAGACTTGGGTGAACTGACTAAAGAATGTATTGAGAAAGAAGTGGAGGTTTCTGATTATGATATATCAGAATTTGAATCAATATCAAATACATTAGAATTATATTTCACTCTAGCACTCAAAGCATAAGCATGATTACCTTTGGGAGAGGCTTGGAAACAATGTTCTTGTTCTATAGCAAGCTTGCCTTGTTCTTTCTTTGCAAAGTCAGTAACATCTATGTTATGCTCTTCAAGCATCTTGGCCATGATGTCCAGTTTATTCTTGAAGCAAGATTTCTCAGGATGAGTGCCTTTGCAGCAATAAGAACACTTGGGCTTCTCCTTCTTCATCTTGTTGGATTTGGAATCTCCATCATAATCCTCTTCATCTGACAATGTCTTTTGTTTGGATTTGTCATTCTTCCTTGGTCCATGAGCAACAAGTGCAAAGTCTTTGGAGGGTGATCGATTCCTCATTTGAACTAGCTTGTCCTTTTCTTGAGTGAGCGAAGCAATGCATGCATCCAAGGTTGGCATCTTCCACTTTGGAACTGCAAGTCTTGTACAATGAAAAGTAGACACAAATACTGAGTATTCAAAACTCAGTTTTGACATAATGGTAAGGATTAATTGCTCATCCTTCTTCTCTATGCCACATTACCTGAGTTGAAGCACTAGGTTCTTGAATTTTGAGATGAACTCCTCCATAGAATAAAAATTTCTTGGACTAAGAGAGATCAACTCAATCTCCAACAAATGACCTCTGAGCTCGTACTATTTTCCAAAGAGAGACTCTAGCTTTGTCCACACTTCATTTGGAGTTGATAGAGAATCGATATGGAATAGAAGATCTAGAGATACAGAGAGAAAAAGTAACCCATAAAATTCATCAAGCCTATTGAGCCATTTGGATTTTAATGCAACAGCTCCTGGCTCAGTTTCAATCCCCATAGTGACTCTATACAATCCTTTGCTCCGAAGCTGGATGATCATATGTGCCTTCCAGTCAAAGAAAATGAAGGGAGTGAGAGTCACAACTTTGTCTTGATTTTCCTCCATACTAATGTGCTCCTAGTGATGGAAATACCTGCAAAAACACTCTTGTAAATTGCTTTGAATCAAGCAAGCTCTGATACCATGTGAAATTTTCAATTACTGGGAACTAGATTCATAAGACAATTTCACCATGGAATATTTTAGACAAGGAGATAAGAAGAATACAGAGAATAAATTATGGAAAACACTCTGTATCTTATTCATTGATATTGTAACAATATATAACACATCCTCCATGGACAAAATCAAATTGCTTTGAGGCAATATGGAAAGAGCAAAAAGAAGGCGTAGAAAAAGACAAAAAGACCCCTAGGTGGCAAAAGCAGTTTCCAAAACTGTGTTAGAGGCTCACAAATTTGGAAAGTATGGTATGGAAGCTCATGAGTGAGGTAAATAGGATGTAATGGTGGCTTTATAAGGTTAGATATGATGTGGAGGTCGAATTGGTAAAGCGGCAAAAGATTCCAAGTTAACTAGCTATATATTTTCCACTACAAAGTAGAAAAAGCAAGACAAAGCTAACTAAAACTGGATAGTGTCTTTCTAATTCAGGAATAGAATAAAATGAAACAGAATTCAAGGAAACCTTATCCAGAATCTATCCAAATTCGTTTTTTTGAATGAGGATAGCATGCGGTCCACTAAAAGACAAAACATGCCTATTCTACCTAGTCAAAACTCAGGAAATTAATCATAAATGATTAATTAATTTTATCCTAAGTCTAGAATGACATAGTGGCTTTTTTAAATGTTCCAACACCCCCCCTTAAGCCTAACTTTATGTGATGGGAATCAGAAAAGTACCAAAAATATAGGGCCCAAGCAACAAGGCTTATGGTCACCCCAATACAAAAATAACTAGTCCATGTAAATCGAGGAAACGGGGAAAACCTCATGGGAACAAAACCCTCCCTCAAAAATCGATATGCTTGATGTCTTCATATTTTCATGTTGCTCATTTGAATGAGCTGAATGAGCTGAATGGGCTGCTTATGAGTCACAGACTTGATGAAGAGATTGTGGATGTCATGATCATGCATCAGTGCATCAATGTTGTGTAGGCAAGAACCATGTGTTGAAACTCTATGAAGCTCATCTTCTGATGATGGAGGAGCATCAAATGAATTTTTCTTGCTTATATAACATACATAATCAAATTTTAAAACATAATCAATGATGGAAATAAGATCTATGCATACTCCTTCCCAAGGAGAAACAATGACCTCAAGAGGATCAATTTCGTTTGTAGCTGTAATATGGTGTACTAGTTCTTGTACTTTCTTCTCAAACTGATGTAGAACCTTTTTGATATTTAAAATGATATCATGCAGCTCTGAACTATCAGAATGTAATTCATATGGAGCAGCAACCAATAAAGATGTGGAGTCTCCATGATTGAACACAATTTCAGTAGAAAAAGTTTGAGAAACTAGATCACCCGGACAGCTGAGCGAGCCTGGAGAGTGTGAAGACTTGACTTTTGATCCATGAGTGATGGGGTCAGGTCCAAATGTGTGGAATATCAGTCCAAATAATTCCAAAACAATGTCTTTCCAATGAATGAAATTTATGCAAGACAAAAGTGCAACAGAGGCAACTAACACAGTGTAGGAAAACATAGAATTGTGTAGTTTCTTAACTGGAGAACTTGGGGTTTGTAGGGTATTTTGTGCATCCAAAGGTTGGGTAAATGGTGTGGGATATGTAATGACCTGCATATCAGACTATGAATGATCTTCTAAATCAAAATCTAAAAGATTTGAATGTTGGTGAAAAGAGCTTTCATAAAAGAAGTCAGAAGCTAGTAAAAAATGACTAGTTTTGAGAGTAGACTTGGGTGAACTCACTAAAGAATGTATTGAGGAAGAAGTGCAGGTTTCTGATTATGGTATATCAGAATTTGAATCTATATCAAAGACATTAGAATTATATTTCACTCTAGCACTCAAAGCATAAGCATGATTACCTTTGGGAGAGGCTCGGAAATAGTGTTTTTGTTCTACAGCAAGCTTGCCTTGTTCTTTCTTTGCAAAGTCAGGAACATCTATGTTATGCTCTTCAAGCTTCTTGGACATGATGTCCAATTTATTCTTGAAGCAATATTTCTCAGGATGAGTTCCTTTGCAGCAATAAGAACACTTGGGCTTCTCTTTCTTCATCTTCTTGGATTTGGAATCTCCATCATAATCCTCTTCATCTGACAATGTCTTTTGTTTGTATTTGTCATTCTTCTTTACTCCATGAGCAACAAGTGCAAATTATTTGGAGGGTGGTTGATCTCTCATTTGGACCAGCTTGTCCTTTTCTTGAGTGAGCGAAGCAATGCATGCATCCAGGGTTGGCATCTTCCACTTTGGAACTGCAAGTCTTGTAGAACAAAAAGTAGACACAAATACTGAGTATTCAAAACTCAGTTTTGACAGAATGGTAAGGATTAATTTCTCATCCTTCTTCTCTATGCCACATTACTTGAGTTAAAGCACTAGGTTCTTGAATTTTGAGATGAACTCCGCCATAGAATAAAAATTACTTGGACTAAGAGAGATCAGCTCAATCTCCAACAAATGACCTCTGAGCTTGTTCTATTTTCCAAAGAGAGACTCTATCTTTGTCCACACTTCATTTGGAGTTGATAGAGAATCGATATGGAATAGAAGATATGGAGATACAAAGAGACAAATTAACCCATAAACTTCATCAATCCTATTGAACCATTTGGATTTTAAAGCAACAACTCCTTGCTCAGTTTCAAGCCCCATAGTGACTCTATACAATCCTTTGCTCCGAAGCTGGATGATCATATGTGCCTTCCAGTCAAAGAAAATGAAGGGAGTGAGAGTCACAAATTTGGCTTGATTTTGCTCCATACTGATGTGCTCCTGGTGATGGAAATACCTGTAAGAAACACTCTTGGAAATTGCTTTGAATCAACCTAGCTCTGATACCATGTGAAATTTTCAATTACTAGGAACTAGATTCATAAGACAATTTCACCATGGAATATTTTAGACAATGAGAGAAGAAGAATAGAGAGAATAAATTATGGAAAACACTCTGTATCTTATTCATTGATATTGTAACAATATATAACACATCATCCATGGACAAAATTGAATTTCTTTGAGGCAATATGGAAAGAGCAAAAAGAAAGGCTCAGAAAAAGACAAAAAGACCCCTAGGTGGCAAAAGTAGTTTCCAAAACTGTGCTAGAGGCTCACGAATTTGGCAAGTATGGTATGGAAGCTCATGAGTGAGGTAAATAGGATGTATTGGTGGCTTTAGAAGGTTATATATGATCTGGAGGTCAAATTGGTCAAGTGGCAAAAGATTCCAAGTTAACTAGCTTTATCTTTTCCACTAGAAAGTAGAAAAAATAGGACAAAGATAACTAAAACTGGATAGTGTCTTTCTAACTCAAGAATAGAATAAAATCAGATAGAATCCAAGGAAATCTTATCTAGAATCTATCCAAATTCATTTTTTGTGAATGAGGATAGCATGTGGTCCACTAAAAGACAAAACTGGCCTATTCTACCTAGTCAAAACTCAGGAAATTAATCATAAATGATTAATTAATTTTATCCTAAGTCTAGAATGACATAGTGGGTTTTTTAAATGTTCCAACAATGGGGCCCACGTGACTTTTGGCACATCGTCTCCTAGGGTTAGGTTTTTGGATGTCTAGGGTTTTTAACATTCCTGTGTATTGTAAAAGGCCTTGAGAGCCTCATTGTAATGATCTTGTTCTGAATGAGCACAGCCATCACATCTCTTCTCAAAGATAAGCCACCACCATTCCAACAAGCTTGTTTTCCACTGCATTTTACAATTTTAGCTTATTTCCTTATTGAATAGAAAACCAGTTTTACTGTACTTTCTTATTTTGTGTTAAGCATCTGATAATAATCTGTATTCATTTCGTTCTGCTCATAAAATACGGATCAATTTTAGGTGGGAATCCTTTGTTGGTTGGTTTCATTGATTTAGTTTGTCTTGGTAATCCTAACGATCAGAAGTCTATTTTAGTCTATTTTTTCAATATTGGTTCCAAACCTATCACTTGGGCTTGTAAGAAACAACAATTCGAGGGTTTTAACCATGGAAAAAGCCGGTGTGTTGATCTATGATCTATTTGTGTGAATGGTTGTTGAAGGTGTTCGATCTTTTGGAAATACCTTATGTTAGTCGAATAATCAAATTTTGATAAAAAAATGGTGAAATTTTATAAATGTGTTCTTGAATTCTTTTCAAATTTTAGAATTTGATTACAAAATATGGTTGTGTGCTAATCAAAATACAAAGCCAATGTATACATATAATATTCTCTTCACACTAGTTTTGGACTCAGATTAGGGTCTAACGTCCATATTTACTTCTGATTTCTTTTGTGAGGGTACAATAATATCTCTTCTACAACATATAAAAATTCAACATCTGAATCCAAGTAATGAGAGAGTGCTAATGAAAATTCCATACCATTTTATGCCTATTAGAAATATGAAAAAATAAAACAAATCTAGAATAAGATAAAATAGTTTTGGGTGATGTAGGATTTCCAAAACCCTAGGATGCTCCTACATCAAACTCACCTGGATGGAAATTTTGAGCATCTTGCTTAAAATGTTGTTGCTAAAACAATTTCCATTGAATATCTAATCTTTTCTTTCTTGTTTTCTGCCTTCTCATCCTCACTATGTCCCACTCATCCTCCTACACTCCCCATTCATCATCCTTGTTCTTCATATTCACTCTTTTGAAATGTAGGAAACACCACATGCCCCCCTTTAAATTTCCCATATTCTCCTTCTTCCTCATCAAATTCATTGCCTCTTGGTGTCACTCTCTATCGATGGAACTCACTAATTCAAACTACTCCCATTAAGTGGTGCTTATTATCTTACACCACTTCCACTCACAAATGCTTACTACCTCCCCATCCTTTCTCTTGTACATCATCACAACTAACTCAACAAAATCAACTAATAATTGTTACTCAAGCATCTCCTCACTCTATTATTCTTTGACTACCAACCACTAGTATGTTGTAATCACTTAGTACTACAATATCTCTATAACCTCCTCTTGCATACTTTGTTTTCAACAACTTGTCCTCCACAACCTCTACCCAATTCTCCTCAATGTCTGGGTTTTATTTCTTCCTATAACATATACCCATACCATCCACTATAGGCATGCTTCACTCACTCATTCAAATACATCTACAAATATTTACACCCTTGTTAGAGTCATCTACACTTCTCTTTATGTTCTAAAACTTTGTTGCTGCAATAATCTTTGGAACCTCTCTGTATATCCACTTGCTTTCTTGCCTCTTCATATTTTAAGTTCGCTAGCATCAAATCTTCTTGCTACAGTTTCTTTTCCATCATGAAAATTTCATGTGTTCCTTCATCTTCTTCATCTTCAATCTTTGTTTGTTGGTCTATTATACTACTACTATGCATATCCACCTCTTTGGAAACATTCTTGCTACGTATTTTGTCTAGTATTATTATGCATTTGTTCAAGAAAATTGTTGCTATCTTCATTTGCACACACTTCAATCATCAAACAAGTATGGGATTCAACATTTACCATCTACATCTCTTCCACTATTACATCTAATGCAAAACCATCTCTGTTTATTGTTGTTATCTCTTACTCTCATTCTTCATTACCATCTCATCATCATTTCTAATCACTACCATATGTGATTATTAGGGACTTAGTTACCAAATTGAACCATGTCTCCTTGGAGACATGGAAATTGTATCCCCTTGTAGGCTACACAAATTCCTACAATGTATCCAACCCAACTTGCTAAAAAATACACAACACGGAGTCTTATATGCCACTGGTGTTACATCTCCCGGACTTAATAAACCAAGCAAGTTCCCTCTATTATCAACATCATACTTTCTTACCTTCAAGAGTCTTCATATTCATGTAGAATATTTACACTTTGTCTGCAACACATTCCCTTGTATATTTCTTCAAATCCACTGAAATAATTGTGGTATGATCCTCCCCACTTCAATAAACATCTTCTTTGTCTTCAACAACTTCTCTTCAATATCTCATGCTTTCCTAGGCATAATTGTCTTCACCTATACAATTCTCTTTTGCTTCTCCTAGAATTGTTACTAACTTTGATACCACTTAATATAGAGAAGGGATGCAATCAAAGTCACACAACAAAATATTTGACACCACTTGGTGCAACACAGAGATGTGGTTAAAGTCACACAACGTAATCACTTATACATCTTGATGTAATAAGAGTCTCACAGTGGAAGCTATGATACCACATGATATAGTGGGGAGTGACCCCGCTACAACTCAAAGCCACATAATGAAAGGACACTACCATACACTCAACAAAGACTAAGATTCAATACAAAACATAGAGAATTAGTATCAATACACACACAAAAAATCAGTGACTAACCATATAGCACAATTTATTAGAATATAATGGCCAATGCTCTCATGTTCTTTTCAAAATAATAGAGAGACAAAGACTACTACTAAATCAATCTCCCAAGTATTTAAGTTATGTATCTATGAGTATTCAATTCCAAAGACTTTACATTTCCTTGGGGAACTTGAAAACACTTTTACAAATAATAATTCACTAATAATTTATTCTTCAACATCCAAGTTTTGTCTTTTTTTGTTACGATCTATAATTGAATTATTTGTACCCCTTAAACTAAACATTTTTCAATGAAATTTTGAGGTTATATAGATAAATTTTTCCTTTACAATCTATAAAAAATCAAACTCTAACTCCTAATATTGGTTGTGTGCAAGTCAAAACATTGAACCTCTATTTAAGAAAAAAATTGTGTAGTCTCTAAATAGGCACATATTGTATATTGTACTTAAAATCAGTAAAGTTTTATGAAATATAATGAGAATAAATAGTAATGTGTCCTATATAACATATCGAAATTTTAGATGTTAAATCCAAATAATAGGAGAGTGCCGATTGAAATAATAAAGTTTATGTCGACACTAACATAAAATATTGAAAGTACTATGCACTAGATTTGGACATATGAGTAGCATAAAATTTGGTTGAAAATTGGTGAGCTTATATCAATATGAGTGCTTAACATCTTGACAAAATTTCATGCTTGATTCAAAAATATGAGTCTACACTGATCAAGATACTAAGCCACTATATGTGCTTAAATTTCTTTGCACATTAGTTCTAGGATTGGGAATGGGTTCTAAACTCCATATCTGCTTCTAAAAGAGGGTAGAATAATATATTCTTTACAACATATAAAAAATTCAACATTTGATTCTAGGTAATAAAAGAGAACTAATGAAAATATTAGGTCACTATCTACATGCTAGAAATTTGAAAAAACTAAAACAAAACCAAAATAAACTAAAAATATTTTTGGATGATGGAAAATTGGAAAAACCAAAAAGATTATCCTTGGTTGTAAATTTTGACCATATTTCTCAAAAGGTTGTTGATAATATGACAACCACTAAATATATTTGTATTTTCTTTATTTTCCTCTTCTTTCTCATCCGCACTTTGTTCCACTCATCCTCCACTCCATTCATCATCCTTGTTATTCCTATTCATTCTTTCCCTTTATAGTCTTGAAATGCACCACATGTTCATCTTTAAAATTTTCAACTTATTCTTCATCTTGATCAACTTATATACCTATTACCACTATCTATCAATGGAATTCACTACTTCAAATTGCTCCCACTGAGCCATGTATCCATGTCTCCTTAGAGATAGTGTAATTGAATTATCTTGTATCCTATGTAAACGGCTATAATGTAGCTATCCTCTCTTGTTTAAAACTACATACTATGAATTCTTTTATGTTCTTAGTATTACAACTCTCTTGAATTAATAAACTAGGTAACTTACCTCTACCATCAACATCAAAAATTTCTTACTAACACACTTTCAATAATAATCCTCTTCATGTAGAATATTTATGCTCAATTTGCAACACATTCATTCTCTTGCAGATTTATTCATCTCTACTGGAATAATTGTGAGATACTCCTCCCTGACATCTTCTATGTCTTCAACAACTTCTCTTCAGCATGTTGTGCTTTCACATGCATAATTATCCTAAACTCTACAACTCTCTTCTCATCTTCCCAAAATTGTTACCATCTCTTATACCACTTAATGCGTTGGGGGGTTGTGAACATAATCACACAACATAAAATATGATACTACTTGATGCATCATATGGTTGTAGTCAAATTCAAACAATGGAAGATTTGATACCACTTGGTGTAGCATGGAGTTACAATAAAATCCACACAGCTAAATATATGATACCACTTAATGTAATGGAAATTGACAATCGCCATTCCTAGAGGAGTAAAGAATCTAGATGGTTTGTGCTATACCTTTTTCATAGAAGCATGTAACAAGATCATTTTTTCTAGTATTAACTTGGCATCATTTCTGTTGCAAGATTCAACTATTTCTACGAGATCTAAATCCCCTATATCCATATATTCCAATTCCTCTTCCTCTATATTTTATGGTTCATTGGAAACTATATCCATGTTTTTAGCTCATATTGAGGTTTCTCAAAGAGGTACTTTTCTTCTCTTTCTATTTTCCTTCTTACCTTCACTTTCTTGGTTTGCTTGCCACAATTCTTCCTTTGGGTCCATTTGATTGTTTGGATGGTTTTTGTTAACGTACTCACTATTTTAATTATATTTAAGAGATGCAAATTTATTATCGGTTTCAAGACTCTTTCCTGACTCTGTTCCCCCAATTCTCTCTCCCAATTTTTTTGTCTAGTGACTTTGGTAAAGCCTTCACTATCTCATTTAGTCTATGCCTTTGTCTTGTCTTGTTTAACATTTAGAGGGAAGTCTCTAAAGAGATTCCCATGTTCATGGAATTTTCTGTAGCAGAAGGGTATGTGCTAGTAATATATGGGCTAAAGCCAATAAGAATCATTCTAACTTAGGTTTATGGCTTCTGGGAGGGCTTGGCAGACATTCATATAAACATGCATTCTAGCATAAGCTATGTAGTGGGGTATTTTATGTTGCTTACGAGGCTCAGACAAAGGACCCTATTATATTCCCTATAGCTTACACAGTTTTCGGTTCCCAATATTTTGTTGGTAGCGAATACATCCAGATCCATACTGGGGCATGACTGAAGTCCTCATTTTCTAGTGAAAATTTTTCTTTCCAGAAATGAATATATAGACTGACTAAATTGAAAAAGTAAGGACCATTTTAAAAAAAATTGGTCTCCGTCTTCCAGATGGTGGAATATAACATTTAAAAAACCTTTGTGATACAGAAGCATCAAAGCCTAAGAAGAGCAGTCAAAGTTGATCGACAAGAGGAGGCCGACCAGAGGGAGTGCCGACGACCACTGGTGCAGAAGAGCATATTGGTTGTCAAAGTCAATAAGTTGTGTAGGAGCAGTCGATATGCGATTGACAGAAGTGTGAAAGATAGAGAGTTGACATGTTAAGGTAGACAGACGACAAAGTTGCAGTAGAAGGTGTCATGGATTGACATGTTGTCGAATTGCGACTCTGACAGGTTTTGGGCATGAGCCAAGTGAGGAGGAAGGGGAGGACTGGCAAAGCCTTGAGTGCAGAAGGAAGCCGACAGGTATGTCAAAGGATGATGGAAGACAATATGGTCGAGGAATTGATCAGACCGACTACTGTAGCAGTGTCAGAAGGACACTAAGAAAGTCAAGAAGAGTACTTGGTAGCCGTTCGGGGTTGCTAAGGAAGTTATGAACAGTTATTGCAGGTGGTTGGGATCATGACAGATGTCGCCACAGGTGGAGACTGTGCAGCACGGCATAGGCATTGACAATTGCAGGTCTGCAGGATCTGGCAGATTCGACGGATAGAGGAAGAGTGTTTTGGGAGTTGGAGTAGACCTTGAGATGCGCAACTGAGAGCAGCAGGGTAAAAAACTTGTGCGCAAGCATAGAGGAGGGAGTTAGTTCCATTTTGGAGTTAGAATAGAGCATGAGCTTGAGAGAATATTTCTAGATTGGATAGGACAGCCACACATATACCGAGCGCAGAGAAGATTGACCCATAGCTCATAGTTCTGCAGCGAACTAGGAGAGGATGAAGATCGACACTCTGAGAGAGCACACAATTACTTTTGTATTGTAATAGGCTAAGGCCGACATATTTAGTTGTTTTACATTCCTTGCATTTAGCATTGTAACTAATTGATTTGAAGTGATAGAAGCCAGCTTCTGGAATCCTGTTTACATCTTGTTTATGTGAACGCATGTGTTGTGTGAAATCATTAAGCAAGAACCCTATTCGGGTGACCTTGCGTGAAGTGGTATCAGAGCGGGACGAGAATCCTGTAGGAAGAAAGGTGGTGATATCAACCCAGTGTCAAGTGTGTTTACAGCTCCAGCTGCAGTTGGGTAGAGGTTTACATGACTTGTGAAATTCTGGTTGCGATTGGATGAGTGGGAGTTTCAACTGAGGGTGAAAATGGCACACAGACGCGTTAATGTTCAAGGAGTTGTACGAAGAGTGCATGGCGCAGCAGTCACAGTTGATCATGAGATGTTCGATGAATGTGTGCGAACAATGCAAAGTCTGACTAATGAGGTCGCTGCAATAAAAGAAATCCAAAGGCGTGGATGCATTCCTGATGCGTTAGACCACAGCAACAAGGAGGTTGAAGGGGTGGAAGCATTGGAAGAGGCAGCCAAGGAACCAGAAGACAAACTCATCAAGCTTCTGACGGATATGAGAGGTCGGACAAATATAGATGTACATACCTACTCGAAAAGCCTGGATCTAGAATACTTGATCGATTGGTTTAGAGAGATGGAGAAATACTTTGACATAGAGCAGATCAAGGATCCTAAACGAGTTAAGACCAGGGTAATTTTTAGGGGCGAAATTTCGCCAATAGGCTATTTTTTGGGCCTTTTTTCAAAAAATAAATTCATTCTTTGGTCATTTTTAGACTCTAATATTGCCTATATTTACATAAAATATGTTTTTTTATAATAATATTCATCAAACATTACATGTTTCAGTAGTAAACTATAGGTTTTGTATTTAATATTCGCCTACCTATCTATATCTATGTTTTTTCCAATCCAAAATAATCACCTAGATTACTATACTTAAGTGTAATATTAGAATCCTTAAAAAATACCCTGGTTAAGACTGCATGCTTGAGGTTGAAGGGTCATGCCTCATTATGGTGGAACAATGTACAAGATGATAGAGTCAAAAAATGCAAGGAGAAAATCAAGTCTTGGGACAGGATGGTAGCCAAGTTGAAAGGGAAGTTCTTGTCAGGTGACTATGTGATTTCCTTGTTCCAGAAATTACAGAACGTTCAACAAAAAGAGATGATCGTGAAGGACTACACAGATTAGTTCTACAGATTGTCGATAAGGTCAAGACAAACTAACGAAGGAGAAGAAGCTGTTGCTAGATATGTAAATGGCTTGAAATATGGCATACAAGACAAGTTGAGCATGTCAAGATTCAGAGCAGTCGGTGAAGCCTACCAATTAGCTCTGAAGGCAGAAGAGAAAATATCAAGGAAATATGCATCAACAAGAGGCCGGATGATTGGTCGGGGTGAGAATACTATTTCCGCGAAAGGCCAAAGTAGCGGATATAGGAGAGAATCCGTCGAATACAACCAACGTGCGGAAGGGACATTGACAAGAGAGAAGACACAAGAAAACTGACACGATGGTCGAGAGACATGCGGTTGAGGTGCGTATGGTCGAAGTGGCCCATCTGACAGAAAAGGAACTGACAGACCAGTCATATTCTATTACAAGTGTCGAGGAGTCGGACATAAGGCATATGAATGCCCAGAGAACCTACACACTGCAGAGGAGTCGAAACCCGAATGTTGAAGAGATGATTAGGTAGACGAGAGGGTAGAGTCGACATCCAACAACAATGAAGGTGGGAAGGGAAAGAATCATGCCATGACGACTAGGAGGACATTGGTTTAGAACGACCGACATGATGAGAAAGAGCCACCGCAGCAAAAGGCTATCTTTCAAACCAGAGTGCGGATCAGAGAATGGTATTGCAAGACCATAGTTGATGGTGGCAGTACGAAGAATCTTATGTCGATAGAGGTCATCGACAAAGTGTGGCTGAAATGTCAGGAACACCCACACCCATACAAGATCTCATGGTTGCAGAAAGGACACCATGTGAAGGTGACCAGATTGTGCCTAATTAACTTCAAGGTCGAGAAGCTTGAAGACAATGTAATATGCGACATAATTCCGATGGACGCATGTCATATGTTGTTAGGAAGACCATGGAAATATGATTGGAAGCTAATCTATGATGGCCGAGCCAACACAGTCATAGTGTGGAAGAATGACATGCAAAAGACTCTAAAGCCAAAGCAGGAGGAGCAAGCTAACTGCAAGCAAGGCGAGAGCAACTATTGGGAGAAGCGAGTGTTGATGTGTTCAATGAAAGAATTCCTTGTGGAAGGGAAAAATCAGTTGATATGTTTCGCCATAATTCCGAAAGGGCCATATGTCAAGACGTCAACAATGGAGAGCATTCCAAGTGAATTAAAAAAGATGCTCGACGATTTTCAGAGCATAGTAGTCGACGAGGCACTGATAGGATTACCACTGATGAGAAGTATATCCCATTAGATCGACTCGATTCTAGGATCAAGTTTTCCAAAAAAGGCACTGCATAGAATGAATCCAATAGAGGGTCCAAGAGTTGTTAGATAGAGGATTAATCAGAGAAATTTTGAGTCTGTGCCCAGTACTAGCGGTATTAGTGCCGAAGAAGGGTGGATAATGGAGGATGTGTACAGACTCCAGAACCATCAATAGGATCATGATCAAGTATCATTTTCCATTGCCGAGAATGGATGACTTAATGGATTGCCTGAGTGGAGTGAAGTACTTCACGAAGATTGACCTGAAGAGTGGTTATCACCAAATTCAAGTTAGAGAATGAGATGAATGAAAGACAACATTCAAGACAAAGGAAGGGTTGTATGAGTGGTTAGTCATGTAATTTAGATTGACTAATGCACCCAGTACATTCATGCGATTGATGAATGAGTTACTGAAACCATTCCTGGGAAAGTTTGTCATAGTCTACCTAGATGACATTTTGATTTTCAGTCGAAGCAAGACAGAACACTTGGAGCACATTCGACAAGTATTGTAGAAGTTGTAGGAAGAGAAGTTGATGGCGAACCTGTAAAAGTGTTTCTTCATGAAGGAAGAATTGGTGTACTTGGGATTTTTAATCTCGTGTAAGCAGTTAGTGATGGACCTAGAGAAGGTGAAGGAAATATTGGATTGGCCAGAACCAATAAGTGCGACTAGAGTAAGGAGTTTTCATAGACTTGTGAGTTTCTACAGGAAGTTCGTTAGGGGATTCAGTCGGATTTGTGCATCGTTGACAAAGTACATGAGAAAAGGGGAGTTTAAATGGACAGAAGCTGCCCAATGAGCTTTCAACAAGTTGAAGGAAAAGGTCATTGAGATCCCAGTGTTAGCGCTCTAAGATTTTGACAAAGTTTTCCAGGACGATTGCAATGCAAGTGGAATGGAAATTGGAGCAGTGTTGAGCCAGGGGGGCCAATCAATTGCATTCTTCAGTGAGAAGTTGGATGATGCGAAGCAGAAATATTCGGTCTATGACCAGGAATTTTATGTTATTGTCCAAGCATTGAAGAAGCAGAGGCATTATTTGTTTCCCAAGGAATTTGTGTTGTACATAGATCATCAAGCACTGAGGTATCTGAATACTCAGTCGAAGTTCAATCAGCGGCACATGAAATGGGTTGAGTTCCTGCAAGGATATGCCTTCATGTTGAGACATAAGTTGGGAAATTCGAATAAGGTTTCCGATGCACTGATTCGAAGAGATGCATTGTTGAACACGATGACAGTTCAGGCAATAGGAATAGATTTGGTGAAACCAGAGTATGTGACGGGGATTTTGCGAAAGCATGGGAGGCTTGTCGTGAACCGTGGAGCATCAATAGAACTCCATACTTGGATTATTTTATCCAAGATGGATACTTATTCAAGGGACAACAATTGTGTATTCCCAGAGGATCCATAAAAGAGAACCTAATCCGACAATTGCATAGTGACAGATCAACAGGTCATTTTGGCATCAACAAGACCATGTCATTGGTCAAAGAGAAGTATTATTGGCCAGGAATGACGACACATGTTAATAAGTGGGTACGACAGTGTCGAGTTTGCCAGTTGGAAAAAGGAAGAAGTTAGAATACGAGGTTGTATACACCATTATCTGTACCGAATACCCCATGGGAGCAACTGAGCATGGATTTTGTGCTAGGATTGCCGAAGACGCAACAAGGAAGTGACTCAATCTTTGTTGTAGTTAACATATTTTTGAATATGGAACACTTTATTCCATGTTGGAAGACAAGTGACGTCACAAGCATTGATGTACTATTATTGAAGGAGATAGTCAGATTGCATGGGTTTCCGAAGAGCATTACATCGAACAGAGATACCAAGTTTATGGGGAATTTATGGAGAACCCTATGGAAGAAACTAGAAATGAAGTTGCAAATTAGCTCGACATATCATCCGCAGACAGACAGACAAATCGAGGTGGTGAACAAAAGTTTGGGAAACCTTCTTAGATGTTTGACGGTCGACATAACCAAACAGTGGGAGAACATGTTGGCACAAGCAAAGTTCACATATAACAATTCAGTGAATTGGTCGATAGGGTTAATCCCATTCCAGATTGTTCAGGGAATAATCCCACATGGTGTGGTGGATTTGGTCAAGTTCCCGACAAAAATCAGGAAGAGCGCGTATGTAGAATCATTCATAGAGAATATGAAAGAACTACATGAATATGTTTGAAAGTGCATTCAAAAGAGGAATGCGGCATACAAGTTGAGAGCTGACAAAGAGAAGAGGCTATAGTCAGTCATCGAAGGATACTTAGTCTATGCACATTTGTGAAAGGAGATATTTCCGAAAGGAACATATAACAAGCTGAAGCTGAAGAATATTTCACCATGTAAGATTCTGAAGAATATTTCAGACAACGCTTATGTGTTGGAGCTGTCGAAGGACTTGAGCATTTCAACAATGTTCAATGTCTCAGATATGTACAAGTTCGAAGAAGGTTGAAGTAGTGGAGGCGCGGAAGTGTCAAACATCGACTGGATAATGCAGATTCCAGATCGACACCAAGAGGAAATCACAAAAGTAATAGAGGAACGCGAAGTCGGGTGTACGCACAGTTCGCGAAGGAAAGAATACTTAGTGTGATGGAAAGATGATGAGGGTGACGTGGATTTTTGAAGAATATTTTAGGAGACTGATGGAGCAGTCGAGTTATTTTTCACTCGGGTATTCTGATGCAGGAGCATCGGAGCTTAGGTAGAGCAGTTGAAGTTGATAAACAAGAGGAGGCCGACCAGAGGGAGTGCCGACGACCATTGGTGCGGAAAAGCAGATTGGATGTCAAATTCAATAATTTGTGCAGGAGCAGTCGATATGCGATCAACAAAAGTGCGAAAGATTGAGAGTCGACATGTTAAGGTCGAGAGATGATAAAGTTGGAGCAAAAGGCATCATGGATCAACATGTTGTCGAATCGCGATTCCGACAGGTTTTGGGCATGAGCCAAGTAAGGAGGAAGGGGCGGACTAGCGAAGCCTTGAGTGCGGAAGGAAGTCGATAGGTATGTCAAGGGATAACAGAAGACAATATGGTAGAGGAAGTGATAAGACAAACTACTATAGCAGTGTCAAAAGGACGCAGAGAAAGTCAAGTAGAGTACTTGGTAGCCATTCAGGGTTGCTAAGGAAGTTATGAGCAGTTATTGAAGGTGGTTGGGATCATTACAGATGTCACCACAGGTGGAGATTGTGTAGCACATTAGAGGTGTTGACAATTGCAGGTTTGCAGGATCTGGCGTATTTGGCGGACAAAGGAAGATTGTTTTGGGAGTTGGAGTAGACCTTGATATGCACAGCTGAGAGCAGCAGGATAGAAGACTTGTGTACAGGCACATAGGGGGGAGTTAGTTCCATTTTGGAGTTAGCACAAAGTGTCAGCTCAAGATAATATTTGTAGATTGGATAGGACAATCACACATCTACTGAGTGTAGACAAGATTGAGCCATAGCTCAGAGTTCCATAGTGAACCAGGAGAGGGTGAAGATCGACACAATGAGATAGCACACAGTTACTTTTGTATTGTAATAGGCTAAGGCCGACATAGTTAGTTGTTTTACATTCCTTTCATTTAGCATTGTAACTGATTGATTTGAGGTAATAGAAGCCAACTTATGGCATCTTGTTTACATCTTGTTTATGTGAACGTGTGTGTTGTGTGAAATCGTTAAGCAAGAACCCTAGTCGGGTGACCTTTTGTCACTTTAGAACCGAGTTTAAAGTCATAATTGCCTTTTAGTTTCCATCTAGCATTGATCCATTAGATTAGGCTTTCGTTGTTGTCCATATACCCATAACTTTACCTATAACTGCATGTTAATTCATGATTTGAATGTTTTCACCAATTTTAGAAGAGGTTATCTCATATATGGGGATTTGTATCATTTTTGGGATGCATTGTCATGGAGTTATGCCTTTCCTCTTGCTTTCCTCTTCAAAAAATATTCATTTTCCTCTCTCTTATCCTACTCTGCCCACTCCAGATCCCAAGGTTAATTTGTATTTGTCAATTGTGGCACTTTGATCATTTTTTGGTTTGGCTTTAGGTTTGATCGCACCCTGCCATTTCTCTATAGGAGGGGGGCGATCCCTCTGCTTCAAGGATTTCCATAGCATACGATTAGTTAGCTACATTGGCCAACCTTTACTCATTCTGAAGTAGAATTATGCTTAAGGGTCTCTCATACTTAGCATTTGTAGAGCTTATCATTGCAATATGCACTCAATCTAGTTTGCACTAGTGATTTCTTATTATAATATGCACTGATAAAAAACCTTTGTTATAACATCCAACCACCTTTATTTCTAGTTATAATGAACATTTGTTACAACCTCCACCAAACTATCCATTACCAATAACAGAGGTTTTTTTTTGAAATTTTTTCCTAATAGTATAACACTAGAAGCCTTCCCCAAAACCTCTACTAAAAGGTCATTTTCTTGTATTTTCTCTTTCCAAGGATGGTATTGAATAAAATAGACATCATAGACTTAATGCACCTAATATCATGGGATTTAAACCAAGTACCCACACAACCAATTGAATTATCGACAACGTCTTAATAATAATGGAACCAATTGATTGAGGTAACCCTTGGAACTCCACCTTCAAAAAATGAAAACACTACAATATGAAATTGGAAGAATTTTGAGGTGTACATATAACTAAGTAAGACAGAGATATCCTTCTAGATGAAACACATTTACATCTATGAATATAAACTAAATATATTGTTGGAACATTTAGATGTAGGAACCTATGCATAAAGTGAAAGATAGATCTCTAAAAATCTTAAATGGAAAATTAAAGTTCGCAAATACACTAAGTTAGAAGCATATAATTAGGATGATCTATAAGATGTTCAAGGCATGCATCTATTTCAACAAAACATGATAAACGAATAATTAAGCGGTTTCAAATTTTTAATAAAAAATTAAACTCTCGATCAATATAATACAAAATATTTACATATTAAATATAGGTCAAAAATATAAATTAAGGTAATGTGGTTATCTATTAGATGAAGACATTGCAAAGATTTTTTTTTGGGTAACTAAAGAAATCAGTATCTAGGTCGGACTTGTACTTACATGACATATATAAAATTCCAGTTTACTACTATTATACCCATCCATAGGCATACCAACACTATGCCGTGTGTGGTACATAGAAATACAAGGTTTGAACCTATACCATCACAAGAAATTCCTTAATAATGCACCCTATCACCAACTGATTACACCCCAAAGAAAAAATCTTACAAAGTTGTCTTTTTATTAAGGATGCATTTTTTATCTTTAAAAACATATACTAATATCACCACTATTTTTTCTATATTATTTCTATCTTTTAATGATAATATAATAAACTACTTATTTTTTATGTTTTATCGATATCATCATTTTTCTATTAAAAATGATATTTTTCTTAACGTAAGTAGTTTCCAAACTCATATGTTCCTTTCACTACAAAATTTAATGGGAAATTTACTTTATAATTTTAAAGGCAATATCTCCTTAGTTTACAATTTTGAATAATTAAAAGGACAACTATCTTTTACATAGTAAAATATAAAATAATTTCCTCTTAAATTGAGAGAATTTTCATTTTTTCTTTCCATAAGTTATAATGACTATTATTTATATTGGAAAATGTTGTAGTTGAATTGAATGCTTTTTTTTTAAGGATTTATATTTTTTTTGAAAGTGTAAATCTTGATGAGTCTTGATAATTATTAAATTTTTAACCATAAAAAGTTTGATGATACTCTTGTAAAAATATTCAAATTTCTAAATATTTTATATAGTTTTTGGACAATTTTGATGATGTTTAGAGTAAAATATTTTCATTATGTGGAACTTGGGTGAATCATTTTAGAAAAAATGGAGATTGATAAATATTTATTGGAAACAAATGTGGAAAATTAGCTCATGGGCTAAATTTTGCCCCAAAAATTTTCCTTGGAATTGAATAAATTTGTAATAGAAAAAGGAATATAGATTCTCATGGTTAAATATCAAAAATAAATATTTAATTATCCAATCTACTACTATAATGTTCCATGCTCCACCCACTTAGGACTTCAAAGGTGTATTTCCTCACATTTTATTTAAGAAAAAATACTATATGACAAAACATAAAAGGAAACTAGAAAGGAATTATTAGAATCCTCACCCATGAAGAGGTTCTTATTAAGTTTTCTCCTATGGTTCTAATCTATTCAGGCCCAAGTGCTCCTAAGTCACAAGGTTGACTACAACAATAGAATCTACCCCATAATCCAGTTCCATGTCTTGAGGGCGCGGCATGGACCTTATGCTCCTTAAGGACGAGGGAGGACATTGAGGGAGGGACCCTCAAAGGAGATAGAAATCATGTGAGGAGCAGAGACAAATCCATGAAAAGGTGGGACATAATCTTCTGAATTAGCTTTTGTAAAGAAATTACTTGCTCGCAAAGAACCAAAGGATTTCCATGTTGAATCTTCACAAAGGAATCAAGCTATTTCTCCCATTCTGAAACTTCAAGAATATGTCTTGAAATTTCCATCACACACTTATCCTTGAGTCCATTCTCTTGTTGAATATGAGTAATGAATTAATCCTTCCATTTATTCCACCTTATACTCTAGTTCATAATACTACAATGTGTTTTTGATGTATCCTTGCTCCAACATTTCAATCCTTGTTTGACATGCTCAAGCTCACATAGTATGCAAATACCAATTCTACAATGGAAATGTGCCATCTCAAACTCAATAACCAAACAAAGAGAGTAGACCCCTAATATTTCCAAACAATACAAAATGCATTGATATTTCCTTGGCTTGGAGGGAGATGGAAACCCTTGACTTTGAATTAGAAATAGGATTCACTCATCCCATATTTGGACACTCTTTAATAGGGAAAAATTTAGGGGCAAAATTTATCCCATACGCAAATTTTCAATTTTTTTTCCAAAACAATTTTTGCAATTTTTCATTTTTTTCTAAAATTATCCACCCAAATTCAACAGGATAAAACAAAATTACTTTAAACATCACCAAACTTTTCCATCAACTACATAAAATCTTTAGAAGTTTGAATGTTTTTACAAAAAATATTGCCAAACAGTTTATGGTTGGAAATTTAAAAATTAGTAAGATTCACTAAGGTTTCTACACTTTAAGAAAATTACCAATCCTTAAAATTTTCCCTACGAGTCTCTAATCTTCATAGAGTCTACGTATTAAGACAATATCCAAGCAAAACAAAACAATGCTAAATAATATAGACCATACCTTGGAGGCCACTGAAGAAGAAAAAAATTCTCCCCATGCCCTTATGTGATAGATAAGACACAATTTGTAGTTATGGATAGTGATTCCTACCAAGCTCCAATAACCTACCAATTAATCCCACACATTTCCCACAACATCACCATTGTACCCAAAAATAATATCCATACCAAAAGAATGATCCAAGTGATAATACTACAACACTAGTGACATAAATCCTGATATTGTTGACTTGGTAGATGAAGGAAAGTTTTGGAAATAGAGAATGGTTTCATCATAAACCTACACATCATGGGGGGGTTGTTGGATAGATTTTATGTCTATGGACAACTAAGGGGAACTAACCCACAGAAGGCGCTAAAAGCATCCCCGATATGTTTGGTATGGTTAAATCCCACAGGTTATGGTCCTCCTACCATTTAAGTTTCACTCTCTTAAGGAGAGTCCTACTACTTAAAGTTCGAAAAAAGTGTGTCCTAAACTAATTACAAATTAAAATTTAAACTAAACTCTAATGAAACTACTAAGTTAAAACTATCTAAAAAACTATCTATTTATCAATAGGTTATGCTAATGTATTTAAAATGTAATTTCTATTTAACAATTAATAATCAAAACTAGTTGTCTATATTGGATCTATGTTTTTCCCTCTTAAGGAGAGTCTCACTGTTTAATGATATGAGTTCTAAAAATATAATCAAAATACCAAAGATGTCATGTAACTAATATGAAATGCATAACTAATCTATGATGCAGATTTCAATAGCTGAAAATAGGCAGTTTTAATAGCTGTTAACCTGTAGCTTTCCAATATGAAACGAAATTATAATTATAATTATAATTATAAAAATTAAATTAGTTCTACCTAATCTATCCTGCAGGATCAATTTTAAAGCTAATCATAAAATTATTTTGCATTTGGAATTAAAGCATATGATGAGTGAAATTGAAAACAAATATTTCAATCAAATTATCACATATTAAATAACTTAAAAACTTCTGAAAATGAGCAGAATTAAATCATGAGAAATCGTAAGAAGATTTTAGGGATGCAAATCTAAATCTAATTTCAGTCAATAGATCAAATGATAAAGTAATCATAATTTCCAGAATAAACTTCAAGCGACTATGATCTTAAGAAAAGTAAGCGTACCAAAAAAAATAAGTTCCAAAAATTTACTTAATTTCATTGAGAAATAATGATAACCATATATAAACTGTCAATTTTTATTGCTCTGTAAAAAAAAAATTGTACAAATCTTACAAAATAGTTCTACACATACATCTTGAGCATCATTTCTTCATAGACATGTTGATCTACCAACTATTGGCTAGAGGTGCTTCCATGTTGACTTATTTGAAAGAAATTTCACAAAAGAAAATACAGAGAAGATAAAATTCATCCTCTGCTATCTGGAGACCCTCCTCCCTCTCTCAGACTTCTAAGTTCGAATTTATAGAACTGAAGAGCAGTAGGAAGGATATCATCAAATCCCCATATGTCTGGTTCATTCAACTGGATGCCAAACCGACTGCAATGAATTTCTAGAAAATTCACCTCTATTCGGGCACAATTTTATCCCAAACTATTGAGATATTTCGAAAAATTCCCATGGCTAGGGGTAAAGGAGCCCATTTGGGAAGCATATTTTCAACCATTTGAGTTAATTCCTCACATTTTCTCACAATACTCCACGCAAAAACATCTCTCTAACAGGTGCACGATCCATTTTTTAGCTTCATCCTTCACGTGACAACAACAACATATTAGGTTTTCCACACAGCGATAATGCATTAACAAAGTAAAGAGTGTCTTTTGTTTATTATATCAAATCCAATTAAATAAATAAATCATTAATATTGTCTTTGAATAGACAATAATAATAATTAACAAATATTGAATTTTCAAAAGATATTGTATGAACACTACATTACTTTTTGATCATTGACTCCTTCCATAGTCTCCAAACATGTTCTCTAGGATATAATAGAATTATAAAATAATCCTTAAGTAAATTATTTAAATTTGTCCTAAAACTATAACATCTCACAAAATGACAAGTTTTCATAAAAAATTCAAGACTAGTAACATTCAATAATCCTTTCAAAATTGAAACCAAGGTTAAAGTTCTATTTCTCAAATTTGTAAGACGAGGATTCAAAGTATAAAATTGAGTGCTTAATTGAATTATTAAAATCCATCAAAGCATACAATTATTCGTTGATACATTTAAGAATAATTTTTTTTTGCAAGAATATAGAAGGATTGAGGTAATTCAACAAAGCCAAAATGAAATAAGTACCATGAATAACGTCAAATAATGACATGGAAGCATCATTAAGTCATCACGAAGCCAGAAGACCAATGCAGTAAAGATAAAACAAATCATCAAATCTCAATATCATGAAGGGTAAGAATTTTAATCAAATGTTAAAGGCTTGAAAAAGTCAATGGATCATTCAAATTCAGAAGTAAGAGCATGGCCCCATTATTTGATATAAACTCTTTCAAGATGTAAATCAGAATTATTACAATTGAGCTTTTAGTTAATTATTTAGGATTTATCAAAATTGGCGTTAATTCGCAAACACACCCACAAACCAAAATTTGTTACAATTGTCGAAGAAAATCATATAAAACCAACCAAGCCAAACCAAAGGATATGATTAGCTCAAATAAGCTCAAGTAATACTAAGTAGGCATTGTTCATCAACTAAAGGGCCAAAAGACGCCAATGACAAAGATATCTACATCACCAAATCCTTAATCAATGAAAGCCAAGCCAAAGAACAAGCACTACAAAAAGCAAAGGATTGAAGAAAGAAAGCCAAGCAACCACCTACCAAAGCAAGGAAGATAAGATAAAAGAAAACCAAGAACAAAATATTTACAAAATTTACATGGGGGGCCCCTTGATTTTGAAAAATAAAGGGGAAGTTTTCGGGGTGCCAACAAATGGTGACATGTTGGGAAAACCAGTTATCTCTGTATGTTTTACCTGAAGATTATATATGATATAAGATAAATAATGATAAAGGCCTCTTCAAATTTCAAACTCCCAATCACATAACTTAATCCCGCCATTGTCTTATATGGGAAAAATTGAACCAAAACTTTCAAAATCAATCAAACTATCCCGACCATTATCCAAAAACATATGAAGATAAATGATTATTCTAGAAATGCAGGAAGAAAATTTTCCAAGGAATCGGTTTCTCTTAACCAAAACAAGTCATAGAACATGTAGTATATAGGTATGACCTCAATACCACAGGATAAACCTTTTAACCTCACTTAGATGCTTGTATCCCATCCACTAGATATAGGTAATTAAAAGTAAAATTTCATTTTTTTCTCAAATTTCAAAATAAATAAAGACATTAAATAAGGACCATTGTCCTAGCGGGTAACTAGATGATGACAATGTCATTCACAAGAACTATCATAAATTGAGTAGGATGGCTCGTGATGA
The DNA here is from genome assembly GCA_027924585.1 of Larix kaempferi. Classification (NCBI taxonomy): domain Eukaryota; kingdom Viridiplantae; phylum Streptophyta; class Pinopsida; order Pinales; family Pinaceae; genus Larix; species Larix kaempferi. The sequence goes on along the minus strand of BSBM01000765.1, from coordinate 18,164,189 downwards.
GACACCCTGTCTCTTGATTTTTTGAAACCAAGAGCCACTACCTGGCCTTGGTGACTAGATATTGGCAATGTCAATCCAATAGGACCCATGATAATGAGCGGATTAGCTCATAACGAGACCTTTTGTTCCTTAGTTAATCCATTGGGTTTTATTAATGCTATGTAAAATGACTAATACTAGGGTTACTGTTAATCTCAAGAGAGATTACTTAGTGGATGGGAAAGCAGATCCAAATGGCCCACTAAAGAGCAAAGGATGGCATAAAAGTCTAAAAAATAACTTACGATTCTTGACTTACTTCAATCGAGGGAAAATGGTTCCTTTGAAAGTAAACTCATCTACATTATAGCATCATTTTGAAAGATGGATATTCTAGATAATAGTCAGGTAACTCAACCAATCCATCAATATGATTCATAATAGATGTTTCAAAGCCAAGGCTAATCTTTCCATGGTCAAATTTTGACAAAATAAGAGAGTCTTTGTAAGGATCTCCCTTTTAAACTTGTCAGGTTCATAAATAGAGAAGCATGTAAAAACAAGGTAATGTGCCAACATAGTGTTATTTATTTACAACCCAAAAATTTTAGGCAAACTAAGAAAAATAAATTCAAAAAGACTCACAAATATCAAAACTATTATTGAAAACCAAGCTATCTTGAAATCAATAAAAATCACTAATTTAAACAAAACACCTAAAACTTATATACAAGATAGGACCTGATCAAATCAAAATTTCAAGCAAAAAATATGTATCACAAATAAAAAGAAAACAAGAATTAAGTATTCACAAAGATCTTAAATCTTGAATGATAAGAAAAAAGATTGGTACTTTTCTAAAAATTAATCTGACCATCGAAGAAGATAAATGAACTCAAAGTTCGAAAATCAATACATGGTCATATTCCATAAGACGAGCTATACAAAATAATGTAGAAATCACAAAATCATGGCATGCATAATGAATGACGACAAATATCCCAAATTTCTATTTGACCACAATATGGTAATACAAGGGATTAAGCTTTTAGTAATTTCATCAAAAAGGTCAAATATAAATAGGAACAAGAGATGCGGATATAGTATGCATGTCAGAATAGATATCATGAAACAAATCTAGTTATTTTACAAGGAGCATCATAAGCTCGTTATTGATATCAAGTTTGAAAATTTTTGAATATTGCGAAATCATTCAATTGTTAAAAATTTCATATTTTCTTAGGATCATGATAAAATTGATTTAATTAATGGATTAAAAGCTTGAATAAATCATACCCTTTATTCAACAATATTTACAAAAGGAAAAAAAAAAGGAATAGTGCAATTTATGACAATAATTAAAAAGTGAGAGAGTTGCAATTTAGAAGAGAGTGAAAAATTGAAAATAACTCTTTACCATCTTTTTTTTTAGATTTGTCCTTCTTTCAAAGCTTTTAGTTAATCAATCAGGTGTAAAAATTTCATCATTAGGTATTAATAATTTATCGTCAGTTAGAGATAAGACTTGAAATGGAATGACTAACGAATAAAATCATAAGCAAGAAAAAATAATTGAAAGAGATAAAGAGTATAAATGAGTACTTCCCTAAAATGACAACTCAACTCGCCCTCATCGACAATCGACACATCCCTCATTAATTGTACATTATTGAAAAGAAAGTAACCCAGTACCAAAGGAAAACAAACAAACAAAATTGAATCTAAATCTACCTCTAAAACTAAATCTATACATATGTACAATGAAATCAAATATACAATGCAATCAAGTAAAATGAAATATCCAGTGGAACCATCGAAGCATTAGTAATCCTGCAAAAATGACAAGATTTCGAATTAGCAACTAGAAATGATATGTCAATAAGATAAAACTAAAAAGAAATCTATCATCCTTACCATTTGAAATTCTATTTACATGTAATAATAAGACAAATTTACTAACATCAGAAATTCTTTTAAGATAAGAATCGTCAAGCCATTTTGCAATCCTGTCAAGGAAATGAGAATGCAAAATATGGCCTAACAACATGAAATCCATTTCTGGAAAACATATCTTAGGAGAATCAACTTCAAGAATCAAATTACTAGCACTAGTCACACTAACAACTTGAAGAATTGGTTTCAAATATAGAGTAGGATCATGAAATGATGTAATAGGTGAATGAATCGGTAGTGACTTAATATCGGAAGAAGTAATCTCGTTAAAAGAGTCAACAACTAAAGGTGAATCAATTGAAAAAGATACAATTTTTTGGTGATCATGAGTTATAGGAAACTCTTTGACAAATATTTTACTAACACCAATAAAATTAGATCCCTCATATAAGTGATTTTGATGAGAACAAGTATTTTTAGTTTCAACAAAAATTGGTGTGTTGATGTCATCAAAAATTGGTTGACTATAATTGTCTTGAGATGAACCCTCTTTCTCCGTAAAATATTGTATTGGATGCCGATCTAATAATGAAATATGTCCCAATCCCTCAACTTCATGCTTAATAAGTGCATCACCAACATTAGATATCTCATAAAAATGTGATTTTGAAGGCACATAGTTAGGTAAATTTGATGGAATCTCATGCATATTATAATCAGAAAATAAATCAGGATAAATAGAAAAGTAAGAATTAGAAGTGAGGAAATTAAAAGATCGTTAATATTTAAATTTCCAAATGATTTCTCTTTTATTACCCGATCATTTTCAATATAATTTGGTGATGTTTTGAGATCAAGATCAATTGATAATCCTTCATGTAAATCAAAACTTTTATTAACATGCTCTTGAAAAAGATCAATCTCTTTTCCTAAACAACATCTAGTCGAATAATTAAGATTCATGTCATCTTCTCCAACTTGTTCTATTGAAGTACCAGAACACATGAAATTATTATTAACATATTTGTGTTCATTGATAATTGAATCGAAAGAAGAATTAGTACAAAAATCAGAAAATGATGAACATATAGTTTTCTTTATAATTAAATCATCTTCATCTATTTTCGTAATAATAACATCAGAATATTGTTGTTTGTTAAGATAATCAACTTCGCTATCTATAAAAATAAATTCATCATGAATATGTTCTTCCCTATTTGATTGCTTAAAATATATAGGTTCAAGATTTTGGATAAAAGAAGTATGCATTTCTCTTCCGAGAAGTAATGATGGAGAATACTATGGATAAGTAGAAGACACCTCTTCTACTTCAATATTCTCACCTTGGGGTTGGCTTGAACGTATAGAAATATCTGAATCAATGATAGAGAAGGAATTTTCTTGAAGGGTTGGTAAATGATCTGTTGAAACATCCTTTTGACAAACGTCTTGATTTTGTTGAATAGGAAAAGCATGAGAGTTCAAAACAAAAATTCAAATTTTGAATTCTGAAGGTAAATAAACGATATGAAATTTGCAAAGGATATGAGAAAGTCTTGCTGAAAATTCTTGTGGAAACTCACCTCTCTTCCTTCGAAGAGCCTGCAATTCACTGCATAGTTTTTTAAAATCATAATCCTTGAAAGTATCTAAAAATTCATGTGCAAATTGAAACCATGTAAAAAAAAAATTAGGTGGAAATGTTTCCAACCAACATTTGATTTGTCCTTTGAGAGTAAGGGAAAATAACCTCCATGTAGCACTTAGATCAACAATCTTATCTTTGTTACATTTACATAAAAAAATTCTTGAGGTGTTTTCTTGCAAATATATCACCTTCACCGTCAAATTCAAGTTTTGACAAGAGGTTGACTGTCTCATTGGGAATATTATCTAATGTAAAATTAAAAATTGATTCCCAAATAGGAATTTGGGTATGAGCCATGAATGATAAAAAATCAAGATAAATTGACCCTTAAAATGGCTAGCTTGTCATCCAACCATCCCTTAAGCATATATGTAATGACGAAGAAGAGTAAAAATATAAAAGCTGAAAAATCAAAGAAAGAGAGGATAAATGGTTTTTAAAAATAATTAAAAATAAAAACACTTGTTTTACCTCATGGCCCTCCTTCTAGCACCATTTGTTGGCTGGATTTTCTGTCTGTGGCCAAATAAGGGGAACTAACCCACACAAGGTGCTTAAATCAACCCCCGATATGTTTGGTATGGCTAATTCCCATAGGTTATGGTCCTGCTACCATCTAAGTTTCACTCTCTTAAGGAGAGTCCTACTACCATCTAAGTTTCACTCTCTTAAGGAGAGTCCTACTACTTAAACGTAGAAAAAAGTGTGTCATAACCTAATTACAAATTAAAATTAAAACTACTAAGTTAAGACTATCTAAAAAACTATATATTTATCAATAGGTTATGCTAATCTATTTAAAATGAAATTTCTATTTAACAACTGATAAATCAAAACTAGTTGTATATATCTAATCTATGTTTTGCACTCTTAAGGAGAGCCTCACTGTTTAGTGATATGAGTTCTGAAAATACAATCAAAATACCAAAGATTTCATGCAACTAATATGAAATGCATAACTAATCTATGATGCAGATTTCAATAGCTGAAAATAGGTAGTTTTAATAGCTGTTAACCTGTAGCTTTCCAGTATGAAACAAAATTATAATTATAATTATAATTAAAAAACTTGAATTAGTTCTACCTAATCTATCCTGCAGGAGGAAATTTAAAGCTAATCATAAACTTAGTTTGCATTTGGAATTTAAGCATATGATGAATGAAATTGAAGACAAATATTTCAATCAAATTATCGCATATTAAATAAATTAAAAACTTCAGAAAATGAGTAGAATTAATTCCTGAGAAATTGTAAGAAGATTTTAGGTATGCAAATCTAAATCTACTTTCTGACAATAGATAAAATGATAAAGTAATCATAATTTACAGAATAAACTTTAAGAGATTATGATCTTAAGAAAAGTAAGTGTACCAAAAAAACTAAGTTTCGACAATTTACTTAATTTCACTTAAAAGTAATGATAACCAAATATAAACAGTTAATTTCCATTGCTCTGTAAACGAAAACTTGTACACAGCTTACAAAACAGTTCTGCAAATACATCTGGAGCTTCATTTCTTCATAGACATGTTGATCTACAAACTGTTGGCTAGGAGTGCTTCCATGCTGACTTCTTTGAAAGAAATTTTACAAAAGAAAATGCAGAGAAGATAAAATTCATCCCCTGGTCTCCAGATACCCTCCTTCCTCTCGCAGAATTCTAAGGTCAAATTTATAGAATTGAAAAGTAGTGGGAAGGATAGCATCAAATCCCCAGACGTCTGGTTCGTTCAACTGGATGCCAAACTGGTCGCAATTAATTTTTGGAAAATTCACCTCTGTTTGAGCACGATTTTCTCCCAAACTATTGAGATATTTCCAACATTGCCCATCGTTAGGCGTAAAGGAGCCCATTTGGGAAGTGGGTTTTCAACTATTTGAGATAATTCCTCATGGTGTGCTCACAATCCTCCATGCAAAAACATCTCTCTGACAGGTGCACGATCCATTTTTTAACTTCATCCTTCACGTGACAGCAATAGCTTATTAGGGTTTCCATGGAACTATAATGCATTAACAAAGTAAATAGTGCCTTTTGTTTATTATATCAAATCCAATTAAATAAATAAATCATTAATATTGTCTTTGAATAGACAATAATAATAATTAACAAATATTGAATTTTTAAAATATATTGTATGAACACTATATTACTTTTAGATCATTGACTCCTTCCATAGTTTCCAAACATGTTCTCTATGATATAATAGAATTCTAAAATAATCCTTAAGAAAATTATTTAAACTTTGTCCTAAAACTATAACATCTCACAAAAGGACAAGTTTTCATAAAAAAGTTAAGGCTAGTAACATTCAATAATCCTTTCAAAATTGAAACCAAGGTTAACATTCTATTTCTTTAAAATGCAAATTTGTAAGACGAGGATTGAAAGTATAAAATTGAGTACTAAATTGAATTATTAAAATCCATCAAAGTATGCAATTATTCGTTGATACATTTAAGAATCAAAAAGTTTCGCAATAATATAGAAGGATTAAGGTAATTCAATGAAGCCAAAATGAAATAAGTACCATGAATAACCTCAAATACAGACATGGAAGCATCATTAAGTCATCACGAAGCCATAAGACCAATGCAGCAAAGATCAAAGAAATCGTCAAATCTCAATTTCATGAAGGGTAAGAATTTTAATCAAATGTTAAAGGCTTGCAAAAGTCAATGGATCATTCAAATTCAGAAGTAAGAGCATGGTCCCATTATTTGATATAAACTCTTTCAGGACGTAAGTAAAAATTATTACAATTGAGATTTTAGTTAATTAATTATGATTTATCAAAATGGTCGTTAATTCACAAACACACCGACAAACCAAAATTTGTTACAATTGTCGAAGCATCATATAAAACCCACCAAGCCAAACCGAAGGATATGATTAGCTCAAATAAGCTCAAGTAAGACTAAGTAGGTGTTTTTCATCAACTAAAGGGCCAAAAGATGCCAACGAAAAATATATCTACATCACGAAATCCTTATTCAATGAAAGATAAGGCAAAGAACAAGCACTGTAGAAAGTGAAGGATCGAAGAAAGAAATCCAAGCAACCACCTACCAAAGCAAGTAAGATAAGATAAAAGAAAACCAAAAACAGAATATTTACAAAATTTACATTTGGGGGCCCTTGATTTTGAAAAATAAAGGGGTCTGATCCGAATTTTTTATCCTTTGCAGACAACTATGATTTCTCTGCTTCTGTTTGTTTGCAGTGCCCTTTTTGTTATGCTTCTGGCGATTTACTTGTTGTAGTTGTCTTTAGATTTTCCCTTGTGTAATCCCTGTAGTGAAGAAAAATATGCTTCTTGAGTATTTGGTGCATCTTTGGGTGGCATTCAGATTTGTTAGGACTGCATTGTTTTTTTTTCAGTAATTTACATGTTGAATAATCATTGTTTGTTTTTACTTTGAAATTAAATTCTTAGCCTTAGTTGAAATGGTTTCCAAAAGAAAAGTTTTTACTTAGTATTGTTTATCATTTGTGTTAAGCATTGTTTTTAACTTTATATCTGGGTACACACATGTGCACACATCTCACACCCTAAATTGATGGTTGGTTCATGACCCCAAGCTCAACCTTAAAATAACCTTAACACAACAAATATTAACCTCACTTGAGGACCAAAAGGAATTTTTTATATAGTTTAGGACACTAGGGCTAGGCATCCAAATAATTCCCCTTTGTCATTTACATTTGAGACATAACAAATATTTTTTAAGGGACCAAAATCCTCTAGTATTTATGGACATAGATGAAACCAATTTGTGGGGGGGGGGGGGTGCTCTCGTTTCATGGGGGTAATTAGACCATATGGTTGGGTGGAATGTTACACTCCATTCAATACTGAATATCATCCAAATCATTGTCTTTGAACTGAAGTTGCAGGTAACCTTTCCTGATGTGTCTTGAACAAGGTATCCTAAAAGCCTTTCTTTTATGACTATTTTACCTAGGGTCCCATATAGTAGGGGATATCCCTGAGCCATGTCGTTATTCCATTTCATTTTTTCTAAAAGCAGATTTCATCACCCTGCAGGAGAAACAATTTGTGAGGGCTTCCATCTTTTAGATAGGTGATCTCTTGCTCCTTTATTTGATAGGTTAGCGGGTCATTTTTCTTTATAGGAGTGTTGCGTGTTGGCTTTGTGGCCATTTTGTTGTAGCTCATTTGCTGTCACACATGATGGCAATGGGTTTTTCGAGCTTGTTGTTTGCTTGAGTTCCTCTTGCAAATTCGATTGCATTTGGATTTTCAATCCTTTTTTCAAGATCGAGATCATACCCGTTCAATGTTTACGATCATGTCACTATAGATACTCTAGGGTACTCTCATAGACTTTGAGGGAAATCACCACATTACCGTTTCTTAGACCACACATGTCGGACCCTAGTTTGGAATACTTCAACGTATTTGGAACCCCTTTCCAAGATATCTGAGTATGATTATGACTCTGATCAGTCAGATTTACCCACACATTCACCCATGCATAGCCGAATGTAGGGAAAATTTTAAGGATCCATTATTTTCTTAAAGTGTAGAAACGTTGGAAAATCTCACTAATTATCAAATTTCTAACCATAAAATGTTTGGTGATATTTTTTTTAAAATATTCAAATTTCTAAGGGTTTTATTTTAGTTTTTGGATAATTTTGGCTATTTTTAAAGTAAAAAAGTTAATCCTATGGAATTTGGGCAAATCATATTGGAAAAAAATGCAAAATGGCGAATATGTTTTTGGAAAAAAACCTCCAAAAGTATCCCATAGGATAAATTTTACCCCTAAAATTTTCCTTGGTCGGATGGCAAGCAATATCCCAACTCCTTTCGTTGGTGGTACCATTAGTGGTAGAAGTGGAAATGGCTCGATAGTTGCTTCCATGACCAACACAGTCATTGGTTCCATAGGAACCACCATTTCCGGTTCCGTAGTGATTCTAAATCTAGGTGGTACTATCCCCATGATCACATCTATGACAACCACAGTTGTTGGATCCATGATTGCCTCCATGTCTAACACCATTATTGGTCCTACCATGTCTTATCCTACTACTAGTCTATCGTTTATGTCTATTCTTAACCTACTTGTTTTTTCTAGACTGACCAATGACCCTATTAGACACAATCCTACCTAGCCCCTCATGCCTACCAAACTCCCGTCAAACATACCCAAGTTTGAAGGGAAGGCCAAGGAATACCCCTATAACTACATCATGTCTGTCCACTTTTATGGTGTTCCTCCAAAAGCATAGTGGATGTTTCTATTAGATTGCATCTCTTTCAGATAAATCTCATTGGTGTTGCAGCTAAGTGGTACATTAATCAACCACATGGAGCACATCCCAATTTTGTGTCCTTAGCTTCCACTTTCCTACAATTCTTTCAATTTCCCATTCAGTATGATTTCAGAGTTGAGATCCTCCTATCTTGTTGCTAGATTTCCTCCACACAAATTATGGACTATATCCATGAGTGGTGTAGACATCAAAGTTTGTGTAATATCAAACTCGACGATAGGATATTTCTAGACTATTTTCTCAAGTCTCTCCTCCCCTCCGTCACCAAATACATGGCTTTCAAACACCCACATATTGGGGACGAAGCAATCCTTAAGGTAGAGTAGTTCGAACTTATTTATGCACAGTCAGGCTATTTGTACACCATTCTCCTTAACGCCCTTCATGGATACTCCTCTCGAAAGGACCCAACGGGGGAATCTCATGCCGTAGACAATGTTGTTGGTATTGTCGCATCCCAACTACATACATCTTTAACCCCCACAATGACCAATTATGCATACAGAAATGCACCTAGCATTGTGCATCCCCCAACGGGTTCATTTCCCACACCAAGTTATGGCCCTGATCTATCCCATGCATCATCTCATTCAGGAGATACACCCTCTTGTGTGCCTCTAGCTCCTACCTACCATGTCCATGCACCTTCTTATCAAGGACCTACATATGGAGAGACTCCTCAAGGTTATGCAGTACCCCTGACCATCAACGCTTATTATCCTTGTCCTAGCACACTACTAGTAGCCCTAGTACAAGCCTCTCCCCAAGATCCACCTTTTCCACAAGGGCAAGTTTATGCGCAACAAAACCAACCTCTGACCCAACCATCCCTCAATAACCAATAAGGGAATTCTAATCAGAGAAAAGGTAGGAACAAACGAAATAATCAACACCGGGGAGGGGGTGGATGACCTCCAAACCCCCCAATAATAATGGATCTAATCCTTCCAATCAGGACCCCATTCAACCACCTAAGCAGGGAAAGAACCGATAGCTATAAACCAATCATCCATGTTCTTTCTGCAATGTCTATGGACATTACACACATCACTGCCCCTATTTTGGATAAATCTCATTAGATTTGGGATGAGGCTAATTGATGAGATGCAATTGCCACCCCTCAATCGTAGCCTAACCAACCTCAACCGGTCCAACAAATGATGGTGTTACAAAACCCTTTACCCACTCAAGGAGTAGTTGTAGCACAAATAATGGTTACGTATGCTGTATCCTCAAGGCAATCTCATGATTCAGGAGTGAAACACCTTTTAATGTTGTCTTCTGATGTCAACCTTCATACTCACCATAACTGATGTGGTTCATATACCGAAGCCATCCCCATTGACAAGGTCATCGAATCCACCCCTGTGGATCAGTATTTTCATCTACCTAGACCCATGATTGATGGTACTCCCAAAGTCCCCAAATTTCTTTTGTTTCACGTTGGTAACAATCCCAATGCTTGAGCCACTCTTAATGATAAAATTGTAGACGATTTGGCCCAATCTCCCGCCGCCATGTCAAATATGGAAGTTCTCAGGAATTTCCCCATGCAACACAAATACTTATTGTGATATTTAAGTGTGATTGATCTGTTTGATTCATGTTTGACCCCAGTCAACTTGGATCAGTCAAATCCCCACATGCTTTCATCCATCGCATTCTGGATTCACGTGTCGATCGAGAACCTAGTCATTCATCATTGCATTGTCGATGAGGGTGCATCCACATGCATTATGTCAAAATTTGTTTGGAAGAAGCTTGGATCCCCTAAGTTACAACCATCCATGACAACATTATGCACTTATGATGGTCACGCTACCCAATCCCAGGGACTTTTCCCAAATGTTCCTGTCGAATTAGTCAAAAAAACCATCCTGATTGACATTGAGGTTGTCAACTCTTAGCTTGATTACAACCTCCTCATTGGGCATAGCTACATGTATGCTACGAAAGCAGTCACTTCGTCAGTCTTTCGGATCATGATGTTCTCTCATGAAGAGAAGGTTGTCAAAATTGACTAGTTGACTTACTATGACCCCAAGGGGTCGACCACTCTGGAGAACATCCTCCCCATGATCAACAAGACTATTGATGGTGCTTCCATCCCATCAATTTTTTCCACATGTCCGGGCCTTTTTTTTTAGGTTCCCATGACTGCCACCTTTTAGGCCTTTCTCCCACCCCATTGACTATAGAGGTATCATATTCATGCACCATTTATTTCGATAAACCGATACCCCAACAACAACCTGTAACCCATATTTCACCCCAACCACAACCTACAACTCAGTCTGTGCCCCAATTGTAGTCCTAACCGCAACTAGCATCAGTTCCCAACCTACTGGGAGATACACCTATACATACAATCATTTTATTGTTTCCACCATTGGGAGTTGTTAGCATTCCTATAATGGAAAATCTTAACCTTCTGGGATCAATGTTCGACATTCCCTTTTGGTACCTACCTTCACCAAACACACCCCCAACCCCACAAGTTATTTTTCAACTTGTGCAACTAATTAGTACTGCTAATTAACCACCTCCCAGCATACTCGAGGCCACATCATCAACTCCCCCACCTCCTCCTAAGAAGGTTGGGGTAAATACCACAAAGGTCCCAATGATGGAAGCTCTGAACAAATCCATGATCCCATCTCCTAAGGCCTCAGCTCGAGCACCTCCTCCTTGTTCCCTATGTGATGGTATGGGTCACACTACCCAAAATTGTCCTAACTTACCTAATTTACGCACTCATATCCAAACATTAGATGATGATCCCAATGAGAACATTGTAGTGTTCCAATTTCCTAACACTCCCCAAATGCACAAGAAGTATATCTGCATAATACATCCTTGTGCTATCTGTGGCCTCTATGGTCATTACTCCCACCACTATCCAGATCTCCCTGAATATCGATATGCATTGGTTGAATTGTGTAGAATCTCATTGGAGTCTCAAGTCATTGTCATCGAAGAAGTCCACCCACCGACATATTCTTTGAATGGGAAGAACACCATCTGTTTGATCTCATCACATGATCAACCTTCCACATCATCAGTTGATGTTGATCCCTTTAATATCTCTATTTGATTGTTTCAAAGTGATGGAGAGATACTTGAATCCTTAACCGAACCTGATTTTCCTTGGGATAACCTGCACCATCTGCGCATATTTTATTCTTAAGGAATCTAATACACCTTCATTAGATCAATTCTCTATTGAGTCGAAATATTTCATCCCTCATGGAGGCGTTGATTGATTCAAACATCCAATCCCATCACTGCACATTTCCATCAAGCTTTTAACAGATACATCTCCCTTAGAGAAATGCCTATTCATGCTTGAACAGGTGGATGAAGATCATTGCACTACCATCTATATGATCGAATCTACCAAGCATCGATCTAAATCCTATTACAATGCACATATTTGCCCATGTACCTTCTAAGAAAGGGACCTCATCCTTGTCTATGATCAAGCCCATGATAAGATCGGGAAATGGAAGTTTGAATCCATGTGGCAAGGCCGATATGTTTTTAAACACTATCTTAGCAAGGGATCATACCTCCTAGACAATTATGAAGGTCACCTCTTGAACAACCTTTGAAATGGGTTATATCTTAAGAGATTTTATGCTTAATTTGACCAAACCGTTTGTTCGATGTAATATAGTTTTCACCTTTGTTTTCACACTTTTTTTATGATCGTTGAAATTTTCTTTGGGCCATTTTTGGGCCTACCTAAGTTTATGGGTCATCATGTAAGTCACCTGTATATGTATTTGTATGCTATATTCAAGTTCCAAACACACATTTACACTCGAGTACTCTTGTTATGTGTACATATACAGGTTATGGTGATGCTCTTCCTCTCTCGTGATGTCCAACCCTCCAAGTATAACCTCTTAACTGAAATATAGGTCATCTTCTCCCCTAGAGTATCTTATGCATTGATTTAATTTCCCCTTTATTCCTGTAGGATCCCCCCTTGTCTAAGTAAGTGGACCATCCTAGCCACCCTTGCATTTTCCCTTGCTCGATAGTAGAGGGTACATTACATGGGTGGCCGTTTTAGTACCCTCTGCATCTGGCGCCCATTCCATTTACATCCCCATAGGATTGGGATTCCTTATAGATTGACATACAAAACTGAAGTCGCATGCATTCCTTCTCTATGTCACTCATTGGTCATTCCTTACAAACAGACTCCTATTATGGAGTTTCTTTTAATCCTTTTTTTTTACTCCTTAAAAAATGAAAAAATTGCCGAGCAAACTTGTTTTCTTTCATGCTCGTTAAAATATTTGAAAGAACATCCATTCGAAATTCCTTTTACCCCTTTTTTGGACTGAATGGACTAATTAGGGAAAAGGTGTACTCTAGTCCCTTTTCACTAGAAGATTTATACCTAGTATGCTTTTATACGTTTTTAGGCTTCAGAGACTAACTTTACGAAAAAGAACATTTATGGAGTTGTCTCTATGTTTTGCAGACTCCTTAAAATTGAAAAGACCAGCAAGCATTGATTGTATTGGGACCGGAAAAAATCCATGAGATAGTACCATATCAAGCACACTTCTATCCCTTCTTTGATCTCATTAAAAAATAAAGAAGGCCCAAATGGTGCCTCTCAATGCCCCTGCAAATGGCATATAGCCCCTTATTAAGGAAACATTCTCTATAACCTTTGTTCAGATTATTTTGTGATGAGTCACCCTTGGAGCCATTTATAATCCCACTATTATCCATTTTCCCTCTAAAGCTACATCATTGCAGTCATCCCCACCAGGTCACCCCAGCTATGTTCCCCTCCCTCGAGATTAGTTTCATATGCTTCCAGGTTATCCCTGTCGTCATACTCTGAACAAAGGAAGTTTGGGTCCCATTTCTCATGTGTACTTGTATCCCACTTCAGCGTCTCAACCCCATGGCTTGTTCCATTCACTATATGGTTGTACCCCTCGCACTCCTGTCAAGGAACCATCATTACCTTGGCAGCTGCAGGTCTCCCTTTGTTGATGCCAACAAATCTATTCTAGAGGATATACCCAGAGGTCCCTACCACCTGAGGGGAGACCTCAGTGCCCCTTATAATGTTTGTTTCTCACATACTTGACATCAACTACATCATTGCACCATCAATATTTGTATAGGGTATTGGTTCTTTCATTATTTGGTTGAAGATCCCAGATGTCCTTTGAATCTATCACATTGGTGAGTCTCTTTGGAACCCTTCCAGTATTATTTTCCTTATGATATCCAAGCCACGTTGGTGACAGTGTTTGGAATCCCTTCGATTCCATGCTTCCCAATATATTCAGTTTCAGATTCCATTTATTATACCTTTGATATTCTAACTCTCGGTTGATTGAGTCCTTATAGTTGAACACCTTCAAATCCAGCAGAGCATCAGTGATTGTGATACATTTATGATGTACACAATAGTTATCCATTGATTGATCAGGTCCCCTTTGGGCCTAGTTCTATTTTTGTATATTGATACAAGCATGGAAATGCCCACCTTGTCCATATATTTGAGATTATATGTACCTCATACATTTTGAGTATGGTATATGCAAGTTCATCCCTTGTAGCCCTAATTAAGAGTATGATCCACCCTCCGAAACAATCTCCATTCTCTATTCTACTGTAACACTCATCGCTTGGATAAGAAAGATCCTATGATGTTCATCGACCATATGATGAGCTGCTCCCTCACGCATTAGGGGGGAATTTGTAAACGCCTAAAAATTGTCCACTTTGGCCATCCCCTAGCCATACCATATCCTTAAATCATGACCACTTTCCATTTCCACCACTTTGACCTTCACATGTCTAAAATTCCGAAGTTGAAAATTAAATTGGCTCACAATTAACATTTTGGATATTTCTTCTTTCTAATAAAAAGGGAAGTTGGCCCATTCTTTAAAAATGGGAAAAGAGAGAAAAATCCCCCAAAATAAGAAATTTCCCAAAATGTTAAAAAGAAGCAGGAAAAGATAAAACCCCAGATGAAAGGGGAAAAACCTTATGCCTATCCAAATACGAGTGGTCACCAAATACCACAGGCCATCAAAACCATCAACCATTTTGCCACCAAATAATACGGGTCACCAAAACCATCAACCACGTTTCCTATATATTGAATGTGAAGGTCCCTCATTTCATTTATCTTTTCTCCATACATTGCATATACCATTACTGTTAAAATCTCCATTGAAACTTTTGAATCCCCTTTGTACATTCTAGTTTCGCCATTCTTGGAGATTTTGCACTTGATGATGTGTAGTTGGAGAACTTTGGGCTGCTAAGGAGAACTAGGAACACTCTACTTCAAAAGGCTACAAGGGCTCCTTCCCATTTCTATTCTGAGGTATTCCTTGCTCCACGTATATCCCATTCATATAATACAAAAAATCATTCTTTCATATATATGTTTGTTGAAGAATGTCTGCAATATTAGTTTAGTTTCTATTTCTGTCATTTATTTTATTTAGTTTACATCCCTCTTGAAACTCTAGTAGGTGCCTTTTGGCATGTTTTGGTGTGAAAACACTAGCAACAAATTTTCAATCTATTAACACCAAAAAATTGTCCACTTTCCTCACCATTAGCCACACCATATCCTTACATCATGACCACTTTCCATTTCCACCACCTTGACCTTCACATGTCTAAAATACCAAAGTTGAAAATTAGATTGGATCAAAAATAGTATTGTGGATATATCCTCTTTCCACAAAACAAGGAAGTTGGCACATTCCTTAAAAATGAGAAAAAGAGAAAAAACCCCCAAAATAAGAAAATTCCGACAAAATAAAAAAGAAGTAGGGAAAGTCAAAATCTCACAAAATAGGGGGAAAACCTAATGCCTATCCAAATACAAGTGGTCACCAAATACCACGGACCACCTAAACCATCAACCATTTTTCCACCAAATACCACTGGCCACCAAAACTATCAACCACTTTGCCTATATATTGAATGTGAAGGTCCCTCATTTCATATATCTTTTCTTCATACATTTCATATACTGTTACCCTAACGAAATCTCCATTGAAACCTTGAATCCCCTTTGTGCATTCTAGTTTCACCTTTCTTGGAGATTTCGCACCTAGTGATGTGTAATTGGAGAACAATGGGTTGCTAAGGAGAACTCGGAACACTCTACTTCAAAAGGTTACAAGGGCCCCTTGCCATTGTTATTCTGAGTTATTCCTTGCTCCATGTATAGCTCATTCACATAATACAAAAAATCATTCTTTCATTTATATGTTTGTTGAAGAATGTCTACAATATTAGTTTAGTTTTATTTCATGCACATGTTTAGTTTAGTTTCTATTTCTATCATTTATTTTATTTAGTTTACATCCCTCTGGAAATTCTACTTTGGTTTCCATAAACCTTAGTAGGTGCCTTTTGGCATTTTCTGGTGTGAAAAACTCCAACAACGACTTGTTCAGCAACGACTTGTTCATTAACACTCTAATTTTGTCGTCACAAAACATGGAATACATCAAGTTTCTCAAAATACTAACCCACCTATAGCCTCCATTAAACAAGGCAGTGGAAGTTGAGGAGTTTGGGGGATTCATAAGGTGCAATGTGGTGATTATGAGTATCAAGTTCTTAATAACTATTACATTGTGAACCTTTCTGTCTCTGAGAATATAAAAACTTTGAATTAAAGCTAAAATTTATACTTCATTATTGGTTGAAACCTCAATTTTCCATATAAATGTAATTTCTTATGTTTCCTTGATACCATATATAATAACCCCAACCACCACACTTACTACCAAAAATATAATTTTATTAGTTCTAAAATAAGTTTTCCTCAATTCTCCATACAAATATAATTTCTTAATTTCTTTCGTTTCCTTAATTCCCTATATAACAACCACCAACCACCAAAAATACAAATTTATTCTTACTAAACTAAAATTTAATTTAATTTTTAGCTAAGTTAAATATTTATTATGCTCTCTCTTTTATTCTTAATTAAAAATCACTTGCTTTTTTTACATAGTTAATGTGAGTTAAGTATGCAAGTGAAAATATGAGAAAATATGTTTAGATAATTTGGACATAAAATCATTAATATTATTCTCATTAAAATAAGTAAAGATCATTTCACATCAACCCAATGATGTTCAACTACTCATATGTTACCTTTCGAATATGTTCCCTAAGTTTCCCCTAAGGATTCTTACAATATTGTTGCTAGTACGATATACTCCCACTAACTACTAGCTATGATTGAGGCCCATGTCCTCAGATGCCTTTCAACAAATTGAACAGCAAGGCCTATGTACGGTGGCCATCTTATAATAATAATGAAACTTTGTTGGATATGAACGCGAGGCATGAATTTTCAAGGGCCCCACACTAACAAAGTGCTTTTCAAGATAATAATAAAACTTTGTTGGATATGAGGGCGAGGCATGAATTTCAAGGGCCCCATATCAACAAAGTTCTTTTCTAGAGGCTATGCCTATGATGTGCTTAATACACTACATCGTCCTTATCTATAACAATGGGTTTTCGATTTTCACATAGGCTGATTTGGTTTCGTTAACTAAATGTTAAAAAAGGAGATATATGGAAGCTTAATTCTATGGAGAAATACTACAAAACGACCAAGGTGATTGAAATAACCATGAGGAGTCTTCACAACAAGTTTGTGCGAGCACATGAAAAGTAGATAACCAAGATTGGCAATATTAGAAAAAAAATATTTACAGGGTTATTAAATATGATTATGCAATGACTATTATTTAAAAGTTGCGAGTATATATATATATCAACGTGAAAGTCAACTATTGTGATGAGAATCATGTATTTTGTACAAAATTTTCTCTTATTGGACAAGAAGAGGGCATGCTTAATAACTTTCATTTCCCAAATTTGGATTGGGTGATAGTCATAAGCATGACTTTCACAACTCTTGGAACAGGTTCACCATTCTAACTAAAGAGATTTTATATGGTGCCTCCTCTAATATCAACACCATCATTAGGATTGGATCATAGCTTCACTATGGGTTTCTCCATTAAAGCTATTATTGGAATGCTTCTTTGAAGGCAATCTTGGATACTTAAAAAGGCTAGAGGAGATGGAGATTGATGTCCTAACTATTACTTTCAATCCTAAGAAAACTTTGAGTAATGAAATAGAAACATTCTTTCCTTTGAATTCAAATACTTCATAAGTCAAAATAATGCAATTAAGGTCTTTGAAAAGGGAACTACTGCATATAACATGGGTGATCCAACTCTTTAGACTACCACTAAACTAAATAGGCTTGAATCAAAGTATAGGGCCTTTTTCCTGCCTAACCTATTAGAACACTATAATGCATATCAATAAGAGCTCAACTATGTGCTACATGCTAATGAAAGCCATGGCATTTTTATGATTATGTGCATACACATCTTCCAACATTACATTAGTTTATGCATTACTCTCTACCTTGTACAAAAAAAAAAAATTATTATAATAAATGTATTTGATTCATGCACATAAATTATATTCAAATCCACATAACTTATATTACTTTTTACCACATAATTTCTTTTACAACATTCTTTGCATCATTGGGGTAATTGTTAGTTTTTTTTTTTCCTATTAATGATAATATAGTAGTGTTGTTTTCTTTCCTTGAGGGAGGAGCCCTTAGAGGAGCTAGAAATTACAAGCGTAGTTGAGACAAATATGAAGGAATGCTCAAGTAACACATGATCTTGCAAATCAACTTTTACTAAAGAGTTAACATTTTCACAAAGATTCACAATTTTTGTACATTGAATGTTCATAAAGACATCAACCTCTTGCTCTCATTGGTGAATTTTCATAATATGTTTTTTAGTGTCTTGTTCAATCTCACTGATGAATTTATCCTCCATTTATTGCAATTATATTTCAATTCATAATATTACAATGTGCTTATAATGTGTCTTTGCTACAACATTTAAATCCCTATTTCACATTCTTTAGCTCACATAATATATAATAACTAATTAAACAATAGCAATACACCATTACAACCTTAATAACCAATGAAAAGCGAAGACCATAAATATTTCCAAACAATGTGTAATGCAATAAGATTTCCTTGATAAGGAGAGACAAGTTAAACTTAAAATCTAGCTTAAAACATGATTTACTTACCCCAAATTTGAACACTCTAATATGCACAAATTATACATCCTAACCCAATATCTAGCAAATTCAAAATAGTACCAAACAATATAAACCGTACCTTGATAAGGAGAGACAAGTTAAACCTAAAATCTAGCTTAAAACATGATTTACTTACCCCAAATTTGAACACTCTAATATACACAAATTATACATCCTAACCCGATATCTAACAAATTCAAAACAGCACCAAACAATAAAAAACCATACCTTAAGCTGCCAATAAAAATTGATTCTCCTTATTCCCTTTTATCATATAGGCAAACCATAATTTGTAATTATATCTAGTATTTCCCACCAAGCCCAAGGAACATGGCAATTAATCCCACGCTATACACAACACCACCATCATAGTTAAATTAACATTTGCACTGTATGAATAAACCAAGTGATAATGCTACAATGCTAGTGAATTAAATTCATATCCCATTGACTTGGTACATGAGAAAAAGTATTACTAATACATGTGGCATCATTATAAACCTACATGTCATGCCAGTGAGAATATCAAAGAAATTAATTTAAATAATTTAGATTTAAATTATTCTAATTAAAAAATAAAATAAAATCTTAACATCATTTATTTAATAGAATTTAATTATTTTTCATATCATCTATAATTTTAAAAAAAAATTTAATAAATATTTGTGATAATAAAGTAAACATATTATATATATTCAAAAAGCTCTTTTATACATTTTAATTGTTATTTATTAAATGATATTTATCATGTCTAATATGAATATGCTTTTTGGGAAATACACAAACATAAATATTTTTAAATTTTGATAACACTTTCAATTTATTAATCAACCATACCTATTAACATAACTTTGTTTTTCAATATATCAAAAATAATAAAAATAAAAATAAATTATTGTTATTATTTTTTAATTATAATTTTGAAAAATGATTACACTTTTAAATTTAATAACCAAAACAAAGAAAATCTAAAACATACATTAAATTTAAATTTGAAATATTATTTTAGAAACACTTTTAATAAAAACAAATAAAAACACAACATTTTCAATTAAAAGAAAAAAATGAACTTCAAAGTAGAAAGGAATTTTGTGTCAACAATGATCCAACTTTGATTACATAAATATTAATGTGAAATAAAAATTAACTATTTTATAAATAATTTATAATTTTACATAACAATAATTATAAAAAATATAATTAAAAAATTATATAAAAAATTATTTTAAAATGAAAATAATAAATATTTATTTTTATTGGGGTACAAGTTTGATAAGAAGTTGTTGGTTTAAATTTTGGATAATTTGTGTCATTGTAATGAGTCTGGTGGTTGCGTCTAGAACTATAGTGATAATAAATAAGATTAAACACCTAAATTCTATGTCACGCGATTACCAACCACATCTCAATTGCTTTCCCTAATACAAAAAACAAAAATAATAATAATAAATATTTATCTTAAAATAAGGGAAGATCATTTCACATCAACCCAAAGATATTCAACTTTTATATCCCATAACTACTCAAATCACCTTTCCATGATGCTACCTACTCGAAGCAGCGTGCAAGGATTCATATACTTCCACTGACTACTAGTTGTGATTGAGGCCTCAAATGTCTTCCATCAAATGGAATAGTAAGGGCTATGTACGGTGGGCATCTAATAATGTAATGAAACTTTGTTGGATATGAGGCTGAGGCATATAATTTTCCAAGGGCCCCCAAAAAGGCCTATGTACAATGGCCATCTAAGAATAATAATCAAACTTTGTTGGATACGAGGGTAAGAATAATAATCAAACTTTGTTGGATATGAGGGTGAGGGATGTAATTTTCCAAGGGCCCGACAAGACTGTGTACGGTACCCATCTAATAATGATATGAAATTTGGTTGGATATGAGGGAGAGGCATGCAATTTTCCAAGTGTCCCCCATAACCAAAATGCTTTTCAAGAGGTAATGCCTATGATGTGATCAATGGAGTAAATTCTCCAAATCCATTACAATGGGTTTTACGTTGAGAACAGGGGTTCCACATAGGTTGATTTGGGTTCGTTGACTAAATGTTTCAAAGGAGATATATGGAGGTTTAATTTTAACCGAATATAGGTATGATAAACTAAAGACATAGAATCTTCTCATTTGAATAGGAAGATGTAAAAGTGATTTGATTAAAGCTTCCAAACCCTTCCATTTTCAACATAAAGATTATTGCATTGCAAGGTAAAAGGTGACTTATAATATAATATTTAATAATGTGATGTAGTGGGAGCAACCTTATGGGAAAATCAAAGTCAAATAATGGAAGCACAATACTATACATTTAGTAAATAATAAAAGTCAATATAATTTATATGATGAATTAATATATCAATATACAACAAATTTTTCAACAACTAATTCAAGGGAGTTTTTCCTCGGAATTCAAGGGAGTTTTATTAGAATTTAAAGGTTAATGCTTATCTCTTTAGTTTTATTAGAATTTAAAGGTTAATGCTTATCTCTTTTTTACAAAAGAATGGAGAGTCAAAGACCTTATTAAATTAGTCTCCCAAATATTTCGCTATGGGGTCATGACTATTTGATTCCTAGGTATCTTCACTTCCTAAGAGAACTCAAACACTCTTACAATTGATAAATTATTAATAATTGACTTTATGCACCCAAGTTTTGTTATTATTATTTCTATGTAATTGAATTATTTGGACCACTTAATATTTTTCAATGAAATTTTGAGAGTATATAGATAAATATTTCATCTACATCCTCTACAAATTTCATACTCTAACAATAAGTTGCACGCAAGTGAAAACACATAACCCTTATTTTTTCCAAATTTTGTGCATAGTGTCTAAACATGGTGTGGTTTAGGTGCTATACTTAAACTCAATAAATTTCTATGAAAATTGGTGAGTATGTATATGAACTTTTCCTATACAACATATCAAAATTTTCAGACCTTAACTCGAGGGTATGAGAGCTTGTTGATCAAAATACTAAGCCTCTATTAATGAATAAATAAAATATGTTAAGTACCACATGCTAGCTTTAGACACCTACATAGAATCAAATCTTGATGAAAAATTGTGAGCTTGTAGAAATATACTTGACATCTTATAAAAAATTCAATCCTTGATTCCAAAATGTGGACATGCATTGATCCCATGGTTTTCCTAGGAATCTCTCTACACATTGGTTCTAGACTGGAGCATAGGGTTTAAACTCCATATTTTCTTCTAAAATTCTATGTGAGGCTAGAATAATGTATATTGTACAACATATCTGAAATTCAACATCCAATTCCTGGTGATGAGAGAGTAATAATGAAAATAATAGACCGTGTTTGCTTATTGGAAAATTTAAAAATTTAAAACAAAACCAGAGTAGACTTAAAATAGTTTTGGGTAATGTAGGATTTCCAAAACCCAAGTATTCTCTTGCATCAAAATCCCCTAGTTGGAAATTCTTAGCATCTTCTTCATGTTAAAAATTCAATATGCTAAGACAGAAAATAGTAGCATTACATTCCATTTCACAATAATAGCATATACAGGATCACTGAAGAAACAACAAGCACAGCATAAACACAAGAGACAGAGATTTATCCTGGGAAACCCTCATGGGGTAGAAAACCCAGCAAAGCTTCCTCAATATAGATGACCAGCAATATACAAAGATGAAACCCTGAGACATGATCTCCTCCTCCATAATAGCAGACCTCTCCTCCACACGTGCGTTATCCTCAAGTGTGTGAGTGTGTCAAATGAGGAACACACCTCCTCTATTTATACACTACTCTGATATGTATTTTACACAAGTACATGTAGGCTCGTATTTAACCATTAGGTTAAATACCCCATTATAACTGACTGGGCCGACCCCCACATGGTGGGTCTAATAACCCTAGTTACCACACCCAACTCGGAGGAATAAACATCTCCGGATTTATAGTATAATCACATCGGAGGTATGGAACATCTCTGGAATAAATAATATACAAATATAATATTCTTTGAAGTTACAATATTTCAACACTCCCCCTTAACGAGAAGGATATTATAACAGTATTTGCACGAGCAAGGAGTCATCAACATCATACATGATACATCTATAAATCATTGGAAGCTTTCTCAACATCATCAGTAACTCAAGCAGTTACTGGAACATCTTCAATACTGGAACATCAACATCTTCAGTACTGAGTCTTTATCTTCTGCAGCACTCGAACAACTACAACAACATCAACATCTGTATCCTCACGATCATCAGTATCGTCATCTCACGATCATTAGCATCGTCATCACACGATCATCAACATCGTCATCACACGATCATCAGCATCGTCATCACACTATCATCAGCATCGTCATCTCACGATCATCAGCATCGTCATCACACGATCATCAGCATCGTCATCTCACGATCATCAGCATCGTCATCACACGATCATCAACATCGTCATCACACGATCATCAGCATCACCATCTCACGATCATCAGCATCGTCATCACACGATCATCAGCATCATCATCACACGATCATCAGCATCGTCATCACACAATCGTTAGCATCGTCATCAACACGGGTATCCATAACAATACAAGTATCCACATCATTAGTACAAGTATTCATGCCAATACAAGTATACATATCATCAATACAAGTATCCATACTGATACAAGTAATCATGTCATCAATACATGTATCCTACCGATACAAGTAACCACATCATCAATACAAGTATCCATACCGATACAAGTAACCACGTCATCAATACTAGTATCCTACCGATACAAGTAACCACATCATCAATACAAGTATCCTACCGATACAAGTAACCACATCATCAATACAAGTATCCTACTGATACAAGTAACCATATCATCAATACAAGTATCCTACCGATACAAGTAACCACATCAAAAATCACTTTCTCGGAGACCATACGTCTACGGATCAATTCAGGGACCGAAGTCCGGGGATGATACAATCCCCACTTCTCGGAGACCATACGTCTACGGATCAATTCAGGGACCGCAGTCCGGGGATGATACAATCCCCATTTCTCGGAGACCTCACGTCTATGGATCAATTCAGGGACCTAAGTCCGGGGATGATACAATCCCCACTTCTCGGAGACCTCACGTCTACGGATCAATTCAGGGACCTAAGTCCGGGGATGATACAATCCCCACTTCTCAGAGACCTCACGTCTACGGATCAATTCAGGGACCTAAGTCCGGGGATGATACAATCCCCACTTCTCGGAGACCTCACGTCTACGGATCAATTCAGGGACCTAAGTCCGGGGATGATACAATCCCCACTTCTCGGAGACCTCACGTCTACGGATCAATTCAGGGACCTAAGTCCGGGGATGATACAATCCCCACTTTTCGGAGACCATACATCTACGGCTCTCTTTAGTACTGAAAGTCCAGGGATGATCCAATCCCCTCAACTGTCCACTAAGGACTTCATTCTCGGAGACCTCACGTCTACGGCTCTCTTTAGGACTGAAAGTCCAGGGATGATCCAATCCCCTCAACTGTCCACTAAGGACTTCATTCTCGAAGACCTCACGTCTACGGCTCTCTTTAGGACTGAAAGTCCAGGGATGATCCAATCCCCTCAACTGTCCACTAAGGACTTCATTCTCGGAGACCTCACGTCTATGGCTCTCTTTAGGACTGAAAGTCCAGGGATGATCCAATCCCCTCAACTGTCCACTAATGACTTCATTCTCGGAGAGCTCACGTCTACGGCTCTCTTTAGGACTGAAAGTCCAGGGATGATCCAATCCCCTCAACTGTCCACTAAGGACTTCATTCTCGGAGACCTCACGTCTACGACGCTCTTTAGGACTGAAAGTCCAGGGATGATCCAATCCCCTCAACTATCCACTAAGGACTTCATTCTCGAAGACCTCACGTCTACGGCTCTCTTTAGGACTGAAAGTCTAGGGATGATCCAATCCCCTACCTGTCCACTAAGGACTTCATTTTCGGAGACCATACGTCTACGGATCTATTCAGGGACCGAAGTCCAGGGATGATACAATCCCTACCTGTCCACTAAGGACTTTATTTTCGGAGACCATACGTCTACGGATCTATTCAGGGACCGAAGTCCAGGGATGATACAATCCCTACCTGTCCACTAAGGACTTCATTTTCGGAGACCATACGTCTACGGATCTATTCAGGGACCGAAGTCCAGGGATGATACAATCCCTACCTGTCCACTAAGGACTTCATTTTCGGAGACCATACGTCTACGGATCTATTCAGGGACCGAAGTCCAGGGATGATACAATCCCTACATGTATTCTCGTCAATACAAGTACAAGTATCCTCAACCATACACGTACATTAATCAATACATGTGTCATCAAAAGTATGTATTCTTACCAATACATCTTATCATCAAAAGCATGTATTCTCACCAATACATCTATCATCAAAAGCATGTATTCTTACTAATACATATAACATCAAAAGCATGTATAAGTAAAACTAAGTATTCTAAGTATACGAGTCCTAAATCTAAATATTTCTAAGTATCTAGGTGTAGAGAACAGGTTTCCTCATCATCGACCTTGTTGTTCAATGAGACAATCTCATCATCAGTGACTATACTAGTCCCCCTTTCGAGGAGGGTCCTTTTGAGCTACACCAAGCTTGTCTCGAAAGTATTCAAATTTCACTCGAGACAGAGGCTTGGTTAGTATGTTGGTAACTTCTTCACTCGAGGTAGAGGTTTGGTTAGTACATCGGTAACCTGTTACGAATTCAAACTTTATAGTTCCTTTCTGTGTCATATCTTGTTAGATCCCTATGATTTTTGACTTATCATGGAACACTAGATTCTATGTCATCTTGATACAACTCTATTTATCACATAGGATCACAGTTGGTTCTATCTCTAAGTCAAACAATCCTGAAGTCAAAATTCTTCACAACTAATAGAGCAAGCAGCCATATATTTCGCTTGTGCTGAGAGCCACACTAGACTGCTTCTAGCTAAACCACGAGATCATGGCTAATCCTAGACAATAACATCCTCTCGATGTGTTCTTCCTGTCTGATACACTTTCTTCCCAATCAGCATCTGAGTAGCCATCTGAAGTCATGATCTCCAAGATAGCATAGATCAAAGTCTATCGTATCCTTTATGTACCTCATCACATGCTTTGCAACTATCGGGTGAACACATCTAGTTTCCACTAGATACTGACTCAAGGTGTTCACAACAAAGCATGTATCTAACCTAGTATATGTTAGATACATCAATGACCCAATAATTTGACTGTACAGAGTTATATCCACTAACTCTGATGAGTCATCTCCTAACAGCTTCAAGTTGGAATCCATAAGAGTGGCCATTCCAACATATCAATTCTTCTCAAGATTTCTCAGCATACTTTCTCTGGTTGAGAGAGATTCCTTCTGAGACTTTCCATACTTTTAGACCTAGAAAGTAATGCATCAATCTGAGATCTTTCAATTTCATTTCTACAGTCATCTATCTGTGCCATCTCTCATCAGATGGGTCTATTGATATGAGCCTCAATATCATTCGACCTCTGTGGTGAGTTCCTTCTTGCATCCATGTCATATGTGTATAGAAATCATATTCAACCTTGTAGAAAAGGTTGAGATCCACATCACCCATGGTGATCATTAAGCTTATCAATTTATTATCGATCCTAGGTACCTATACAGAACCTGATTCACACTTCTTCTTTAATTACACCATACTTGGAGCAAACATCTTGTCGTGATTCTCTTCCCCTTTCTAAGAGAATCTTTTAGCCATGAGCCTTCTATATTTTTTTTGATTTGTAAATCTTCTTGTTTGAACATCCACCACTTGTACGGTGTCCATCATTCTTCATGACCTTTCCTACAAATCAAAATTAAGTACATGATTAGTGATAACCTATTATGCATACAGATATCATTTACATAGTGATGCAACTATTTTGACCAATACTTTGGCACAACACTTTCCCATATCCTGTATGCATATAGTGGCTATCTAGATGCCTTCCATCTCTACCAGAACATACTATCGAGAGTGTGCACAACTCTCAGCATGTCAGCAAAGAGGTTTCATTCTAGACAAGCAACAATGGAATGTTTGTCCAACTTACCAATCATATGCATATTAGTAGTATACTGTTCAATGTTCTATGAATATTTACACTCAGCATGATACATTATAGGAATACAAATATGCATACAACCTATTACAGGCAATATCATTTACTATTTCAAATAACAACTCAAATACTTATCTTTTATGTTTGTGTGGTTTCCTCCCGCTTGATCTTCTGTATGTCTTTTGAACTTCTATTCATTCTGTACCACTGTGCATGTTCAAGTGTCATCCTCATGATCTCATACACAAACATACACCCATTAGTATGTTCTAAATGTTATCAAAACATTATAGTTCTAAATAATCTTGAAAATGTATAGTCATGATTATAGTTAATAAACATTAGTATTCAAGATTTCAGGGAAGTCTTCTTTTACTCATGCATATCATCAATCAAGATAAAAGACATAATATGCATAATCCCTTGATTACTAACTTTATGAATAAGCATAACCAATCATACCAAGTATACTTATATAAGGGATCCTAACACAAGGTAAGATTCATGGGAAACATACCTGGATTAGTATACCTACTTAGTTATGTACAACATACCTAAACAATCTCTTCAATGATTTAGAGATCCTGAGCTAGAACCTGCATGTCTCATAGGTTAAGCATAATATAACAAAGTCATACATACCTTTTAAGTAGAACAAAGATTATGGATGAGTCTTTGTCTTCATGTTTTCATGGTCATGGAACCTGATTTGTCTTTTGTGATGTACCTGTATCTTGTTAGCAGACAACATCAACCTCACACAACATCATAATGCATTAGTACAATCATAAGTGTCAACACCCTAACCAATGAATATCTTCTATCATGCATTCATAATTTTGTTAAGGTGATACAACAAATCTAAAATCAAGATTGTACTAACCGTAATAACATGAAGACAAACATACCATAAACTTAATCATGAACAAATCTCAAAACATACCTCGATGAGTCATACCTGTCGAGATCGCTTGTAATCTCCTTATGTAAAGCCTTAGCCTCATCTCCCTCTGAAACAGTAACTCCTTCACTTATGCAGGTGACCAATCCATCTTCTTCTAGGATTAACCCTATCCACTTGATTTGCAAGAACTGGACCTGGAGCTGGATATGGGTTTGTCAGAGAAACCCCAAAAATTCAAACTTAGAATTTCAAACTTCCGAAAGGATAGAAATATGCGCCTTGATGAGCTGATCAAACTGATATATTCAGAATTTGAAAACTGCAAAGTTTCACTCCTCAATTTTGCCTTTGAAACTTTCGGATTCACTGGACGTGACCCTGAACTGGGGTTTGGTGAATCCCACTCTTCTGCCCAATCAAAATGTTTGATCCAAAGCTCTAAGCTTCTATTTTTCTGAGGAGCTTCTAGCCATGGTCACATATTTCAAAAATTCCCATTTTTACAGAAGCCCTAATTTTCCACTTTTCTGATCAAAGTCCCGAACTAGGGTTTGATCAAGCCCGGCCTTCTGCCCAACCAAAAAATCTGATCTTGGTCTCTAAATTTCTATTTTGATGAGTATCATTCAGCCGTGGTCTCCGTTTACAAAAATTCCAACTTTCTTCAAAGCCCTAAATTCCGGAAGCCATGAATGAAGGTACTCAAAAATAATTATGTTTTGACAGAAATATGTACCTGATTGTTTCTGGTGTAACTCCAAACTTTTCAATCCACGGGGTCTGAAAAAGTTTTCTGAGATAGCCTGACCTGTTATCTTTCCATCCTGACAGGTCCGACCTCAATTGGATTCTCTGAGAGAGAGTTATGTCAAATGTCGCAACGTGACCTGTTTTGGGATAAAACAGAAGAGCGAACTTGTACGGCGTGCCACGTGTCACTGTTTGAACTTCGGCCTCTGAAAAACTTTTCTGAGGTATCTCGGCCTGTTATATTTCCATCCTGACAGGTTTGACCTCAATTGGACTCTCTGAGAGAGAGTTATGCCAAGTGTCACAATATGACCTGTTTATGGGATAATACAGGAGGGCGAACTTGTACGGAGTTCCACGTGTCACTAGTTCAACTTAGGCCTCTGAAAAAGTTTTCTGAGATAGTACAGACTGTGTACTACCTGTCACTTTTTACTAAATGTCATTTCTAGCTTCCTAGCCCAAGATATGACCTTTTTCCCAAGGTCACCTGATTTTGACTCAGATCTGGAAGAGGCAGAAACCCTATATTGTACAGATCATAAATCACAAAGTACAACGAATTAGAGGTTGTCCTTTGGACACAAGGTACCTGGAGATTTAATATTCGTCCTGTAACAATTTCAGATCCGAAAACTTCGCCAAAACGGATTTATAGCGAAAGTGCTACGATGACTGGTTTTTGCTATGTAAAACCCTAACCTTCAAATTGTCGTAAGTAAAGCAAGTGTCTTTAGTTCCATACCTTGTCTTCCTTCAGGTTAGCTCTGATACCATGTTAAAAATTCAATATGCTAAGACAGAAAATAGCAGCATTACATTCCATTTCACAATAATAGCATATACAGGATCACTGAAGAAACAACAAGCACAGCATAAACACAAGAGACAGAGATTTATCCTGGGAAACCCTCATGGGGTAGAAAACCCAGCAAAGCTTCCTCAATATAGATGACCAGCAATATACAAAGATGAAACCCTGAGACATGATCTCCTCCTCCATAATAGCAGACCTCTCCTCCACACGTGCGCTATCCTCAAGTGTGTGAGTGTGTCAAATGAGGAACACACCTCCTCTATTTATACACTACTCTGATATGTATTTTACACAAGTACATGTAGGCTCGTATTTAACCATTAGGTTAAATACCCCATTATAACTGATTGGGCCGACCCCCACATGGTGGGTATAATAACCCTAGTTACCACACCCAACTCGGAGGAATAAACATCTCCGGATTTATAGTATAATCACATCGGAGGTATGGAACATCTCCGTAATAAATAATATACAAATATAATATTCTTTGAAGTTACAATATTTCAACACTTCAAAAGGTTTTTGCTAAAACAACAACCATGGAATATCTAGTCTTTTTCTTTCTTTTCTTCTTCCTTCTTGTCTACACTATGCTCCACTCATCCTCCTGCACTCTCCATTCATTATCCTTCTTCTAATTCTTCACTCTTTTCCTTTGCACACTTGAAATGTAGGCAACATCACATGCCCAAATTTAAAATTTTCATCTTCTCCTTCAACCTTATCAAATTCCATGCCACCTAATACCACTCTTTGTCAATGGAATTCATTACTTGAAATTACTCCAATTAAGTGGTGCTTGTTGCATTACACCAATCCCACTCAATCGTACTTAATGTCTCCCAATACTCCCTGATTATACCATCAATGCCAACTCAAAAAACTCCACAAATTCCTTTTGTTCATTCATATCCTCACTATATTATTCATGGAGTGTAATCACTCCTATGTTGTAATCACTCACTACTACATCTCTATAACCTCCTCTTGTGGATTGTTTTTTCAACAACTCATCCTCCACAACCTCTACCTAGTGCTCTTCAAGATTGGAGTTGTATTTACACCTACCACCTCTACCAAATCCATCCACTAGAGGCGTGCTTTACTCACTCATTCAAATAAATCTACCCAACATTACATCCCTGCTAGAGTCATCTACACTTTTCTTTCTTTTCTAAAACTCTCTCGTTGCAACCATCTTTGGACCCTCTCTATATATCCACTTGCTTTCTTGCCTCTTCATATTCTTTGTTCTCTAGTATCAACTCTTGTTTCTATAATTTTTTTTCCATCATGAACACTTCATGTGTTCCTTCATCTCCTCCATCTTCAAGCTTTCCTTATTGGTTTGTTGCAATACTATCCACCTCCACCCCATCATCTTCTCCACTTTGGAAACATCCTTGTTACATATTTTAACTAGTATGATTATGCAGTTCTTCAAGAAAACTATTGATTTATTTATATGCACTTACTTCAACACTCAAACTAACTGTAGGAATCAACATTTCCCATTTGCATCTCTTCGGCTATTACATCTAATGAAACGTCATGTCTTGCTATTGTTGTTACCTTTCACTATATTTCTTCATCGCCATCTCATCATTGTTTCTAAGCGCTACCACATGTTCTTATAGATTCTTAGTCACCAACTTGATCCATATCTTCCTAGAGACAATGTAATTGCATTCCCGTGTAGCATACATAAATTCCTATGATCTGGTCAACCTCTCTTGCCCAAAAATACACAACATATAATCTTCTTTGTTGGTGGTGTTACATGTCTCCCTAACTCAATAAACTAAGAAACTTCCCTCTACCATTAACATCACAACTTTCTCAAAGACATACCTTCAAGATAGTTCTCCCTCTTCATGTAGACTATTTACACTTGGTATATACTCCATTCTCTTATAGATTTATTCATATCTACTGACATAATTGTGATCTTCTCCACCCTAGTTTAATTAATGTCTTCTTTGTCTTCAACAAGTTCTCTTCAATGTCTCATGCTTTCCTAGGAAAAAATATCTTCACTTCTACGACTCTCTTCTACTCATAGAATTGTTACCAGTTCTGATACCACTTAATATAGTGAGGGCTATAGCCATAATCACACAACAAAAACATAATAGAAGCTCTGATACCACTTGAAGCAACATGGGGTTGCATTAAAAATCATGCAATGGAATCTCTAATACCTCTTTATGCAGTGAGGAGTTGTGATCAAAGTCACATAATGGAAGCTTTGATACAACTGATGTAGTGAGGAGGACCCCCCTACGAATGAAATTCACACAATAGAAGCACAAAACCACACACTTAGCAAAGAATAAAATTGAATATAAAACACAAAGAGAACTAATGTCAATATGCAACAAAACTTTCAAAAACTAATTACTCAAGACAATTTGATTAGAATCTAATGGCTAGTGATATCATGCATATTTTACAAAACAATAGAGATCCAAAGGCCCCTATTAAATCAATATCCCAAGTATTTAATCTATGGATCCATGAATATTCGATTCCAAAGTCTTTTCATTTCCTTGGGCAATTCAAACACTTTTGGAATTAATAAATTACTAATAATTGAATCTTTAGCTTCCAAGTTTTGTCATTTTTTGTTATGTTCTTTAATTGAATTATTTGGGCCACTCAAACTCAATATTTTCCAATGAAAAATTGAATATCTATATATAAAGAATTCCTCTACAATATGTAACAAAACTATATTCTAACTCCCAATATTGGTTTCAAGCAAGTCAAAACACTAAACACCCCTTTTTGGATTTTTTCGGCATAGTCTCTAAACAAAGTGCATATTGTATGTGGTACATAAACCCAATAAAATTTTATGAAATATGTTGAGAAGATATAATAATGTGTCCTTACACCTTATCCAAATTTCGGACCATAAGTCCATACCATGGGAGGGTGTTGATCAAAATGATAAGTCTCTGTCAATGTAGAAATAAAATATGGAAATAATTGTGCACTACTGTCAATGTAGAAATAAAATATGGAAATAATTGTGCACTAGATTTGGACATATGTGTAGCTTCAAATTTGTTGAAAATTAGTTATCTTGTAGAAAATTGTATCCCTAACATCCTTGCAAAAGTTGGGACCTTGATTCCAAAATATGAGTGCATAGTGATCAAAATACTAAGCCACTATCTGTGTGGAAATTTCTTTGCATGATAGTTCTAGGCTTGGGCACATGGTCTAAACTCCTTATCTTCTTATAAAATTTTGTGAGAGTGTATAATAACATCTCATCTATAACATCTCCAAAAATTAAAATGTGATTCTAAGTAATGAGGGAGTGCTAATGAAAATATTAGGCCATTTTGTGTGCACTATAAATCTGAAAAACATAAAACAAAACTAAAATAGACTAAAATTGTTTTTGGATTATGTGACTTATTGCCAAAACCCCAAACATTCTCCTACATCAAAATCCCTTGGTTGGGAATTTTGAGAATCTTTATCAAAATGGTTTTGATAAAGTGACAACTATTGAATATATTTGTCTTTTTTTATTTTGTTCTTCCTTCTCATCCACATTCTATTCCACTCATCCTCGTTCACTCTCCATTCATCTTCCTCATTATTCGTCTTCACTCTTTCCCTCTATAATCTTGAAATATAGGAAACACCACATGATCAACTTTAACTTTTTCACCTTCTTCTTCATCCTCATCTTCTTTTCTACCACCTATTGCCACTCTTTTCCAATGGAACACATTGCTTCAAATTTCTCTCTTTGAATAGTGCTTACTTCCTTAAACCACCCCCTTTAATGGTGTTATTGCCTCCCCATGCCCCCTCTTTTGCACCATCACCACCATCTCAACAAACTACATGAATTCTTGAGGATCAAGCATATACTCACTCTATTCTGGTTGGTATTCAAGGAATCCTCTACTACAATCACTCACTATTGCAACATCTATATAGCCTTCTCTTGTAGATTTCCTTTTTCAACACTTCATTATCCACAATCTCTACCTAGTGTTATTCAATATTGAAGTTTTATTTCCTCATACAAAATATACCCAATCCATTCATTGGAGCCATGCTTAACTCACTCATTCAAATAACTCTACCCAACATTATAGCCTTGCCATAGTCATCTACACTTCTCTTCTTTCTCTACTAAAACTACATTGTTGCAATCATCTTTGGATTCACTAGGCATATTGACTTGTTGGTGTTCCTATTCATATTTTGTGTGCTCTAGCATCAACTTTTCTTGTTGGAGTTTATTTGCCATCATGAACACTTGATGTGTTCCTTCACCTTCTCCATATTCAAGCTTTCTCTAGTGCTATATTGTACTACTCTACATCTCCACCTCATAATCTTCTCCAATTTGGAAACATCCTTGATACATCTTTTGTATAGTTTTTTTTTGCGCTTCTTTAAGCAAATTACCGTTTTCTTCACTTGCATATAGATGAATGCTCAAACAATTATTGGAGTCAACTTTGACCATATTCATCTCTTCCATTGATACATCTAATGTAACATCATATCTTTTTAGTAATTCTATCTCTATATCTATTTATTCATCACCATATCATCATCATTTCTAAGTACTACTATGTGATTTTATCAAAGTCTTAGTTACCAACTTGAGCCATGTCTCCTTAGAGATAGTGCAATTGAATTCCCATGTAGCCTACACAAATGGCTAGGATGTAACTAGCATCTCTTGAGATAAATTACACAAAATTGAGTATTCCATGCATCTATCCCCAACTTGATAAACCAAGTAACTACTTAATTCATAAGCCCCCTAGGTGCACCTAAAACCAACCTTACATATTCATGTTGGCCATTCTATTTCTATAATACACAAAGAATAATACTTAAGGATATCACTCTCACATACCAAGGAATCAAGTAGTACAATTAAGGGTACAATATATCCTTTGTTAGTGTTGTGAAAGATTCATCCAAGTACTATTATTGGAAAATATCTTGTATATTAGAGAGTTATGTCACTTGACACTCCTTTGTCCTTAGGACCTTGCAAACCCTAGCTTCTACAACATAGGTAACAATATTCCTACACAATTTGCAATATTAAGAAATTGGGAATTTGATCAGTGTAGTAATAAAAAAGGAATAATGATAGGATTTGGGGGCCCAACAACATGTAGTGTCCCTTTTTAAGAATTTGCACAAACTAGGAAAAATTGCAATTTTCAACCAATTCAACCCTTAGACTAGTATTAACCCAACTACTTCTGAATGGATCCAAATGATTCCAAATGGGGTCTGAATGTGTTTGGAAGGTATTCAGAAATATAAGTGAGGATTATAGATTCTTAAAAACCCTTAAAAAACTTCTGCAACATTCATTTACAATCTGGACAAAGCAGAGAAATGTACTAGTCAAATCGAGCTTCAATCCTCCAGGGATAGTGGTCAAATATGGCTTTCCAAATGATGTTAAACCTTTCCAAATTTCAGAACAGAGGTATAGTACTGATAAATGACTTTAATTATCTCCCCAATTTATCATAAACTATTTCTTATTACCTTCTGCAACTCCCTTAAATCATATGTTTATATGCAAGTCTTCACATAGGGGGGGAAGCTAGTAATTTTCACCATATGTTATGAAATTTGAAATTTAGGTGCCAAGGACTTGTGAAATGAAAATGAAACTTATTAAGAACATTAATTAAACTCCATACATCAACAAAATCATAGATAATGACTGATACAACTCGAAATAATGGCTCTTCAAGCTCCAACAACAAGACATAGAGAAAATGGCATCATTTATGCATTGTTTGATATTTTTACATAGTTTCACTTGGTATTTAGACCTGAGAGTATTATTAGAAGTAAATACAGAGTATATATATAAGAATACAAATAAATTAATATTCATGGAATCTCAGAAAGAGATCAACATCTAACCAAGGGTGCAATTCCTCTAGGGGGCCAAATATGCAAGAAAAATGTGAAAGAGATGCAAGAGCAAGTTGTAGATGAATGAACCACGAGATTCCCTGTAGATTCAACCTGTAACTAAAGACTCCATTGTATCTCCAAATTAAAGTTCTGAATGTACTCTCCAATTTCGAATTAGGATGGGAATCTTTCACCCTGGAAATTGGTGCTAAGGCAAGTAGACTAGCTCTCTACTAGCTCTTCTCTCCAAATGCAAAATGCAAAATGATCAAAAGATGCTATTATTCTTTTTTCCTGGATTTTATAAACTTTCTAAGGCTTCTCGAATTTGAATTCCATCCATGAGATTCATGCCAACTCAATTTGGGAAGAGATTCCCAAGTATGCGGCTTGTCCTTCCAATTCTAGCCTCCTCCTTCACCAAATTCAAATTGGTGTCTCTTTGGCTTCCCTAACTCACTTGGGATCCTTCATGGAGGCTATTTTTAGCCTAACATGTCATATATGTCATATGTCATCATTCAGGTCTGATTTGTGTCATAGGTTTCATAGTATCTTCATCATTGTTGTCATAAAGCTAGGGAATCTAGTCCAAGTGTCCCACTAGCTCCAAAATGCCTCTTCCTCTTTCATGGGAGTTACTCTTCATCTCCAATTCGACCTTAATTGAGTCATTCCAAGTATATTGACCTTCCAACTCCCCAATATCATTAGACCCCACCTTGGATTCAAATGGGTAAGAATAGAATGCCATGTGGCATGAGGAATCTAGCTTTGTGTGGGTCCCACACCACCAATGTGTCTCCATGACCAAGTGCCACCTTATTTTCCTATCATAAATATTTATTTAACCCATTTTAATATATTTATGTCAATCTAATGTCCATTTTGGGTTTATTAGCTCCCTTATTCAAAATCCCAATGTTTCCACCCCAACCTAGGAAACTAGTATATTGGTGGAATTTCCTCTTTTTAAATTTATTTGAATGGGGACATTAAAGTCCTTCCCACCCAAGATTGCTTGTCCTCAATAAATTAGAACATGGATGTTGAAGAACCTTCTTTCTTTCCAAAAAAAAAAAAATTGAAACCAATGAGACTAAAATTATTTCAGGGTTCCATTGCTTGTATTGCACTCCAACAATTAGGATTGCTCTCCAACCCATACCATTAGGAAAGAGAATTCTTGGATCCAATTTACTTGTATGCCTTCTTCCAAACATTATAGGTACAAAATATAGATCATCAAATTACATGACAACATAATAAAAATGTACATCAAGGAGGTGCCTCATCAAAGAATCGTGAAAGTGCTTGTACCTCCAAGTAAGTAGACCACCATTTTCCAGGTGCATACAAGCATCAAGTGACCAATCAAATCTGCTCCAATGACATAGGTGAGTATCCCATGTCCTATAATGCTGCTCCAAAAATATTTAAGATGCATCAAAACAATAAACCATGTATTCTTTCATCCAAGAAGTTAATGAAGAATCTCCACTAGAATCTGAACCAAGTAGGGAGGAAAGAAAACAATGAGCCTTCAAGGGGCTCACATATGTACCATTTATGCATCCATGGATATGTGTATCATCAAAAAATAAAAAAGTATTTTTATTCCAATGTAAATAATAAGGTGCTCTAGTTATGTCATCATCAAAAGGAGAGGCAGGAGTTTCATACCCCTCAAGTGGCACCATTAGAAAAAAACCTTTCACCCAATTTTCATCCCTAATTGATGTGGCTGAAGAAGAAGTAGGGGGTGACGAATTATGAACCAACCTTAAATATTTACAACTCTTACCCATTGAAATATTTAATTCATCTTCTCCATAATTTGTTGGTCCAACTATTGTGATATCACGTGCCTCCTCCAAGGCTTTGCAACTCTCTCCATGAGGCAACTCATAATCCCTCTGAACAAAGACAAGTGCTTGTCTTTCTTATTGTTTGAGTGTAGCATCTTCAAGCACCTGCATATCAACATGTACTTCATGTTCCACCATTACATGAGGCTCCTCCTTTATGACATAAATTCTTTCATTCATTTCCTTCTTTTCCTCGAAAGGAGAACCACTACTCCCTCTTATTGCCAGTTTGTTTCCAAATTGACTAGCCAACAATTCGAACCCTTGAATTAGTTGTTTTTTCATGTCTTCAAAGAATGGTTTCAGGAATTTTCTAAACTCCTCATTCTCCTCTAAGGTTCCTTTCTCATCCTTACTCATGGTTACCAAAGAATGCACTTCTTCTCCTACTTCTTCCCTTTCACCAAAGTACTTTCAGTTTCAGTTTCTAAGGGTGGGGGATGATTTATTTGACATATTGTCCTCATGAATGTTCATCCACATCAGGTGCAAGGACCATGCTCTGATACCACTTGTAGTGTCCCTTTTTAATAATTTGCACAAACTAGGAAAAATTGCAATTTTGAACCAATTCAACCCTTAGACTAGTATTAACCCAACTACTTCCGAATGGCTCCAAATGCTTCCAAATTGGGTCTGAATGAGTGTGGAATGTATTCAGACATATAAGTGAGGATAATGGATGCTTAAAAACCCTTAAAACATTTCTACAACATTAATTTACAATCTGGACAAAGTAGGGAAATGTACTAGTCAAATCGAGCTTCAATCCCCTAGGGGTAGTGGTCAAAGATGGTTCTCCAAATGATGTTAAACCTTTCCAAATTTCAGAACAGAGGTATGGTACTGACATGTGAATTTAATTATCTCCCCAATGTATCATAAATTATTTCTTATGACCTTCTACAACTCCCTTGAATCAGATGCTTATATGCAAGTCTTCACATAGAGGGGGAAGCTAGTAATTTTCACCATATGTTATGAAATTCAAAATTTAGGTGCCAAGGACTTGTGAAATGCTAATGAAACTTCTTCATAAAATTAAGGACACTCCATACATCAACACAATCACAGAGAATGACTGATACAAGTCGAAATAATGGCTCTTCAAGCTCCAACAACAAGACATAGAGAAAATGGCATCATTTATGCATTGTTTGATATTTTTATATAGTTTCATTTGGTATTTAGACCTAAGAGTCTTCTGAGAAGTAAATACAGAGTATATAGATCAGAATAAAAATAAATTAATATTCATGGACTGTCACAAAAAATATCAGCATCTCACCAAGGGCGCAATTCCTCCAGAGTCCCAAATATGCAAGAAAATGTGGAAGAGATGCAAGAACAAGTTGTAGATGAATGAACCACGAACTTCCCTGTAAATTCAACCTGTAACTAAAGAATCCATTGTATCTCCAAATGAAATTTCTGAATGGCCTCTCCAATTTCCAATTAGGATGGGAATCTCTCACCCTCGAAATTGGTGCTAAGGCAAGTAGACTAGCTCTTTACTAGCTCTTCTCTCCAAATGAAAAATGCAAAATGTAAAATGATCAAAATATGCTATTCTTATTTGTTCCTGACTTTTATAAACTTCCTAAGGATTCCCCAATTCGAATTCCATCCATGAGATTCTTTCCAACTCAATTTGGGAAGAGATTCTCAATTATGCCACATGTCCTTCCAATTCTAGCCTCCTCCTTCACCAAATTTGAATTGGTGTCTCTTTGGCTTCCCTAACTCACTTGGGAGCCTTCTTGGAGGCTTGTTTTAGCTCTGACATGTCATATATTTCATATGTCAGCATTCAGGTCTGATTTGTGTCATAGGTGTCATAGCATCTTCATCATTGTTGTCATAGAGCTAGGGAATCTAGTCCAAATGTCCCACTAGCTCCAAAATGCATCTTCCTCTTTCATGGGAGTTACTCTTCCACTCCAATTTGACCTTCATTGAGTCATGCCAAGTATATTGACCTTCCAACTCCCCAATATCATTACACTCCACCTTGGATTCGAATGGGTGAGAATAGAATGCCATGTGGCATGAGGAATCTAGCTTTGTATGGGTCCCACACCACCAATGTGTCTCCATGACCAAGTGCCACCTTATTTTCCTATCATAAATATTTATTTAACCCATTTTAATATATTTATGTCAATCTAATGTCCATTTGGGGTTTATTAGCTCCCTTATTCAAATCACAATGTTTCCACCCCAACCTAAAAAACTAGTAGATTGGTGGAATTTCCTCTTTTGAAATTTACTTGAATGGGGACATTACACAAAACAATTACTGGAGACCTAGCTCAAAATACTCCTTATGTGTCATTAATCACCAAGATTTCACTCTCCAATAAAAAAAAATGTGGACCTATCAATACATTTGCTTGTGACCCATCTCCATAGATTTCTCTTGGGACACTGTTGTTAGGAAAATAGTCCTATGGATGGGGTGAGGCCACCAACATACCAAGGTTGGAAAGAACATATATCTAGGGCTCTATAACAAGCAAAATAAACAAGAAGTTTTGAGCTAAGAAGACATGCACCTCATTACTCAAGGTTGATCCTAGCCTTCTCCTTGAATCGTTGAGCTCTCCTCTTGCTCTCCAATCACAAAACCTGCAAAGCCAATTAAAAAACCTTCCTTAAACATATTTGACTAATAACTTATTGGAATTCAAGCAAAGCATAAAATACTACTCAAATGAACATCAATAAGCAATCAAATCTGGTACAAACATGAACAAAACTGTTTGGAAAGGAAGGATTGTCTATTATTTCATTGATGAATGAAGCAAGTATAAGATTACCTTCCTTCAATTCAAGCACCTCAAGTAAACTTTGATTTAGAGTCTCCTGCTTCTCTTCTCCAAGAATCCGAACATCAGATAAGATGTGTTAGGGTTTGATAGAAACTAGGGCACAAATGATAGGCAAAGGGAGTGAGAATTTATCTGGAATAACATTATTTGGGCTAAGAGTCTCCTTCATGGACAATATCCCTCTCTTTTATAATGAAAGAAGAAGATTGGCTCAAGAAGGGAGCAATTGTAACCAAGGAGGAAGTTCCAAAACCACCCAAAACACACAATTTTTGAGATTTTTTATATTTTTTGGATTTTCTAAAGGCACACACTAGTGAGATAGGGACCAAGGTCCACACCACACGTTAATGATCCATGTGGAACAAGCACATGGATGTAAAAATGGGCTAAAACTGCCAATTTTAGGGCTTTTCAAGGGGTG
This sequence comes from Larix kaempferi, assembly GCA_027924585.1. Classification (NCBI taxonomy): domain Eukaryota; kingdom Viridiplantae; phylum Streptophyta; class Pinopsida; order Pinales; family Pinaceae; genus Larix; species Larix kaempferi. The sequence continues at coordinate 18,123,480 of BSBM01000765.1, read as the reverse complement.
TCTTGGTCTCCAAATGTGGTCAGAAGCTCCCAAACTACTAGATGAAGCGTGAATAAATTAAGGTCATCTTACTGAGCTCCCAAATATGGCTCTTCCATCCATAGTGTCATTTTGTGTGACTCACAGTATTTTGATGAAGTGTTATCATGGAAATGTCGTCATGATAACACAACACGTAAGTGTTGTCACAGATGGAGAAGTGCCAAATTTAGTTATAACAGATTCCCCCTAATGTATGAGGTCAGATGGGAACATGATGGACGAAATACATTATAAACAATGAACGATTGGGATATGAAGTCGAGGAAACTAGAGGAATCAAGAATCATAGGCTCAATGAAGTACCTGAAACAGAGGAAAATGTCAGACAATCTTATCCCTAGAATAAATGTCCATGTCCAAATGAGATAACATGACCTCCAGGATGATACAATGGTGATCTGATACATATGTATAGTTGAAACATATATCATGGCCACAAGAATACAAGCGTGGATCCATGAGAACAACACAAGCAGGAACATAGACACAAGAATACAAAGGTGGATCTATGTCAAAACTAGAGATCATACCCACAATGACCAAACTGGATCTATGTCTCATCAATAACCAAAAGAAGTGTGGCTTAGTTTTTCAAAACTTGGGCAATAACAAAATATGACGATGCTACTATAGGCCCAAGGTCTTCAATCCAAACTATTTAAAGGTATGAATCCTAACCATGTGAATAAATGAGTTGACGTCGAACGTGGAGGACAATGTTTGATTACCAGTCATTGATGTAAATCGTTAACAAACGTGAGGGAACCCACCAATAATGAAAATGGGCCCCAAGGTACCTAGTACATTCTAACAGGTGTGAATAGATATTCTTGAAGTCGAACACCTGAAGAATCCATTGAGTAAGAGACATTGATGTATTCTCATAACTAGATAGCGAGGGAAACTACCACTAATGACTGCAATACCCAAGGTACTACTGAAACTCAAAACTTCATTCCCATAGAAAAATCAGTTGAGGTCGATGAGAAGAAGTCCATTGGAAGGGAGGCCTTAAGGAATCCTCCATCATCCAACATGAGGAACAATCAAGGACTGATTAGATTTGGAACAGGACTGGACTGATTAGATTTGGAATAGGACTAACTACATGATGAAACATACTAACACCAAAGAATGGTCGACACATGAGGTCAAGGAAACTGTAGAATGGATGACACAATATTTATCCTTGAATAGTGAGCACGACACAATAGTGACATAGGAATCTTTGAACACAAAGAGAACCATGATATCAATATGCACTGTAGGAGACAATAATAGATTCTCCATATGATTGGAAGAGTAACCAACCAGAGGAGCAAAAACCCTAAGATCAAGTTTATCCTAAGACCAAAACTAGAACCCAACTTGTTTGATGGACTCAAAATAGGTGTTATGTTCAAGGACATAGTCGACTTGCTTCCATTATATCGAAATAAATTTGAGATCATTCCCTTCCCTTTTCCCTTTTTAGGTACCTTCCTCATTTTTTAACAAGCTTGGAAAAGAGATAAAAGAATGCTCGATATATCTCACCTAACGATGAGTCCCTTAACATATATTTAACAAACCTAAAAAAGGAGGGGTTCGGTCCATAAATGGGTCCATCCATTTGTAATTTTATGAGTTCATGGAAAGTAAACTCAACACTTTCTTCTTTGTTTCATTAGTTTGAAGAAAAGATAGAAGATTACTTGATAAAATACTAATTCATGGATTTTATATCGAGCCTGGATCTGTTCGTGCTCGTCGATGTTTTCATATTTAAAGAGTTTGAAAAAATTAAACAAGAACTCTACATAGCATCTCATGGATTTATATCGAGCCCAGAGTTGGTGAATGCTCGCCAGTGTTTTCATCTTTATGGAGTCTACAAATCCTAAAGAAGACTCCAGGGTGGACCTTTTCATAAAGTTAGTCTCCACGCTCAAAAAAGAATAAAACAATGCAAGAGAGAATTCTTCTAGCCATATATGACTAGAGTATTCATTTTTCATACATAGTCTAAACGATATGGAAAAGGGTTAAACTTATACCATATAGACGACCTTTCAAGTATTTTAAAGAGTATGAAAGAGACAAGCCGACTTGGCAATATTTTCCTATTTAAGGGGTCTAAAAAGAGCTTAAAGAAGACTCAATAAAATATTATTTATGAAAATTTAATGAGCCTGAAAAAAAAAACTTGTGGCCTCCTTTTTTTTTAACTAGCTTGAAGGAAGGATGGAAGAATGCTCCTAACAGGAGGAAATGAGTGTAAGGGGCATGCAGGACTAGTTCTAAGTGCATGGAACAAACTTATGCATAATGCCAGAAACATGAGAAAGATAAGGACACTCGGGCTATGTCTCCTCCTGGTAAAGGGTGTCAAGTTGCAAAGGAAAAATCATACATGGCTTAATGGAAATGAGATCAAATATTAACGCGGATATAAAAATTTCAAAGCATGAAAGCCGACATCAGGCTCACAAGCGCAAGCAGAATCAAGGCAAATGCATATGTGACTTAAACACAAAAATTGGAGCCTTATAAGAAATGTCTAGAAACATATGAGAAAGAAAGACATGGGGCTTCTTCTCAAAGGCATGATAAAACTAAAAAGGTGGGTCTGATCCTATGAGAAAAACTCAGCATGGTGTGTTAGAGAATTCTTTCTACATGTAGTTAAACTCTCTCATAAATCAAACTAGACTCCTAAATGTTTAATTTATGACAAAAACAAAACAAATAGACACTAAAATCTTCCTAAATCCGGTTCATACATAAACTCACAAGATGTGGAAAAGTGAAACATATAGATGACATACCTAGACTTTGATGGTGGTCCTCACTTCTCTTGAATTGCTCCAATTATGGGCTTGAGAACCTGTAAAAGAATAGAAGACAATACCTTCTCCAAAGAAGTATATGTATAAACAAAGATTTAACTACAAAACATATACAATCTCATGTATTCACCATTAAAGACATGAAATGGGAAGAATAGGCTAAGTTATCTTATTAGAGAAACCAAAGAACATAATTACAAGCGTTTATACCTTGATGTCCAAAGCAATAGCATTTCCTTCCAAAATTCTCCTCTTTCTACCTCTGCAAAACTCCTAATACCATAGGTTTGATGCCTCCAATTGTTCTCCCCTTATCACATGGATGGCCTCCTTATTATAGGATTTAGAAAGCTAACCACTAAGAGAGGATGATGGATCTAGGCACTAGTACAAAATGAGAAATAAGTGACCAAGCGACCAAAAAATTTGGTCACCACAACTTTTTCAGGGGATAAATGACCAAAATTGAGAAATTTCAAGTGAACTGACTAAGATAAATGACCAATTTGGTTACGAGATAAGAACTAAACTAAACTAAAAATGACCAAGATAAATGACCAATTTGGTTAGGAGATAAGAACTAAACTAAAAATGACCACATAACAATTGGTCATTTTTCGTTGTGTCATTCCCGCAATAGAAAACTATAATTTTGATCATCAATTTGTACAATTTACTAAATTTTAACATTGCAGATGGATTCAGAGACCCCTTATATCCAAGGGTGTCTTCCCTTTAATCTGTTTCAACCGCTTTATCTTTTGGGTGTCTGAATCCATTTGCAGTGTTAAAATTTAGTAAATTGTAACATTAATAGTACACAACTTTGATTATTTTTCAATACATGTCTTCTAAGGGATCATTTCTTTGAGGCCATCCCGATACCTATTGTGTTAGATGATAGGAGAATCATTGAGATGCTCATTTAGGGGTTTCTCTACTAATTAGTGCCTTGGGTGTGGTGAGTTGATATCTAGATAATACACCATGTTTTTCATATAGTTTATCAAGTGAGATAAGTTCTTCTACATGTGGTTGAGTCGAAATTTTGTTAAAGTTTTAAAAAGTTCATGTATTTTGTGTCATCTTAGCTAAAAATTATTAATTTCATAACCTCCATTAATTCTCCGTATGATTCCATTCATCATGGTTCTCCTCACTCTTGAGTTTAGAAAGTTCTAAAGTCCCCCATGGTCCCTCCCCTACAAAAAAAATCACCAATATCCTCCATTTTGGAAAGAAAAGAAGATTCCTCCCTTTTTGTAAAAATCCCTTCTTTCTCATCTCCTTGAATAATAATAATAATAATAATAATAATGCCATCATAATCCCTAACCCCTTATATTTCCGTCATATTTGCTAAAACTTTTCAATTTCAGAACCTCCTGCATTAATTCTCCATATGCATCCATTCACCATGGTTCTCCTTGCACCTGATTTCAAAAAGTTTGAAAGTCCCCCTTGGGCCTCCCCTGCAAAAAGTCGCCAATACTCTCCATTCTGAAAAGAAAAAAAAACTTTCTTTCTATAAAAATACCTTCGTTCCCATCTCCAATAATAATAATAATAATAATAATAATATTCCCTTATAATCCTCAATACTTTGCTTTCCCTTTCTCATTTGAGTAAATGGTGGATCAAGGAGTTGAACCAGGATAAAGAGGGAGAGTGAGGTGATATTTGAGGGGAATCCCAATCCCAAGAATATTTCTTTCGAATCCAAGATCCAAAATCCAAGTGATAAGGTGGTGGAGGGATTTCCGTGCCCTCAAGATTGAGCATAGAGTGAAAAAGATGTAATTTTCACGCCCATGCAAAGCGCGAAAATGTTGTATTTTCATGCCTTGCACCACTAGAAGGGTGCGCAAATATGGGTAAAGTGGGCTTGATGAGGTGGCATTCGACCACGAGGGATTGGATTTGCCTCCAAGTAGGACTAGGGAGGGGACCAACATGGTGAAAATGAGTCTCAAGACTTACAAGGAGGTATTACCATTACATTCTTCATGGTGATATGACACGAAGACTTGAAATGGTTCTCAAAGTTAAAATTGGAGGTATAACATATGCCCCCTAAAGTGTGAGGTCAGAAGGAATCTGATGGTCGAAACACTTTACCAATAAATGAGTCCGCAGACATAGCTAAAAGGAGACTAGAGAGGAGTTGCAATGAAACATCAACAATATGTCTAATAACCCCGAGGCGGGCATACCCATGCTTAGAACAATAGACTTAAAGCATGGCTGTCGACCAATACATGCAGATCCATGATAGTACTGACCCAACAATGACTGAAGACAGATCATGGCTGCTAGACTACAAGCGTAGATCCATGATATAATAATGACGCATCCACGACCAATACAAAAGTGGATCTATGTGACAGTACGTAAATGAGGTCACCAACATAATGTCTATGTAGGAAGCTACTCAAAGATCGCCATCGCATCCTAGATGTGAAATAAACATCAGAACCATCCACGGTCTTCTATCCGATCCCAAAGAGATATCAATCTAACCATGTGATTACAAGGTGTTGAAGTCAAACCTGGCAGAGACTACTTGATTACTGGTCAATGATGTGAACCGTTAACAAGTACGGAGGAAATCACCAATGATGGCAATGATCCCCAAGGTATCTCTAGTACATCCCAACGAATGTTAATAAGGGTTTTTGAGGTAGAACATTCGAAGGATTATCTAATCAGAGGTTGATAATGGAAACCTAATGTCGAATATGAGGAAACCTTCCATTGAGGAATGCAGGTACCAAGGTACTATGGTTGGTTTCTAAGCCTAATTCCTGGATAATGAGTTGAAGTCGACAGGAATAGACTCATCGAAGGAGGGCCATAATTAATCCCACGTCATCAACATGAAACCGATATAGGAAAGTGGTGTGAAGTAATGAATCAGATGAGTATGGACTGAAACAAAAAAGGTAAAGGTTGACAATATTGCAGAAGGTTGACTCAAGTTAACACTAATCCTTTGAACATATAACGGCATGAGACACGACTTGGAAGTAGGGATGGACAGAGGTAACAACCAAAAGGTGAAATGACTCAAGTTAGGAGACTCATTAGATGATGCTCACATGAAAGATGACTCACAATTATAGTTATGACCCGAATATGTACCGAATACCCAAGAAGACAAGGTATGGATGCATGCCATGTTCAAAGGTAACGACTCATAGGCTTCCAAAAGATAAACTCGAATTATTCCCCCATTTCCCCTCATCATGATTGAAAATTAATTCTTTGTTGTTTAACGAGCTTGAGGAGGATAACAGATGCTCGATATAGCTCACTGTTAGATGAGTCCAACCTTGTATGCTTTACGAACCCAGGGAAGGAGAGGTTCGGTTCCATAAGGCATGAAGGAAATTAAAACTTTAATACTTGGAAGGAAATGATCTTGAATACACTGGAAGAGCATGATTTGGATGGATATGCATCTGGTGTTATTGACGATCCTACTTCTAATGCAGGGCACATTACCTTCAAGAAGAATCAATCCAAAGCGAAGAGAATCATTTATGATTCCATGAAAGACAACTTGATGTCTGCGATTACTCCATTGAAGACTGCAAATGAATGCTTTGACACTTTGACAAATATTTATGAGAAGAAGGTTCCCAGTCAAAAGAGAGCATTGAAGAACAAGATTTGAAATCTAAAGATGGAAAAGGGAGAATCTATGGCTTCCTTCTTCACGAAGATCTCTCAAGTAAGAGATCAACTTATGAGCATTGGTGTGATAGTCGATGATGATGATCTCATTCAGACTGTTGTCAATGGTCTTCTATCCTCATGGGAGACATTATTGGATGTAGTAAATAGTTGAGAAGTGAAACCTAACTTTGAGATATTGTGGAATGATTTCCTACAAGAAGAAGGGAGAATCTAGAGAAAATATACGGCCTCCAAAGAAGAGAACCTAACTCTTGCGGCACGGATGAAGAGAGGTAAGAAATCTCACAAGAAATTATCTCATTAAAAGGAGAATGATTTCAAGAAATTTGATAAGTCTAAAGTTTAATGTTTCAATTGCAATAAGAAGGGTCATTATGCAAGAGAATTTTGTGCAAATCAAAGAGGAAATTTCAAGGGTAGGTTTCATGCTTCTACTGTTACAGAAGATGAACCTACAAGAAAGAATTCATTCGATGATCAAGAGACAAGGAAGGAGTACTATCTTGTCTCATCCTTTTTCTGGACCCATTACCACTAGTGCTGAGACATGGTTGGTAGACAGTGGCACATCTAAGCACATGACTGGATGTAAGAGTGTTATCATAGATCTAAAGGAAAAGAAGTTTATGATCAACAAATATGCAGAGTTCTGGTGGCTCTATGCAGTTGAATTGTGAGTTATTATGAACAAAAATGCAGAGATGATGATGTGATGTTGATATTGCTGCTTTGGTTGAACTTTAAAAGTTATCAACAATGATGTCATGTTTTTGAGATCGCTTACTTTGAAACGTTGCAAAGAAGCCTTAGCCTGGATTACGATGAATTCATACAAAATGACATTGAGATTTAAAAGTCCATTCTTTCTTTTCAACAATGGCGTTCCTTTGTAAAGAGTCTATAGGCACACATGTGTTATGTCTTTCTTTTTTTTTAAATTTTAAGAGTTGTATTTGTGTTAACATTGTTGAAGGCTTTGTACCAATAAAATTATCTTCTAACTTAACCTTACAAGTAGTTGTTGTGATTGCAACATTTTCTTTGACAATAGAGGGATTAATTTATGAACATTGTTTTGGATGAAAATTGTGCAATGAATAAATTCAGAGAGAGATTTCACTAGAGTGAAAACTTTTAATGCTAATGCATTTAAACTACCAGATGCTCCTCAACTACCAAAAAGCAATAGGTAAAGATCTCAAATATATTAGCTTCTTTTAGCTCATGTGTTTTAATTACACCAAAAGGTGTTTTTACACCGATAGGTGTTTATATATTAGTATTTGGGGTGGACTAGCATCTATGCTTTTCCTAGATTGCACGAGGATGAGACAAGTTAATGCCCAGATTGATTTTATTGCATTCGTTCAAAATTCAAACTAAACAATTATAAAAGGAAAAAGAATATAAATAGTAACTGGTAGTTGATGCATGGATAACGGGTAGCTAATACATGGATAACTCTTAACTAATGCATGGATAAATAGCCTCATGGAAGATAGCTTATTATTTATTTGTGACATTTAACTTGGCCTATCGGTGTTCACTAGCCACAAGTTAAGTGGTTATGCTAGTAGGATGCTCTCGGGGATTGTTTGAGCCTAGTATAGACCTTTATAAAGAACATTAGATTTGATGATCTTCACAATTTGAATTTTGAGAATTCAAATTCAAAACTACACCTTTAGGTATTAGGTATTTACTATATTGTGATGTCAATGGAAGTTGGTTTGTAATACTCCTATGTAGATTCAGCTTAATCGAATAAAAAGCTTTGGAAGGAAGAGATATCTATCTTTTTCTGCAACAAAATTTGTATTGGATCATTTTTTGGTAATGGGGGCATTGGTAATTGGATAGAGTTACATGGGTCGATTCTAGTATGCTACCTCTATTTCTCTAGGTATACTAACTCTACCACAAGACCCAACAACTGATCTACACCAAAAAGGCTTAAACACAATCTCCATTTGACCAATTACTTACAACCAGCATATCATTTAAGTATGTATAAACTCTGTGTAACGACCATGCAGTCATCCCATTCACCCTCAAGCCATGCACCTGCTCCTTCAGCCTAGCTATATATTCCATGTGTATGGAAAAAACAATATCATTTAAAGTTTTTTTAACTATACATTGTGTCAAAGAAAGATGCAAATCATTAAGAATCGTGGACAACAAAATGGAGCACATTGTACACATCCTACAAATAATTTTAGCAATTCCTCTTCATTTAGCCTCTCGTACAGTAAGTGAAACACAAAACTGGATTTACATTCATTGTTTATTGAGGATGATATTTTTGTTGATTCCTATTTTATTTTTATTTATTTTGGTTCTTTCAATATGAATGTTTTATTTATGAGATGTGCATGAAGAATTGAAGGGCATGTTTTGACTACTTTGAATTTGCTTTGGTATTTTATAATCCTTGTGATTTTGAGTTATAATCTATTATTAATCTAAAATTGTGTTATCATTGTTACGGACAGAATATTGAAGAAAAAGAACAGCGACAACAAGATATGCAATTGGAGAGAAAAGCCACAACAAGAACCCAAATAGAAGATCATTTTCCTCTAAGCAAGATTATAAGTGAGTTGTCTCGTTTTTTCTTAATTATGTACCAACAATGTGTAACAATATTTTAGAAATTGTTTATCACTTGGTTTCTCTTAATTTTGTACATTGAATGTAATTATCGAACAGTGCAAAATTGACAAAAGATGATTCTAGATATTTTCAAATACTACCAGAAAAAAGACATAACCGGAGGCAGAGGAGACCTTACAGGAATCATAAGATTAAAAGGGCGCTAGAAGGAGGGCTTGAATCCTCCGACCTTGTGGTTAACAGCCACACGCTCTAGCCAACTGAGCTATTCCAACAGTTTTTGTTTCAAATGTTTGGATTTTTTTCTTTATCATAATATGCACCAGATTTTCTAACTTTAATTTGATACTATTATTGCTTAAACGCATTCATCGAAATCTATGTTCACTTTTGGAATGAAACGTCCCCATTAAGGGATCAGCAAGGTAAAGGATTTTGAGTACGAATCATTATCAACATATTTATTCAAGAGTAAATAATTAATCAACTACCTCAATAATCGAGAGGTAATGACTTGAAGAGAATTATTTTTGTTTCAATTCAATGACTTGATCCATGTGATGGATATCCCTAGGTGTGGCCCATGGGTATGTAAGAACACTCTAGTTCTCTTCTTTTCCAGGTATTATGAATTTTTGGCAAATAAATATACACAAATTTCCAACCTAGTTTGGGTTGAATTTCATGACCTCCTAACACAATTCTAACCCACCTTAAAATGTATCTCTAGCACCAGAAGGGATTTTATTTGCGTGAACCCAAGAGGTTCCATGGCTCTAGACTCCATTAACAATCTTAACTGAACCTTTCAAGGGAATTTAAGAAAGTCATGCTCATTTGAGTAGGGATAGGGTTATCATGTAGTCAATGCACTTCATTAATTTTTCAACTCTTGCTTTCAGTGCCAAAGTCCAACTAATCATATCCATGATTGTTAGGTAATATCCTAAGTTGACACTAGAAGAGATCAACCCACATAGACCTCCCAAGATACTAAACACCCTATGCCTCCAATATGGGGGAATATGATTGGACAACGGAGGTTGAGAAGAACAAAAATTTCATTGATACCAAGAATCAAACCCTAAAAGATTTGGCCTCTAAGGATCCAATTGCAATTAGACCACTAGGATGTCGACTAATGCATCCAATAATCCTTCATTGTTTTAGGCTAAACTAGGGAATGGTATTTGTTGAAATCAATATTATATGTTGATCATGCAAGATCAAAGAAAAGAAATTGTAAATGAGGGTAACAATCAAGAAAAATTACCAAAATAGGATACTCTTAGAGATTGGCTTCTATTGTCATTGACTATTGCAAATAACTCTTTTAACACTTTTTGGGACCTTTACGATAATAAGGTAGAGATGCACGTTGCCATTGGTTCATAATGAAAGTAACCTCATGGAATGTATAGAGATTAAGTGACACCAAAAGAAAACATATTATATACCTATTATTGTGTTCAAGTAGTAGTATAAATTATCTATTTGCAAGAAATCGTCTCATGAGTTTCATGTTGCATATGACTGTAGGTGTTATATGGCCTAGAGCCCATCATATAATCTCTAAAGATACTAAAGGAAAAGGGGGTCTTGTTGTGTTAGTCACCCCTCACTTAGTTGGAAATTTTTTTATTAAAACATTGATCACTCTCAAAGGATCCTTTAGGTGCAATTCAATCTAGAAAGTTAATTGTTAGGTCTAGCCAATATAAATTCCTCTAACAATTCAAGGAAGCATGCAACATTTTGGTATTGGCTAGTAGATGAATTGCTTGATGCACCATGGATCGTTTGTGGAGACTTTAACATGGTTGAATGCTAGGAATAAAAAGAAGAGGCATTACATACATGGATACTAGTTAAGGAAAATGAAGTATAGCTCGCTTTAACAGACCACCATGTGTGAAGAACCTGCAATAATTAATTAATGAAAATACAAAAGATATCAGAAATAATAGAACTCATAATCACTTTTATATTGATCACGGGCCACTTCGAGGGGGAAACCTCCTTTGAGCAAACTCAATACAATTAACTTCATGGTGCCTTCATAGGCCTCAACACACACTTATATACTAAGTCTAGGCGCCAATACCATGGGTCAATACCATGTGTCAATAAAAACCATGGGCCAATACAAAATATGGATCAACAAATACTATGGGACGACTTACAAAGCATATGCGTCCAACAACAATATACTAAGTAAAGACATGGGTTCTTAATATCCCCTCTCCCTTAGAAAAAGCTTTGTCCTCAAAGCTTTAGATGTGGAAATTGATGCAGAATCTGAAGGAGTGGGTCCCCTGTAGCATCCTTGGGTTGCATTCTGGGCCACTAGCACCTTTTGAGTTTCAGGGAGGATTGCGTGGAAGGCTGTAGACGAAGAAGAACCATATCAGCGACATGAAAAGTGCGTGTAGAATAGTGCTGATTGGCTTGTTGTTTCAGTCGAATTCTTTCCATGTGAAGATTGTCCTGTAGAATGAGAAGAAGTTGATTGCGGTTTCAAAGAATTGAGTCAATTGCCTAAACTGGGGAGTTGCTGAAGGTGTATGGAAGAAAAATTGGCGGTGCCTGTCTAGAGACTGCTTCATATGGTGTCCTTTTAGATGTGGCACTATACCACTGGAGTGCTTCCAGGAAATCCATAGAAATAGTTGTCCAAATTTGTGTAGGGATGGGCAAGGGTTCGAGAAGTCCCAAAAGGAGGGTCGTTTCACCCTTGTTCACCTGGAAAGTATCACAATCAACCACCATCCGTTGAATTGTCATTTTCAATCCCTGCCAAAAGAAGCTACATTGTTCCTGATCATACGTTTTGAGGAACCCAGAGTGCCCTGTTGATGAAGAAGAATGGATTTCATAGAAGAGATAGCCCCATTGAATAGATTGCAACCAATTTGGAACAAGCAGAGAAATAGCTGTAAGAGAAACTGGGTCATCAAATGTGCGAGAAGGAGCATCTGCCACCATATTGTCCTTACCCTTCTGGTAAGTGGTCGCATAGTCATAACCCATGAGTTGGCGAACCCATTTTAGGTGTGCTGGGGAGGAGACCCATTGTTCCAGGAAAGTTTCCAGACTTTGGAGATCAGTCTTGAAGCAAAAATAATTCCCCAATAGGGATGGCTTCCACTTCTGTACTACACGCAAAATAGCCATCATGTCCTGCTGAGATGTAGATGCGGCAAAATGCTTATCGGAAAGGTCTCGTGAAGGTGGAAAGCCCACTGGTGAAACAAAAACACCTTCATATCTATCCAAGGAAGTAGTGGAGACCGTTGGTGGGTGCATATTAAGGGAATAGAGCTGAGCAATGACACCATGTGAATTATTCTTAAGGATCTTTTCCAAGCGATGTGAACTAATGATGTAGAGAGACCCTGGTTGTAAGCCCATAAATTTGTGTTGTGTCCCATTGACTAAAAACTGCATCCAAAGTTCAGCAAAATCCCATAAGATGGGGCCAAGTGTGCATAACCATTGGATGCCCAAAACCACATCACATACACCTAAGGATAAGGAGAACATGTCAGAGCGCGGGTTATAATCTTCCATAGAGATACGCACATTACGACACTTCCCCTTGCAAGGTAAGGTGCCCCCATTGGCAACCATGACTTCAAAGTTGGAACAAGGATGGACGAAACAATCAGCCTGTTTGGCAATCCGAGGGTCAATGAAGTTATGAGTGCTACCAAAATCAATGAGTATGGTAAGAGGGAGCTTCTTGAAGTATCCCCTGACCCGCATTGTTTGTGGGGTGGTGACGCCAGTTACAACATGGATAGAGATCTCGGGTGGGTCGTCTTGAGATGGGTATCAACAGGCAGGTGTTGAATGTCGACCTGAACATCTACTGTATCTGGAGCTTATATTGATCACGGGCCACTTCGAGGGGGCAACCTCCTTTGAGCAAGCTCAATACAATTAACTTCACGGTGACTTCATATGCCCCAACACACACTTATATACTAAGTCTAGGCGCCAATACCATGGGTCAATACCATGTGTCAATACAAACCATGGGCCAATACAAAATATGGATCAACAATTACTGCGGGTCAAAACCATGGGCCAATACAAACTATGGATCAACAAATACTACGGGACAACTTACAAAGCATATGCGTCCAACAACAATATACTAACAAAGTAAAGACATGGGTTCCCAACACCATGGGATCTATTACCCAAACCATAATCAATGGTAGGAATTTACTATTATCTAGTTCACTTTAACTAATTTGAGAAAGATTTTAGAGGGGATTTATCACCATCTTGATTGATACCTTCTTTCTTAGCATAATTCATTTTACTTTGACTATAATGGGTTACACGTATCCATGTTGAAAACATTGCCACTATTACCCAAGCCATAATCGATGGTAGGAATTTAGTGTTATCTAGTTCACTTTAACTAATTTGAGAAAGGGGTTAGAGGGGATTTATCACCATCTTGATTGATACCTTCTTTCTTAGCATAATTCATTTTACTTGACTGTAATGGGGTACATGTATCCATGTTGAAAACATTGCCACTATTACCCAACCCATAATCGATGGTAGGAATTTAGTGTTATCTAGATCACTTTAACTAATTTGAGAAAGGGGTTAGAGGGGATTTATCACCATCTTGATTGATACCTTCTTTCTTAGCATAATTCAATTTACTTTGACTATAATGGGGTACATGTATCCATGTTGAAAACATTGCCACTATTTCAAACCATCAACATATCTAGTTATCCATCTCTTAGAGATTAAAGGATGCATTTTCCAAGAACACAATATATCATGAATGTGTCCCACCTTTAGTGATCAATGATTTTGAGTATGTTACATGTAATATCATGTCCATGTGTTGAAATAGGTTGGCTTGTTTGGTGGGAAGATTTAATTTCTAGAATTTATGCCTTTATGTAAGCTTATGGGTGGAATATTTCTAAGATTATATGAAATTTTAACAAGGTTTTTGAGTTGCATTGGAGGAAGACATGTGAGGCTTGCAAGAATCCCCCCATGATGAAGAAATCTAGGCTCATGCAAATAAACTATGTCATCTTTTCAACTTGGATGAGACCCAGCAAGCTATAGGTTCCTAGATGAGAACTTGAATTCATTGGAATAAAATCAATGAAAATCCCACCAAAACCTTAATATATTGCCACCAAGGAAGCCACTTAGAAAATATTTTCTTTGAGAACAATCCAAGGCTAAATTATTTACTAAGGGGATATTGAAAATAAATTTATTACTAACTACAAGATGGTATTCCAAATCAAGGGACTCAATGAAGATAGATGGGATTCCATGCAAAGATGTATGGTATTAACCCCATACTTCATCTTTGAGGAACAATATAGGGTCTATGACCTATCCATATATCTTGATAAGTTGGTTGTGGCCCTCCATGAAACGACCATTGATAAGGCACTTGTCCTCGATAGTTTCATTGTGAATTTTACAATGCCATACGGGAATTTATTGGGATGGACCTACTACAAGTATACACATAATCCCTTACAAACATCTCCCTAGGTATAGGTCTCAACTAGGGTTTTATTAAATGTATCCCTAAGTTCAACGACCAAGAGCTAATCACTAGTTGGTAGCCTATCACTTTGTTTAATAACACCTACAACATCTTGGCCAAAGCATTGGGTTTCAAGAATATTCTTTCCAATATCATATTCCCAAAAACACATGTCTTATCCATGAGAGGTATATTCTAGATAATGTCATAGAAATTTGGGAAGAGATGGAATGGGCCTAGTCATCTGGCCTTGACACCTTGCTCATTAAGATTGATTTTGAAAAACCCTATGACTAAGAGGAATCACCTTTGATTTCAACAATGTACAAGTCTTTAGGGTTTGGCCCCAACTTTATTAAAGGTATCAAAACCCTATTCACATATGTGTTGGTATGTTAGTCCATAAATACAAGAAAATAGGGCTCTTTCACTCATTTTGACAAGGTAGTCCTCTATCAATGACCTTATAGGTCTTGTCCTTAGAAGCACTCAAAAATCTTTTGATATTGAAGGTCAATATCAACACAATTTATGGGATCCCTCTCTCATAGCCAAACACTAGACAATTTTGTTATATATTGATAAATACTTATATATTTACAAAGAAATATTTACAATCATTCCAGCTCAAGGGATTTGAACTCGAGTCTCCACATTAATGCAAGTCTAATCACCTTGTTGATTGTTGTTACATCATATTCTGATGGGAAAACACTAGACATATAATTAATCGAAATCTTGCAAATTATTTGTTCCTTATGATTAATCCTTAGATATCAAAGCTCTTAGGTCCATACCATGGAATTCTTGTACATATTCTATGTAGCCTTTGGCTTTAGCACTTAGTGCCTACCAAAGTTCTATAGGTGGATCCAAAGACCTATGCCAACTTTGTTGGCCTCTCTAACTTTTTATGGATATAGCTAAGACAAATTTTCAAGTTTATGGGCATACCTTTCACCTTACAGGCCTCTAAGAGATTGTTGTCTAGAGAGTTGAAAATAGAATCAATAAATGGGTTACTAAGCTTTTAGGTCTTGTAGGAGTCATTCTTACTATTCTTGTTGTTGGGTGCAATCTAATGTGACCAAAAATAATTTGGAGAAGGATCTTCGAAAATTGTTATGGGCCAAAATAGACAAAATTTGTGGTTTTCATAGAATCCATTGTGAGCTTAGTTGCACTTCACATGAATTTGGAGTATTGGGTATCATAAAACACCCACCTGTAGGCTCAAGCCTTGTGTACTATATAGGTAGTTTGAGTTGATGATGAGAAAGTTCCATGGAAAGCCTTGCTCCATCGTCAAATCAAACATGACATTGGGAACTAGCCCATGGAAAGGACTCTCACTCCAATCTCTTTCACATATTTTCCACCTCATGTTAAAGTTGTTGGTATATTTTTTTTGTAGACTATATGGAAGGTTGAATTCGAAGGTATTAATACCTATCTCCCTTGGAAGGATATTTCCTTTCAAACTAACCCATTATTCGATAACCCCTATTTATGGTGATGACCTCTTGTTAAGTTTTAGGGAAAGCCTTTATTTGAGAGCTCCTATTTCTCAACTTTAATATTTTCATAATAGATATTCATACGGCTAATGATATGCTTGATAAACTATCCTAAAACTAGTTATCATGGTCAATAGTAAAGAGAAATCCCCCCTAATAAATGTGGATAAGTTCATTTAGGGATGAATTCAAGGCCACATTCTTCATGATCTTATGTTAAAGCTTGGCCTCATTTTTCCTTAGTCATGATGGTGGGATTAGCAATGCAATAACTCCATAACATTCAAAAGGAATAATAAGATTATGGGGTATAAGTGGATGTTCTTCAAGTCATTCCTTGAATGCCAATTGAAATGTCAACAAAAAATTTGGCTCTTCTGCTTTCATGACATTTGGAAACTAATGCTAGAACCTAAGAAACTATTGTTTTCATGATGTTTAATTATAGGAGATCTCCCTATTGATAAGTGACAATTATACTTGGGTGTGAAGAACCTACACATTCCACAACATGGACAAGAAAAAAAACTTAAGAATATTTTATAGTTTTTCCCCTTTGTTAGGCTTTCCTAGGCGTGTTGAGTTTCTATGTCGACAATATCTTACTACCTTCCTAGGAAACCCAATTCCCTAAGCTATCTAAGTTTCACTCAAAATGAGTGCTTGTTAGGGTTGAAGTGTTCTATCGATTATGTAGAGATGCAAGATTAATTTTGTCTCATGTCACGTTCTTAGTTGTTATGAAAGCATTCAAATGGAAACTATTTTATCCTTGCATATCATTTTCTAGGGTTGGAAGGTTTGAGTCAAGATGGAGCACCTCCAAAAAATCTATGCTATTGGGGTGGGGTCCCTTTTACTATGGGTAGAGAGCCACTTGGATTTTATAGGCCTTCATTTGTTAATTAATCCAGAAAAGACAACATGTGTTTCCATGGTTTCACATTCAACTTCAAGATCATCATAAACATGGGAGTAGTTCACCCTTGGTTCCACTATACAATGATAAGCATTTTCTAACTCTAGCCTTGGTTGTATCTAATGGTCCCAAGCCCATGAAGCTTTCTAGCAATAGATGTGAACCTATGCAACGTGTCATTTCCAATCATTTGTTCATTGGATAAGGCACACCTGTGAATGACCATGACCAATGTTCACTTGTGATTGGAATCATTGATTCCTAGTGTTTTATTCTTGCCTTTTTCCATTTTTGTTTTTTATATCTCGTTTTTCATTTCATACAATTTATGATATCATGACACTAGGTATTTTCCCTTTAAACCAGTGCATATTTGTTTTCTAGGATTGTATGTGTTTTGGCTTAAGAAAACCCACAAATATTTTTATTTTTTGATCTATACATGTACACAATGCAGTTGTGACCTGAGTAGGTTCCCTAGCAAACCTTGCAATTTCCTACAAAGTTAATATTATAATAACACAAACAATTCTATGTGGTATCATATACCTACCAATGTATCCATTATCTAGAAACTATAAAACATAATATAGATTTGTAATAATTAGCCTAATTGTTATGATAGTCAAAGCATTTTATCATTTAGATATTCAAAGCATGTTTATGAGGAATTTGACCTCACCACTAGATATTTTACAAAGAAGGCCTGGAAGAATTTTGAACAATTCAAAGAACCAATTTTGTTGTTGGAAGCAATTTGATTATGAAATTGGAGGAGACGGTATACGTTAAATATTGGCATATTGAAGATTTGTTTATATACAATGGGTTGTGATTTTATTAAAAAATTATCATGGCAGGGACATGCTAGTAGATGAAGTCAATATCCATATTTCCAATATTCTTCCTATATATTTCATGACTAGGCTAATGCATGATTTGTATGTGTCGGTTGCGCAGGGGGGTTAGAATGGGGAGATGCTAGGCCCCACTTTTAGGGGTGCAAGGATAGGGACCCCAAGGTGAAAATTTATAGACCATGTTAGTATGCTTTAGTTCCTTATGTCCAACCCTCATATCTATTGTACAAAATGGAAGTGATCCCGGGAATTGTAACACGAGAGAAGAAAGAATTGTAAAATTTTTGTCAAGTAATAATAAAAGATTGAAGATGCCATTTCCCGATGATTTTACCTATGCACAAGATTGTTTCCACATTAATATCATTTTCTATTGTTATTGTTGTTTTCTTTTATCTTTTGAACATCTGAGCCTGAAAAAATCACATGCATAGGTTTTTCATGGGTGGGATATGTAGCAATGACAGAAGGTTAACCAAGTTCCATGTTGAGAATTTTGATGATGATAATTTCTCCCTATGGAAGATGAAGGTGTAGGTTTGTTGGTTTAGAATCACCAAGCCCTATCCTTGACAGGGGTTGTGAAAACACTAAGTGGCATGGAAGATAGTTGGAATGGATAAATGTGGACATGAAGGTTCTTTATAGAATTTATCTTTACCTATTAGACTCTATCTTATTCGATGTCGCTGAAGAAAAGACCGTGGAATCCCTTTGTGAGAAACTTGGGAAGTTGTATAACACTAATTAACAACAAATAAGGTTTTCTTGGAAAAACAACTCGACCATCTGTGGATGAAGGAGGGTTCAAATGTGGCAAATCAACTGAATCAGTTTAATACCCTAATTAGCAAAATGATCTCATTTTGTGTAAAGGTGGAGGATGAGGACAGAGCAATCATTTTACTTTATTCCCCCCGGATACCTAGGATTATATGGTGGTGACCATCACCAACTCATCATTGGTAAATATGAAATTTGATTATGTGGTAGATGATTTGATGGGAAAAGAGTTGAGGCGGAAATCATCTCTAGATCCCTCTACTAGTGAAGACCTATCTATGAGAAGGAGACTAACAAAAGGGGTCAACAAGGGAGATCATAATCCAAATCCAAGTCCAAAGGATGAAATCTAAAAGGAACTATTGAAATTATGGGAAACTAGGGAACTTGAGGAGGGACTCTTGGCATATAAAGAAGGAAAATAAATAGGATGAAAATATAGATCAACCATCGACTAAAGCTAGAGAAAAATATTTAGAAGAGACGACAATATGTGAGACTTTTTTGTCTCAGTAATATTAGATCTTTTTTATATGCTTGGGTTTTGGACTTGGGTGCTTCTTTCCACACGCCTCCACATAGAGATTGGTTTTTCAAATATCCTCCCTTTAGTGGTGGGATGGTCTGCATGGGTAATGATCATCCTTTGTAAATTGTGAGAAGAGGGGGCATTAAGATCAAGCCAGATGATGACAGGGAAAGGAATTCATGTGATGTTTTCATGTAGCATATATAAGGAAGAATTTTCTCTCAATTAATATGATGGATAATTTGGGGTATTCTACTACCTTTCGTGACAATCATTTCAAAATTACCTAAGGAGAAATCGTTGTATCAAAACAAGAAACGTATGGGACCTTATATTTTTTATGTAGTGATACAGTGACAATTCATGCATCAATAGTAGACTCAAGGAATGTTCTGGAAGCAGTGAGGTTGTGGCGTTAATGACTTGGACATATGAGTGAAAAAGGTTTGAAAAATATACATGGATGAGGTTTGATTTATGGGATTAATTCTTGTGATTTAGACTTGTGCAAGCACTATATTTTTGGTAAGCACTAGAGAGATGGGTTTACTACAAGATTTGGTAAAAGTGATGATATTTTGCAACTTATTCATTCTAATATATTTGGGCTAGTCCCCACTTTGTGTATAAATGATGATAGATATTTTCTAACTTTTATATAATAATGATTATTCTAGAAGAGTGTGGCCGTATTCTCTAAAAAATAAGTTAGAATCCTTTGATAAATTTAAAGATTTCAATGCACGAGTAGAGAAAAGTTTGGGAAGGTTTATTTTATGTCTCAAATCTATTAATAGAGGATAATATTAATCTAAGGAATTTGAAAAAGTTTGTACACAAGAAGGAATTAAGCACCAGAAGACTACTCCATATACTCCAAAAAAAAATGGTGTGGCTAAGGAGATGAATCGCACAATCATGGAACGTGCAAGAAGCATGCTCAGCGCATTTGTGTTGGATAATGGATTCAAGGAAATGGTTGTTAAGACAATTGTGTATTTGATTGATAGGTCACATATGGCTACATTGGATGGAAAGGTTCTAGAGAAGGTTTGGTTGTGATGCATTCCCAAAGTCAAGGAAATGTGTTTTTCTCGGTTATGATAATACAATAAATGGTATAGACTATGGGATCCTTCTAGCCGCAAGGTAATTGTTAGTCGAGATTTTGTTTTTAATGAAAATTTTATGCAAATGAAGGAGGTACAAAAGACACCTGAGATTGTACTAGTTGAAGTAGAAATGTGTGAAGATGAAAATGAACATTCTAATCAACATGAATAATAGCAAGTTCAATAGCCACAACGCAATCCCAATTGATATCCATAAAGGTATTCTCCTAATTTTTAGTCTTCTTTTGCTTTCTTGACCGATGATGGTGAACCTAGTTCATTTCAAAAATATGGAAAATATAAGAATGTAACTAAATGGATGAAACCATGGATGAAGAAATGAAATCACTACACAAGAATTAAAGATGGAAACTTGTGGATGTCCCACATGGAAAAAGGTTTTGGAAACAAGTGGGTGTCTAAAGTGAACAAGAATAATGAAGGGTTGTTGGAACGATATAAATCTCACTTGGTGGAAAAGGTTATTAGTAGAAGAGGGGTGTAGATTTTAATGAAATATTCTCTCTAATTGTGAAGCTTACTACTATAAACGTTTTACTTGCTCTTTGTAGGAGCACGTGATTTAGAGTTGGAGCAATTGGATGTAAAACATGATTTCATGCATTGTGATCTTGAGGAAGAAGTTTTAATGGATAATCCCAAGGTATATAAAGAAAGAGGAAAAGATAATTTGGTTTCAAGACTCAAGATATCTTTGTATGGATTGAAATATGTGCTAAGGAGTGGTACAAAACATTGAAACCTTCATGAAGAGCCAAGGTTTCAGTAGAAGTGAACCTGACCATTGTACATATTATAAGACATTTGATGATGGAAGTTTTATTATCTTGCTATTGTATGTTGATGATGTGTTGGTTACATGACTTGACATGAAGAAATAGTAAATATTCTACAATGCTTTAATATGCAAAATGAAAAACTAGTTAGCACCCCATTTCCTACACACTTCAAGTTGCATTCCAAATAGTGTTTTACCACAGAAGTAGAGAAGACAAACATGTCTTGCATACCATATTCATTAGTAGTAGGTAAAATTATGTTTTACATGGTGAAAACTAGACCAAATATTTCTCCAGTGGGATTTATTAACCGGTTCATGGAGAATCCTATAGGTAAGGATCATTTGAATGTTATGAAGTGGATATCTAGATACTTAAAGGGCACTTAAGATGTTTCTATTAGAAACATATCAACATATTTACAAATTTGTTATTTTATATTCTAATTTTGATGGAGATAGAGATCGAAAAAATTATACTACATGATATACTTTCATTCTTGTTGGTGGAGGTATAATATGGACATCTAAGTTTCAAACAATTGTGGCTTTACCAACCACTGAAATAGAACATGTGGTAGAAATCGAGGCTATGAAAGAGGAAATATTGTTAGAGTGTATAATGGGTGACTTTAAGATAATGTAGTGGGAGATTAATTTGCATTGTGACAGTCAAAGTCCTATTCGCTTACTGAATAATCCAACATTTCATGGTTGCATAAATTATCTTGATAATAAGTACTATTTCATAAGTAAAGTTGTAGAAGAAGGTAGGATCTTGTTGGAGAAAATTGATACTGATGAGAATGCAAGTCAGTGAAAACACTATAAATAAAATTGATGTATGAGACACTCTAAGTAATAGGTTAGGCCCATTCAAAAGACATCTATATAATCATCGCGCTCTTTTATACATCATCAAGTTTATGAGATCCATTGATGATGGGTGGAGAGTCCACTAGAAACATTGGGACAAAGAGAAACTACTACACAATGAAAAATCTAGAAGCTCATACATAAATAAAATATATAAGTTTGAATGTTGAAAAAATTCTTTGGCCTTGCTAAAAATGTGATGAAGGAAACACTAGGAAATGACACACGGGTGGAAAACATTGGGAAGGCTTCCTATATGTTGACTTCAAGTGGGAGAATGTTAGGAGATGAACTAAATATCCATATTTCCAATGTTCTTCCTATAGATTTCATGACTAGAACCATGCATAATTCCTATGCATCGAGTGTGAAAGGGCATCATAGGGGGGCCACCAAGCCCCCCTTATGTAGGTACGAGGGTGTATCCCTTAAGGAAATAATTTCTAGACCCTTATAGTATGTTTTGGTTCCTTCTGGAACCCTTGTATGCATTGTATAAAAGGGAAGTGACCCTTTACATTGTATCATGAGAAGAAAGAATTGTAAGTTTTTTGCCGAATAATAATAAAAGATTGAAGTTGTCATTTCTATGTGGTTTTACATGTGCACAAAAAGGTTTCCACGAAATTATTTTGTTCTGTTTATATTGTTGTTTGCTTCTATTTTTTCGAACATGACATTACTTACTATTTATTACCATAGTTATTATGACTTTTTTTTTGTAAGTTCCAGAGGGAAATTATATTAAAATACAAAATGTATTACAAGAAAAAGAGTATCAGAGTGACTGGGGGTCCAAGATGTCCCCATGCAGATCCAAAACTTTAAACTAGTACTCACTAAAGGCATACCCATGCATGGGATAATAGAAAAATACTTCCAACATGGTTTTCCCATGCATGAGAAATTAAAAAAACTACTTAAATGGTCTGTCTCTGAATATGTAACAGTCCTACATGGCCCAAAATAACAATTACAAAGTTCAAAATGAAACCAAAAGAAAAAATAACTAGCTATTCCTACCGACAAAATTCTATTCATGCTAGCAGTATCTATATATATAAAGGCATAAAAAACCATGGAATTACTTGTTGTTGCAAAAAATGTTTGGGTCTTCAAGCTTCAACTCCCAAAATTCAGAAGCTGTAGTCTCCAAAGATGGAAGTGCTATCATAAGATTCATTGACAAGAAGGCCCACTGTTTTTTTTAAGGAAGAATGATCCACAAGGTTTTTGCACTCCACGTGCTTCCTTTTGTGGTTGCTTGTCGAAGCTATCTATATCTTGCTGCGAACTGTCAAGAGGTACTTACTCACATGCGTTCCAAGATGCTCAGGTGGCTTGGAGACCTGAGAAGGACCCATCAAGGATGAGATGTGAGGATCCAGAGAAAGCGAGGGGGATGGAGGAGGATTATTCTCTTGAGAGTGCATGAAAACCTGAACAATCATGTTCTTGACGGACCAGTAATGTATGTGTTGAGTCCGGGCTCTCTATCCAACAACTGCTACACCACCAATTACTCCTACAATTCATCCAACATATTTCTCAAATTCCCAAGGATAGAGATATTGTGCACTTTTGTTGGATCCCCTGTGACCATGATTGCAAGAGCGGCATCATCCTCCACTTCCTCAGCGTGGGGTAGCTCGAAGTTTTATGGACATGCTTGCAACAGAAAATTGAAGCTTGAAAATTTTTCCTGTGAGTGCAGGAGCTTGAGAGTCGAAACACTGACCCAGAGCGAGTCAGGATTAAGTGTAGGAGGAAATACAGATCCAAGGAGCCTAAATCGTCTAGTGGGGGGGGGGGGGGAATTGGCCAAAATACCTTGAGAAGACCCTACAAAAACTCTAGACCCTAAGCATCAAAATTTTGAAACTAGCCTCGGTGAATAGCATGCTGTCAACTTCCAAAAAATCCTTAAAATCTTCTAGAAAAGGCATGATTTCCATGGTACTACAAATCGCCTTGCGTAGTGTTCAAAGAGTCAGATTCATTAATGGCTAAAGTTTTTCCGACTGAGGGGAGTTAATATACATGAGAAGTGGATGGAGGGTGATACACATGGTTTATTGATGGGATCTTTGTTCCATGTTCCAAGCGTGTTGATTGTTCTCGATAAGCACTCACATCCAAAGCTTGGCAGTCTTGCATAGCTAATGTGAAGCACTCTTTTTTGAAAATTGTATCTGAAAGCACAGTAGGGTCCAAATCTTGTATGGTGGTGTTACACCAAAATCTCGTTATCATGAGTCATGTGTCAACTCAGTGCCTCAATCCCTGAAGTTTCTTTGGTTAGAACATCTTGAGAAAGTTGATGCCCTTGTCTTCCACCATCCCTAGTAGTGTTGGCGCACCTTGCTTCCCTACAAGAGGTACCATACCTTGGCTGGCGCTTGATGTACACTAGCATCCTTATCCATTGGCTCTTGTTGTCCTCATGCAAGCTGCGCCAACCCTTCCTGGTGCCCGTTGTATTCATGTAGAGTGCACTAGGGTTGGTTAGTGTGGATAACAAGGAGCTTCGAGATAATTCTTGAAGTTGGGTGACTTGGAGGCCTATCCATAATTGGTAGGAACAGTTGGTATTTAGATCCTAACCTAATGGGGAGATCCCTTAGACCTCTCCCACTAATCCTCAACCTACTCTATCCTCCTAGCCTTATAAATAAGATCTCTCTCTCCATTAAGAAGGGAGGAAGGAAAATAACACTTTCATGCGGGTGGAATTATCCTAGGTGATCCATATTCATCCCTTGGGAGGCACACATTGTCCTTGGAGGCTTGGCTTGGATTGTTGGAGGAAGGTTACAACATTAAGGCTTGGGTTGTAATCATCACTTTTCTATGTATTTCCCATTTATTTACAATAAT
The DNA here is from genome assembly GCA_027924585.1 of Larix kaempferi. NCBI lineage: Eukaryota > Viridiplantae > Streptophyta > Pinopsida > Pinales > Pinaceae > Larix > Larix kaempferi. The sequence continues at coordinate 18,098,475 of BSBM01000765.1, read as the reverse complement.
ACAATCTATTTCCATAAATGTCTTTGTGTTAATGATATTTGGAGCTTTCTTCCTTAACTGTTAGCTTAGATAAGTTTAGTGTTTAGATGTGATTTTATTGTTTGTTTGTCTCTATATGCTTGACAGGGTTTTGCAACTTGAGATCTAAAGATCACGGAGCTTGGAGTGATAAAGAGGATAAGGATTCACAATTCTAAGGTAATACATCTATCTATAGCATCTCTAAACTATCTAGGAAAGTAGGTTTGTATACTGTACTCATTTGTTCTAGATCCACTTGGACTAGGGAGTTCTGGCTTGAGTTCGCTTGAGTAGATTGTCCATAAACAAATATGGCGACCATACTAGGGATTAAAACATTGTTTTGATTTCCGTTTGATTTGATTTCATTGATTTCTGTTGATTCATTTTCTTGCCTCCTAAGCCCATCCCATCTTTGGATTTTGCTATTTAAAGAGTCTGTTGGCTTTCCCTGACTCTATCTAGGATCATTATCAGACCTATTACTGTTCATTTTTGGAGATATTTGCATTCTTGTTTCTTGTTATTCTCCCTACGCACCTGGGGTGTACATTCCCTACACTACTAGGACTTCGCTGCTCACTGTCCATGAGCATCTTGTGCCTCTGGTGCCCTTATCCTGAGTTCATCCTGCGCCATTGGTACCCTCAGGCTAGATATAGACTGCGACTGGTGCTCTGGTGCACAAGAAGACACTGTGCCATCACCTGTTTCTTGGTGATTAGCATATCTTCTCCATTTTTGGTCATTTGTTTTGATTCACTAAGCTCTATGTACTGTATGATTCAGTCACAAAACCCCTATGTCCTACTTCTTTGTGTTTGAGTGTGATTTGGTTGATTTTGGGTCTTAAACTAGTCAAATGAGCAATTTGGTTGTGGCGGGAAATTTCATTCCCCCATATATCCACTTGGTCTTGCAATCCTTGATCACATTACCAGATCTATTCAACTAGTTAGGTCCGATTGCTAACCCCTTCCTGCATTCAGTCATTGAGTTTTGATTGCAATTTGTTTTTTGATTTTGCATTTGTTGTTAAACCCAAAATCTACTCATCATAAGATTCAGTGTATACACCCTTGAAGATATCTTGACTAAGTGATCAACCGGAGAGGATTTGTACCCAATTGTGCTAGGTTTTGAAGGGTCATCGTAGGCTACACATTAGCAACATGCAACATCGCACCTTTCCCCATTACAGGGTGAGATGAAGTCAGTTAGATGGAAAAAATAGCTTCTTCGAGGTCCTTCTCGAAGCTTGCTGACTTGGGACCCTATCCCTGACCTCTTGGAGGAGTTGACACTCGGTTCCTAATACTTTGGAGAGATCCCTTAAGCCTCTCCTACCATCTCTCAACCTATCCTATCCATACCCTATCCTCTTAGTCCTATATAAATGAATCCCACTCCCATCCCAAAGGGAGGAAGTCTATGGTATCTACATGCTGGTGAAATCACCCTTGGAATATCTCCACTCACCTATTGGAGAACTCATACTTCCTTGGAAGGATATGGCAATTGGCTTTGTTAGATAAGGGATATAGTGTTAAGCCTTGGTTGTAGTTCTATATCTCTATTATGTACTCCTCTTTTTATAGTAATACAAATGCTTTCCACCAATATTGTTCATGTGTGCAATGATATTGAGTAGTTTACCTGCTTAACTGTTTACTTAGATCTCTTATTGTATAGATGTATTTTACTTGTTTCTCTTCTTTCTTGTCTTGATAGGTCTTGCAGCTTGGATCTAACGACCGTGGGACGTGGAGCAACATTTAGGAGAAAGGATTGCGAAGTGAAAGGTAAGATATCTAATATTCGATCCTTAAGTAGATCTAGTAAGTGCATTAGTAGTCTCTTCTATTTGTTCTAGACTCACTTTGAGCTAGGGAGATCCTGCTCGCATCCACTCGAGTGGATTGTCCGATAACAAATATGGAAACCATACTGGGGAGTATAGAATATGGTCAGTAGTTGTCAATCTGAGAGTCATTTTCAGTTAATTTCTTGACACAAGCCTTTTCATTTTTTCCATTTACTGGTTGAAGTTGATTTCACTATCAGATCTTCGTATTGAAGACTTTGATCTGCTTCCTCTGAGTTTATACGACTCATTCCCAAACCATTCCATGGTTCATTGCTGAGAGATCTGATTCATTTTTGAATCTAGACTTTGCCTGTTGCACTTGGGTAGTGGGAACCGAGCGACACTGTGCAATTCTAGACTCTGTTCTTTACATGTTAGTTACTCATCGCATCCCTTGCAATGGTAAACTATGAAATCGTCTCACTTCCCGTGTAGGTAAACCGTGGCATTGCACTGTGTACAAGAACAAAGTGCGCCGATTTGTCAAAATTTGGCATGCAGGAATCTCCTTTCCATTTGACAGACTGGACTTTGGTTTGTTGTATGAACTCCCTCTGTGCTGCGAGATCCAGCCAGGGACCCCACATATGATTTGTGTTTTGAGAGTTTGGTTTTGTTTGGATTGATTTTGGGTTCTGTTTTGGACAAGTTTGAAGATTGGTAGTGGTGGATACTCTTGTCTCCTCCACCTTCATCCGCTCACCCTTGCATTCCCTTCCTTCCATCCCTGATTTGATCATTACATTAGATCAGCTTCCAGACCTCGTTTTCATCATTGTTTGAGCTTTGCTTGCTTGGTTTTCTTGCTGCTGCTTGATTTCGAGTTAAGTGTGCCTTTCAGCTTGATTGAGTGCTTGTCTTTTCTTGAGTTTTCTAAGTGTACTAGTGCTGCAAGTAGTGTTTTCTTTTCATTCATTTCAATATGAAAGCTTGGTTGTTATCAATTTTATTCGTTGATGCATCTATTGAAAAGTTAAAAAGTGCTGCTTTCCCATCATTTCTTAAGCATCATTGAAGAAAATTGTTGTGCATTGGAACATTTTCATTTGTGTTTTGGAAAAATTGAATGAATGTATAATCTATTGTGTTTTTTCTCGAATTATGAATCGCTCATTTTCTTGAAAGACTCAAAGTACACTACGATTTTTGAAAAATTGATTCCATGCTAAGGAAAGATAGATGCATTTTTAATTTTTGTTTCTTTTAGACCATTGAAAGTGAAATTGAAAAACTTGCATATTCCATTTTAGAATCCTCTCTTTTCATTACCTAGTGTCGTTTTGCTTTGAAAAGAAAAATAAAAGAAAAAATATTGTGATTTGGATAGTAGTGTTGTGATTTTTTGTGTTTCGTTGAAAAAAGGAAAAGAATACTTTCATAGTCAAGTTTGGTTTTAATTGGGATTGTGTTGCATTGTGTTGTTTAGGAAATCTTGATGGAAAGAAAAAGATTTCTCCTTCCCATAACTAGAATCCATTGAAAGAAAAGAATATTTCATGCATGGAGTTAGGACTTGCATTATGCTTCCAATTATGTACTCACCTCATGCATTCACCTAACCGTTCAAGATAAAATTAACGGTATAACTAGGTAAAATTTTTAGCAACTTGTGTGTAAGTTAGAGACGTGTTCCAACATCATTAAGCGTGGCAGCCGTTGTTATTTGCCAGCACTGTATCCTGGGGGTATTGTAGTATTCCACGTACTTATCGGTATATCGAGCTCCGTCATGTACCCATCAAGTACCATAATCCGTACTTGGCATATATCAAAGGGTGTATCACATACTCGATAGTATATCAGAAGGTCTCATGCTGAATTGTTGTGCATTAGATAGCACCAATACGGATTTGAGCTCCCACATACCTTGCGTATATCGGGAGACACCACTAGGATTCCTGAAACCAACTGAGTTAACCATTTGGCCGTCGTGTCAAAGCAATACACCAAGAACAACACTCGAGGAGATTAGCATGCACGTACTGTCCAGGTAATTGGGTATGCAGGTAAGGGTACGGTCCCAATCCTCCTTGTCACGTCATATTGTTGGACCCTGTAGTATATCACAGTTTGCGATGCCTTAATAATCCCGTGAGGTTCCATACTTTTGAATCCACTCTGTCACATAAGTTTGATTATTTCCTTAGCTTGAGTAGGTTTTTCTGGACTACTTTTCTTTTAGCATACCCTTAGGAGAAACGTTGTTTCAGCCATCCTGGTTGATTATCTTGATGCTCTGGTGGATTTTCCCTAGAGAAGGTCCCGTAGGATCTTAAACTTATCACCTGAATATCCCCTTAATCCAAAGGTTATTTCGAGGGTAAGAATGGATTAGCGTAACACGGTCGTAGTTACTGAAGTGGAAAACCCCACTTTGAATGTTGGAGGACTTTTGTTTCCACAAACTCCTCCAGATTCACCTGCCTCTCATCCACCGCAGGATGAAGGAGCACAAATCCCCGCTTCACAAGACCTTTCTCCCATCATCTCGGGAGAACCTGGATCGTTGGAATGGATAACCAACCCCAGGACAACCCTACAACAGCTGTTGGTCCTTCAACAACTTATTGGACCTCTTCTACAGACCACCCAGTGGCTCATTCTGGCATCGTATCCCCACCTAACTGGACTACTCCAGAACTCTCTAGACCATATTACAGGATTGACCCCGCCGAGATTTTCGGCCCTATCTGTGAATGTGTTGAACAATTATGTCTTAGGGGTGATGGCCTTCGAATACAGAGTCCCGAGCAACACTCTGAGGACCCATCCCAGATCATCCAATATCTTTTGGATCACCAGAACAATCTTCTCGCCACGAGACCACTAATAAGACTAGTCAACCCTCACAAGAGTCCAGTCCTGCACCTCAAGTGAACCAAACGATGGAAGAACAACAGTCCAACACACGTGTCACTACCACAGTTTCTTTACCAGTTCCTCCCCCACCTCAAAATTTGCAGGGAGGATATTCCATTCCCATGGATTATCCCATTGGTAATGTTATTACTATGGTAGCTAGTCAACAACCTACGTTGGTTCAACCCTTGAATAGTGGTCAACCTATTGTGGCTGGGGGGAAACCCCTGTTTCCTAACCAGAACATAGGCAGTGGAATCCCCAACGGACCTTCCATTGGACCTCCCCAACCCGCTAGACCATCCTCCATGGGATTATCTCATGTTGGGGGCCCATCCAATGTAACTCAACCCTCATGGAGTCAAGTGTATCCAGGTTATGTTAACCATGCGTCGGGCCAATCTAATCCCAGAAATGCACCATACGGGATACCTTATCCCAGGAATCCATACACTCTATGGGGGAAACACGGACCCCAACCCACTATCCCTCAAGTACCACCACCCCCGATTGTACCTCCCCCACCTCTTGCTGGAGGCGGCGGGCCCCCACCGAACATTGGTGGAGGCCCACCTCATTTTACCAACAATATCCCTCATCCTTCCGGCGGTGGCGGGAATGGTCCACCACCCCCTCCCGACGAAGGCAGCAGGGGACCACCTTATCATGGTGGAGGAGGACATTTCCCTTCGGGTGGCGGATGTGGTCCACCATCCCTTCCAGGAGGAGGCGGTGAAGGACCTAATTACTATGGTGGCGGCGGTGGTGGTGGGGGCCCCCATCCTTCTGGCAGCGGAAGTGGTCCACCACCCCCTCCAGGCGGAGGCAGTGGTGGGCCACCTCATTATGGTTATGGACCCCCACCTCCTCCTGATGGTGGAGGTGGACCCCCACCTTTTTGGAGTGGACCACCTTATGGTGGCGGACCCCCTTACGGTCCGGGCGGTGCCCCCCCTTATGTCCAGTTTCCTCTTGGTACACCTTATGGTCAGTCTGGTCCTTACATGCCTTATCCGTATTATCAATATGTGCAGCCTAACCTGTAGCTGCCATTTCTAGCTACTTTGGACCTTCCTGACCTATCCCATTTAACCAACAATCCTATTTACCACGGATCTAACTGGCAACCAATTCCGATGAAACTTTCGTCTGATATCCCCAAATTTGACGACAAGACGGGTGAAGACCCTAAAAACCACGTGATGACATACCACTTATGGTGTTCATCTAATTCCTTAATGGACGATTCAATTCGTCTTAGATTGTTTCAAAGGATTCTCACCGGTTCGGCTAGCAAGTGGTACATTGAGTTGCCACCTCACTCTTTTCCTGATTTTGGTTCTCTTGCCATGAACATTTTGACGCATTTCCAGCTTCCCATACGGTGTGAAACTGGTACCGATCTTTTAACCTCGATCCATCAGAATACCGCCACTCATATTTCGGATCATATCCATGAGTGGAAAAGGAGATGACGTCTCATTAAAGCTCCTATTCCAGATCAGCTCCTAGTAGACTGGTTTACAAAATCCCTCATCCCTACCATAACAAGAGATGTTTCCATGCGAGGTGTTGTCACTGAAGAACAAGCCATCGCAAGTGCCCATGTACTAGACCTAGTCTACACTTAATCTGGCACTTTGTTTGATATTATGCCTGACGCACCCCGTGACATTAATGACCCTGCAAAACCGCATAAGGGACTCCAAATTGATGGAATCATTGGTTCCCTTAACACCCATCCTGCTTCTAGCACTGTTGGATCATCCAACCTTCACGGTTCCTCCCCATTACCGACTCAAGCTGGCCACAACACCACCAAATCCACCACTCCTGCTCTAATTGAAGAGGTGAATTATGTCCAATCAGCTTTGTCTCAGAAGTCTAGTGGTAAAAAGAAGAACAAGGGGAAACCCAAAAATTCTTCCACCCAGCAGGAACAAAAGGGCACTCATGACGATACCAAGTAGAAACGGAAACTAAAGTATCCTTGTTTACTGTGTGGAGATGACCACTTCTCTAAAGAATGTCCCCATAGAGATGAAGTACAAAATTTTCTTCAGGGTAAACCAACTCTCGCAGTCCTCAATGATCCGTTTCCTACTTAGAATCAACAGATGATTGCTCAACCCCCCCCGGCCTAGGGGGAACCATCCAATACTACCCAGGTTCTCATGGTGCGTAACGAGACAATCAATTTGAACACTCGCTCGCGATCTTATGAACCGGTCCCTTCGAAGGAATCCACTAGAAGTAATGCTGAAAAAGCTTTCGACTCCTTAACTGATGTCACTGTACCATCAACTTCTCTCACCATTGAGAAGCCATCCTTAGACTCAATATTGCGACTGCCTAAGAGTACAATTCGAAAATCTATTTTCAATCCTAATGCTCGGGCAACACAAAATTACAATATTGTAGAAGACTTGGCACAAGCTCCTTGCGCCATGTCTACCCTAGAATTTTTGCAGAATTGTCCTAATCAACGCAAAACTCTCCTTGTAGCCATCGGTGTAGTCGACCCCGAATCCTCGAATACCATCATGTTCTGACTTGACCACTTCAAGCCGAGGCCCTCCCACCAGCTTGCATTCCAAGTTTCTGCAAACATTGCTGGAAAGATTGTCCATCATACCCTTTTAGATGAAGGCGCCTCCACTTCTGTCATGTCGATCGCCTATTGGAGAGCCATTGGCTCCCCCGAATTGAATCATTCTCCTACCACGTTGAAAGCATTCGACGGGCATGACTTTCAACCTCATGGGCTCTTACAAGCTCTTACAGTTGAGTTGGGAAGAAAGACCGTAACCGTTAACGTGGAAGTGGTCTCAGCCCCAATAGATTATAATCTCTTGCTTGGTCGCAATTGTTTTTATGCCATGCAGGTGGTAGCCTCTTCAGTCTTCCGCATAGTACAATCCCCCCACCAAGGACGAATTGTTACTATGGACCAATTAGATTTTTGCACACCAGATGCTACTACTCATCTTGGTGACCATGTTCCTTCCATTGGACAACTTTCAAAATAGTATGAGAGTATAGGGGTTGTCCTTTTGAAAGATTCATCTCTCATGGGCATTTTTTCGGCGATGGACCCCCCTAATCATGTCTCTATGGTGAACATGATCTCCACAGAGATTTTATCTCACTCTACCGATACTTGGATTGTACTAGATGAAGCCACAACACACCTACTTGGAGATATAATACCTCCTTCACCCGCTAAACGTATTTACGAGGCTATCCAATCAGCGCTAGAGGACCATTCAACTGTGGCATCTCCATCCTATTCTCTACCACGGACGTCCTCTCTACCTGATCTCTTACTTTGGACTTTTCATTCAGACGAGTCCATCATGTTAAATTTTGAGCATTAATTCAACATACTCTAGGATCTTTACTGAGAGAATAACATGTACATTATATCAATGCATAACAATCATATCAAGTATGTCAAGCATCACAAGAATCAAAAGCATGAGAGACAAGAGACATAGAGTTTCTGTGGGGAAAACCCTAAGGTGAAAAACCCCACAACTTCCTCAGAGATAGAGAGAGCAATGGCTCAACCAAAGTACAACCAAAATACACTGAGATAGTCTCCTAGTAGCAGATGATCCTCCTCCTCACTAGTGCGCCACTTTCTGGTGAGAGAAGTATGAGTTTTCGAGTGATCAAATAGAGATATCCCGATCTCTATTTATACTTAACCTGTTTTCCCAGTTACACTATGGGGCCAACTTGTCTAGCTAGGTACATCCACAATATAATATATATTTCAGGGCCGACCCCACACATGGTGGTCTAATAACCGATCGACAAGTATACATACTTGCGACACTTGTCAATACACATGATGACACTTCCTTATAGAGGAATAACACATCTTTTATAAGGGTACAATAAATATATATGAAATACATAGATGAAATACATTTCGAAGTTACATATACATCAACACTCCCTCTTAACTAGGAAGGTATTTCTTGACACAGATCTACTAGACAAGTCTTCTTCTCAGGATCATCATCATCATCATTGTCATTGCTGCTACTATCTCAACCAATCTCTAACTCTACTCGTCATAGGAAGTTCTACAGAGCTAGTCCTTTTTCATACTGGATGTAGGCCCATCACCTGCAGATCTTCATCATCTGTGCAAACGGTCTGATAGAGGTGGTCTCTCAGGACTAATTTTATGTGTAGATGCAATACCGGAAAGAGTATCCCAGGAACATTTATGTGCCTAAGCACGACCGGCAAGATCTCCCAGGACTGATTACATGCATCTACTCCACAGTACCTTTAAAGAGCATCTCAGGAACATTTATGTGCCACAACATGACCGGCAAGATCTCTAAAGAGCATCCCAGGACTTATTACGAGCACACAACTCAATCTCTCGGATCTCCAGGACTAATTACATGTGGATAGACAAAACCTTTAAAGAGCATCCTAGGGACATTTATGTGCCGTAGCACGATCGACAAGATCTCTAAAGAGCATCCCAAGACTAATTACGAGCACACAACTCAACCTCTCAGATCTCCAAAACTGATTACATGTCTCCGTAGTAATACCTCATCCCAGGACTGATTACGAGCACATAGCTCAACCTATCGGATATCTGAGGACTGATTACATACTAGATAGCAATACCGGAAAGAGTATCCCAGGAACATTTATGTGCCATAGCACGACCGGCAAGATCTCCCAGGACTGATTACATGCTATTTGCACAACCTACCACATATCATCTTTGACCTCCAAGTATCAACCTAATACTCATGATCCAATGGATCATCATCGCACAAAACATCATCCTGATGCTCATGATCACACTGATCATCATCACTGTACCATCCTGATACATATCATCTAGAGCAACACCCTGAAGCTCGTCATCATGATCATCCTGATCATACAATGCATCCACCTGATGCATACCAAGTATCTACCTGATCATACAATGTATCCACCTAATACATATACAGATACATGGTACAAGCATCCAACATGATGCATATACAAAATACATACAAATGATCCAACCGATCATATCCAACATCCAACATGATGCGTACATACACATACATATAAATGATTCAACTGATCATACAAATCAGAAATTAGAACATCATCCTGATGCTCATCATCCAACGCTTACATCCACAGCCATGTGAAGGATCCTCCTTCCAACATTCTTGGAATGGCTTCAACAAATGTGTCCATCACTTCTTCCTCGAAGTGTCATCGATCTGAAGAACACCAAGCCTCTCCCTGAAGTATTCAAACTTTACTCTGGATAGTGGCTTCGTTAGTACATCTGCAATCTGCTCGTCCGTTGCAACATACAGGAGCTTCACAGCTCCTCTCTACACCATATCCCTGATATAGTGATATTTGATCTCTATGTGTTTTGACCTATCATGAAACACTGGGTTCTTGGACAGCTTCACACAACTCTGGTTATCACAAAAGATACTAGTAGCATCCAATGGGAGATCAAATAACTTAGACAGTAGCTTCCATAGCCATATGCCTCAGAACTAGCTGAACAGGCTGCCACATACTCTTCCTCAACTGTACTCAGTGCTATGCAGGACTGCTTCCTGCTAAACCAAGAGATCACACCTAATCCCATACTGAATCAACATCCATATGTGCTCTTCCTATCTGCAGCACTACCAATCCAATCTGAATCAACATAACCCTACAGGTTAAACTTTTGATTTGCTTCATACTTGACCCCATAATCCACTATACCCTTTAGGTATCTCAGAACATGCTTTACAACAATCAGATGAACACTCCTTGGATCTATCAAGAATTGACTCAATGTGTTCACAGCAAAGCAAATATCTGGTCTCATGTTCGTCAGGTACATCAAGGACCCAATCATCTGACGATACATAGAGATATTGTTGGTTGTGGAGCTAGATCTTCTAGTCTCATAGATGATATTGTATCAGCTGTGTTTGTACCCTAGTTTTATATGATATGTACGTGGACTGTACAATCACCCCAGCAGGGGGGCATTGCCCCCCCATGGGGTTCCAAGGGGGACCATTCCTCCTGGTTGGGGGGTTCGGGGGCAATGCCCCCGAAGAAATTTTTTGGGGCTTTTTTCGTCAGCTGTTTTGCAGGCCCATGGTTTTGGGTATCCCGTGGTATTTTCCCATTGTATTTCCCTTATAAAATAAAGACATTGTAATATGGCTAGGGAGGATGATGTATTAGGTTTTATGCATTGTAAAGATCTCTGAGATCAGGAGAGAGACTGTGAAACAAAGAAGAGGAAGTGCAGCGGTTGTGCTGTAGGTTGTATCCCTTCACCTTGCTGGACGGTAATAATAATAAGGACTGGCAAATTCAGTGTGGACGTAGCCCAAGTTGGGTGAACGACGATATATCTATGTCTCTCTTGTAATGTGTATGTGTGATTATATTTGCATTTCTGTTTATTGTTATTGCTCCGCGATCCTTTTTTTCTAACAGATATCAACTGGCTCAGATGAAGTATCACATAGAAGCTTCAGGTTCGATGCCATAGGTGTGGCCATGGACTTGCAATCCATCATCCCAAATCTCTTCAGGATATCTACTGTGTACTTCCCTTGACCAAGGAAGATCCCATCTGCACTCTACCACACCTCCATACCTAGGAAATAATGCATCATTCCCAAATCTTTCATATCGAACTCGACAGCAAGCTTCCTCTTAGTATCTGCAATCAATCTGTCATCTCCTGTTACAAATAAGTCATCCACATACAGGAGTAGAAGCACAGGATTCCCTTCCTCAACCTTGTAGTAAAGGTTGGAATCCACTTTACTCTTGGTAAAGCCCAAACTAGATAGGAAACTGTCCATCCTACCATACCAAGTTCTGGGAGCTTGCTTCAAGCCATACAAGGCTTTCTTCAATATGCACACATATGACTCCCTATCATGTATTTCAAAACTGAGTGGCTGCTCCACATATACTTCCTCTTCAATTACACCATTCAAGAAAGCAGTCTTGAAATCCATCTGGTGTATTTTCCATTTCATTGCTGCAGCCAGGGCAAGTACTGTTCTGATGGAAGTATACCTGGCTAAAGGTGCAAAAGTTTCTTCATAATCTATTCCCTCTTTTTGAGAGAAGCCACGAGCTATGAATCTTTCCTTGTATTTCTCTACACTGCCATCTACATCATGCTTGATTTTGTAGATCCATTTGGAAGTCACAACAGACTTCTCTTTAGGTCTTGGGATGACATCCCAAACATCATTCTTCATTATTGATTGGTATTCCTCAAGCATGACATCCTTCCATTCTTTCTTTTCCGCTGCTTCTTCATAACTGGAAGGTTCTTTGTTCATAGTGTCACAGAGTAAAGCAACATAGCTGGTATGTGATCTGGTTCTCTTCTTTTCTCTGTGTTCTTGTTCTGGAATGCCAAATCTTTCTGCATCTTGAATGAGCTCTCTAGCCCATGCAGGTTTCCTCTTGTGAGAGTTATCCTCACGAGGTGGATCTACAGGTTCTTGCGGATCTTCAAACTCACGAACAACTTCTGGAATTACTTCAGTCATGGTAGTGTCTTGAAATCTAGTTTCCTTAGGTTCTTCATAAACTTCGATAGGTACCTTCCTTCATTTGATGAATGCTGAGTTTTCATCAAATGTTACATCCCTGCTGACATCAATCTTCTTGAACCCTAGAAAGTATATTCTGTAAGCCTTCGAGCTTTCACTGTAACCCACAAGGATACCCTTCTTTCCTGAAGGATCTAGTTCGGTCCTCTTTTCCTTTGGGACACAAGTGTATACTGGACAACCAAATATTCTAAGATGGTTGACTTCAGGTTTCTTACCAGAAAAGACCTCTTCTGGTGTCTTGTTGTCCAATATCTTGTGGGGTGTTCTATTCTGCACATATACAACTGTTCTAGCTGCTTCTTCCCATAGATGCATAGGTAGATCCTGGTCATGCAGCATTGACCTTGCTGCTTCCATGATTGTTTTGTTCTTCCTTTCTGTAACTTCATTATTTTGAGGATTATAAGGAGCAGTCAACTCCCTCTTAATCCCTGAATCACTGCAAAGCTTCTTGAAGTCGCCTGAGGTGAATTCTCCACAATTGTTGGATTTGAATGTTTTGATCTTCTTATCAGTTTGATTCTCCATCAAGGTTTTTAATGCCTTGAACTTATCAAACACCTCATCTTTGTTCTTCAATAAGTAGACCCAAGTCTTCCTGGAGAAGTCATCTATGAAAGAGACATAGTAAACATACCCACTTAGAGAACTAGATGACATGGGACCACAAACATCTGAGTGGATGATTTCCAAGATGCCTTTTGCCTTGCTTTCACTGCTTGGAAATGCCTTCTTAATGTTCTTTCCTTTTGCACATCCTTTGCAAACACCTTCATGCTTGGTATTGATTTTAGGAAGACCTTCTACAACCTTACTTGCAATTGGTAATGCTCTATAGTGCATATGTGGAAGTCTTCTATGCCAAAGTTCCCTTGGCTCCATGGAATCATGCACCATGGCATGTTCAGGTTGTCCATTCAATTTATACAAACCTCCCTCTTGCTCTCCAATCACCACTGCATCATCTATGGTATTTCCCTTTGGCCACATTAGGACTTGGCCATCCACAAATGCAACCCTCATACCTTTTGCATCCAATGCAGAGATGGAGAGTAAGTTCTTCTTGAGCCCAGGTACATAAAGGACTTCTTTCATGTTCATGGATTTTCCAGAATCTAGGTTGTAGGAGGCTTCACCACTTCATTTGATGGGATATTGATAATCATCCCCAAGTTTCACTTTATGGGGTGATTCATGTTCAGATGGATTTACAAAAGATTCTTTAAACCCAGTCATGTGTTTGGAAGCCCCATTGTCAATTAACCAATCATTACAACAATGGGAGATTGTACCCGTGAGAGCAGAGATTAGGACATACTCTTCTTCACTTGATGAGTCATCTTCACTTTCTGCCCTAGCTTTCTTCTTTGGAGGTTCATCATCTTCGGCAGCATGAGGATGGTACCTTCTTTTGTTACCCTTCTTCTTGTTGCTGGAGTTGTTGTTGTTGTGGTTGTCCCTTTTGTTCTTGGGGCATTCTGAAGCAATGTGACCCTTCTCATTACAAGTGAAACACCTTAGATCTTTCTTGTCTTTGTGATAATGATGAGAAGATTTCTTCATGTAATGGGATGGCTCCCTCTTGAACTTTCCCTTCTTAGTGTGAGTTGTGAGATCTTGATCTTCATTCCCCATCTTTTCTTCTCTTGCCACAAGCCTTGCTTCTTCTTGAGAACATTCCTCCCACAATCTGCTAAAGGAGATTAATTTCTTTCTCGCACAGATCCCCTGGATAAAAGAGTCCCATGACCTAGGTAGGCCATTCAAAGTGGTCATAACAATTTCACCATTCTCCACCATTTCATCTACAGCTTCAAGTTGTTCCTTGATCTGAGAGACCTTGGAGAAATAGGATTGAATGGTTTCTCCATTCGACATCTTGACTCCTTTCAATTGATTCCGCAAGGTCATCTTTCGATTTATGTTCTTCCCTTCAAATAGCTTGGTCAAAGAGTCAAACATCTCCTTGGGTGTCTTTATAGAAGACACATGGGGTATGAGATGGTCTTTGATAGAATCAACAATGATTGTCTTTTCCTTGACCAAGTTCTTCTTATGCAATACCTTAGCCTCTTCATCCTCTGGGATAGGGATGTCTTTTTTATATATGAGTCCAACTCATTCTCTTCCAGGATTAACCCAATCCTATACTTCCAAGCTCGGAATTTATCAACCCCTTCAAGCTTATCCTCAAGCTTGGTGTGGTGAGACATCTTAAAGAATACTTCAAATGGAAATAGACAAAATTTAGGTCTTACCACTTGAAATGTTGAAAACTGGATCTGGTCTCGGATTAGGGTTTGTCAAAAAAACCCTAAAAATTCAAAATGTGAATTTCAACTTTCTGAAAGGATAGAAAGATGCGCCTTGATGAGCTAATCAGCCAAGTGTATTCAGAATTTGAGATCAACAAAGCTTTACCCTTCAGATGTTCCTTTTTGTCCTCCCGAGTTCACTAGGGGGAGCCCTGAATTAGGGTTTGAGTTTCCCGGACATCTACCCAGCCAAAAATCTTGATCCAAAGCTCTAAACTTTGAGTTTTGCAAGGTGCTTCCAGCTATGTCTTCTGATTTTAGAAATTCCTATTTTTGTGGAATCCCTAATTTTTAGGGCCAAATCTGAAAATGCTCAGAATTGAATTCTAAATGGACAGATAGATTCTCCTTGATGAGTAGAGTCAATCTACTATACTGCTTTTCCAAAATCTATGGAGCGAAACCCAATAAACAAGAAACTCAAGTTTCCATCACTCCAAAGTGTCTTCTTCTCAGGTTAGCTCTGATACCATGTTAAATTTTGAGCATTAATTCAATATAAGCTAGGATATTTACTGAGAGAATAAAATGTACATTATATCAATGCATAACAATCATATCAAGTATGTCAAGCATCACAAGAATCAAAAGCATGAGAGACAAGAGACAAAGAGTTTCCGTGGGGAAAACCCTAAGGTGAAAAACCCCACAACTTCCTCAGAGATAGAGAGAGCAATGGCTCAACCAAAGTACAACCAAAATACACTGAGATAGTCTCCTAGTGGAAGATGATCCTCCTCCTCACTAGTGCGCCAGTTTCTGAGTGAGAGAAGTATGAGTTTCCGAGTGATCAAATAGAGATCTCCCGATCTCTATTTATACTTAACCTGTTTGCCCAGTTACACTATGGGGTTGACTTGTCTAGCTAGGTACATCTACAATATAATATATATTTCAGGGCCGACCCCACACATGGTGGTCTAATAAACCATCGGCAAGTATACATACTTGCGACACTTGTCAATACACATGATGACACTTCCTTATAGAGGAATAACACATCTCTTATAAGGGTACAATAAATATATATGAAATACATAGATGAAATACTTTCCGAATTTACATATACATCAACACATCATGGAAGTTATGAATGTTGATGTTGGTCCGTGGGATGATCTACACCATAGGTCATCTTTTCTTCCTCCTTTGGAGTACATAGAGGAAAACATCCACACCCTCTTTTCACCAGACATCTACCCATTCCCCCATTCCCCCATTCTTACATGTCTCACGGACATGGAGGGAAACTTGGCCAACATTGAGCCAACCACCCCCATTACATCTTGGTGAAACCTGGTATAGTGGAACACATTCGCATAGGCCATAAGTGTTCCCCTGAAGAAATAGCTGCTAGCATGGCGTTATTCAAGCAATTTCGATACGTATTTGCTTGGTCCTATGAGGAGATGCCTGGGATAGACCCCGCGATCGTTTCTCATGAAATAAAAACCTATCCCGACGTCAAACCGATATGCCAAAAGTTGCAACCAGTGCACCCCTGGAAGACGGTGGAAATCAAGGCTGAGATTGAAAATCTCTTAAAGGATGGTTTTATTTATCCTGTCCCATTGACGGCTTGGGTCTCAAATGTCATCCCTGTGAACAAAAAGTAGGGTACCATTCGCATCTGTGTCGATTATCGGGACCTTAACCGGGCTTGTCCAAAAGACAACTACCTGACCCCCTTCATCGACTAGATTATCGACAATTGTGCCAGAAGCGTCATCTTCTCATTTATGGATGGCTTTTCTGGTTACAACCAGATTGAGATTAACCCTGTCGACCAACACAAGACGGATTTCATCTTCCCATGGGGAACGTCGGCATATCGCAAACTCCCATTTGGCCTTAAAAATTTTGGTGCCACGTTTCAGCGAGCTATGTCATATGCCTTCCATGACATTAAGGACTTTGTGGAACCTTACCTGGATGATCTCCTTGCTCATTGAAAGCAGCATGAGTTCCACATTGATCATCTGACGGCTATTTTCCTCAGATGCAGACGGTACAATATCCGTCTGAATCCTCATAAGTGTATATTTTGCGTTGAGTCTGGATGCCTATTAGGATTTATCATTTTGAAGGATGGGATCTGCATTGATCCCTTAAAGGTGGAGGCCATCATCAACCTGCCAAGCCCGACTGATGTGACAGAACTTCAAAGTCTCCAAGGGAAGGCGACTTATTTAAGACGTTTTGTTTGCAATTTCGCGAAGAAGACTCAGGGGTACATGAGATTTCTCAAGAAGGATGTCCCATTCATTTGGGATGACCAAGATAAAAAATCCTTCGACGGTATCAAACATGCCATCACGCATGCCCCCGTGCTCCAACCGCCCGATTATTATCGAGATTATATCTTATATCTCGCCGCTTCTGCTACCACTATCGCCATGGTTTTGGTATAGGAGGATCAAAATGCCTAGGAACATGTAATATACTACGTAGGTAAGGGTCTTGCTGACACTGAAACTAGATATTCACATGTCGAAAAACTCACATTCGCGGCGGTCATCACCGTCCAAAAGTTCCGGCACTATATCTTGCTTTGCACCACCACCATCATCGCAGACTTGAACCCCATGTACCACGTCCTGACACGTCAAGTGCTTGGGGGCAAGTATTCATGTTGGATTGTGATACTGCAAGAATTTGATCTTCTTTTCGAGAAAGCCAAGTCAAAAAAGTCTTTGGTGTTTGCCAAGATAATCTGTGACCTTCCTTGTCCTGATGCAGAAGTTGAGCACAATGACTCTTTTCCAGATGAATCATTATTTCTCATAAGTACGATTGATCCATGGTATGGAGATATCTCATTATATCTTCAAACCTAATGCTTCAACCTTCAAATGTCTCATGACAACTGTCATAAGATACGTCACCATGCGAAGTACTATTTAATCATCAATGATACTTTGTATCGCCATGGCATTGATTCAATTCTTCGACGTTGTCTCACTCACGATGAAGCCGAATGCGTTCTGAATGACTGTCATGTTGGGGTGTGTGGCGGTCACCTCTCTAGGATGGCTACAACCCAGAATATTTTGCGGGCAGGATATTATTGGCCTACCATCTTCAAAGATTGTATTGAGGCCGTAAAAAAATGTCATCCTTGCCAACACTTCCATACTTAGAAGCACACCCATCCTGCCCCATTACACCCAGTTATTGCCGTGGGCCCCTTCGCAAAATGGGGCATTGAATTTATGCATTGTAATCCTACCTCAGCCGGGGGGCATAGTTACATCATTGTAGCTATGGATTACTTTACAAAGTGGGCCAAAGCTATGCCTATGCACCAGAACGACGACAAAACCACCGTACTCTTCATGTTCAATCATGTAATAGCGCGGTTCAAAGTTCCTCAGGTGATTGTTACCGATCATGGTTCCCATTTTTCATAACCATATGGTTGATGAACTGAGTGATAGTTTGGGTTTTTTCCATGAAAATTCAACACCCTACTACCCGCATTCTAACGGACAAGTTGAGGCCATTAAAAAAGTATTGAAAACCATTGTCCAAAGGATGGTAGGTACGCAAAAATCCAATTGGCATAACATGCTCTTTTCAGCGTTATGGGCCTATAGAACCTCCATTAAAAATGCCACAGGTTTCACTCTTTTCCAACTAGTCTATGGATTGGAGGTTTTCCTACCTATAGAGTGCGAAATTCCATCTCTACAACTCTCTGTCGAACTTCTTCCTAATACTATTGCCGAAGAAGAATGTCACCTGCATTTAGCAAAACTTGACGAGTCTCACCGAGATGCCGCTCTTGCTAATGAAGCACACAAGAAACGCATCAAAGCCCAATACGACAAGTCAGTTGAAGCTCGTATCTTTAACGAGGATGACCTGGTCCTCACTTATGACCAGAAGCACGACAAAATAGGAGCAGGAAGGTTCGAATCCATGTGGCATGGACCTTACATTGTCAAACGTGTTTTGGAGAAGGGAGCTTACGAGCTTCAAGACTATGACGAAATCTCTTTGGGTGAACCCCACAATGGGATTTACCTGAAGAGACACTATGCCTAAACTCGTCACGCTTACACTTTCTTGTATATACTGCACATGGCATGTTTTTTGTGTTTTTGTGTGCTATGACACTTTTATTTTTGAGTGCCTTTAGATCATGTTTCCATTCCTTATACCATGTGATGTCTGCGTGTGCAAATGGAAATGTGCTACAAATTCCTAGACGACACCAGCCGGCATACCTGTAACCTTGCTTCGACAGCCTGGGTACTATATTCCCCAATAGGTGAGCTCATTAGCTTAGGAGGAAGTTGCCTAGGGGTTGCGACCAACAACACCGCATAATATCAGGCAGTAATCGGAAACCTAGCTAACGCCATTTCCTTGGGTATGAACCACATTGTCATCCACATGGATTCTCAATTAGTGGTTTCCCATCTTAACCGGGTTTACGCCATCCATGATCCCACCTTACTCTGTCTCTTTAGACGAGTATGTCTCCTAGAAAGGTCATTTGAATCCATTCAGTACCTACACATTCCACGAGAATAAAACATAGTTGCTGACTCAATAGCCAACTTCATTTTGGATTGGTACATCGCACACACATAATATTCATAATATGTAAAAGCATTCACAACATGTAAATAATTCAAGGAAAGCATCTGTATCATCTCGGGGTTTTGGTGTAACGGTTCGTATCATTTGGTATCAGAGCCTCCACCAGGGTTCAAGTCACACTGCAATACCGAGCATCTGGTTACCCTCATCAAGCTCGTAAAAAACACATGAGGCACTCATCATTTATGATGGGGAAAAAGGAAAGTGTTTGTGTTACATACCTTATTAGTGGCAGTATGTAGTCATTCTTGAACATGACACTTATCTGCATTTGCATACAGCACTTGGATCATCCGTTTGTCCTCGAGTTCCACTTATTTCCTGAGTCTTGTTACTCCTTTGAGTCATTCAAAGAAAAGCTTCCATCATCAGTTGCTTTGAGAATTTGTGTCACACTCGTCGTGTCAATACTGCCAAGTCATGCCATGCCCATGTTCAAGAATATGTCTATCATTTATCATCTGTAGTCCGTACACCCACCATTAAGTCGGTCTACTCTGATTCAGTCTTTCATGTTACTGTACCATCCGATCTACCCTATACTTTTTGTCGTGTTTCGTGTCGATTGATGGGGGATTCATTATGGCCCTCCTTCGACGGATTCATCCTTGTTGACTTCGACACATAATCTGAGGATTGAATCTAGAAACCAATCAAGTACTTTGGCCCTGCATGCCTCAATGGTAGGTTACCTCGCTTTCATCATGAGTTTACATCATTGACTCTTGATCGAAATATTTCGTCTTGCGTTCGACTTCAACTCATTTATTCATGCTTGATGATATGTACTATGATACCTTGGGAATCATTGACATCAATGGTGATCTCCATCGCACTTGTTAATGGTTTACATCAATGGCCGGTAATCAAGTGGTTTCTACCATGTTCAATGTCAAGACATTTGTAATCACATGGATAGATTCGTATCATTGTGGGTTTAGCTTGAAGACCCTGGGGAGTCATGTTTTACCCAAGTTGTGATGGAGTTTGTATTGATTTATATCACACGGATCCACATTTGTATTGGTCATGGCTGTGTTATCATCTCATCATGGATCTATGCTTGTGTCTAGTAGCCATGATTGTGTTCAGTCGATCATTACTACCATGGATCTGCACTGTATTGGTCGGAAGCCATGTTGTACTTCATATGAGATTGTTGGTTCAGAGTTAGTTGTACTGCAGCAGTGTCTTTTGTCCGACAAGTCTATTTCCATTACTTCTATCAAAGCACTTCACCTGTCTATCTTCAACAACTTCATGCTTTGGGGGGCATTCTGTTACACCCAAAATCTACTCATCATAAGATTCAATGTATACACCCCTGAAGATGTCTTGACTAAGTGATCAACCAAAGAGGATTTGTACCC
This sequence comes from Larix kaempferi, assembly GCA_027924585.1. Classification (NCBI taxonomy): domain Eukaryota; kingdom Viridiplantae; phylum Streptophyta; class Pinopsida; order Pinales; family Pinaceae; genus Larix; species Larix kaempferi. The sequence continues at coordinate 18,077,792 of BSBM01000765.1, read as the reverse complement.
AATTGTGCTAGGTTTTGAAGGGTCGTCGCAGGCTGCACATTAGCAACATGCGACATCGCACCTTGCTCCATTGCAGGGTGCGACGAAGTCATTTAGATGGAAAAAATAGCTTCTTCGAGGTCCTTCTCGAAGCTTGCTAACTTGGGACCCTATCCCTGACCTCTTGGAGGAGTTGGCACTCGGTTCCTAATACTTTGGAGAGATCCCTTAAGCATCTCCTACCATCTCTCAACCTATCCTATCCATACCCTATCCTCTTAGTCCTATATAAATGAAGCTCACTCCCATCCCAAAGGGAGGAAGTCTATGTTGTCTACATGCTGGTGAAATCACCCTTAGAATATCTCCACTCACCTATTGGAGAACTCATACTTCCTTGGAAGGATATGGCAATTGGCTTTGTTGGAGAAGGTCTACAGCGTTAAGCCTTTGTTGTAGTTCTATATCTCTATTATGTACTCCTCTTTTTACAGTAATACAAATGCTTTCCACCAATATTGTTCATGTGTGCAATGATATTGAGTAGTTTACCTGCTTAACTGTTTACTTAGATCTCTTATTGTATAGATGTCTTTTACTTGTTTCTCTTGTTTCTTGTCTTGACAGGTCTTGCAGCTTGGATCTGACGACCATGGGACGTGGAGAAACATTCAGGAGAAAGGATTGCGAAGTGAAAGGTAAGACATCTAATATTTGATCCTTAAGTAGATCTAGGAAATGCATTAGTAGTCTGTTCTATTTGTTCTAGACTCATTTTGACCTAAGGAGATCCTGCTCGCGTCCGCTCGAGTGGATTGTCCGATAACATGTGTTTGTGTGCTTTTTTAGTCTTTTGCGTGATCTCTTTTCTTTGGGAATTTCCAACTTGCTTTAGTTGGTCGAGACATCATCATTAATTTTATGAATAGTATATCTAAAAGAGCATTGTTATTCTCAGATCCATTGTGAGCATTTGAGTAGGGAAAACAAACTTTTATCATCTTTGTTTCAAGTCTTATTCTTGGAATTATTGGGAAGAATTTTCATAACTTTGGGATAAAAATCTGTGGAATGCTTGAAAGATCAATCTTGTAGTTCCTTGGTTATGACTACTAGTTCATTTCTTAGAAAATTATAAGCATATTTGGATTTTCGCAAAGCATCTTCGAAGATTGAGAATTCTCATCTTTTGATTTCCTTTCATCTTTTAGGTCATTATTTCAAAAATTAGAGTCTTATATTTGAAAGTGAAATTCTTCTCTCCATGTTTTGTAGACTCGATTAAATTGAAAAGAGAAAAAAGAAAAGCATTTTCATTTGGTGTTTGTTAGTTTTAGTGATTTTTGTTGGCTTAGTGAAAAGAGTACTTCATTTGTCTTTTTTACTTATTCTTGAGTTATAGCGGTACTTGTCTTTTTCTAATATCGGCAAAAAAGGAATTTCTCCCTACTTTATATAGATTTCATTGAATCGGAGAAAAAAATTGCATTTTGCATATAGATTAAGTTGCATTGTTTAAATTCCTGTCTACATTCCATGCATTCACCTAACTGCTCAAGATAAAAATAACTGTAGTGTTAGGTGAAAACTAGGCTAGTAACTTGTGTGATAAGTTAGTGACGTGTTCTGTCATCGTTAAGCGTGGAAGCTATTTCTATTTTTGTGCACTACATCCTGAGGGCCTGCACTGCTTCCACGTACCAATTGGTATATAGAATGTTATTTCACGTACCCATGGGTATATTGAAAGGTACTTCATGTACTCGGTAGTATATCATAAGGCTCTTGTCATATGGTTTTGCATTAGACAACACCACTACATATTTGATCTCCCATGTACCTTGTGTATATCGGGAGATCATTCTAGGATTCCCATACCAATTGAGTTAACCTATTGGCCATCTTGGTGTGGCAATACACTAAGAAAAGAACTCAAGGAGCTACTACGTACATGTTTCAGGTAGTCAGGTTATATGGTCAGGGGTATGGTCCTAATAATCCCTGGTTACTGCTCTAAAATATTGGGCCGAGTATAACTATTGGACCCTATGGTATATCACGATTTGCACCACCTTGATAATCCTTTGAGTCTCTAGACTTTCGAATCCCCACCTGTCACGTAAGTTTGTTTGCGGCTTTAGCTTGTGTAGATATTGGATTGATTTTTTCTTTTTTATAGGTTACACTTAGGATAAATTTTGATCCGGTCACATTGGATGATCAACCCTTGAGAAGATCTGGAAAGATTTTGAATTTTCCACCTGAATATCCCCTTAACCAAGAGGAGAACTCAGGAGCATGAATGGATCAACCTACAATGTCCATGTCACATGAGGAAGAGACCTCTACTTTAGATTCGGGAACGAACTACTCGTCATGCACCAACCAACCTATCGTTGATCCCGCGCGACCTTCGATGGTGGAACAACCTACCTCATATGACACATCCTTCCATCATTCACTAGAGGGACATCTCATAGTTACAGCTTGGATTTTCATCCAACCTCAGGATGAGTTTGTTTCAACATCATTTGGTTCGTCCGCATATTTTTGGGACACGTCTCTAGGTCAACATGTTGCCGAGTTTGGGTCAATTCCCATGAAAGAAACCATACCTCGTCATTGGATTCCTAACAATGAATTTCTTGTGCCACTCTATGAATAGATGCACCATATTCACATGACTCACAAACAACTTAGACACCAAATTCTCACACAATGAGCAAACATCCCAAATGCACCCATTTACCAATATTCCCCTATGCGCTCTTTATCATTCACTTCACCAGATACAACTGTACCTAGCTCGACCACTTACGAACCAGTTCAGCCCTAGTTTCCTACGAGCACACCTTCAATCTAGGCAACTGTTTCTATACCTATTGTGACTTCCACCACGACATCCTCTGAAGGGAAACCTTCAACATCTGTTAACTTTGGGATATTACCTCCACATCCCCCACCTCAAAATTTGAGGGGAGGATATAATATTCCTGTTAGTCTATTGTTAGGAGAAAGTAACCCATTTGTTAGCACTCAACCCTTGGTCACGATTCAACCTAGCATTAGTGGTCAGCATTTGGTCACCAGGCATATTCCAATATGTGGACAACTTTTGACTGGGGGGAAACCCCTAGTTGGTGGAGCTAGCCTGACTGCGGGGAATAAACCAGCCAACAACCATATTATGAGTGGAGGATACACTTCTCATCCGAATGTTAGTATGGTTGGAAGCCCCCTTCCAACCATGGGACAATACACATATACACACCACAAGGGGGGGCCATCCATTTAGACCCAACCCCCATGGGGACACATTATTCCAGGACATCACAACATTAATATTGGACAAAAATATTCAGGAAATATTTTTCCTGGATTACCCTACCCTGGAAACTCTAATACCCCATGGGGGCACCCCCACCATCTCCACCACTTGTCCCACCACTGCCACCACCATCTGGTCCACCACCCCATTCTGGAGGAGGAGGAACCCCACCTTATGATGACGGAACCCATCATTCTGGGGGAGGTGGACCCCCACCTTATGGAGGAGATCCACCCAACTTTGGAGGAGGTGGAACCCCTACTTCCGGCAGAGGAACACCTTAATCTGAAGGGGGAGGACCCCCACCTTTTGACGGAGGACCACCCCACTTCGGAGGGGAAGGGCCCCCACCTTCCAGCGGAGGACCCCTTACTCCATAGGGGGAGGACCCCCACCATTTGGTGGAGGTACACCACATTCCGGTGGAGGAGGACTCCCACCTTATGGTGGAGGACCACCCTACCCTAGAGGAGGGCCCCCACCTTTTGTTGGCATCCCACCACATTCTAGTGGAGGTGGACCTCCTTCCGGTCCCCCTCCTAACCCCAACAGCCCGCCTCCATATGGCCAATTTCCTATGGGAGGACCCTACAACCAATCGATTCATGGTCCTACTGGTACAATAATGCCATATCAATACTACTAGTATCCACAGTCCAACCAACAATTATCCTTTCTGGTTATTCTCGATTTGCTAGATTTATCATGGTTGACCAATGATCCCATCTATCATGGAACCAATTGGCTGGCTATTCCGGTGAAGCTTCCATCAGACATCCTGAATTTTGACAGAAAACTAGGTGAGGATCCCAAAAAACATGTAATGACATATCATTTATGGTGTTTGTTTAATTCCCTCATGGATGACTCCATCCATTTACGGTTATTCCAGCAAACCCTCACCGGCTCTGCCACCAAGTGGTATATTGAATTACGACCACACTCTTTTCATGATTTTCGATCCTTGGCCATGCCATTTTTGACACATTTTCAGTTACCAATCCGTTACGAGACTGGTATACATTTTTTGAACTCTCTCTAACAAGCTATCACCACTCATATTTCTGATCATATTCATGAGTGGAGGAAGAGATGATGTTTGATTAAGGCTCCCATTCTGTACCAACTCCTCGCAGATTGGTTTACCAAGTCACTCCTACCTGTCGTTGCTAGGTATGTCGCTATGGGTGGGGCCGTCACCGAAGAGAAAGCTATAGAATGTTCCCAGTACTTAGACTTAGCCTATGCTCAATTTGGAACACTATATGATATTGTCCCTGATGTACCCCACCCTACCTACAACCAAGCAAAACCACCCTAGGGACCTCATGCCGACGACATCATAGTTCCATTCAAAACCAGCATGTTTCTCAATCCAGTACCCATGCTGGTTCCACTCCATCCTCACAACGGTCTGGGAACAACACCAATTGATCGCCCAACCCTGTTGCCACCGAAGAAGTGAATTCAGTCCAGTGTTCTTCACCTCAAAAATCTGGTGGTAAAAAGAAGAACAAGGGGAAAAACAAAAAATCTTCTAATCAGTAGGAACCAAAACAAAACAATCCTGACACCACCAAACCTAAGTGGAAGGCTAAGTTTCCATGTTTTCTTTGCAGTGACAACCACTTTACCAAAAAGTTCCCACATCGGGACAAGGTCCAAAAGTTCCTAAAAGGGAACCCAACACAAGTAGTTTTAATCGATCCCTTCCCCGCGCAACAACAACAAATGATCACGAAAAAATGCTCTCCTCCTCAGGGAGAGTCATAATCTATCGCTCATGTTCTCATGATGTGTAGTGAAACCATTAACTTGAATACACGATCATGTTCCTATGACTCGGTCCCTAATAAGGAATCTACAGGAAGTAATACTGAAAAAGCTTTCGTTTCTACATCAGATATTCCCACGCCACAAGGTTCTCTCACCATTGAGAAACCATCCTTTGATTCAGTACTACGCCCTCCCAAGAGAACAATTAGAAAAGTTGTTTTCAATCCAAATGTTTGGTCCGCTCAGAATTACAACACTGTAGAGGACTTAGCACAAGCCCCTTGTGCTATGTCGACGTTGGAAGTCTTGCAAAACTATCCCAATCAGCGCAAGACTCTCCTTGATACTATTGACATTGTAGAACCTAATTCCTCGAACACCATTATGTTCCAAATTGAGTACTTCAAACTAAGTCTTTCCCACCATCTTGCATTCCAAATTGTTACCAATGTTGCTGGGAATAGCATTCATTGTTCTGTATTGGACGAAGTAGCATCCACCTCGGTCATGTCATTGTCCTTTTGGAGAGCCATCAGCTCTCCTGAGTTGAACAGTTCCCCTACCACGTTGAAATAATTTGACGGTCATGGATTCCAAGCACACAGGCTATTACAAGCTTTGGCTATAGAGCTGGGGGGAAAGAATGTTTCCATCAATGTGGAAGTAGTCTCTTCCTCATTGGATTATAACCTACTCCTTGGTTGTAATTGGTTTTATGCCATGATTACGATCGCTTCTTCCACATAGTACAATTTCCCCACCAAGGGAAAATTGTTACTATCGACCAACTGGATTTTTGTGCACCAGACACCACTACTCACCCTGGTGAAAATGTACTGCTTTTAGGTCATTCGTCCTAGATATATGAGAGTGTAGGGGTCGGAATCCTCAAGGACTAATCCCTTATGGGAATCTTTCCATCACCGGATCCCCCTTCCCATGTTGCAACGGTGAATATGATTTCCTCTATGATCCCATCATCATCCAACTCTAATGACAAATGGCTTGTGCCCACGCTTGATACATTGGAATCGATTGGAGATGTCATGCCTCTTACACCAGTGGAATCTACATACGAGGCTATCCAATCAGCATCTGATGACCACTCTTCGATGGCTTCCACATCTTATCCTCCACCCTTACAACGGTCTTCATCCCAATCTGATTCTCTCCTCTAAACCTTCCATTCGGATGAGTCTATCATGGAGTTTATGAGTATGGATAAACCCCCATGGGAAGATCTCCACCATAGATCGTCTTTCCTCCCATTTCTAGATTCCTTGGAGAATCACATTGACACCCTCATTTATTTGGATGTCGTCCTTTACCCCCAATCACCTATCCTCACTTGTGATACGGTAAATAAGGGTAACCTGGAAAACATTGAACCTACCATTCCGATCGACATCTCGACAACACCTGGAGTCATGGAACATATCCATATAGGCCACAAATGCTCTCTCGAAGAGATTACATCATATACAACCTTATTCAAACAATTCCACAACGTATTTGCATGGAGCTACGAGGAAATGCCCGATATTGATCCTGCAATTTTTGTTCATGAGATCAAACCATATCACAAGGCTAAAACCGTCCATCAAAAGTTACGTCCAGTGCACCCTAGAAAGACTGTGGCTATAAAGGATGTTATTGAAAAGCTGTTGAAGGCTGGCTTCATTTACCCTGCCCCCCTGACAAGCTAGGTCTCTAATGTCGTCCTTGTTTCCAAAACGCAGGGCACCATTAGGGTTTGCATCGATTACAGGGACCTTACTAAGGCTTGTCCCAAGGAAAACTGCCCTACCTTGTCTATCGACCAAATCATTGAAAACTGTGTTGGGAGTGTCATCTTCTCATTTATGGATGGATTTTTCAGCTACAATCATATTGAGATCCACCTAGCTGATCAACACAAAAATGATTTCATCTACCCTTGGGATACGTTTGCATATTGTAAAGTACCCTTTGGCCCTAAAAATGTTGGTGCCACATTCCAGTGGGCTATGTCGTATTCCTTTCATGATGTAAAGGACTTTGTCGAACCATATCTCGATGACCTTCCTGCTCATTCGCATCATCGTGAGTTCCACATTGACCATATGATGGTTTTATTTCTCTGATGCAAGCGATATAATATCCGTTTGAACCCTCACAAGTGCATATTCCGTGTCGAGTTTGGATTCCTCCTAGGATTCACTGTTTTTAAAGATTGGATCTGCATTGATCCCTTGAAGGTGGAAGCCATCATTTCACTTCCATCCCTCACTGATATACCATAACTACAAAGTTTACAGGGGAAGGAAAACTACATAAGGTGTTTTGTGTGTAATTTCACTAAGAAAACGTAGGGATACATGTGGTTGTTGAAGAAGGATGTACCATTTATCTAGGATGATTTTTCTCAACAATCCTTCAACAACTTAAAACACGCTATCACCCATGCCCCTATACTTCAACCGCTTAACTAACACAAGGACTACATCCTCTATCTTGTTGCTTCCACTACCACCATTTCTATGGTCTTGCTTAAGGAAGATAGCGACACCTAGGAACACGTGATATACTACCTGAGTACTCGCTCTAGCTCTCACTCTCGCAGTGGTCATCGTTGTCCAAAATTTCTGTCACTACATTCTCCTCTGCACTACCACCATAATCGCCGACTCTAACCCTATGTACTATTAAATTTTTTAGCATTAATTCAATATACTCTAGGATCTTTACTGAGAGAATAACATGTATAGTATATCAATGCATATCAATCATAGCAAGCATATCAATCATCACAAGATGCAAACATAAGAGACAATAGACACACAGAGTTTCCGTGGGGAAAACCCTAAGGTGAAAAACCCCACAACTTCCTCAGAGATAGATAGAGCAATGATACAACTAAAGTACAACCCAAGTAGACTGAGATAGTCTCCTCCTAGCAGCTGATCCTCCTCCTCACATGTGCGCCACTTTCCGAGTGATGGATGAGTGAGTAATGAAGTGATCAAATAGAGAGATCCTGCTCTCTATTTATACTTGTTTTGAGCAACCTAATAAACCTATGGGACCGACTTGTCTAACTCAGCCTAATAACCCCAGGTTAACTTAATCAGGGCTGACACCACACATGTTGGTCTAAAAACCCATTGGCAAGTTATGACACTTGCGACACATGTCAATGCAAATTATGACACTTCCATATAGAGGAATAATACATCTCTATAGGAGTACAATAAAATACATAGATGAAATACATTCCGAAGTTACATATACATCAACACTCCCTCTTAAGTCAGAAGGTATTTATCGACATAGATCTTCTAACACAAGTCTTCTTCTCTAGATCATCATCAGCGAATCATTGTCCTCAAATCATCGTCATCATCACTGCTGCTACTATCTCAATCAATCTCTGAATCTACTTGTCATAGGAAGTTCTACAGAGCCAATCCTTTTTCATACTAGATGTAGTCCCACCACCTGTAGGTCTTCATCATCACTGACCATACTATGGAATACTAAGGACTGATTACGTGCCTCAACAAAACCTCGAAAGAGCATCCCAGGACTGATTACAAGCACACTGCTAAACCTATCAGATCTCCCAGGATCTTTTACATGTTTACCTTCACAAAACCTACTCAGAGCATCCCAGGATGTTACGAGCAAACCGCTCTACCTGCCTAGATCTCGATAGAGCATCCCAAGCTATTACGAGCACACCGCTCTACCTATCCAGATTTTAAAGGATATTTTCTATGTGAACTTTCGCAAAACCTACTTAGAGCATCCCAGGATGTTACGAGCAAACCGTTCAACCTGTCTGGATCTCGATACAGCATCCTAGGATGTTACGAGCACACCGCTCTACCTGTCCAGATTTTAAAGGATCTTTTCTATGTGAAACTGTAGCAAAACCTACTTAGAGCATCCCAGGATGTTACGAGCACACCTCTCTACTTGTCTGGATCTCAATAGAGCATCCCAGGCTGTTACGAGCACACCGCTCTACCTATCCATATTTTAAAGGACCTTTTCTATGCTACCTGCACAACCTGTTCACGGCCATGGGGTATCAAACAGATACTCACCATACATCATCCTGATGTACATCATCACATGATCAACCTGATCATCATCATAGCATCAACCTGATGCATATCATTTGGAGCAACATCTTGAAGCTCGTCATCTGTGATCATCCTGATCATCATCATAGCATCAACCTAATGCATATCATCTGGAGCAACATCTTGAAGCTCGTCATCTGTGATCATCCTGATCAAACAATATATCCATCTGATGCATACAAAGTATCTACCTGATACATATCATCATACATGACCTACCTGATCATACAATGCATCCACCTAATATACATAATGCATCCACCTGATACATACATAAGTACATGATCTACATGATCATACAATGCATCCACCTGATACATACATAAGTACATGATCTACCTGATCATACAATGCATCCACCTGATACATACACAAATACATGATCTACCTGATCATACAAGTACCCACCTGATACATATACAAATCCATGATCCAACTGATCATAACAAGCATCCAACATGATGCATATACATATATATGATCCAACTAATCATATCAAGCATCCAACATGATGCATATATAGAGTAGTAACTGGAGCATCATCCTAATGCTCATCATCCAGCACTTACATCCACATCCATGGGAAGGATCCTCCTCTCACCATACTTGGAATTGCTCTAGTAGATGTGTCCATCACCTCTTCCTCGAAGTGTCGTCGATCTGAAGAAAACCAAGCCTCTCTCTGAAGTACTCAAACTTCACTCTAGCTAGTGGTTTCGTCAGTACATCTACAACTTGCTCATCCATCGCAACATACAAGAGCTTCACTGCTCCTCTCTACACCATATCTCTGATAGTGATATTTGATCTTTATGTGCTTCGACCTGTCGTGGAACACCGGGTTCTTAGACAGCTTCACACAACTCTGGTTGTCACAAAAGATACCAGTAGCCTCCAACGGGAGATCAAATAACTTAGACACTAGCTTCTGGAGCCATACTGCCTCACAACTAGCCGAACATGCTGCAACATACTCTGCTTCGGCTATACTCAGTGCTACGCAGGATTGCTTCCTGCTAAACCAAGAGATCACACCTGATCCCATACTGAAGCAACACCCATATGTCCTCTTCCTATCTGCAGCACTGCCTGCCCAATCTGAATCAACATAACCCTGCAAGTTAAACTTTTGATTCACATCATACTTGAGCCCATAGTCAGCTGTACCCTTCAGGTACCTCAGAATATGCTTTACAACAACCAGGTGAACACCTCTCGGATCCATCAGGAACTGGCTCAATGTGTTCACGAAAAAGCAAATATTTGGTCTCATGTTCATCAGGTACATCAAGGATCCAATCATCTGACGATACATTGTGACATCAACCGGATTAGATGAAGCATCACACAGAAGCTTCAGGTTCGATGCCATGGTGTGGCCATGGCCTTGCAGTCCATCATCCTGAACCTCTTCAGGATCTCTACTACATACTTCCCTTGTCCAAGGAAGATCCCATCTGCACTCTACCACACCTCCATGCCTAGAAAATAGTGCATCATCCGCAAGTCCTTCATCTCAAACTCGGCAGCAAGCTTCCTCTTGGTATCCACAATCAAACTATCTTCTTTTGTAACGAACAGGTCATCCACATACATAAGTAATATCACTGGATTACCTTCCTCAACCTTGTAGTAAAGGTTGGAATCTGTTTTACTCTTGGTAAATCCTAAACTAGATAGAAAGCCGTCCATCCTACCATACCAAGTCCTAGGAGATTGCTTCAAGCCATACAAGGATTTCTTCAATCTGCACACATATGAGTTCCTGTCATGTGTCTCAAAACCAAGTGGCTGCTCCACATATACTTCCTCCTCGACTACACAATTCAAGAAAGCAGTCTTGAATTCCATCTGGTGTATCTTCCATTTCATCACTGTAGCCAAAGCAAGTACTGATATGATGGAATTGTACCTGGCTACAGGAGCAAAAGTTTCTTCATAATCAATCCCTTCTTTCTGGGAGAAGCCATGAGCTACAAATCTCGCTTTGTATTTCTCTATGCTGCCATCTGCAGCATGCTTGATCTTGTAGATCCATTTGTAAGTCACAACATACTTCCGTTCAGGTCTTGGGACTACATCCCAAACATCATTTTTCATTATTGATTGGTATTCCTCGACCATGACATCCTTCCATTCTTTCTTTTCCGTTGCCTCTTCATAACTCGAAGGTTCTTTGCTCATGATATCATAGAGTAATGCAACATAGCTGGTATGTGATCTAGTTCTCTTCTTTGCTCTGTGTTCTTCTTCTGGAATGTCATACATTTTTGCATCTTGAATGAGCTCTCTAGCCCACGCAGGTTTCCTCTTGTGCGAGTCCTTCTCACGAGGTGGATCTACAGGTTCTTGTGGATCTTCAATTTCACAATCAACATCTGGAATTGCTTCAATCATAGTAGTGTCTTGAAATATGGTTTCCTTTGGTTCTTCATGATCTTCAACAAGTGTCTTCCTTGACTTGATGAATGCTGAGTTTTCATCAAATGTCACATCCTTGCTGACATCAATCTTCTTGAACCCTAGAAAGTATATTTTGTAAGCCTTCAAGCTTTCACTGTACCCCACAAAGATACCCTTCTTTCCTAAAGGATCTAGCTTTGTCCTCTTTTCCTTTGGAACATGTGTATATACTGGACAACCAAAAATTCTGAGATGGCTGACTTCAGGCTTCTTACTAGAGAAGACCTCTTTTGGTGTCTTGTTGTCCAATATCTTGTGAGGTGTTCTATTCTGCACATATACGGCTATCCTAGCTGCTTCTGCCCATAAATGCATAGGAAGATCTTGGTCATGCAACATTTCCCATGCTGCTTCCATGATTGTTCTATTCTTCCTTTCTGCAGCTCCATTCTATTGTGGATTGTAGGGAGCAGTCAACTTCCTCTTAATCCCTGAATCACTACATAGCTTCTTGAAGTCACCTGAAGTGAATTCTCCTCCATTGTCTGATCTAAATGTCTTTATTTTCTTATCAGTTTGATTTTCCATCAAGACTTTGAATTCCTTGAACTTGTCAAACACTTCATCTTTGTTCTTCAAGAAATAAACCCAAGTCTTCCTGGAGAAGTCATCAATGAAAGAGACATAGTAAACATACCCAATCAGATAATTGGACGACATCGGACCACATACATTGGAGTGGATAATTTCTAAGATTCCTTTGATTTTATTTCACTGCTTGGAAATGCCTTCTTTATGTTCTTTCCTTTTGCACAGCCTTTGCAAACACCTTCATGCTTGGTCTTGATTTCAAGAAGACCTTCTACAACTTTGCTTGCAATTGGTAGTGCTATGTAGTCCACATGTGCAAGCCTTCGATGCTAAAGTTCATTTGGATCCATGGATTCATGTACCATGGCATGTTCAGGTTGTCCCTTCAATTTGTACAATCCTCCCTGTTTCTCTCCAATCACCACTGCATCATCAATAGTTTTACCCTTTGGCCACATTAGGACTTGTCCATCTACAAATGCAACCCTCATGCCTTTCGCATCCAGTGCAAAGATGGAGAGTAGGTTCTTCTTGAGCCCAGGTACAAATAACACATGTTTGATCTTCAAGGACTTCCCAGATTCTAGGGTGTTGGAGGCTTCCCCACTTCCTTTGATAGGATATTGATAATCATCCCCAAGTCTCACTTTATGGGGTGATTCATGTTCAAATAGATTTACAAAAGATTCTTTAAACCCAATCATGTGTTTAGAAGCCCCACTGTCAATTAACCAATCATTACAAGCATGAGAAATAGTACCTGTGAGAGCAGAGATTAGAACATACTCTTCTTCGCTTGATGAGTCATCATCATCACTTTCTGCTCTAGCTTTCTTCCTGGGAGGTTCATCATCCTCAGGAGCATGAGCATGATATATTTTTTTGTTATTCTTCTTCTTCTTGTTGAAGTTGTTGTCTTTCTTCTTCTTGGGACAATTTGAAGCAAAGTGTCCCATTTCATTACATATGTAACATCGAACATGAGATAGATATTTCTTCTTGTGATGAGGGTGAGAATGTTTCTTGTTATGAGATTTCTCCCTCTTAAAATTGCTTCCCTTGGTGTGAGCCGTGAGAGCTTGATCTTCATTCCCCATCTTTTCTTCTCGTGCCACAAGCCTTGCTTCTTCTTGTGAGCATTCTTCCCGTAGTCTGCTGAAGGATACCAACTTCTTTCTTGCATAGATTCCTTGGATAAAGGAATCCCATGACCTGGGTAGGCCATTCAGAGTGGTCATGACAACTTCACCATTCTCCACCATTTCATCCACTACTTCTAGTTGTTCCTTGATATGAGAGACCCTAGAAAAATAAGATTGAATGGATTCTCCATTCTGAAGCTTTACCCCTTTCAATTGGCTCCGTAGAGTCATCTTCCGATTTATGTTCTTCCCTTCAAATAGCTTGGATGGGGAATCAAACATCTCTTTGGGTGTCTTCAGAGATGACACATGGGGGATGAGATGGTCCTTGATAGAATCAGCAATGATTCTCTTTTCCTTGACCAAGTTCTTCTTGTGGAGGGCTATAGCCTCTTCTCCCTTTGGGACAGGGACCTCTTCCCTTATGTAAGTATCCAATTCATTTTCTTCCAGGATTAACCCAATCCTATACTTCCATGATCGGAAGTTATCAGCCCCTTCAAGATTATCCTCAATCGTAGTGTGGTGAGACATCTTAAAGAGTGCTTCAAATGGATATAGAAAAGATTTAGGTCTTACCACTTGATTTGCTGAAAAACTGGATTTGGTCCCGGACTAGGGTTTGTCAGAGAAACGCTAAAAATTCAAAATGTGAATTTCAACTTTCTGAAAGGATAGAAAGATGTGCCTTGATGAGCTGATCAACCTGGTGTATTCGTAATTTAAGATCTGCAAATATTTACCCTTCAGAAATGCCTTTTAGTCTTCCCGGGTTCATTAGGGAGGACCTTGAATTAGGGTTTGAGTTTCCCGGAGATTTACGCAACCAAAAATCTCGATCCAAAGCTCTAAACTTTGATTTTTCCAAGGAGCTTCTAGCTATGTCTTCAGATTTCAGACATTCCTATTTTTGTGGAAACCCTAATTTTTAGGGCCAAAACTGAAAGTGCTCAGAACTGAATTCTGATTGTACAGAAAGATTCACCTTGGCGAGGAGAGTCAATCTATCATATTGCTTTTCCAAAATCTGTGGAGAGAAACCCAAAAACAAGAAGCCCTAGCTTCCGCAACTGCACAGTGTCTTCTTCTCAGGTTAGCTTTGATACCATGTTAAATTTTTGAGCATTAATTCAATATACTCTAGGATCTTTACTGAGAGAATAACATGTAAAGTATATCAATGCATATCAATCATAGCAAGCATATCAATCACCACAAGATGCAAACATATGAGACAATAGACACATAGAGTTTCCGTGGGGAAAACCCTAAGGTGAAAAACCCCACAACTTCCTCAGAGATAGATAGAGAAATGATACAACCAAAGTACAACCCAAGTACACTGAGATAGTCTTCTCCTAGCAGCTAATCATCCTCCTCACATGTGCACCACTTTCCGAGTGATGGATGAGTGAGTAATGAAGTGATCAAATAGAGAGATCCCGCTCTCTATTTATACTTGTTCTGAGCAGCCTAACAAACCTATGGGGCCAACTTGTCTAACTCAGCCTAATAACCCCAGGTTAACTTAATCAGGGCCAACCCCACACATGGTGGTCTAATAACCCATCAGCAAGTTACGACACTTGCGACACATGTCAATACAAATGGCAACACTTCCGTATAGAGGAATAATACATCTCTATAGGAGTACAATAAAATACATAGATGAAATACATTCCGAAGTTACATATACATCAACATGTACCATGTTCTCATGTGTGAAGTACTAGGGGGAAAGTATTCGTGTTGGATTGTCATTATCCAAGAATTTGACCTCCAGTTTGAGAAGGCTAAGTCTAAAAAGTATCTAGTCTTTGCGGAGCTTATATGTGATCTTCCTCGTACTAATACAGAATTTGAGCCGATGGACTCTTTCCCCAATGAGTCTGTGTTTCTGATCAGTACTTCTGACCCATGGTATGGGGATATCACTTTGTATCTCCAAACCCAATGATTCAGTCCTTAGCTATCTCGCGATGATTGTTGTCGTGTGCGTCACCACGCCAAGTACTACCTGGTCATTAGTGATACCTTATACCATCATGGTGATGATTCCATCCTCTGACGATGTCTAACCCACAAGGAGGCTAAACACGTTCTGAATGACTGTCACTCTGGGGCTTGTGGCAGTCATCTTTCTGGGATGGCTACAACTTAGAAGGTATTGTGTGCTGGATACTATTGGCCTTCTATATTTAGATATTGCATTGAATCTGTCAAGAAGTGTCCTCCCTGTCATCTTTTTTCATTATAAAAGGCGCTCATATCGATCCCCACTACATTCTGTTATTGTCGTCAGCCCCTTTGCTAAATGGGGCATATATTTCATGCACTGTAAGCCTACCTTGGCCGGGGGGCATGGTTACGTCATCGTTAATGTTGACTATTTTACCAAGGGGCTCGAGGCTATGCCTGCATACAATGAAGATGGAAAAACTGCCACACTCTTCATGTTTAGCCATATTATTGCACGATTCGGAGTCCCACACGCCATCGTTACTGATCATGGATCCCATTTTCAGAACAAAATGGTGGATGAATTGAGTGCCATATTGGGTTTTTGCCATGAGAACTCAACTCCATATTACCCACAGTTGAATGGAAAAATAGAGGCTATCAACAAATTCTTGAACACCATGATCCAATGGATGGTGGGGACACACAAGTCAAACTGGCATAATGTGCTTTTCTCAGCGCTTTGGGCATACCGGACTTCTGTAAAAACTGCCATTGGTTTCACACCATTTAAACTCGTCTATGGACTAGAGGTAGTACTTCCGATAGAGTGTGAGAGTGCATCACTAAAATTCATTGTCGAACTCCTTCCCAACACCACCGCCAAGGAAGAACATTTCCTCCACCTAGAGAAACGCGACAAAACCTGTCGTGACGCTTCTTTGGCTAATGAAGCACATAAGAAGCGCATCAAGGCCCAGTATTATAGATCCATCAAACCTCGTGTCTTTAACTAGGGTGATTTGGTCCTCACATACGACCAGAAACACGATAAACTGGGGGCAAGCAAACTCGATTCCATGTGGCACGGTCTATATGTGGTAAAATGAGTGTTGGAGAAAGGAGCATATGAGCTCGAAGATTATGACGGGATATCTCTAGGGGATCCTCACAATGGGATTTTCCTGAAATGGTACTATGCTTATATTTTTGTGCATTAGTACTATGTATATATTGTATATGATGTGTTCTTTTTTTGGTGTGATGCTTTGATTGATTGTGCTTAGGATCTTGTTTCTATGCTTATAACATGTTCTACCTGGATGTGCAGACGGAAAAATGTGTTGGATTCACAGACGACGCTAGTCCGCATACCTGTAACCTCACTTTGGCAGCTTGGGTGCTTTACTCTCCTACCAAAGAGCTTATTTGTTCAAGAGGAAGTTTTCTAGGGTACGCAACCAATAACGCTGTTGAGTATCACACGGTGATTGGAGTCTTAACCGACGCTCTTTCCCTGGGTATGGACCATGTTGTGATTCACCTTGAATCACAACTAGTGGTCTCCCACCTTAACCATATCTACGCTATTTGTGACCCTACCCTGCTCCATCTATTTCGATGAGTACGTCTCCTAGAGAGGTATTTTGAGTCTATTCAACACCTACATATTCCTAGAGAGATGAACATTATTGCTAATTTATTGGACAATTTCATACTAGATTGGTACATTGCACATATATAAAACATCCAATAAATACAAAAACAGACACAACATGTAAATTATCCATAATGTATAAGGAAACATGCACAAGATCCGATAATCATCCATATAACACTGTATATAGAGCCACAAGCAGAGTTTTATATATATCATGGCCGTATAAATACAAAAGGTAGTACTGATACAAAAATTTGAAGCTCGTGAGATTTTAGTAAGAGTCCACTATACAAAATCTAAAGCCCATAGCTTTGAGTACAATACATATATGCATGATCATAATCCCTAGGACACTCATGATAGTAGACAATGGCTCTGGCTACTTTTCGAAGCGGGCACCAAAACGATCAGATACACCCATTGTATGCTCCTGATAGTAGCGAGTTAGATCATGTACGCGTGGATCCAGGATATCAAGAGTTAAATGCTAAAGGTTCTCCTCCAACTCATCCAGCTCCTCCATGCAATCTTGATCTATGGCCTCCATCTCCCGTATCACTCATCTCCGAACAATCGGAGAGGCACCCGCTGGATGGGATGGACCAACATCTACATAAACATGTACATATCATCAGTACTACTCCCAAAAACATCTAAAAATCATGAAATGAAAAAAACAACAAAGTTTTCGTTCTTACCTATGTCTCCCCACTGTGTGCCCTCAGGAAGAACCAAGTATGGGTCTCCTCTAAAATTGGCACCCTCGTAGGGGTATTCCTCCACCATGAGGAGATATCCCCTCAACCAACTGAAGAAAGAAGGACCATAACTAATGATGGGTCCCCCATCACCGTGACGGGCCATCACCTCAGACCATCATACCATGTGTGGATCCCTCAGATCCAACTCATCTATCTCAAGCTATGGGTGCATATGTGGAACCCGCTCTAGGAAGAACGAGACCACAACCGATCCATATCCAAATTGTTTCATCTCACCACGCCGACATTTGGTGAGCTTCTCTCAGAGAGATACGAGGAGTCGCTTGCACCATTTGAAAACAGTGGGAGCCATGCACTCCTCTGCATATAGCATATGGGCCTTGCTGTCTAGGTGAGGTGCTCTACACTCGACCACCCTCTCAATAGTGAACAGAACTGTACATTGAGGACGGTATCTCACATATTTGATGGGGATCTTCCCACCAACTGTCTGTGTGCCAGGGGTGAACCATTGGGCCACCACATCCTCAGTAGTCTAGTCACTCCCTCGTGATCCTATTAGAGACACAAGAGCCCCCCGTCAGGACAACCCCGTCAAAAAATAGATATCCTCGATATCTATGGTCAGTGTATGCACACCAACCTGAAAGTGTTGTTGCCATGGGTCCCAACATTAGATAAAGTATTCTAGTAGTTGTACTTGGGCCCTCATTCCCTAGATGTGAAACTATTTCAGTAGCCTACAATTCCGCAATTCATTCATGCATTGAGGGTCATTGGCCACTTTGGCATCATCCAATTCATGCTCTCTTTCACGCCATTAAACCATCTTTACCACCTAGACCTATACAAACATCATCAAAACAAACACTAGAAGTAGATCCAACCCTCCAACTCTTTAATTTTTGGCTTATCCTTGAGTTCATGGGGCTATTGGATGCCGACACACCCCATTTGTACGGATAGGGCGCCATCATCGCAAGACATCCCTGTGGGGATGGTTCTAGGAAGCCCTCGACGCACATCTCGAAAGGGAGAAGTGCGCCAAGATGAAGGCGCATTTCCCCCCATTTCCACAAGCCAAAAAATTGAAAACTTGACATAAAAATCTAATCTACTCCACTGGAAATGTAAAGGGAAAATTTTAGGGTTACCTGATGCTGATGGCACTAAAAATGGTTAACCGAATCTCCCACAATCGGAACTTGAAAAACAACTTCAATTGGTATTTTTCATCTCTCCAATTTGGTAAAAACATGATAGTAATTAGTTTTTACTATTTACCATCTTTTATATTAGAAAAGGAATATTCCCTTTTTAATTGATTCTTTTTTGGGTTATTTTGCTATAGTTAGAATTATTTTTATATTTAAATACCTAATTGATCATTCTGACCTAGTTTTGAAGTCTACAGGTGAAGTAAAGCACTGTGTTAAAATTGTTTGTTGCGATTGTGGTCATCTTACGCCTGTTATCAGGTGTGAACAACTCTTCAAGCGTTATTGTGTTATTTGTGAGGAACCTGCAACAATTAATTGATAAAAAGCACGATATATTAGATCACATAATATTTTTATTGATCACAGGCCACTTCAAGGGGGCAACCTCCTTTGAGCAAGCTCAATACAAATAACTTCACGGTGCCTTCATTGGCATCAACACAAACTTATATACTAGTCTATGCGGAAATACTATGGGTCAATCCCGTGGGAAATATAATACTACAGGACGACTTATAAAGCATATGTGTCCAATACTATAGATCAATACTATGGGCTAATACAAACTATGGATCAACAAATACTATGGGACGTCTTACATAGCATATGCATCAAATAACAATATACTAAAAAAGTAAAGACATGGGTTCCTAACATTATTATTCCACTCGTAAAAAACCAAACATTAATGACACTGATCTTACTCTTTGTTCCTTCTTGTGTTCATTAAACAATGAGAATAAGTCACCAATTCATCTTTTATCACTTTTTTGGGCTCGTAAAACTCCCATGAAAAAGAGATCCCACAGGAGTATTCCTTTAAGCTCTTTTTAGGCTCCCTAAATACAAAAATATCGCGAAGCAAACTTGATTATTTCATGCTTGTAAAAGCATCTGAATGATCGTCTTTCTGGTGATACTATTTAAGAAAAAGGAACACTCTAGTCAAGCATGATCGGAAGAGTTCTCTCTCACATTGTTTTATCTTTTTTCGGGTGAGGAGACTAACTTTTACTAAAAAGAACCTTTGGAGTATTCTTTAGTTCTTTTCATACTCTCTAAATATGAAATGATGTCGAGTTTACCTTCTTTGGACTCTTTAAAATTCAACATCGAAGGGCTCGTTTTGGGACGAACCCCTCCTATCCTAGGTTCGTAAAAAATTTGGAATTGGACTCGTCCGAAGGATGAGCTATACCGAGCATTTGTTACCCTCCTCAAGCTCGTTAAAAAAAAAAGAGGTACTCATCAATCATGATGGGGAAAAGGGAAGAGTTTGTGTTTCATTGTAGATTATGGAAATACATAGTTACGCGTGAACATGGCACGCATTTGCATATGCATTCAATACTTGGGAAATCCATTTGTCTTCGAGTCACACCGGTTCCGTGAGTTGTGTTACTCGATTGGGTCATCCAAAGAATGTTTCCATCATCAGTTGCATTAGGGGGTTGGTATCATTCTTGTCGTGTCAATACTTCCAATTCATGCCATGCCCATGTTCAAGAGATAGTTCCCATTCACAATCTGCAGTCATATTCACCTTCCATCATGTCAGTCATTCTTGATTCAATCTCACACATTATTGTCCGATTCAATCTAAACATCTATGATCGCGTTTCATGTTAATGATGGGGGATACATCATAACCCTCCTTAGATGGATTCATCCTTGTCGACTTCAACACATCATCTGAGGATTGAATATAGAAACCAATCAAGTACTTTGGGCCTGCATGCCTCAATGGAAGGTTACCTCGCTTTCAACATGAGTTCACATCATTAGCTCTTGATTGGAAGATTCCGTCGATTGTTTGACCTCAGCTTATTGATTCACTTTCGATGGTTTGTGTTTTGATATCTTGGGAATCGCGCTTGTTAATGGTATACTTCAATGATTGGTAATCAAGTGGTGTCTACCATGTTCGACTCCAATACATTTGTAATCACATGGTTATATTCGTATCATTGCGGGTTCAACTTGAAGACCCTAGGGATATCATATCTTACCCAGGTTGCGATGGAGATTGTTTTGAGTCATAATACACGGATCCACATTCTATTGGTCGTGGTTACATTATCATCTCATAATGGATCTACCATTGTGCCTAGTAGCCATGATTGTGTCTAGTCAGTCCCTACTGCCATGGATCTGCAATGTATTGGTCGACAACTATGTTATGTGTCATGTGAGATTAGTATCTTAGAGTCGGTTGTACTGGAGTAGCTTCTTCCATCCAACAAGTCCTTGTCTTTGATCCTTCACATTACAAAGCATTTCACCTGTCTTATTTTACCAGCTTCATGCTTTGCGGGGGATTTTGTTACACCAAAATCTCGTCATCATGAGTCATGTGTAAACTTAGTGCCTCAATCCCTGAAGTTTCCCTAGATAGAACATATTGAGAAAGTTGATGCCCTTGTCTTCCACCATCCCTAGTAGTGTTTGCGCACACTGCTTCCTTCCAAGAGGTGCTATACCTTGGCTGGAGCCTGATGTACACTAGCATCCCATGCCATTGGCTCTTGTTGTCCTCATGCAAGCTACGCCAACCCTTCCTAGAGCCTGTTGTCTTCATGCAAATTGCTCCAGGGTTGGTTAATGTGGATAACAAGGAGCTTTGAGCGAATTCTCAAAGCTGGGTGACTTGGAGGCCTATCCCTAATTGATAGGAACAATTGGTATCCGGATTCTAACCTAATGGGGATATCCCTTAGACCTCTCCCCCTAATCCTAAACGTACTCTATCGTTCTAGCCTTATAAATAAGACCTCTCTCTCCATTGAGAAGGGAGGAAGGACTATAGTACTTTCATGTTGGTGGAATTATCCTAGGTGATCCCTATTCATCCCTTGGGAGGCACACATTGTCCTTGGAGGCTTGGCTTGGATTGTTGGAGGAAGGTTACAACGTTAAGGATTGGGATGTTTCCATAAATTTCTTTGTATTAATGGTATTTGGAGATTTCTTCCTTAACTGTTAGCTTAGATAAGTTTAGTGTTTAGATGTGATTTTATTGTTTGTTTGTCTCTATATGCTTGACAGGGTTTCGCAGCTTGAGATTTGAAGATCATGGAGCTTGGAGAGATAAAGAGGAGAAGGATTCATGAATCTAAGGTAAGACAACTATCTATATCATGTCTAAACTATCTAGGAAAGTAGTTTTGTATACTGTACTCATTTGTTCTAGATCCACTTGGACTAGGGAGATCTAGATTGATTTCGCTTGAGTAAATTGTCCATAAACAGTGGAATTGCTTAGGACACCTTCATTTGCTACCTGATTGGCTAAGGAATTAGATTTTATTCTTACATGATGGAAGGTGGTGGCTCCCAGGATAGATAGGGATTCAACCAATTGGGATAGACCATAATTGAGCCTCCAGCTTGGTGAGAGTTTAATTATTTTAGAGCCACATTGAATCTTCCTGGAAAGAGAGATTATAAGCAAATGAGGTTTCCTGGATTGTCTCTATAGGCTCCTCTGGATCCAGTAGGCCCTTTATTACCTTTTGGGTAACCATTGAATTTAAGTTTAAAGAATCCCAAGGGAAGCTGAAGCCATTTAGTCATACTTGTGGAGGTGCAATGTCTAGTGGAGGCTAGGGTTTTATGAGAGTGAGGAAATATGCTACAGTTTTGTAAAATAATGACTTCATTTTGAATAGTTTTAAATCCATATCTAACTACTTAGTAAGAAAGAGGGCTTCAAGTATATGATTTTTTCAATTGGTCCATACTATTTCCCCCACCCTGGCCTTATCTTCAAAGAGTCTATGATTGCACTCTTTCCATATTTCTTAGACTACAATGAATCCTTGAATCAAAATCCACAAATGATTGAGGATGTTGTTTTGAAATGGATTTTCATTCTAGTTTTTTATGGTTTCCACAACATTTTCATGAATTATATCAGTTATTTTTCTTAGGATTGCTATCTTGTCCAAAAGGCTACTAGATAAAGGGAAAGAGTCAAGAATATTGTCCATAGTTTCTTCCTGGACTTTGCATAGAAGACACCTTGAGGGAATGCAGTATCCACACCTGATGAGGTTGTCCCAGGTGAGAATGCAATGACGGACAATGATCCACAAGAAGGTGGCTACCTTTGGCCAAGTTTTCATTTCCATATATTATTCCAGATGGGGTACCCTGGTTCCATTATGTGCTGAGTGGATAATTGATAGGATTCTTTGACAGTGAAGGATCCTTTTGGTTTGTATCCCTACCTTTTTATGTCTAGTCCATATTGACATCAAATTTTTCATTTTTTCAGCTCCTTTCAAATGCTGTACATTTCCTCATCTTGTATTGGAATCCCCCAGTCTCTAGGATGCTTCGAAATCTTAGAGTATTGTTGAGTGTTTTCTGGCAAAAAATCCTTGACAAAAATACTTCTTGAAGCTTGAATAAATTCCTGAAGAGGAGGGATTTGACGAAGTTGACTTAAAATAGGCAGTTGCTTCCATGATTCCATACAAAAGTGGGAAGATGCCCCATTTCAAATTTCCCAGAAACTGTGTTGTTGATCCATATCTCTTTATGAATTTGCAACATTCCAAATAAGAGAGCCAGGGATAGAGATATTGAACTGAATCATTTCCCGCGGGTCCCAGTTGTGGGTGTATTTTTTATTCCAGAGATGGGACAAAGGATTTGAATTTTTCACCACCCAATTCCACCAATTTTTGGCACTGAGGACTTCATTACTTTTGGTAGGATCTCGCAGGCCAAGGTTTCCTGTTGATTTAGGCATGCAGACTTTGTCCCATTTGATGAGAGGCCATTTGAAATGATTTATGCCACCTCCCTAGAGAAAAATGCATTGGAGAGTTCTTATTTCTTTTAAAACCCATTTGGGGGATGCAACAATAGAGAAGAGGTAAAGGGGCATAGTTTTGAGGACATATTTTATTAGAACAAGACACCCAACGAGGTTGAGTGATCTGAAAGTCCAAGAAGACAATTTTTTCTCTAGTTTGTCGAGGAGCTCTCTACAAGATGATATCTTGATGGAAGATTCCATTAATGGGGCACCAAGATATTTGGTGGAGAGTGAAGCAACATAAAATACGAGGATTCTGCCGTTATTCCTTTGAGTTATTATGGGTGTGTTGAAGAAAAAGATGTGGAATTTTTCAATATTGATGGTGGTTCCTGAAGCTTTGGAAAATAATTTTAAAATGTGGCATATAGCTTCGGCTTCTTGCACCGAGGGATGACACAGTAGGATATTATCATCAACAAAATGCTGGTGAGTAAGGGGTGGGTTGTCATAAAAGCATATACCCTTTGGGAGGCATGAGGAACACTCCGATTTGAGCATATTTCCAAGCCCTTCAGCCATTAGGATGAAGAAAAAGGGGAGAGGCGGTCTACCTGATGAATTCCTATGGAGGGAGAGAACGTAGCTGAGGGAGTACCATTAATCAAGATAGAGAAGAAGGGAGTGGATATCAGGGAAAGGAACCGTTTAGTCCAGGAAGGAGAAAATCCAAAGGATAATAGGACCATTTCTAAATAATTCTAGACTAACTTGTCAAAGCATTTAGAGAGGTCAAGCTTGAGGATCATGCCATGATTTTTGGTATATTTTAGGAAGTGGATGACTTTGTGCGCTAAGATAATTCCATCTAAGATTTTTTTTCCTTCAATGTAGCTCGTTTTCTCAGGGGAGACGAGGACTGGGAGGAGGGTTTTGAGACTTAGCAATGAATTTTGAAATGATTTTATAAATAACATTGTAGAGAGCTATAAGTCTATACTTACTTGGAGAAGCTGCATTTTTCTGCTTTGGTATGAGCGTGAGGAAGGTGTTGAGAGCAAGGAGAACCCACTTTTTTTCTGAGTGATTCCTCCACTATTTCCCATTATCTTCCTTTATAACATCCCAACAATGTTGAAAGAAGTTTATGGTGAAATCATCTGGTCAGAGTTCCTTTCCTTCATCCATTTATTGGACAACAACTTCTACTTCTAGAAGGGTAATATGTTGCATCCAAGTTTCATTGTGATTGTGTGTTATAAGTGAAGGGATGTGATTAATGAACCTATCAATGGAATTGGATCTATTAGGAGTGTCTTCAAATAGGAGATCCTTATAGAAGGTAACCAATTCTTGCTCAATCTCCCTATGCGTTTCCACACTGGTGCCATCCATTTTCTTAAGAGTGTTGATTCTATTGTGCATTTTGTGACAGATGGTGGAGCGGTGGAAGAAGGTTGTGTTGCATTCTCCATATTTCATCCAATTCATGATATATTTTTGTTTCCATAGAATCTCCTCCTGCTTGCATGGTTTTTCTATTTGAGCTTGAATATCTACTTCTCTCTTTCTCTTTTCCTCGGTGTGGATTTTTGTGATCATTTTTTTTTGAAGTGATTCCATTTCCCGATCCAACAAGATTTCAGGCATGAAGATATTTCCAAATGTATTCTTGTTCCATGCATTCAAATTTTGCTTTAGGTATTTGAGTTTTTTTGTAGCTTGTACATATTGGAGGAGTCAGTGATATGGAAACCATTCCAGTAGCTTTTGATAGATTCATGGAAATCTAGGTGTGAGAAACATAAATTTTCAATTCTGAAGGGTTTTCGAAATGATTTTCCTTCATTGTGCCAGCATAGGCTAATGGGCCAATGGTCAGATTCTAAGGAGGGGAGAACAGTGGCGATTAAGTTCATTCCAGAATCAGGAATATCTTTAGAGACAAGAAAGTGATATAGTATTAAAGCTATCTGATTCGATCCTCCTCGTCGATTGTTCCAAGTGAAGAGGTCATTGTTTGTTTCAACATCTACCAGCCCATTATTTTCTATAAAATCCTTGAAACTAACATCCTTATGAGTTAAATACATGCATACACCTTTATTTTCCTAAAGAGTGGTGATCATATTGAATTCCCTAGCTAGTAGAAAAAGCTGTATAGGGAGTGTGATCCTGAACCATTCTAGATAACCTAATAGATTGATGTTTTTATTCGGGGATTGAGGCACATAGACATTAGAGATACGACCATGAAAGGTGAAAGGAGTCCGATATGGTGTTTTTCATGGCTAGAAAGTCATTTATATTTACCTCTTGAGGGCTCCATATGAGTACTAAACCACCTGAAGAATTGATTACATCCACTGCTACTTCCTTACTTTATTTCCAGAGATGCACCATTAGAGCTTCTAGGTTGTTTCTTCTACATTTTGTTTCTTGAATTAAGATCATTGAGGGATTATCTTGGATACTTTTCCAATGGATCATGTTATGCTTAGTGAGACCGTTGATGCCTCTCACATTCAAGGATATAATCTTCATTGGGACCTAAGGGTATTGGAGGGAAACAACTCCACAAGCTGGGCATAGTTCCTTGATTCAACTAGCTTGGTGCCAAGAGTATTGAGGTGTTGTAGATCCATTTTCCTTCCTCTTTTCTTGAGATCCATTGAGGTTTTTTTTTTTATCTTTTTGCAAGATTTTTTGAATACCCAACTTGGATTTGGCCTTGGATTTAGAAAGAGAATCTTTTAGCAATTGGATTTACTTAGATGACATTGCATGAAAGGATTTTTGGCAGAAGGATTCCTCAAGTCCTAAGAGATCCATATTTCCTAGATCTATATCACTCATGTCTTCCTCCATGACAACATATGGATTTGGATTTGGAACGGCTAACATAACCTCTAGAGAGACTACTACTACTAAGGAGGGATCTTGTGGATCTTGGATTTGGTGTTTCAATGGATCTTAGTGCTTCCTTTTTGTGGTCGGTTGGTCCTCTTCGAATGGGGTTTCTAAGTCTTCCAGATGATCTACGAGAATATCAAATTTGTTGTTGGTAGGGGTGTTTTCCATCTTGATAATCATAGGGTTATTGCTATTTGGGAGACTCCTAGTTGTTACCTTCTTAAAACCCTCCTCAATAGTTGTTTGCAGATTCTTGGAGTCCAATGATGGATTATTTTTGGGGGAAATCTCTGTAGGTGCACGTGTTCATGACACTAGCAACATTGAAAAGGAAGATGTTCATAGTCCACTGGTTGAATCCACTCCAAGTCCTCATGTGCTATACATATTGAGTCTGGTAGAGCCCTTTATATATGCATGTAGATGCATATCCTTGCATATGAGGTATACTTGTTGATTCTAGTTTGTTCAACTATTTTTACAAATTCAACCAGGGAATTGCCTATTTATTGAAGGGTTTACTCATCCCAATAATATTGAGGGACATATTAAAGGTAAATCCATACAGGATCCCATGTGAAGTGTTCTGCATTAGGTTTAAACCTTTCGACCTAGTTGTGAATGTATAAGCCTACTGAGTTGAAGAAGTATGGACCTCCATCCACGACTCTGTCTTTGTCTTCAATCCTTGAGAATATAACCATGAAGAAGCCTTTGGATCTGATCTATATGTCAAAGTGGGCCTTGGGATTCCATTTTGATGAAATTCAACCCATCGAGGATTTCTTAGTTGGCCAGAGTTTGATGAATTTATAGATCAGTGCATGATCCTTCATAAATTGGATTAGAGTGTTGATTCACGCTATAGGTAGTTCTATACGCAATATATCAGTCGTTTTTTCTATGCATGTGTTAGTTCTCTAATTATTGTATCGATTAGATCCTTCCACTAGGGATGTGGGTCCTTCTTCTGTCTCCATATCATTCTACGATTGGCTATTACTCGTTGTTTCGTTGGTTTTCTCAGGTTGAAGGTTAGGATTCGAATGTGTGGTCAGATCAGGCTTGGGAGAGGAGGGGGCGCTCCTGCGCCCCCCCCCCCCCCACAAGGAAATCCATGGGTATTCCAAAGGAGGGGCTTTGTTGACAGACAAGGATCAGAGCAAGGGAAGAGAAGCACTTAGGGTGTTAGTCGAGCAAGGTGGAGAAGGTATTGTACAGAGCCGAATAAGTCCTTTCATTTAGAATATGAGATTGTATGCTTATTGTTGAGCATAATTATTATGACTTACTTAATATTTATTAGCATAATTATTATGAATTTGTTTTCACATGGAAAAATGGTTTTCATAGAGATTTTCTTATCACTTTAAATCATGTATTGTTTTTATATTCTTTGACTCAATTCCTTTGCAAGTTGTATAATCTGATTTGGTAGAAACACTATCCCGTCGATGAGGAATTTGAAGTTTCCATTCATTTCAATGAGGAAATATCATGTTATTGTAAATGATTAACACATAAATAGTTTTCTAATGGGGTATCAACTAAGTGAATTGCATTATGCAAAGGCAAGAATTATATGTCTCACTAGCCTGACTAGTTCATGGAGGTACCACTCCATGCTAACAATGCCCCAATAATGGAATGAATTCTACTAAAATACAACCATCAAAATAGTTGCATTCCATCCAATATGTTGGAGGGATGAACATGCCTTTCTCTCCATATCCATTGAAACTCCCTGCCCAAACATGTTCCATCCTCTACATAACATACAATATTTCATGCATGAGTTAGGCATTAATTATATACATGATATGGAGCTAATGAAATCACATTTCAATAGAGAGGGAACCTTATTATTATTATTTAAGGGTCCATATAATTACTAATTAATATGAGAAGTGCTTATGCTCATATATATTTTCCCTTGGGTTACACATAGGAGAGGAAGGAGCTCTTTGCACCAGCATTTAAGCATCACATTGTCTCACAAATTGATCTTATATGGACAAAACCAAACTCGATATGTATGTGTTTCATGTGTTTCTTTATGATCTTTGCACTCCTTAACATGGTTGTGTCATATTGCTTCATTCTCCATCCTAGGATTTTGCAACACCACAGGTTCACTTATTTTTTTAGGTCCCGAACTTATTTCATATTCTTTACTTGTTGATGAGCAACCCAAATATGAGAAGCATCCTTCACAGTCTCCAACTATGATATCTTACATCCTAAAACCATTCCCATTCTTGGCTCCCAAAATATTTGTCATTATCGAGGAATTTATCCATTAGTAAGTTAACTATATCATTGAGGAACTTAACCAGGTTACTTTAGGTTCATTAAATAGTTAAAGACATATAATTCAAGGAATAATGACTACTCACATCATATTCGGTAGATGGGTCCTAATTGATTAATGAAAAACCACTAGAACATAAATAGATTAAACAACTAATTTTGGGGTTGAATTAATGGCTTAATAAAGGAGTTGTCTAAAAATTCGACGATTTAGCTCAGACGGGGGCTTTTCACCGAAATCCAGTTTTTGTTATTTTGAAAAATCCGAATTTCACCGTGTTTTAATGGTGATTTTGATGGTATAAATGGTTTAAACATCATAAAAAACCCTTGGGGCGTCCAAAATTCAAGATTTTGACAGTTGTAACTAGGATTTGTAAAACTTTCGAGTCATATTTTTTCAAAATAGTGTCGGAAAAATCATTTTTTTTTTGAAATTGTAGATCATTTAGACTATGTGCTTAATAAATATAAGATATTTATTTGGGGGGGTATTTATGAGAGAATAATTGATTTTTGGATCTCCAAGAACTGGCAAGAGATGGCAACGAAGAATTTATTTGTTTGAATGACACTAAAACATATTAAATTGTTTGGTGCATAATAAAAGTTAGCTATTTTATTTCCACTTACAAGATGATCAAACAAATACAACAAATACCTTCCCTCTTAACTTAACCTCTTTTTTTATTCTTTCACCTTTCCTTTGTTATTTTTAAGTAAGTGGCATATTTTAATGGGGGTGTGTAATCAGTGTACAAACAACATCCATTCACTATTTCCATCCTCACTTTTTGACAGCTCTCACAAGGTGACCTGTCCATTAAATGTTCCTCTTCGATGGTTTAATTTGTATTGATTGGAATATAGATATATAATCTACCAATCATAATGACATACATTGTAAGTGATGGAATAGAACAACTATAATGAGATACATATGCATGACCACCATCTGATGAAACTGGTGGAACGAGACAGTTGGAATGAGATGCACATGCATGACCACCATAAAGAGCTAGGAAGAGACGTGGTTGGATCTTATCCATCACATTGTCTTTGGATTTGGACATAAAACATCATTGATGATTTTTAGTAGCAGTCATATGTAATTAGTCAACCATTCAATCTTATATATATATATATATATATATATATATATATATATATATTTATTTATTCAATAAAAAACTATTCTCATTTTTTTGTTCATGTAACAACTAACTATAATTTTCGAGAATGGGCAGGTAATAACCATGCGGTGAATTGGAACAATTCTTAGTGAATTTTTTAAATGAGTAGAGGCTTGGTCAATCGAGCTATTGAGTATTGGAAACAAGCTATAATACTTTATTTTTGTGGTACACACATATAATATAATTCCATAGAGCCAGTAGAACTTGAGGAAATCTAACTTCTACCTTATTCCATGGGGCTTGACTTGTTGACCAATATCCTAGAACGTGACTTCATATTGTGGGTTTTAAAGTTTTAAAAAACTAGGCCAATATATTACAGGTTTTTGGGGGAGTGAGTGGTTTAGGGTGGGGGGTTTATAAGGATCAGGGTATAAAAAGGGGTGTTAGGGAGGTTTTAGGTATTGGGAGGGGGTTTCAACAAAAGGATTTTGGATCAATATCTACTAAAATTTAGGGTATTCTTTAATATCCCATGTTCGCACGTGCTATGTGAGAGGTTCACTAATTGAATCCCTCGTGCCTTATTCATTCCCTACCTTTTCCTTATTGTTCATTTTCATTTGTGATATTCTATATCTATTAACTATGTCGTTTCCATAATCCAAGATAAATGGATTAAATAAATTTCAAGAGGAATGAGGCATATGCATCTACTTCTCTTAGTGTTGTACCATCATTGCTTGGTATTCCTACAGGATCAACACATCCTCCTCTTGCTCTCCTTTCTCAACCCATTCCTAGAATTGTAAATTTTAGATCCACATCTCCCTCATGTAATTGAATAATAGATTTGCATCTCCCTCATTTAATATTATATCTACATCTCTTGGATTTTAATGAATAATTTAAGGACTCTACAAATAGCAGGGAGCACAATAGAAACATTGTGGCAAAACAAATTATGGGTAAATATAAATTTGTTGTCTCAAAGTTTGTGTTTATAGATCCTATTAAGTTTTGATATCTCACCACAATGTATTAAATTTTAATATCGACCATAATGTCTCAACTTAGTTATTATGGTACGCATGAACATTTTTCATGCACCTTTGTAGTTGGTGGTATGTTTGGAAGCCAATATCATTAGTGCCATTAGTAGTCCTAGAGGAACAGAGAGATACATCCCCACAAATGGTCACTGCTCTCTCCACTTACAATGTCAATAAGATAACTGATGTAAAGGTATGGTGTTTCAGTTCCACTGAGGATATGTATCCAAGAAAAGGTATGCTACTTGCACAACTATTGTATAAACTGGTTCTAAGGCATGTTAATTTATGAATCTAAACGGAAAAAATAATATGTCCTATGCCAAGGAAATTGCTTTCTAGATCTAAATAAAAAATTTCTGAAAAACTCACACAAACTAGCATTTTTGTCAACGAATCATATTTTGGTGTAGGGAATGTAGCCTCTCCTCATGTTGTTCTATTGTTGTCCTGCCTTATTATGTATGTAACTAGAAAAAGAAGAAGTGTTTTCTTCAAACCTATATATTTGGAGTATTTGACCTAATCCTGACTAGACCAAAAATAGAATGGGAAGAATAGTTAAATGAACAGTGGGAGAAGAGATATCCCTAGCATACTATGTGATAAATCTCCTATTAGCTCTCACCCCGATCAAATGGAAGATCGATTGAGATATTTGTTTCTTAAATGGAAGTGCTACATCATATGAAACATTGCTAGTGATTACAAAGAAGTAGATGTTGCATTTCATAGGGGACCAAGACTGATCTATGGTGAAAGAAGGCAGTGGAAGAGAGTGGTGAAGGTGATGCAACACTAGATATGGGAAGGTGGCACACACAAGGTACATATTCCTAAATTGTTTTAGGCACATAGGAGGGCCTTCTTAGAAGCAATCTTATATTGCTTCATAGCATGGTATTAACAACTATACTCAAAGGATTGCCATTATTCTATGTCATTTACTAGATTGGATCAGTATGCATAATCTATTATTCTATATTATGGCATTTAATTCTATTTGGGTGCTTTGTCATTGGCTATATTGGATCTATCTTGGACAAATATGTGTAGTCTATTATTCTATGTAATTACATTTAATTCTATTTTGGTGCTTTGAATTCTATGTTAGTGCATTGCCAAAAACCATATTAAAACATAAGTGGCACTAAAATAAATTTAGCAATACCAAGATAGATTCCATCGCCTTTGCAATAAGACCCCAAGCTTCTGAACCAATTTCACAACACATACATGGATTTTATGTTTGAAAAAAAATTGATGTCTAATTTAAAAGTTTGGAACAATGGAAAAATATTAGTCAACACCCAAACTAAGAGGCAATCAATGCAAATCAAATGCTATATACATTGCTTGTCACCATGCATAATAAAAGCTTAACTTGGATCCAAATTAGCCAAATCAATCCCTTTGTGCAATGTTTTTCTATTTTGGGGCTGTTTTTTTGCATATAACACATTCCCGAAAGTGATGGAATCACTTCTTTCAACTGCTTTCACTAATGAGTTAGAAGATCAATTAATAGTTAAATTTCCCACAGGGAGTGCCTCCATGTCATCAATTACTTTAGGGGAAGGAATTGATTCCACGGAATTATAGAATTTTGTAAAATATCGGTGAATATTTCACATAATTATAAAATCTTGTAAAATCACGGTGAATATTTCACATAATTATAAAAACTTTGTAAAAGATTTGGAATCTTTCACTAAACTATAAAACCTTCTAATGTCTTTCACCAAATATAAAATAGAAATTTTAATGTATGACAATTATAAATAATTAAATTTGTTTATTCATATTTTATTTTTTTAATAAGAAGAAATTATATGTTTTTTAATTAATGTGGAACATGCTTTTGAATATTCAGATCAAAAAATGTTTTGTATGATATTTTATTGGTTTCAAATTTCATTTCAAATCGGATAGCTATAATCTCAAAAATATATAGCTATAGTTATATTGTCAAAAATATAATTTACTAAAATACATTTTAAAATTAAATATATATATTTTTTTCAAATTCTAATTGATTAATTTTTTACCTAACTAAATTTCAAAAATGTATAACTGTGCTAAAATAAAAATTGGTGAAAGTGACTATAAATGACTTTTATATCGCGATCATATGAATATTTTATCAATATTTTACGCATATTTATTTTATATTTGCAAAATTTAAACATTATAAATTGATTATCATTTTAGGGGAAAAGAAAACCATTGCCAAACCCCTCTCTTCTAAAAACTATGGGCGAAAACCATTTCCAAGCCTATCTTTTCTAAAAACCGTGGGTGAATTTGTTTTTCAAGCCCTTATATTCTATAAACAATAAGCAAAAACAATTTTCAAACCTCTCTTCTAAAAACCATGGGCGAAAACCATTTTCAAACCCTCTCTCTCATAAAAACCCGTGGGCTAATAGTTATATACATATTTAAAAAAAAAAATATGGGGCTAATTATATTTTTAAAACTTACTATTGTATAGAATATTTGTCTAGTCAACATTTGGGATCCAATAATTTTCTCCCATGGGTGAACTTTCGCTCCTAAAATTTTCCATGACTGATTCTTTCATTGGTTTGAGGACTGAGCCCTAAAATCCACTAAATCTGAAATTTTTGCCAATTTCTTGAGAAGACTGGAATCCTTTCAAAGTTTGATAATCTTTTGCGAAGAATTAGGGAAAATAAATGCAACATGGCCATGCTCAAAGCACATCCAACAATAAAAATTTGTTGGTTCAAAATCAAAGTTGTTGAGTCCATTGTCTACCTTTACAATCCAAAATGAGGTTTACAAGGAATTCATTCTACATGTTTACTTGGATGATATATTTCGTGTGACAGGAGAACTAAGGATCTTGACATTTTAGGAGTTATGGAGATAATTTTTTTTATAGGATTTCATTTTAATTAGTGATTTGATGTAGGAGCACTTGATTGAACTATGGAGCTTTGTTTCACCCTCAATGGCATATCAATTGAAGTTGATTAAGCGCTCCTCATCAATTTTAGAGGCTAGAGGGTAAGGAGGAAACGGCAAGCTCTTTTCCTTTGAAATTAATCTCAGTTGTCAATTTGAACTTTTTTCTATCTATAGTGGCCTCTGTCTTTTCATAACTTGCTAGAGCCTTGAAATTAGCGCCACCTTTTCCACTAACATGGTGCTTGTTGTTGGATCTATCTCCTCCATTTGAAAACCCAGATTAATCTTGGGGTTGTGCACATATTAAATGATCCAATGTGGCGGTAGTTTGAAAGGATGGAAGGAAATTTACTTAATGAGGTTATGTGGACACATTTAATGGAGTGCTTCCCATACTCATTTAAATAACCTTTAAGTATTTGTAAATTTAGGGGGGAAAGCATTACAAGGTTTTTGTTGTTGTGATGAAGGAAAAGGGGGGTCCAGAAAGGAAAAAATAAGAGGTAGCCTTTATTTTGGGGATAGTGAGGACAACAAGGATTAGAAGAGGAAGTCGTAGGAGAGAAAGAGATGGGTGGCATGAAGTGAAGTCTAAGGGAGAAGGGGGAGAGAGCAAGAGGAGACGTGTCTCTAGAAGAGAGAGTTTACATGAGGAGGGGAGGAGAGTAGGTTGTGGAAGACAAGTGAGGAAGGTGCTTGAAGAAAAGAAAGAGATGGAAGAAGGAAGAAGCTGAAGGTTGACAATGTGAAGGAGGAGTGGAGAGGAGCTATGGAAGAATGTGAGGAACGGTTGTGTGAATCAAAGGAGGAAGATACATGAGGAAGGGAGAAACTAAATGCATGAAGGAATAAGGGAGAAGATATTTGTGTGAGGGGACATAGGCAAAGAGTTGTGCATGAAGTGAAAAGGAGAAGAGCAGGGTAGAGAGAATAATTTGGTTGTTCAACAACAAATCAAGAGGTAAATGTCATATTGGGTATTCATGAGAAGTTGTGATGTTTGAGTGCCTTGCTAAGGCTTAGACCAACAAGCTTATGTTTTTTATGAACAGTTGAAGGGTCTTTCAGCCCAATGGTGAATTTATGAAGATGAGAGCCCTTGAAGGCATGTAATGTAATTTTTATAAATTTTCTAAAGTTAATGAAAGGTCATTTGAACTAGTTTAATACACAAAACCTTCTTGTTTGTGTATGTTTCAATTTGTTGCATCTATAGCAGTTGTCTTAGTGGGTTCTAGACATGTTGTGCCTTTTAGTTGGTTGTTGTTTGTAGAGTTCTAATTTGGTAGGTGAGTCTAATGAAGGACCTCTTGCATTTGATTTGTTTGTTGTTGATGTAATTGTAACTTCAGAATGTATTTCACCTATGTATATTGTATTCCTATAGAGATGTTATTATTCCTCTATACGGAAGTGTTTGTATTCCTATACAGATGTTATTATTCTTCTATACAGAAGTGTCGTCATTTATATTGTAAGTGTCGTAACTTATACTGGATGGGTTATTAGACCACCTTGATGGGGTCGGCCCTATATGAGTCATGTGGGTAAAAGGGTTATTAGACCACCCTATTGGGGGTTGGCCTTGTCAGCATTATGTTATGTGGTTAAGTTAAGGCCGACCTAGTAAAGGTTATTAGGCAAGTCAAGTCAAGTATAAATAAAGTGCGAGAGGCACTCTATTTGATCATTCACTTTCTCTCTCTTACACTCATTGGAGAGTGGCGCACTAGTGGACGAGGAGAAGCTGCTGCTAGGAGTATATCTCTTATGCTTGGGTTGTATCATTGCATTATATATCTCTGAGGAAGTTGCGGGGTTTTCCACCTTCTTAGTTTTCCCCGGTGAAACTCTGTGTCTCTTGTATGCTTGCATTATTGTGTCCATGATTGATATGATATAGATATGTTGTACATGTTATTCTATCAGTTAAGATCCTAGATCAGATTGAAATTTCTGAAAACTAACATGGTATCAGAGCTATCCTGAAAGAAGGCATGGTATGGCATTTATGACACTTGTTGCACTTGCGAAGCTAGGGCTTGGTATAGCAAAAACCAGTCATCGTATCACTTTCGCTATAAATCCATTTTGGCGAAGTTTCAAGATCGAAAACTTTTACAGGTCGAATATGAGATCCCAATGTACCTTGTGACTGAAGCACAATTTCTATTTCAATGTACATTGTGTTTTATGATCTGTACAATCTAAGTTTTCTGCCTCTTCCAGATCTCAGTCATAAACAGGTGACCTAGGAAAAAGGGTCACAACTTGGGCTAGGAAGATCCAAATGAAATTTCGTAAAATGTGACAGGTAGGGAATGGATTTCACTTTCACAGGCCAAAGGTTCAAAGGCCGAAAGTGAACCAGTGACACGTGGCACTCCGTACAAGTTCGATATCCTGTTTTATCCCATAAAAAGGTCATGTTGCGACACTTGGCATAACTCTCTCTCAGAGAATCTATTTGAGGTCAGAACTATGGGGTTGGAAAGACAACATGTTAGAATACCACAGGAAGAATTTTCAGACCCTGTAGATATGGAATTTCAGAGTTGCGCTAGAAACAATTAGGTGCGTATTTCTGTCAAAACATAATTAGATTTTCAGCACCTTCATTCATGGCTCTGGGAATTTAGGGCTTCGAAGAAATTTGGAATTTTTGTAATCGGAGACCATGGATAGATGCTCCTCATAAAAATTGAAATTTAGAGACCAAGATTGAATTTTTTGGTTGGGAAGAAGGCCGGGCTTGATAAAACCCTAGTTCGGGACATTGATCGGAAAGGTGAAAAATTAGGGCTTTTGCAAAAATGGGAATTTTTGAAATCTATGACCATAGCTGGAAGCTCCTTGGAAAAATAAAACTTTAGAGATTTGGATCAAAATATTCGGTTTTGTGAAGCTCCGGGAAACTCAAACCCTAATTCAGGGTTCTTCCTAGTGAATCCAGAAGATTGAAAAGCCAATTTGAGGGGTGAAACTTTGCAGTTTTCAAATTATGAGTATACCAGGTTGATCAGCTCATCAAGGTGCATCTTTCTATCCTTTCAGAAGTTTGAAATTCAAAGTTTGAATTTTTAGGGTTTCCCTAACAAACCCTAATCCAACTCCAGATCCAGTTTCTGCAAATCAAGTGGATTGAGTTAATCCTAGAAGAGAATGGATTGGTCACCTACATAAATGAAGAAGTTTTAGTTTCAGAGGGAGATGAGGCTAAGGCCTTACATAAGAAGATTGCAAGCAAACTCAACAGGTATGACTTACGAGTATGTTTTGAAATCTATTCATGATTAAGTTTATGATATGTTTGTGTTCATTAAGATTAGTACAATCTTGATTAACTGTAACATCCCATAAATTTACAAAAAAATTAAAATTTTTCGATATAGCTTTTGATGGATAATCTAACTGTGCAGAAATATAATAAATGTTTAAATGTCATCTTGCTATACTAAATGTTGTGTTGGTCAAAAGTGTAATGTTTGCAACAAGATGATTAATATCTATGTTTCGATGTCATTCTTACTCAACTGTACTTTCACAATTCTTTTGTTGTTTGATACAATGATATAAGTTTATATGTATTAACTATTGTTCTTCTGTTTGATGATGAAGGGGTCCCACGGATGCCACGAGGCTTACTTAGCATTCGTGCTAAAGCATTTGAATCATCCTTTTTCGCAGATTACAGGTAAGAGATTTAGTGTTTACAACATGTGACCGAAGATTTTCTAACCAGTTTTCGTAATCTCCAAGGTCTTAATGGTTTAAGAGACAAAATGTTGAAAATGCTATCGGTGAGAACTTCAATTATCCTAGCTTATAAAACAAAAGTATGTTAGTCGTAATATAATACTATACTACCTATTTATTACTTTCTACCAACAATGGATAGGATCAATATATAATTATCGTGAGAATTCTACTTCATGCAAACTATAAGGATAACAATTTCTATATGAAATGGCTAATTACAATTAGCGTGCAAATAAAATGTAGTATCTATATGCAATTCTTTTGTATGCTCTTGAGCCTAAGAATTACATGCAAGATTTGATTTAAACTTTAACCTCGGAACTATTTGCAAGCTTAAAATAAAATGCTATCCTAGGAACTATATACAAATTTATGATCAATCTCTAGCCTAGAGACTATATACAAATTCTATACTATATTAGAATATATAATTGTAGACTCTTATACATAATCCTATGAACAATAATTATATGGTATTGTGTGTGCATCTACATGACCCTTTATAACATTATGGATTCCTAGCGATGAATTTGACACCACCTTGACTTACCACAAGGTGTTATTACATAACCGAGTTGTGTATTTTATCAACGAATCGATACATTATAAGAATGGGTGACATTAACACTATGAAGGTTTCGTGCTGGTAGGCACTTTGGTTTCCCTTTGCATTTAATACTCCCAACTGCCGAGGCAGTGGAATGTCTCCATGGACATTGTCGTGATGCTAGGCACATGATGGTGTGGTGATGGTTCAAACATCGTGACGAGCTGTAAGTGTTTTGGTTTGAAGTTTAACTGAGCTATCCTCCTTGGTGGCTATGGTATTGATGGTGTCTTTAATATGGTTGTTTCTTGGGTTTATGTGAAAAACCGTTTGGATGATCTCCACCTTTGATCAAGCAAGGTCTTTGACATTGGGATCTAACCCTAATCACCACTATGTTGATTCGAAGTTTATTGTTCCTCGACATTCATTGTATTGTGTAGTGGCTCTATGGAGAGGTCGACAGGCCGAGAGCCTTCAGGGTTTCATTAGCAGTTGTTTGTGGAGTGACCACGGTTCGAAACCATGACCTGTTGATGTTTAATAGGAACATGTTGATAGCTTTTTAGGGACAGATACTCCAGTGAGGGTTTTACAGTAGAAGCTTGTTGTTCCAAGGGTTCCAGGGTGATTAACAATTCTACCTATAGGCTGCTTCGATATTCGGCTTTCCTTGTTTGTTAAGTGATAGTTTCTCAGAGTTGTTCTTCCATTCTTCTTTGCATTCGGCGATGGAGTGATGGTTACAGTTTGCAATGGCTTTGGCGTTCTGCTTTGGGAATCAATTAAAAGGTAATGTTCCTGGTTCGAACCTTGTGTCTTCCATTCTATTTGAGGGTTTCAGTTATTATTATTTCACATGTAAATACTTCTGTCAAAAGCTTGTTTTAACCATGCTTGGTTTCAAATGGCAGGTTCCTTCATCAACCGGCACCATACTCAGGCTTCGATAATGAGCAGCCGCGAGTAGATAATGGTGAGCCTCAGTGGTTACCCTATTGCTTTGGTTAGGTGACTTATGGACCTTCCTATATTATTGTCGAGACTTAAATGTTTTCTTGGACTCTGAGGAGGGATCTTCGTTGAAATGCCTGTGAGCTGTTTGATAGCTCGGGGAGGATGAAATCATCAACCCCCTCGTCATTGTTTCTATAGTGTTTGTTTTTCAAGTAAAACTGTAAAAGAATTTGACTAAGGAGGGGGTTTTACCCTTCTACTGTTATCAGTAAATAAAAGAATTTGTGCTTTCATACTGTTGATGTATATGTAACTTCGGAATGTATTTCACATGTATATGTATATTGTATTCCTATAGAGATGGTATTATTCCTCTATACGGAAGTGTTGTTATTTATATTGTAAGTGTCGTAACTTATACTTGATGGGTTATTAGACCACCTTGTTTGGGGTTGGCCCTGTATAAGTCATGTGGGTCAAAGGGCTATTAGACCACCCTATTGGGGGTCGGCCATGTGGGTCGAAGGGTTATTAGACCACCCTATTGGGGGTCGGCCCAGTCAGCATTATGTTATGTGGTTAAGTTCGAGCCTACATGAGTTAGGTAAAAGGGCAAGTCAAGTCAAGTATAAATAGAGTGCGGGAGGCACTCTATTTACTCACTCACTTCTCACACATGCACTCAAGGGAGGAGTGGCGCACTTATGGAGGAGGAGGATCTGCTGCTAGGTTATGGCTATCTCTCTTGGTTGGTTGTATCATTGCTCTATCTATCTCTGAGGAAGTTATTGGGGTTT
Source organism: Larix kaempferi (assembly GCA_027924585.1). Classification (NCBI taxonomy): domain Eukaryota; kingdom Viridiplantae; phylum Streptophyta; class Pinopsida; order Pinales; family Pinaceae; genus Larix; species Larix kaempferi. The sequence goes on along the minus strand of BSBM01000765.1, from coordinate 18,037,715 downwards.
TTCACCTTTATGGTTTTCCCCAAGTAAATCTTTGTGTCTCTTGTGTGCTTGCATTATTGTCTCCATGATTGATATGCTGTAGATATGCTGTAGATATGCTGTACATGTTGTTCTCTCAGTTAAGATCCTAGTTCAGATTGAAGTAAATTCTGAAAATTTAACATGGTATCAGAGCTAGCCTGAAAGAAGGCATGATATGGCATGTATGACACTTGTTGCACTTACGATGCTAGGGCTTGATATAGCAAAAACCAGTCATCGTATCACTTTTGCTATAAATCCGTTTTGGCGAAGTTTTCGGATCTGAAATTGTTACAGGACGAATATTAAATCTCCAGGTACCTTGTGTCCAAAGGACAACCTCTAATTCGTTGTACTTTGTGATTTATGATCTGTGCAATATAGGGTTTCTGCCTCTTCCAGATCTGAGTCAAAATCAGGTGACCTTGGGAAAAAAGGTCATAACTTGGGCTAGGAAGCTCCAAATGAAATTTCGTAAAATGTGATAGGTATTACACAGACTGTACTATCTCAGAAAACTTTTTCAGAGGCCGAAGGTGAACCAGTGACACGTGGAACTCTGTACAAGTTCGCTCTCCTGTATTATACCATAAATAGGTCATGTTGTGACACTTGGCATAAATCTCTCTCAGAGAGTCCAATTGAGGTAAGACCTATCAGGATGGAAACATAACAGGCCGTGCTGTCTCAGGAAACTTTTTCAGAGGCCGAAGTTCAAATATTGACACGTGGAACGCCGTACAAGTTCGCACTCCTGTATTATCCCAAAACAGGTCACGTTGCGACATTTGCCATAACTCTCTCTCAGAAAATCCAATTGAGGTTAGACCTGTCAGGATGGAAAGGTAACAGGCCAGGCTATGTCAAGAAACCTTTTCAGACCATGTGGATCAAAAATTTTGGAGTTACATTAGAAAAAATCAGGTACATATTTCTGTCAAAACAAAATTATTTTTTGGTACCTTCATTCATGGCTTCCGGAATTTAGGGCTTTGGAGAAAGTTGGAATTTTTGTAATCGGAGACCACGGCTGGATGCTACTCATCAAAATAGAAATTTAGAGACCAAGATCAGAATTTTTGGTTGGGCAGAAGGCCGGGCTTGATTAGACCCTAGTTCGGGACTTTGATCAGAAAAGTGGAAAATTAGGGCTTCTGTAAAAAAGGGAATTTTTGCAATCTGTGACCACGGCTGGAAGCTCCTCAGAAAAATAGAAGATTAGAGCTTTGGATCAAACCTATTGATGAGGCAAAAGAGTGGGATTCATCAAACCCTAGTTCAGGGTCACGTCCAGTGAATCCAGAAGTTTCAAAGGAAAAATTGAGGAGTGAAACTTTGCAGTTTTCAAATTCTGAATATACCAGTTTGATCAGCTCATCAAGGCGCATATTTCTATCCTTTCAGAAGTTTGAAATTCAAAGTTTGAATTTTTGGGGTTTCTCTGACAAACCCATATCCAGCTCAAGGTCCAGTTCTTGCAAATCAAGTGGATTGGGTTAATCCTAGAAGAAGATGGATTGATCACCTGCATAAGTGAAGGAGTTCTTGTTTCAGAGGGAGATAAGGCTAAGGCTTTACATAAGAAGATTACAAGCGATCTCGATAGGTATGACTCATCAAGGTATGTTTTGAGATTTGTCCTTGATTAAGTTTATGGTATGTTTGTCTTCATGTTATTACGGTTAGTACAATTTTGATTTTAGATTTGTCGTATCACCTTAACAAAATTATGAATGCATGATAGAAGATATTCATTGGTTAGGGTGTTGACACTTATGATTGTACTAATGCATTATGGTGTTGTATGAGGTTTATGTTGTCTACGAACATGAAAGGTACACCAAGAAAGACAAATCATGTTCTGGTCCAAGAACATATGATCATGATAACATGAGGACAAAGATTCATCCATTGTCATGGATCTCATAGAAGATCCATTTACGAGGTATGTATAACTTGGTTTTGTAATAGTTAACCTATGAGATATACAGGTTACTAGCACAAGTCATTGAAGAAGAACAAGAAGACATCATGTGAGTATGTTAGACATAAATAGCTAGCATGCTAATCCAGGTATGTTTTTCCTATATCAAGATAGAATCCTACCTTGTGTTAGGATCTTATACTGTTGTTGATAATGATTATTCATGAAGTCATAGGTTTGAATAATCATGGTTGTATGCATATTATGTTTCTTACCATAATTGATGATATGACTAACCAGAAGAATCATGAAGGTATAGGTTTGAATAATCACAGGTTTTATGCATATTATATCTCTTATCTTGATTGATGATTCATCTAACCTGAAGAGTCATAGGTTTGAGTAATTACAGGTTTAGACATGTTATGCTTCTTATGATTTGACTAACCATAAGAATCCTACATAAACCTTGAATGCTAATGCTTATTATTTATGTTTGAAATGATCATGACTATACATGCTTGAGATTATTGTGTTTTAATAGTATACTAATGAATGTATGATTTTATATGAGATCACAAGGATAACACATTCATGATACTAATAAGCATGCATAGGGACCAAGGATGAATATGAGATTCAAGAATAGGTAATCCAGGAAGCAAAGATCAAAAGAGAGTACACTCCAGTGGTTTATTCAAGGATGCAGATATTCAGAGGGAGTTGACCATCTCTCTACATCCCACAATAGAAAGGTGTAGAAGAAGCTACTTCAGATTAGGACTCCAGCAGCTCCTGCAAGGAAGCGAAGACTCAGAGGGAGTCCACCCAACGAACAAACAAAGATAAGTATTTGAATTGTCATTTCTTAAATAATACTGTTCAATAATGTATATACTGATGTTCCTAGAATTAGGTTGTGTATTATGCATATTAGAATAATTGCATTGATGAACAGTATACTCCTAATATGCATGGGTAAGTGTCCTATGGCACTGTACAACATTCCATTGCTACTTATCTAGAATGAAACCTCTTTGCTGACATGTTGGGAGTTGTGCACACTCTTAACAATGTTCTGGTAGAGATTGGAAGGCATCTAGAAAGTTACGGAATATGGATAAATGTTGTATTGAAGCATTGGCTAAGATAATTGCATGAATGTATGGCATATTTCTTTATGTGTAAGAATTTGTTCTGAAAACTATGAGATGTTTTCTAATCGTGCAATTTAACTTGTTGTGTAGGAAAGATCGTATGCCATCTCCTACAAAAGAAGAACTACAACATTTTGTTCCAGCAACAAAGATATCTATTGAAGATATTGAAGTTCCCAGGATCTGGGATGAAGAAATGAAATGCCATGATCCGTCGATCATGAAGAATGATGTTTGGGATGTAATCCCAAGACATGAAGGGAAGTTTTCTATGACTTCCAAATGGAACTATCAGATCAAGCATGTTGCAGATGGCAGCATAGAGAAATATAAACGTGATGAAATAGAAAATACACCAGATGGATTCAAGACAGCTTCCTTGAATGGTGTAGTTGAAGAAGAAGTGTATGTGGAGCAGCCACTTAGTTCTGAGACACATGATAGGAAATCATATATGTGTAGAACTTGGTATGGTGAAGATAGATTGATTGTCGACACGCAGCGGAAGCTTACTACCGAGTTCGAGATGAAGAACTTGGGGATGATGCACTATTTGTTTTTGGCATGAAGGTGTGGCAGAGTGCAGATGGAATCTTCCTTGGACAAGGGAAGTATGCAGTAGAGATCCTGAAGAGGTTCAGGATGATGGATTGAAAGGCCATGGCCACACCTATGGAATCAAATCTGAAGCTTCTATGTGATGCTTCATCTGAGCTGATTGATGTCTCTATGTATCCTCAGATGATTGGGTCCTTGATGTACCTGATGAACACGAGACCATACATTTGCTTTGCTGTGAACACATTGAGCTAGTTCCTGACGGATCCGAGGAGTGTTCACCTGGTTGCTGTAAAGCATGTTCTGAGGTACCTGAAGGGTACAGTGGATTATGGGCTCAGGTATGAGGAGAATCAAAAGTTTAACCTGCAGGGTTATGTTGATTCAGATTGGGCTGGCAGTGTTGCAGACAGGAAGAGCACATCTGGGTGTTGCTTCAGTATGGGATCAGGTGTGATCTCTTGGTTTAGTAGGAAGAAGTCCTGTGTAGCACTGAGTACAGCTGGGGCAGAGTATGTTGCAGCCTATTCAGCTAGTTGTGAGACAGTATGGCTACGGAAGCTACTATTTGGGTTATTTGATCTCCCGTTGGATGCTACTGGTATCTTCTGTGATAACCAGAGTTGTGTGAAGTTGTCCGAGAATCCAGTGTTTCATGACTGGTCGAAACACATAGAGATCAAATATCACTATATCAGGGATATGGTGCAGAGAGGAGCTGTGAAGCTCCTATATGTTGCGACAGACGAGCAGATTGCAGATGTGCTGACGAAGCCACTAGCCAGGGTGAAGTTCGAGTACTTCAGAGAGAGGCTTGGCATTCTTCAGATCGAGGACACTTCAAGGAAGAAGTGATGGACACATTTGTTGAATCCATTCCAAGCATGTTGGAAGGAGGATCCTTCACATGGCTATGGATGTAAGCGCTGGATGATGAACATCAGGATGATGTTCTGGTTTCTGCTGGATATGATCAGTTGGATAATTTTTTATGTATGTATGTACGCATCATGTTGGATGCTGGATATGATCAGTTGGATCATTTTTATGTATGTATGTACGCATCATGTTGGATGCTGGATATGATCAGTTGGATCATTTTTATGTATGTATGTACGCATCATGTTGGATGCTGGATATGATCAGTTGGATCATTTTTATGTATGTATGTACGCATCATGTTGGATGTTGGATATGATCAGTTGGATCATTTTTATGTATGTATGTACGCATCATGTTGATGCTGGATATGATCAGTTGGATCATGTGTATCTGTATATGCATCATGTTGGATGCTTGGACCATGTATCTGTATATGTATCAGGTGGATACATTGTATGATCAGGTGGATCATGTATGGTGATATGTATCATGTATTTGTATTTGCATCAGGTAGATGCATTGATGATCAGGAGGATCATGTATGATGATATGTATCAGGTAGATACTTGGTATGCAGCAGGATGTTGCAGTGATGATCAGAATGATCATAGATGGCGAGCTTCAGGATGTTGCTCCAGATGACATGCAGCAGGATGTTGCAGTGATGATCAGGATGATCATAGATGACGAGCTTCAGGATGTTGCTCCAGATGACATGCAGCAGGATGTTGCAGTAATGATCAGGATGATCATAGATGACGAGCTTCAGGATGTTGCTCCAGATGACATGCAGTAGGATGTTGCAGTGATGATCAGGATGATCATAGATGACGAGCTTCAGGATGTTGCTCCAGATGACATGCAGCAGGATGTTGCAGTGATGATCAGGATGATCATAGATGACGAGCTTCAGGATGTTGCTCCAGATGATATGCAGCAGGACGTTGCAGTGGTGATGATCAGGATGATCATGGATACATCAGGATGATGTATGGTGAGTATCAGGTTGATACTCTATGGCCGTGGATCAGGTTGTGCAGATGATCATGTAATTCGTTTCCCTAGGAGATTTGCAGATGGTCTTTCGAGGTTTTGCCTATGGCATGTAATTCGGTGCCCTGGGACATCTGGCAAATGCTCTTTCGAGGTTTTGAGCTGGGAGGACATGTAATTCGTTGCCCTGGGACATCTGCAGATAGTCTTTCAAGGTTTTTCCTATGGCATATAATAGCGCCTTGGGATATCTGGCAGATGCTCTTGCGAGGTTTTTTCCTATGGCATGTAATTCGTTTCCCTAGGAGATCCGATAGGTTGGGCTGTGTGCCCGTAATCAGTCCTGGGATGCTCTTGCGAGGTTTTTCCATGACCACATGTAATTCGTTGCCCTGGGAGATCCTATAGGTAGAGCTGTGTGCTCGTAATAGCCTGGGATGCTCTTGCGAGGTTTTGTGGTGAGGTCACATGTAATTCGTTGCCCTGGGAGATCCTATAGGTAGAGCCTTGTGCTCGTAACAGCCTGGGATGCTCTTTCGAGGTTTTGTGATGCACGTAAAAGTCTTGAGGATTCCACAGTATGGCCAGTGATGATGAAGACCTGCAGGTGGTGGGCCTACATCCAGTATGAAAAAGGACTGGCTCTGTAGAACTTCCTATGACGAGTAGATTCAGAGATTGATTGAGATAGCAGCAGCAGTGACGATAATGATGACTCGATGACGACTATCCAGTGCCGATGATCCAGAGAAGATGACTTGTGCTAGAAGAACTGTGCTGAGAAATACCTTCCTAGTTAAGAGGGAGTGTTGATGTATATGTAACTTCGGAATGTATTTCACATGTATATGTATATTGTATTCCTATAGAGATGGTATTATTCCTCTATACGGAAGTGTTGTTATTTATATTGTAAGTGTCGTAACTTATACTTGATGGGTTATTAGACCACCTTGTTTGGGGTTGGCCCTGTATAAGTCATGTGGGTCAAAGGGCTATTAGACCACCCTATTGAGGGTCGTCCATGTGGGTCGAAGGGTTATTAGACCACCCTATTGGGGGTCGGCCCAGTCAGCATTATGTTATGTGGTTAAGTTCGAGCCTACATGAGTTAGGTAAAAGGGCAAGTCAAGTCAAGTATAAATAGAGTGAGAGAGGCACTCTATTTACTCACTCACTTCTCACACATGCACTCAAGGGAGGAGTGGCGCACTTATGGAGGAGGAGGATCTGCTGCTAGGTTATGGCTATCTCTCTTGGTTGGTTGTATCATTGGTCTATCTATCTCTGAGGAAGTTATTGGGGTTTTTCACCTTTATGGTTTTCCCCAAGTAAATATTTGTGTCTCTTGTGTGCTTGCATTATTGTCTCCATGATTGATATGCTGTAGATATTCTGTACATGTTGTTCTCTCAGTTAAGATCCTAGTTCAGATTGAAGTAAATTCTGAAAATTTAACACATACGACATGTATTTGTGTGGATGAGACCGTGAGCATTGATCCATTTTGTGTAAAGAAATCAAAACTTATAATTTGAAATCTATTGCGTCTTTGATAATACAAGAGCTTTGTTTTCCTACATTATTGTGTTTGTGTTTGAGTTTGAGAGCAGTGCTCCAGTTTGCATGCAATTAAAGTTTATTGTTTTTCCACTATTGTAATTTAAGAAAAGTTCGGAAATTGAGAGTTTAACCCTGTGCTTAAAATGGTCAAACCCTAATGTGTGGTTCTCGGAAATGTTTTGATGTTATGATAACAAATGTTTAGCTTCTAAAAGTAGATGTCTACAACAAGCTAATCGTATGGTTTTTACTATTTATGGTTTTCAATTAAAACGTGATAATGTAGTCTCATGTTGATGCTGAGATGCTCTTAAAATTGGTCTTAAAGAATGTGTATGATAAGCGTTTTCGAGACTGTGCTTATGGAGTTGAAAGCTTCACTTGTTATTCTTTCTTATTGATTTTTGTGATGGCCATGAGCCAAAATCCAATTTTTTTGTTTTTAGTTATGAAACAAAATCGTGATCAGTTTCTTGTTCTGTTTGAAGCTTAACTAAACTCTAAATCTGAAAGATAAATGTTGATATTTCTAGGGTTTGATAAGTGAAGGGTATGAACCTATCATGATGTTTGAGTTCTTAAATGAAACTCTATTTTGGATAACATAATAGTTCTTTGTTTAACAGTTGTGATAACTATGAAGAAATGATGAAACCACAATCTAGGGTTTCTAATCCTATGCTAAATGTGAATGGGATTAACTGTAGTTTAAATAAACAAATAATATCAAAAGAAATTGAATACTATGCATAAAGATTAGTGCAAATAATCATGCATTGTTTGTAATAGAAAGAGTTCTGTTTGTTTTTGTAAATATATATACTTGCTAGCAGCATTAGACAACAGTACTGTGTACTTAGGAAAAGAATTATTTTTCAACTATTATTTTCAATAAAAACTGGTGAAAGAAAATACAGTGAACTTTACACACTTATCTGATGTAAGGAAGGATAAGAGAAAGACACAGAATTATATGATTTATTACATAATATTAATGATAAGATAAACTAGTGAAACACAACCATATTAATTTTCTCATTCATTTGGCAATCTGCCTATCAATTTATCTACCTTAATCTCTTCTCTGTACTAGAGTACGATGCAAAAACATTAGCATGGGGAAAAATGCAGAGAAATATTTTTATTCAATTCATCTTACATAATCATTACTATACAGAATCCTAACTAGGTCAGAAACTAAATAAATGCATTTGTATAATAATATCCTTAAAACAGTAAATTTATAATTGCAATTAGAAATTTTAACTACTCAGAATTAGAAAAGATAATTAGAACCTATAAATGAAGATAGGGCTGACAAACACCCAAGGAGGCTTGTTCCTCCCAACCTTTTCCAAAAAAAGAAGCCAAACTACTTGCTTCCTTTGGACCCCCGAGCTTGATTACTGAACCACTAAGTAGATGGAATCTGTGTAGAATCAAGGCACTCAGTAATATAACTTCTGCACTTAGTAGTATACTTCTGCACTCAAAATGTGCCTTCTGCACTCAACAATGTAACTTCTGCACTCAAAATATGCCTTCTGCACTCAACAATGTAACTTTTGCACTCAATAGTATAATAGGAAGACATACACCATGATCATAAACTCAGCATATCCCCTTATCGAATCTCTTGGGTGCAAGTACAACAAAACCCCAAGGTAAATTTTCTCGTCAGGAAAACTGATGAACCTCATTTCATAATTTGATGGCTCTTATATAGACTGCCTAGGTCTTTACTGGTCAGTTTTGAATAAATGAGCCTCAAGCTCCAGTCCCACCTTCCAAGGCACTATGACCACATTTCAAGGGAGTTGTCCCATACCAACAACTAGCTTGTTGCATCATGATGTTGCCACTTGTCCATTGCCTTCTACCCCAGATTCGATTCCACCTAGTGGGACAGTAAACACTCTTTCAACAGTTCCCTTAGGTGTTTGTCTCCTATTTAATTTATTAAATAATAAAATATTGTGCAATTACAGTCATCCTTGGACACTTGTCCAATATAAAACTTTACAATAAAAGTTAACATAATGTTTCCAACATAAAATGATTTTCAACAAAAAGGGTATGTTACAAAGACCCCCACTTAAGCTCAACATCATCCTTGATGTTGCTTATTCATCATCCGATTCTTCCTGGAACAGGACTGGATATGATGCCCGCATTTTACTTTCCAGTTCCCAGGTAGCTTCATCAGGGCTAAGGTGCTTCCATTGCACCTTTACCTACCCTATGGTACGATTCCAAAGCATAATTTCCCTCCCGTCGAGAATACAGTCTGGTTCCACCTGAAAATCTCCTTTGGGCTCCACCTATATGTCATTCCAATTCAGCACATCAGTAGCATCGTGCACATACTTCTTTAAAACAGAAATGTGAAAAACATTATGGATTTTTAAATCAAATGGAAAATCCAATTGATATGCAACAGCTCCAATCCTTGATAGGATTTCAAATGCTCCACAATACCTTGGTGCTAGTTCAGCACAACTCCTAAGCTTCAAGGAACTTTTCTTGGGTTTTACCTTTATAAAAACATGGTCTCCAACCTGAAATTCTCTTTCAGTGCATTTCAAATCTGCATAACATTTTTGCCGATCTTGGGCAACTTTTGAGTTACCTTGAAATTGTTTCACGGTTAGCTCCATTTCTTTCGATAAATTTGGTCCTAGCATTAATCTGTCTACAGGGTTATCCCAAGAAATAGGAGTGCAACATTTTCTTCCATACAAAATCTCAAATGGACTAAATTTAGCAGATGCTTGATAATGATTATTATATGCAAATTCTGCTAAATGTAAATAATCTTCCCACTTAGATGGCTGATCTTTGACATACATTCTTAGCATGTCTTCTAAAATCTAGTTTACCCTTTCTGTTTGACCATCGCTTTGTGTGTGGAAAGAAGTGCTGAAATTTAGCTTAGTATTTAAACCTTTAAACAGTGATGTCCAAAAATTTCCAGTGAATTTAGAGTCCCGGTTAGAAATAATTACCTTTGGAATTCCGTGCAAGCGAAAGATTTGCTTCATAAATACATTTGCAATGTTAGAAACTTTAAAAGTGGTTTTAACAGGAATAAAATGAGTAGCCTTACTTGGATTGTCCACAACCACCATTATGGAGTCATTCTGTTTTTGGTTTTTAGGCAAACCTGTAATAAAATCAATACTTATAATCTCCCATTTCCATTCTGGAATTGGAAATGGCTGCAATAGTCTGGCTGGATGTTGATGTTTAGCCTTAATGGTTTGACATTTAAAACATCTAGTTATGTATTCAACCACTTCATTCTTCATGTTGGGCCAAAAATAATCCTTCCTTAACATAGTTATCATTTTCTGATAACCTGGATGTCCTAAAAAAGGACTCTTATGAACTTCATCCAAAATTAATAGCTTAACCTTTGACACATTTGGTACTTAAATTCTATTTTTATAAGTCATTAATCCCTTTTTATTAATGCTGTAATCTGTTATTAAATTTTCAGATAAGCTTTCTGCAACTTTACCAAGCAAATTTTGATAATTTTCATCTTGTTTAATTCCTTCTTCAATTTGATTTTGCAAATCTGTCTTAAACGTGTTGATTGCTACCATAAAGCTTAATCTGGGATTCCTGCTTAATGCATTAGCAACTTTGTTTTCTTTTCCCTTAATGTGTTGAATCTCGAAATCATACTCGATAAGGAAAGCTAGCTTTCCTTGAGTTAAGATTTGTTTGATCCAACAAATACTTTAAACCCTTATTATCTGTTATTAACATGAATTTTCTTCCAATCAAGTGATGGCACCACATTTTTAATGCATGTATCATTGCTGCCAACACAAGATCGTATGTTGCATAATTATTTTCATGAATTTTTAATTTTCTTGACTCAAAAGCAATGGCATGACCTTCTTGAGTTAAGACCCCTCCAAGTCCATTGTTGCATGCATTAGTGCATACAATGAAATCCTTATTGGGATCAACAATTTTTAAAATTGGAGCAGTGTTTAATAATTATTTTAACTTATTAAAGCTTTCTTGACACGTTTGATCCCATACGAATTTATTCCCCTTCTTCTGCAAAGAAGTAATGGAGTTCGCAATTCTTGAAAACCATTCAATAAACTTTCAATAGTAACCTGTTATCCCCATGAATAATCAAACGTCAGTTACATCTTTAGGGATAGGCCACTTGTTAATTGCTTTTATCTTATCATGGTCGACAAGAATTCCGTCTTTAGATATTATGTGACCTAACTACTATATTTTATCTTTATAAAAGTCACATTTACTAAACTTAGCGTAAAGCTGATGTTCTCTTAAAACTTGCAGAATCATTCTTAAATGTTCGTCATGCTCTTTTTTAGTTTTTGAGTAAATCAGAATATCATCAATGAACACAACTCTAAACTTATCCAAATATTTATGCAGAATGTTGTTCATTAAACACATGAACTCTGTTGGTGTGTTGGTTAGCCCAAAAGGAATAACTACGAACTCGTAGTGTCCATATCGCGTTCTGAATGCAATAGTGTCCATATGTCTTCGTATTTTATTCTAACCTGATGATATCCGGACCTTAAATCAATTTTAGTGAATATCTCTGCTCCGCGTACTTGATCAAATAGATCATCAATGCAGGGAAATGGATATCGTTTCTTAATTATCATTTTATTAAGCTGACGGTAATCAATGCACAGTCGCATGGTACCATTTTTCTTTTTAACAAAAATTACTAGTGCTCCCCAAGGAGACACACTTGGCCTTATGTAGTTTTTATCTATTAATTCCTTCAGCTGAGATTTTAACTCATTTAACTCCATAATATTCATCCTGTAGGGAGCCTTCAAGTTTGGTACCGCACCTGGTACTAACTTAATGGCGAAGTCAAGTTCCCTTTTCGGAGGTAATCCTAGAATTTCTTCCGGGAATATGTCAGAAACGTCCCTAAGGATGGGAATATCCTCTAGTTTTAACTTGTCTTCTTTAGATGAACATTCGTCATTAATAACATTAATAAAAAACGTTTTACAACCCTTTCTGGCAGCTCTCTTAACTTGTAATGCATAAATTTGTCTTACTGAAATCTTCCTATGAATTCCTTTTATTATTTCAGTTTTACCTTCATTATTTAGACACGTAAGAGATTTCTCATAACAATTAAGCACTACTCTATGATGTTCAAGCCAATCCATGCCAATCAACAAGTCATATGACCCTAAAATGCTTATTTCATTAAATTTGAACAAATTAGGCAAATTTTGGACTAAGAATGTGTAAATTTAGATTCTGAAAATGTCAATATCAACCTTTCTAAAGTGAAAAAAAGGGTTTTGAAAGTGGCAATATTGGATTTGAAAAGTGTGTTTTTCCATTCAAATAGTGTGTTTTTTTACTACTTATGAACCTTAAAATTGCAGTTTTTTTGTTATGAAACTATGAATTTCAATTCAAAATAAGTGAATTTCAAATCAAAAAATGCAAATTTTGATTTGAAAAGTGTGAATTTAAAATATAAAAATGCAAATTTTGATTTGAAAAGTGTGAATTTGAAATAAAAAAATGTCAATTTTGATTTGAAAAGTGTGAATTTAAAATCCAAAAATGCAATTTCGGATTTGAAAAGTGTGAATTTCAAATAAAAAAACTGCAATTTTTTATTTGAAAATTGCATTTTCATTTGTAAATGTTCAAAATTTTAATGTGAAAAATTCAATGTTTAAAATATCCAGTCATTGTTACAATAACAAGTCAATCCGCTAAGTTATAACATATAAAAATAGTTTGTCCTGACTTCTATTTTCTGACAAGAAGGATCGTCTGCCCCTTCTTTTCGTAGTTAATTGTGAAAACATTTATCTAGCAATTCAACTATATCCATAATGGAGAACACAAGAAGGATCAACCAACCCTTGTTGCAGTGTCGAGCTATTATGAAAATCATATTGGGAATAAGAAGGGTCGGTCGACCCTTCAATTTCGAGGGAATTGTTAAACTAGAACACCTTGGAATTTATAACATATAAAAATAGACTGTCCCAACTTCCATTTTCCGACAAGAAGGATCGGTTGCCCCTTTTTTTCATAGTTAATTGTGAAAACCTTTATCCAAGAATTCAGCTATATCCATAATGGAGACCACAAGAACGATCGACCGACCCTTCTTGCAGTGTCAAAATATTATGAAGAGAATATTGATAATAAGAAGGGTCGGCCGACCCTTATTTCAATGTTGAACTATTATGAAAATAATATGGGGAATAAGAAGGGTCGACTGACCCTTCAATTGTGATGGAATTGTAAAAATAGACCTCGGAAGTTATATAATATAAAAATGGTTTGTCCCAACTTTCGTTTTATGACAAGAAGGATCGGTCGCCCCTTCTTTTCGTTGTTAATTGTCAAGACATTTATCCATCAATTCAACTATAGCCATAATGGATAATACAAGAAGGATCGACTGACCCTTCTTGCAGTGTCAAACTATTATGAAAAGAATATTAGGAATAAGAATGGTCGACCAACCCTTCATTTAGGAGGGAGTTGTAGCAATAGAACACCTTGGAGAAAGAGCGACTGCTCTTTCTTTGAAAATATTTCTACTTTCCAACAAAGTTTTTAAAGCAAAACTTCTATAAATTTTACGACATGTGGAATGCTTATATTGTGACACATGGAATATTTTATTTTTAAAATTAGTTTAAAGACTGTTTAAATGAATATTAAGGAAATTAATGGTACCATTTAATGTTTGGGGACTGTTTTAAGCTCCTGCGTTTTCTGAACCAGCAACGAGGATGTTATATGATTGGGGTCCAAATGAGAAGTATAGCTTGCAGTTTGTGGAGAAATGAGAAGTAGTTGGAGATGAAGATGGTGTAAGGAATTTATGGTTGAGTTGTTGAGTAGAAGTTCCTTAAAGAAGTTTAAAACTGATACACTCCAAATCAATTTTAAACTGATAATAGTTGAACTGCCCCATTATTCCTCGAGAATGGGGAAACTCCCTAGTAGACAGAGCAGAGAGAATGGGGAAGCTCCCTAGTAGACAGAGCAGAGAGAATGGGGCATCTCCCCAGTAGAAATGGAGCTGCCCCAAGGTGAGCGCTTCTTTGATTGCGTAGAGGGCCGAGGTAGTAGAGTTGCATCTAGCTAGCCAGTGAAGGGACTTGAGAGTGAAGAATTGAGAAGGATCCATAAAGCCGCACATCTGAGGGCAGGCAAGTGGAAGCAAGGGAGGTGGTATATTGCATGGGGCACTAGTGCCATGTTACGGGAACCTGGGTCAAGGCTCCTCCCCCACGTGCCCTCCTAGTGTCGGACACATGGCCCATTGTATAATGGTGACACCTGCATCGAGGCTTAATATATGGTATACTTGATTCACATAAACAATTTTGTTTCTTAAAAACAATCATGGGAAGTAATTGCATAATTTAATATATGGTATACTTGATTCACATAGGCTGAAACTTACGGTGAATATTATTCAGCCTGCTGTAGGCCATTTAATGAACTGGCAACATGCATGTTAGCCGTTGGATTTTCAAGGAATCGATTGGAGTGATACATGTATGATTAATCAAGCAAAATATTTTTAATCCATTAATACAGTGGCCACTCACTATATATAGACTAACAATGCCCCATATCACAGCAAACTGAAATCGTCTGGGAAGCCATGGAATTTTCTTTTATTTCCTCTGTTGTTTTATGGGAAATGCTTGAGTCTTATGATCGCTCCCCAGTTCTCTTCATGATATATGAGTTTTTACCACCAACCTTTTCGTTTAATTATTTCCCATAGTTGATTATAAGTTTTTCCCGTGAACGATGGGGCATTTCGTTTAATTATCTATCTCGATGACTACTGCAATTGTTGACGACCGCATGTGAAGATGGCTCTATCCCATCCTTACATCCATCTATCGCAGATCTATCTCATTGGTCACATTGTCAGGTTGAATTATTGTGTGTCATCACATGTATTGGTCACATGTATTGTTCTTATTGTCCGCAGTTGATTATAAATTTTTCCCGCAAACGATGGAGCATTTGTCGGACCTCTGTTAGAAAATGACGGCTTCATTCCATCCATATATCCATCAATGGAAGACCTACCAATCTCTTCTGGTCATGTTGTCAGATGCCTAACATTCCAAGATGAGCAGTTTTGTGTACAAATGATGGTTCCTAACAGAGATGCAATGGGTTGCTTCACAACTACGTTAAGCTTTTCATTTATTATATTTCCCGTAGTTGATATATGGGCATTTCGAGCCAAGTCCCAATACATGGATTTGTCATTAAATGAAAATCTTAATGTAGTTGTGAAGCAACCCATTTCATCTCTGTTAAGAACCATCATTCGTTCACAGAAATGTTGATCTTGGAATGTTAGGCATCCGATAACATGACCGGAAGAGATTGGTAGGTCTTCCATTGATAGATATATTGACAAAATGGAGTCGTCGTTTTCTAACAGAGTATCTGAATTCACCCGTAAAACTTATAATCACTGAAATCCAACAAGAATATGCAACTATGGAACAATACATGTGACGATGCACAATAATTCGACCTGAAACCGTGACCAGTGAGATAGATCTGCGATAGATGGATGTAAGGATGGGATGGAACCGTTGTCACATGCAATCGTCAACAGTTGTAGCAGTCGTCGAATGTTGTTTTAGTACCAGACCATGCTGTCAACTTCTTCTTATTGCGCCAAGTAGAAGGTAGAAGGACTGTGCTTTCATAGTCAACAATTTTCTATTCATTCAACTCCAGTTATTTTCTGATTTCTTCAGGATAAAGAAACAGATTGTTCATGGGGGAGATGTTGGAGGATCTTAGGTCGGCCGCCCGACTAGGTCCTCCATTCGACCACTTCAGAGAACATGTCAAACCATCGTGTCGATCAATGTTAAATTGTAATTAGCATTATAGTGTGTCTGCGAAGGCATGCATGAGTTGCTTGTTTTTGAAATTATACATGGAATGTGTTGAATATAATTGTACCACTGATGAAAAAACTATTCAGTAATGACAGTCTGTAAATTTCCTTCCTTTCTCTGTTAATTTTTATTTCCCACAATGACAGTCTGTAAATTTCCTTCCTTGTAAGTTATAACATATAAAAATGGTTTCTAACGACTTTTGTCTTCGATCCTTTTTTTTTCAACAAGAAGGTTCGGCTGCCACTTCTTTTCATAGTTAACTGTGAAAACTTTTATCTAGCAATTCAGCTATATCCATAATGGATAATGCAAGAAGGATCGAGCGACCCTTCTTGCAGTGTCGAACTAATATGAAAATAATATTGCGAATAAGAAGGGTCAGTAGACCCTTTTGGGAGTGTCGAAATATTATAAAAATAATATTGGGAATAAGATGGGGCGGTCGACCCTTCAATTACAAGGGAATTGTAAAAATAGAACACCTGGGAAGTTATATCATATAAAAATGGTTTGTCCCGACTTCCATTTTACGACAAGAAGGATTGTCCGCCCCTTCTTTTCATAATTAATTGTGAAAACCTTTATCCAACAATTCAACTATAGCCATAATGGAAAATGCAAGAAGGATCGACCGACCATTATTGTAGTGTCGAACTATTATGAAACAAATGTTGCGAATAAGAAGGGTTAGCCAACCCTTCATTTAGGAGGGAATTGTAACCATAGAAAACCTTGGAGAAAGAGCGGACGCTCTTTCTCTGAGAATATTTATACTTTCTAACAAATTCTTTAAAGCAAAAATTGTATAAATTTTGTTGTTAAAATGTTGATATCTGCTATCCTAGTGTGACACGTGGAACGATCTTATTGAGACATGTGGAATATTTGATTTGGCACATTGAGTATAGTGAGGTTACTATTTTTTATTTGATTTGGCACATTGAGTATAGCAAAGTTACTAATGCTGGTTTAACCACAACACAATTAGGAAATGAAAATTCACTGATAGTAGTTTTAAGGATTAGGCACATGCAAGATTACCCTGTAGTTGGAAATGCTAATTGAAAAATTAACATGAATTTATTAATTTATGTTAATCATTTGAAGAAATAGATAAATGTTTTAATTAAATAAATTCACTTCAAACATAAAAGACACACAGATCATTAGTAAAGACAAATCCAAACTGTAGGTCAATGTATGGATTATTGCTTGCATAAATTAAATAGTGTTCATAAACAGTGTGGATTATTGATTGCAAAAATTAAACAGTGTTCATAGACAGTGTGGATTATTGATTGCTTATTTGGTAAAGTTTCGAGAACCCGAAACCCACAACCCGCATTTTTGGATTGCGGATTTCGGGAATGTTGAATAAATCAAGATTTTGAAACTTTACCCGGAATCTTGCATCTTGTAGGAGTAATATCAGTCGTTTGTTTCTTCGTAGGTCTACAGTCCAGATCTCATCCGGTCAAAAAACCTTAAATAAACGATTTTTTTTAATTTTTCACTATCATTTTTATTGTCAGTTTTTATGCTCCTATGTGGATTTTACTGTGGATTGTTTACCAGGGTCACTTGCACGGTTTTCAGCTGAAATCAAGGTGGTTTGTCGTGAATTTTGCATCTTGTTTTCACGCTTTTATTGTTTATGGGTTGATTTTGACTCTCGTTTGTTTATTTATCATAATTTCCCGAAACCTTCATCAGAATGTCTCGAACTACCCGTTCCAAGGAGCTATATAGGGATTCACTTACCAAGGATATCAATTTTGGCATTTTCTCAGACACCAGTGAGAGGGTGACTGAGGATTATCAAATGGACTGGGCGAAAATTTATTCAATATTTGACAACCATGACCTTTCAGGCATCAAACAAGATCGGCTAGACTATGAAAAAATTAGGGCTTCCCAAATTCATGCCATTGTTGCTCGCCCTTCCATCTTACCTTATACAGACCCTGTAAAATGGATCGTTGAAAATGCCAATACCAAAGACCGGTCATTCAATGATGGTGCAGGTTCGCAATTGACTACCTTTCGCCCAGACGTTTTTATCAGATCTTTCGCTCTCAAGCCAGCTATACAAACCCTGAGTTCTGACTTTATTCAATGCTCCAAGACTAGAAATAATTTTGACGAGATGATGAAATGTTGGATGATGAAACCTAATATTTTTGTGCCCAAGGTGGATGATCTCTATCTTATTATTTGGTTAAAGGAACCTTACTCTTTACTCACAGCCATGCTTTGCAAGCTTTTTGGTCTCCCAAGTTGTTCAGTTTTCAAGGATGAATGGGCTCCCATAGCCCATCATGTGTTAACAACAGGTGAATCCTTTCCCTGGGCATCCATCTTGTCATAAAAAATTAAGACATGAATTCAAAACTATCAAAAGGAAGCCGCCTCAAAGAAGCCACATTTTTATCTATCGGCCTACATCCTTGATGTCTTCTGCGCTGAATTTCAATATCCTAACTTGGGGTGGAATTGGACCCTTGAGGCTCCACCAGTTCATATATATCATTATGCACTATGGGAAATCAGTTATCTACCCTTGCTTTATGAAATTTGTGACCACTTCATGGGTACCATTTATTTTAAATTATTTCACCAGGAAGCTCCTGCCTTCTCAGCAGATGCCAGAACCTTCATCAACACCATTGGGGACTGTTATGTTTATGAGTCTTTTGCATATATCAGAGTTTGTGGAAGTGACATTGTTCACCTGTTTCCCAGAATTGTACCTGACAGGTTGGTTATTTAAGAAGTTTCCTATCAGACTGTCACTACTAGAGTCTACAAGAAAATTACTGGTCCTAAAAAGAGAGGCTGGCCTAAGTTCTCTCTAAATTTTGGCCCACTAGTTATTCCTACTTCAACTTGGGCTGTTGTACTTAGTGATCAGTTGACTCCTTTGAAGTTGGGAAAAGTACCCAAAAGAAAGCATGATCCCAAGAAATTCTTGGATGCACACTTCAATCAATATCACAGGAAAATGGACTATGTCCATGAAGATTTTCCATATGACTCTATCTATCAAGGGGTGAGCACCTTCCCTAAAGTGTTAGCAAGAGCCAAGAGCTTGGATGAGTAGGGACAGATTATGGCATTTCAGAAACAAATAAAATCTCAGGTTTATGGGCAAAGAACCTTGGAGTTGAATATTAGTGAACGGGTTAGAAGGAGTAGAGAACAAAAGAAAATTTAGCTAGCCAATGCTCCCTTAATGCTTACTTATACAGATGGAGACAAAGGTAAAAATCCCATGGAGGAACCTCCTTGGATTAAAACCACTGAGCAGGTTAAAGCCTTGTTGCAGACATCTCAAAATTTTCAACAACATTTGGAAAAATTGACTTCAGTGTTGGGGACCAAGACAGCTGAATCGCCCAAGGTTGCTATGAGTGTTCAAGTAACTGCTGCAGCTTCGCAGCTGGTTGATGACTCGACAATGATTGAAGATAATCCTCCTAAGAGACAAAAAGTTCAGGTTTCCACATCTGAAGTTCCTACTGTTGATCTCACTAACAATGATGTAGAAGATGAGCCACATGTTGCAGTTCAAGTGACTGAAGAAGTACCTGAAAAGGTAACTGACAAAGTTGTGGAAGAAGTCACACGGGAAGTGACAGACAACTCACAGTCACTTACAAACTTATTGGACAATATTGAAATGGACCATTCTGATCTTGATCAACTAATTTTGGAACTTAACTCTACTAACCCTGACATCACAGTTCCATCACTTTTGTTACCACCTATCTAGGATCTTTCTATTTTTCCTGCAGGGGAAATCCCGCCACTCTCTATTTCACAATTTTTTCACACTTTGACTCATATGGCCACCCCTTTTCCTAGTAACTCAGTTTCTTTTTCCAATCCTTCATCTATACTTGCAGAAGCCTAGTCTTCGACTGGCCTCCTGCAACTACCCACATCTACTTCATCATTACCCACTGACAGAGATTCAGTCACAACTACTTCTTCATTACCATCAGCTGCTAATGGTGACCAAGTTCTCCTTTCTGAAGCTATCACTTCAATCCCTTCTCCTACTATTCTCTCATCAATTCCTCAAATTTTTTCTACCCGTATGATTGTTCCTCAAGTTACCATGCCTATGCCCGATGCCATGGCCACTTAAACTCCCTCATTGGTTTCAACAGAAAATGTTATTTTAGTCACTTCTGAAGTAATAACTGAATGGGAGGATGATGAAATAGTCCCTCTTGGACATTACTTCTATAGTAAGGATAATAAGGTGGTGGTAAAGAGGGGTAAGAAGAGAAGCATTGATAAAAAAGGCTTAGATGTGTCTATTCCTAACCAGATAGTCTGGGCTGAACAAGCTAGTAACCCGAAGATAGGGACGATTTAGGTAGCTACAGCCCTAGGGGAATTTGCAGGAGCAAACCTTGATTCAATACAGGTTCTCAATAGAGAAATTGATCAGAAGAGGGAAGAAGTGGAGAAGCTTCAAGAAGAGATGGCAAAGGCTAAAGAGGAACATCAAATTTATGTTGATGATCTTAGAAGGATTTGGGAAGATAAGTTGGGAGATGAGGAGTGCAAGAGACAATCTTTGCAGGTTGAACTTCAAAGGTTACAAGCTGAGAATTCTACCAATGTTCAGCAAATTGCTTTATTGCAAAAACACTATGAGGATGCAACTGCAAGTGTAGCCTCTTCTACTTTCTTCAAGATGACATCTCAGGAATTCAAGGACTTGGCTTCTCAAGTCAATAAAGAGTACCACAAATACCTGGAAAAGCAGTTTTGCACATTGGACGAAATTAGAGAAACTCATATCACTTTTGGCAAGATGCTTAATGCCTTTGAAAGGAAGGAAGGAAAAAGGCTTGAGGCTTCCAAGGCATATACTAACATTATTGAATGGAAAAAGTACATCAAAGACATTCCAGAATGATTTTCCATGCTTAGCAGTTTTCAATTTAAGAAGATCAGAGGTGCATTGAATACTTGGTTGGAGTTAAACGAATCAGTTGAATATATTCTTAAAAAATCCCGAGCCATCTGTAGCAGGTGATGGTATGTAGCAGATAATGTTATGTTGGCTCTTTATTTCCTTGCCATAGAACTCATCGAAGATGCCTATCCACCTAAATTGAAGATTGAGGAAGTTGAGCATAAGTTTGATGAAGTTCAGCAGCAAATTCAGCTTCTAGAAGAAGTCAAGGTTGATGATGTGGAGCAGTTGATTAGGAAGCCGGTTTCCCTGGAACGTAAGATCCAAGTCTACATCCGTATATGGCATAAGCTAGCAAAGAATGAGATGGAGACGTTCGAATTCAATGCCCAGTTGGGACTCGAGTCAACAAATTATCCTATGATAGATGAGCTGTTAGAGATTTGGGGAAAATGGCAAGATTTCCTAGGACATTGGGCTATTTTTTATTTTGTAATCCCTATTTTTTATGGATCTCCATTTTTGTACCCTGTTGTAGTTCTTATTGGAAAGATGCCTGTTTTGAAAAGGGGTGGATAATTTTGGGATTGGGAATTAGCAGGAGACGACTGGGGATTCTCTTTCTTACTAGAGCTTTATAATTTTGTTTGCAGAACTCATTAATACAGTAAAGTAATCTTACTGAATCTTTTCCTGTTTATTGTTCAAGTTTCTTTGACAACGCCTGATTTCATATCTCAAATTGTAATCTATAGTATGTGATCCCTTTTGCATGTATGAATTAATGCACATGTCTGTTGTACTGATTTCTCTTATATATAACCTTCAAATGTGAATTTAAAATAAAAAAAATGCAATTTCTGATTTGAAAAGTGTTCAAAATTGCAATGTTCATTTGTAATTGTTCAAAATTTTAAGGTGAAAAGCTATAACATATAAAAATAGTTTTTCCCAACTTCCGTTTTTCGACAACAAGGATTAGCCGCCCCTTCGTTTAGTAGTTAATTATGAAAACCTGTATCCAACAATTTAGCTATATCCATAATGGAGAACACAAGAAGGATCAACCGACCCTTTTTGCAGTGTCAAATTATTATGAAAAGAATATTGGTAATAAGGGTCGACGGACACTTCTTGCAGTGTACAACTATTATGAAAATAATATGGGGAATAAGAAGGGTTGGGCGACCCTTCAATTACGAGGGAATTGTAAAAATATAACACCTTGGAATTTATATCATATAAAAATGGTTTGTCTTGACTTCCATTTTACAACAAGAAGGATCGGCAACCCCTTCGTTTTGTTGTTAATTGTGAAAACCTTTATCTAGGAATTCAGCTATAGCCATAATGGATAATACAATAAGGATCAACCAACCCTTCTTGGAGTGTCGAACTATTATGAAAAGAATATTTGGAATAAGAAGGGTCGGCCAACCCTTCATTTAGGATGGAATTGTAATAGTCGAACACCTTGGAGAAAGAGCGACCACTCTTTCTTTGAGAATATTTCCACTTGCCAGCAAAGTCTTTAAAGCAAAACGTCTATAAATTTTGTTGTTAACATATTGATATCTAGTATCCTAGGGTGACATGTGGAATGATCATATTGTGACACGTGGCATATTTGATTTGGCACACTCAGTATAGGGAGGTTACTATTTTTTATTTGATTTGGCACATTGAGTATAGCGAAGTTACTAATGCGGGTTCAACCACAACACAATCAGAAAATGAAAATTCACTCAGTGGTTTTAAGGATCAGGCACATGCAAGATTACCCTATAGCTGGAATGCTAATTGAAAATTTAACATGAATTTATTAATTTATGTTAATCATTTGCAGAAATAGATAAATGTTATAATTAAATAAATTCACTTAAAACATAAAACACACACAGATCATGAGTAAAGACAAATCCAAACTGTAGATCAAACTAATCAAAGGCAAGAGGAAGGATATGATTAAACATGATAGTGCTATGCAAAGAAAACTAATCAGAGGCAGGATAGTTGATTACAGAGCTTTTGTTTGGTGATTAAAGAAGAAGATATGAACAACCCATCAATATAGAGCTTATGATAATGAATTCTATACCGACTTCAGCAGAAAATGGTGGTGGATGCTTGAAATGAAAGCAACAGAGCATAATATTTATGACTTCTGTCCCGATACAATACTTATCCAAGCATGAAAAAGCATAACAGTATGAATTAAACAGTGAGAGAAACATTCACATAAGAGAAGAAGTAAAGAGACTATAAGACGAATAACACAGGAATATCTAATAGAAAACCTTGCTTGACCTAGCCAGATTTTATTAAAATATATCTTAGAGTGCTTAATAACACAGGGAATTCACGAGTCCAACAAAAGTTTCAAATGCTTTCTCCTTCTATTACATTGCTTACATAGATGCTCAGAGCCTTCCGACTTGAGCTTCCTCAACAGGAAGTTGTTACAATGTAGGTGACACCTATTCAAAAAGGTTCGCCACCCTTAGGAATTAGTTACAACAAAATGACAATGCTGGTAAAACTCGCTCAATTTCCTTTTACAAAATTACTGAGCATTTTTACCGAAAGACAACAGACTCTAACAAAATAAACAAAATGCTTTAGTGAATATTTCCTCCATGCTGCTATCCCATGATCATCGAATATTCAATGGTTCAATATCATCTTTCGCTTCCCATATTTCTCAACGAGCTTTCATAGCTCGACAGATGGCAGCTCTGAGGTGGCCAACTCCTTCATTAAGACTCGGATCTCAGTGTGGTCCCTATAAGAGTAGCTTCGCAGATGTACACTACCCTCCTTGAACATCATGCTTAACTCAAAATCCTTTGCCATTTTCTCCACCACTGTCTTCCCTGATAGCAACTGATCCATACCTGCAAAATCCTTGAAATGCACTTTACATCCTGCCAATTTCTTTTGATATTCTTCTTCTGTGAGCATTGTTCCATCCTCCTCCCAAAAGAGAGGTAACCCTTTCTTGAACAAAGGCTCAAACATGTCTTTGAAATACTTGATATGTTGTGCCATGACATCTATTTTAGCTTGAATAGCCTTTACCTGTTGGTGCTTGTGCATCACTTTTTTGGCTCCAATGATGATGGAAACCCTATCTGTTACACGAGTTGTCTTGACCTTCTCCTTAGATAAGCCGTTCAGGAATTCAATGGCATTCTCAGTATACTCTACAGGTTTTTTGTTAAATTTCTCATTTGCTGTTGTCACACTACTCTTGGATAATTTTATCATTGTTTCCTTGTCTAAGACAAAATCGAGGAAGGGCCTCAATTTCCATGCTTCTTCAACAATGCCATCCCAGATGACCTTCTTGGCCTCTATCAAGGAAGTCTTCCCTGTAGCTTGTCTTTCCAACTCATCATATTTACCCTGCAACTCCCGGTGCTTGGCTTCCCAAGCCTCCTTTTCTCTTTCTGCATTATCCTTCAGGGTTTTCAAATTCACATTCTTCTTTCTTAATCTTGTTATTTCCACATCTTCCAGACTAGCTTCGGCTATAGCCCCTACAAGGGAGAAATCACCAGCCTCTATAGATGGAGTGGCCATGCTTTCTACTTCTTGCTCTTTCTGCTGCAGTCTCTTCTCAAGCTCTTCTACTCTAGCCTTTAATATTTTCTCACTTGCCACCACAATGGCTATATCTATCTGCCATTGTTTTTCCTTTGCTTCAAGCTTCAATAGCTTGGCCCTATAGTCTGTCAAGTCAGTCTGCAAATTCTCCTTCTTTTCTTCCAGTTCCGTTAGCTCAGAGACTACTGCTAACTGGGTAGAGGGGATTTTCACCCCCTTTTTTAGAGATCGGATGATGTCTTTTTCGTTGAGTAGGTTTTGAATAATGGATCTTTTATCAGGCTGGCCCTCGATGGCCACTATGTCACCCTGCAATTTTTTTATCTTTGCCTTATGATATTTTTTTTCCATCTTTTCCTGCTCGAGCTAGCTGACAACCTTTCTCTTACTGACCTGTACCTTTGATAGCTCCAAAGCTGTCCTCAACAGTTTAGTATAAATAACATCCCCAGTTTCTTTGTGCAAGTTTATTACATCTGGGATAGGGATGTCATCTAAATTCATCCTTAGCTTAGTGGCCTTGCTCTTGGTGGCCAAGGCCAAACTCAGGGTGTTCTGAGCGAGGCTCCTGCTAGTCACTAGAGACACTTCTTTGCTTGAAATTTGCCTTAGTTCAATATATAAATTGGAATCCTCTGAGGATGCCCATGAGTCCACCTTGTATTCATCTATCAACTCATCTCTAGTCTTTCCTAAGGCAGCAAGCTGAGTGGTTATTGGGTTAAACACATAATCTTTGATCTCAAATGCTGGTAGCTTATCCACTTGTTTCTTTTTTCCTTTACGAGTCCCCACTAGTACTAGTTGTTGCTCAGATTCATTAGTTTTCTGCCTCTTTGGGGCTCTCTCAGCTTCCCCTTATGTGTCCATAGGGACACTCTCAGCTTCCTTGCTGGAGTTTATTAAGTTGATGGCCATAGGCATGGCTGCTGGCACTGATAGGATTAGGCTAGAAGATCCAAGCACTGTGGGTGTGTTCCCTTGTGTCAGCAGGGAGGAGATCTCAGGTGTGTCCATTTCCATCTGGCTCCTGCTAGGACATTCCAATAAATTTGCAGCTTCTACCATGCCTGGAATTTTAAAATGCACAAAATCATTCCTGTTGCTTTCCTTCCTCTTGTTGGAAATGATGTGGTGGGGAGCATAGTTTAAGGCTGCTTCTGTTTTCAAACCCATCTCCTTTATCTTGCATTCGATGGCTGTAAGAGCTCCTTTGTTTTTTATTAAGAATGGACCTACAATCCATGGAAACACAATATCAGAGCCCTTTCTATGATCTAGAAAGTGCTCAGCTTCTGCCTTCAATTTTTGTCTAATGAATTCTAATGCAAACATTACGGGGGTCAGGAAAACTGGTAGCATGTAGGGTGCATAAGAAAACCCATAAACCCTGATGATTGTGCCATGCTCTGAAAGGAACCAATATCCAACCCTTTTCTTAGGAGAAAGCTGTAGTAACTCCTGCATTTCTGGTAATACTCTAGGCATCTTCTTTTGGAAAATAACCTGATAAACCTTAGACATGAGCTTGTCATGGTACTTGGTGTAATCATTGTACATATCCTGAGTAAGTAGTACCTCAGGCATTTGCAAGTTTTCCTCATTGAATGCCAAGAACATTTTTAGTAAGTAGGACTGAAATTTGAAAATCCTTGTTTCTTGTAGAGCAGATAACCTACCTATTTTTTTGAGGTTGGCTTGGGCCCTGGTTGACCTGTCTGTTTCTTCACAACTTGCTCCTGTCACTTTCGGATGCAAAATAGGAATCCAACTCTCCCTGAAGGTGAGTTTTTTATATTATTTATCCTTTTCTATCACCCCTGCATCTCCTATGGCATGGAAGCTTCCCTAGCTGTCCATTTTCCTAATCCCAGGTGGCTTCGAATCCCGCCACATGTTGCCTCGAATCCTGGCCATCAAATGCTGCGATGTTTACCAACTTCCCGGATTTGGCTTGTTTTGATTTTTCATGAAAGTTAGATCTGCGAACAAAACCTCGGCCATAGATCTCGGCCACCTCAGATCTGCGCCATCCAAATTTGCGGGCCTCTACCAAAAGTTCATGGATCCCAAACTTTGTTTGCTTCGCGCATGTCGTATCGGAGAAGTAGTTCCTGACTGTCGATCTGCTCCATTGGCCGTTGATATGCTACTTAAGATGCTTGTGGGATAAACCTCCCGCCTCCGTCTAGAACACCTCACCCTTTTTGCGTGAAGCGTGCTCATGACTGTATATCTTCACCACCACTGATCTACACCGTTTATTTATGTAGATATGTAACTATAGGTGGACCTCAGCAATTTAATTCTCCTTGCAAAGTTTTGGGCTTTGGATTTGATCAGTTCACCCTTGAGGCCGTCAATACCTACCCAGATGATTCTATTTTGCTTAGACCACTGAGGATTTCTCTATTCTTTTTAGAAATTGATCCTCCTAGTTTCATCCAGGACAACGCTAGTGCTAACACTGGCAAGCTAAATGGGAAAGCTAAACTTCATTTTAATCACCCGGTGTAATCTCATCCGCAGGATCAAGACAAATAGACGGTTAAAATGTAAACATGCTGGAAGGAAAAGAAGGGTTGCGGGGTTTTATTTCATAAATATATACATTCTTTCCACAATCCTTAATCCGCAATTGCAGGTTGCAGGTTGCGGAAAGAAAATATATCAAAACCGAAAACCAAGATTCCACAATCGGCTAAGTTATAAAATATAAAAATCGTTTGTCCCGACTTCTATTTTCTGAATAGCCAGTCAATCGGCTAAGTTATAGCATATGAAAATCGTTTGTCCCGACTTCTGTTTTCTGACAAGAAGGATTGGCCGACCCTTCTTTTCATAGTGAATTGTGAAAACATTTATCCAGCAATTCAGCTATATCCATAATGGAATACACAAGAAGGATCGACCGACCCTTTTTACAGTGGTGAATTATTATGAAAAGAATATTTGGAATAAGAAGGGTTGAGTGACCCTTCTTGCTGTGTTGAACTATTACGAAAATAATATTGGGAATACGAAGGGTCAGCCGACCTTTGAATTATGAGACGATTTTAAAAATAGAACACCTTGGAAGTTTTAACCTATAAAAAATTGTTTCTCGTGACTTCTGTTTTCCGACAAGAAGGATCGGCCGCCCCTTCTTTTCATAGTTAATTGTGAAAACCTTTATCCAACAATTTGGCTATATCCATAATAGAGAACACAAGAAGGATCGACCGACCCTTCTTGCAGTATCAAACTATTATGAAAAGAATATTTGGAATAAGAAGGGTCGGCAGACCCTTCATTTACAAGGGAATCATAACAATAGAACACCTTTGGGAAAGAGTGGCCACTCTTTCTCTGAGAATACTTCCACTTGCCAGCATAGTCTTTGAAGAAAAACGTCTATAAATTTTGTTTTTTAAATGTTGATATCTAATATCCCGGAGTGACACGGGGAATGATCATATTGTGACATGTGGCATATTTGATTTGGCACATTCAGTATTAGAAATGTTGCTGGCTCGCATAGAATATTGGCTTGTATAAAATATTTTTCCTATGAGCACCGCTGAATTTGGCAGTTTGAGTATAGCGGATCATATTTTAGTATTTAGGTAGTTACTCTGAGCTCAATTACTTGATTTTAAATTGCAATGGATAAACCACTTCTAAAGGCCAATTATTCTTAAGCCCAATTACAACACTTAACGACAATTAGTGCGCAAATTACGACACTTATTACAAATCCAATTTTTTAACAAATAACCATCCATTATCAATCCCAATGGCTATAAGTTGTATCTTTCCTTTTATAAAATTTTAATGAAAATGAGAAAATACAACATTTTGTTGACCAAGTGGAAATTTAGAAACACAACAATTTTGTTGCTTAAAACTGCCACATAGAGAAAATTATTTAGAAACCAGTTTTGTCTACTATCAAACATTGAGAACATCCACCACCTTGAACACTATTCCCCATAATAATTTTTTCGTTGTGCCTTGACTGCTACAAGGCCCTTCTCATTTATTCTAATTTTTTCTACTGCAAGGCCTTTCTTGGTGACCATGCCCATATGATGCTATTTACATCAATCTTCATGTTTTCTTCTACACCAACAACCCATTGTTGTTGTCTATCTATGCATTTTTTAAGTATATATATTCCTTGTCCAAAAACGGTCTGGTTTAAATTTTTCCCTTTAGCAGATAAAATAATTACCTGTCCATAGTAAATTGTTTATTAATATATATTTTAAAATTGATTAAAATTTCACATTTACATAGAAAATAAAAGTTTTAACTATATAGAAAATGCTCATGGCTGAAAATATTTTCAATGTGTATGTTTATTTCTAGGTATGATATGCATAGAAAGGTCCAATGGTTATGTGTCAAGTTAACAATTTGGAGTTTTCTATTTTAATGCCAAGTTGTTTATGTTAACTTATCAAACAAATTAATGATCATGGAAAAAAAAATTAAAAGAAATTAGAAAGGTTACTAGCTGTAAAATGTAAATCCAAATTCTACTAAGAGTGACCCACAAAAATTAATGATGGTTTAGAAAATAAAGTGCCCATCAAAAATAAGTTTTGGAAAAAAACGTGACAGTTTAACATGATGGTTCCAATATGACAGTACTAACATCTGGCTCCTGATAAATATCACCAATCTCTTTACCCAAAGTGCTCTTTTTTATCTGATGGCATTTATACCATGTATTTTGACAGACGTCTATTGTGTCTAATCTCATTGTAAACAAGCTTCTTTTTCTATCATCTCCTTTTTTGGCCACAGGAGCATTTGATCCCATAGAATTTATAACATTCAACTATTGATCAAAGTGGAATTTTTGATATACAAAAATTTGAGCAACAATGTTCGGTGCCAATGTTTGAAAGGTGTGCACCCTGATTTATTGCAGGCTTGTAAGGTAACGATCTTAAATTTCATTCAAAATTTTTAGAAGAAGCTGGTATATCCACTGCTCAGCCATAGACAACATGCCATACAAGAAAACACCACTTCATGGACCAGAATACCAAAGGAGATGTCACCCAAAATTGTTCCCCCAACAAAATCAGTCTCACTCAAATTTGTTACAAAACCTATGGAAATTCAATCCTTTCTTTATGAACACTTATGTAACAAATTAACTTTTCTCATAATAAAAGAAGATTTATTCTCAGTTGTTGTGATAATATGTGATACACTCGTCGAAGAAGAAGCTACTATATCATTCACCTCATTGTTAGTTTTTATGATATGTGCTACACTCGTCAAAGAAGAAGTTGGTATATCATTCACCTCGTTCTTGCGAAGAGCGGACCCAATCTGGTTAACAATCTCAGATACAGGCCATTAAATATAACCACCAATAGCCTCTGACAATGTATATGCACCTTCTGATCGATAGGGCAATGGAAGACTTGCATTCAAAGACTTGGTAACATTTACAATGATACATCCTTCATTAATGCTGATATTATGAAAATTTTTCTTTCTGGAAATGAGATTCCTTCAGCAACTTTCAATCCATTCAAAAGTAGGTCCACACATTGTTGAGTACCAAAATCCATTTCATAAACAATATCTGAAATATAAAATAACAACACACATTGTTCAGAACCAAAATCCAGTTCAGAAGTGTTTTATGAAATATAAAATAACACGAGCAGATTAAGAATCATATTTATTTTAAACAAAGATATAACATAGATTATAATATATAAAAAATGGCTATTCGGACTTCCAATTTTCTGAATGGTAGGATTGGCCGCCCCTTCTTGTAGAAGAAGTGAACACAAGAAGGATCAAACGACCCTTCTTGCAGTCTAGAAATATTACGAAAATAATTATGGGTAGAAGAAGCGTCTCCCGCTCGTTCATTTATGACGGAATATTAAAAATGTTCAACCTATGAATGCTAGGCCGTCAATACATGTATTTCCAAAATTGTGAACAAGGGAAGAATACTGAGCACAACAAGGGTCAGCCAACAGTTCATTTACGAACTAAACTTAAATATATTTAATCTACGAAGGCTATGTTGACAATTCACGGCTTCCAAATTCCATTGTAAATAGTAGGGAATCGGACATCATCTAAGTTCTAACATATAAAAATGTTTGTCTCAACTTCTATTTTCCGAAGAGAAGGATCGGCCGCCCCTTCGTTTAGGAGATAATTTTGAACAACTATATCCAGAATGGTGAAAGAAAGAAGGATCAACCGACCCTTCTTGCATTCTAGAACTATTATGAATACAATACTGGGAAGAAGAAGGGTCGGTCACGCGTTCATTTATGAGGGAATTGTAAAATTATTCAATGTACGAAGGCTAGTACGTTAATTCATGTATATCTAAAATGGTGAACACCGAAATAATACTAAGCATGGATAAGTTATAACATATAAAATTGTTTGCCCCGACTTCTATTTTTCGAGAAGAAGGATCAGACGCCCCTTCGTTTAGTAGATAATTGACAAAACTTTTATCTATAAATTGAAAGATATCCAGAATGGTGAAGACAAAGAAGGATCGACTGACTCTTCTTGCAATCTCAAGCTATAACGAAAAGAATATTGAGAAGAAGAATGATTGTCCGCCCCTTCTTTTATGAGGGAATTCTAAAAATAGAACTTGGAGAAAGAGCAACCGATCTTTCTCTTTGGATATTTCCACTCTCCAGCAAAATGTCTGAAGCAATGTTCCTATGAAGTATTTGTTTAGAGTGCCGATATCTACTTTAGCCACTCCAAAAACTCATCCCTGGAGGAAGGAGCAGACGCTCTTTCTCCTCAACATCTACTTCCAACACCCTAAAATGGAACAACCTTATGATAGAGCAACCTCGCTTTCATTGACAAAATTTTGACTTGACGACAAACTCTTTGTAGCAAAACGTCTGTAAATTTTTTCGTTCAAATGTCAAAATCTAGTCTCCAGGGTGACACGTGGAACATTTAGATTGTGCCACGTGGCTTTGATTATTCCAGAATTGATCTGTGCTACACTCGGTGAAGTAGAAGCTGCTATATCATTCACCGTAGTCTCGGCCCAAAAGTATGAAAGAATGTTTGTCTGGTTATTAAATCGCAGTCAGAATCCTTCCAACTAATGGCATCACTATCTACATTGTCGTCACTATTAAATTCATTTTCCAAAACGGTCTCCTGCCTAAAATTAATTTTAAGAACATTTTTATCAGCTTTATCTCTGAAACTAAATGCCTTGGTATCATATGCAAGACTCACATGTGTTCTCATTGCATCCAACAATTTGAGTCATACACCGCGTCCAACTATGTAATACATGGGACTTTTCTAGCCAAGATACTGTATTGGCAAACAATTATACCTTAATATTGTTTAAAGCTAGTATTTGATTGCTTAATTTTATCCAATTAAATTAAATACTTAAATTATATATATTTATATTAAAAGAAATGTAATCAATATTATATAAATTAAGACATCAATTATCAATTTCAAATATTTCAAATAAAGTATTAACTTTTACATAGATCAGTATACTATACTGAATATTAACTGCAAAATGATATTAAAAAGAAAAAACATGTTTCAATTTTCCGTGTTCATTTCTCATTATCTTTTCCAACAAAGCTAGCCAAATGCTAGAGGATTTGCATAAAACAATATGGAATATATGAAAATAATATGCTACATCACAAGACAAAAAACGTATGCAAGGTAGCAGGAATCGACATTAAACCTGTTAATTCTGTTAATTTAGCCCAGTAATGCATAACGCACGATTTTGCAAATATAACGTTGTGAATTCATATTAATGGACTGTAAGAAGATAACTACCTAGAATTGAATGGTGGAAGGAAATATGAAGAATCTCAAAAGTTCAGCGACTTTAAATTACTGTAAACTTCAAACTGTCATTGCATTGATTTTTGACAACCATTGAATATATGGATTTTTAGCCTGGAGGCAGAATAAGCATGCTCTATTACAGATTTAGATTTATGGTTTGAATAATATAAATAACTGCCAATTGAAAAACCAGCAGTCAATTCTTCAAACCAATCTTACTGCTCTACCTGCCCAACACTCTTCTCGGTTCCACCTTAGCAAAAGCAAACCTCGATCCTCAGAGAAAACAGAGCTCCAAACTGTCTAACACAGAGAGTTTGAACTTTAAGTTTCAATGTAGGCAGTGGGTGGGAAGAGAAGTGTGGCGGGATAAGTTTCAATGTAGGCAGTGGGTAGGAAGAGTAGTGTGGGCAGGAAGAGCAGTGTGGCGGGATATCAATGCAGAAATGTTTGTTACATTTATTATCACAGTGTGGAGGGATATCGTCTATACGTCATGACACATAAACACAATCCATCATAAACGGGCACCTCATAAACATGATGAGATTATTCACATGAGTGATACAATCCATCATTTACCATTATCGCTGTAGAAACCATTTTAAATGGTTGAAAAGATCAACTCCATTCCAACATACAAACCATTTTAAATGTTCGAAAAGATCACCTCTGTGTGAACGTACAAACCATTTTAAATGGCTGAAAAGATCACCTCCATGCCAACGTACAAACCATTTTAAATGAAGGAAAAGATCAATCGAGCGGCAAAATATCAAGGGTCCTGCTTCCGTTCCGCATCCCCAACATGCACTCTAGGACGAGGGGATGGGTGGTTGTGAAATATGAAACCACTCTCCATGTGGCAGCACCACATGATTTCACAAGTTAGAAGGGCAGTAAGGAAAACCACCATCCTCCATTGGCGAAACCACCTTCGCCCATCCTTCACAGTCGCTGGTATGTGTGGATATGATGTGGCCGGTCCACATCACACATTCTTCCAATGCAAATCCTCCACATCAAGGCTTCTACCAATGTGTCTCCCTAGTGCCAGACTTCCTGCCCATGTGGCTTCTCCACGTCAACCTGCACATGCACAATGGAAAACACCTTTCAATAACACAATCACAACATAATTAAAAACATTTCAATTACACAATCACAACATGCAAGAATGAAATAAAAACGCATCAGAATCGAATGCATAAGAGTACTTATCTTTATCCAGCGCAAATCCAAGAAACTGGCTTTGTAAGAGCGTTTTTCCCCTTACTAGCATTAATATAAATGTGTCGTTGTTTATCAGTTGTAGAAAATTATAGATAAAATGAGTTAATTTAACAAAGAAATTCATTGAACACATAATAACACATGAATCATATATTAATAGAAATCCAACCTACAGATCGATGTATTCATTAAATTGGCAACATAAACATAGTTCAAAGAAATTTGACAAATTAATATCCAAAAAAGATGGCCAAGAGAAATCGAATGAATTTCATTAATTATGCAAAAAATTACAATGAATCAATACATAAACATTAGAATAAATTTACCTAAATTATACATAATCCAAATTGAATCAACATCCCCACAACTTGCTTTGATATTCTTCTTCCTATGTCCTTGTGGTGCCATCCTCCTCCCAAAAGATAGGAAGTCCTTTCTTGAATAATGGATCAAACATTTCTTTGAAGAGTTTTACTTGGTGTGCTAAAATGTCTATCCTTTCTTGAATCGTGCTCATCTGGTGATACTTATTCACCACCTTCTTTTCCCAAATAGTACTAGACACTCTATCCTAAGTTTATGCTAGTTGTTTTCACCTCATCCTCTGTCAGCCCATTCAGAAATTCTATGGCCTTTTTTGCACAGTCCATGGGATTCTTGTTGAACTTTTCCTTGACTGTTGTTAGGCTTTGCCTAGCTAACTTTATTACACCCTCTTTGTCCAGAATGAAATCGATATATGGCCTCAATTTCTCTACCTCCACAATAACGTTATCCCAAATGACTTGCTTTGCTTCCTGCAGGGAGGTCTCACCTGTAACCTGCTTTATTAATTCATCATATTTCACCTGTAGCCCTCCTAGAGAGGTCGGCCTAGGTAGAGTAAAAGGCAAGTGGAAGACAAGTATAAATAAGTGGAGGAGGTAGGGTTATTAGACTCTCTATTTATTCATTCATTCACTCACTCATTCTCTCAAGTGACCAGTGTGCACAAGTGGAGGAGGAGAAATACAAGGCAAGGTTTGTGGCTCGTGGCTTCTCCCAAAAAGAAGGGATAGATTATGAAGAAAATTTTGCACCCGTAGCCAGATACGCTTACATAATTATTAACGGTACTTGCTTTGGTTGCAGTGATGAAGTGGAAGAATTACACCAGATGGATGTCAAGACAACTTTCTTGAATCATGGTTTAGTTGACGATGAAGACTTGTGCTAAATAACTGTGTTGAGAAATACCTTCCTAGTTAAGAGGGAGTGTTGATGTATTTGTAACTTCGGAATGTATTTCACTTGTATATTTTATATTTTATTCATATGGCATTGTACTTCCAATGGAGAGGTTTCATTCCTCTAATCGGAAAGGACATCATTGTATGTGATATGGTTATCAGACTCCCTAGTGGGGTCGGCCCTGAGTATATTAGGATGTTAGAAAAAAATTGCATTAATGAACAAGATACTACTTATATGAAAGTAATGGGTATTAGTGGTCGATGGTACTGTACAACATTCCATTGCTACTTATCTAGAATGAAACCTCTTTGCTGACATGTTGGAGTAGACTTGACCACTCTTAACAATGTTCTAGTAGAGATGGAAGGCATCTAGAAAGTTACGGGATTAATAAATGTTGTATTGAAGCATGATTGGCTAAGATAATTGCATGATTGTATGACATATGTCTTTATGTGTAAGAATTTGTTCTGAATACTATGAGATGTTTCTAATCATGCAATTGAACTTGTCTCGTAGGAAAGACCTTGTACCATCACCTACAAGGGAGACTTGTTTCGAAGAACAAGTGATGATGATTCAACAAGAAGATTGATGAAGTCAAGAAAATGTAATATCCATAGTTGGATATTCTCAATAAGTTAGGGTTGAACCCACGATTTCTAAAATAACCCACAAATCCATAGATGTAAAATGATATATAAATTGATAAGATAAGATGATGATTTACAATTGAGGGCTCGTTATTTATACTTTCGCAGAATACCCTTTCACTAATAGTCATGTCTTTTTTGAAAGACATTATTAATTATCATTATTATTATTATTATTTATTATTATATATATATATGTTGATGTTTATTATTATTATTATTTTATTCATAACATTGCCTCTCTCTTAGAAAGGCTTTGTCCTCAAAGCCTTATAACATTGTCGCACCGTTCCTTGTGACATCATAGATGATGAAACATGTAGGTACGAACTTCTAAGTGTAGAACATAACTTTCGATATTTTGATGGATCAATCCAGCCAAATTGATTTGTTGCCGACTATTGGGATTCTCTATTGATCTATTGTCAGGAGCTTTGAGAACATTAGTACCATTATCTTTCGACAATTCCCACTTTTTAGGATATTGGTTTATATGGTTGGGGTGTCGATAGGGAGTTATTGTTGTTTTTTTTTACAAGATTGTCTTCTTTCTAAACTGTGATGAGGATTGAATTTGTTTCCTCTACTTGACTTTGTTTTCTAGAGGGTTTGGATGCTTCCTCCTAGATTTGCTCTAATTTGTTCTCTAATAGATTGTTATTACTCTGAATTTTCTTGAACCTTTCGTCTTGTGACTTTTTGTCCTCTTTTAACTTATTGACTTGTTCCTCTAGTTCTTGATTAAACTTTCTGAGGTTTTGATTTTCTTCTTGCTTTTCTAGTATTCTTCCTTCAAGGTCTTCATTTGAATGTTCCATATTCTGACTATGTTTCAGCTTCTTGATTTTCGTAAGTAATGTCTTGTTATGAATTCTTAGTCGAAATAGTTCTTCGGTATCGCTTGCTAATTCGTCCTTGATTTTCTTAATTTCCAGCGTGTGCATATTTTTAGTAGTGTCATATGTCTGCTGGAGTTCTATATTCTTTTGCTGTTGTTGACCTATGTCTGATTCTTGACTTTGTAGCTTCCTTTGAACTTGAGTAATTCATCATCTTTGTCCCTGACAAGCTGGTTTAAATGCTTTAATTCTTCTTCTAAATCATTATCGTTTCCATCGGGTGACTTGTCATCATTTTTTTACTTTCTAATCTGGTCTTCTAGGTTTTGATTGTGGATTTTTAAACATGATATTTCTTGATCATGATCAGATAACATTTTCTTGTTATCTCTTATGGTTCGTTCTAGTTGTCGATTTTCATTCCATAAGCGATGACACTCATTGTTTCTCTGCTCCTTTAAGAACTTCTGTGTCTCAATCTCTGCTTGTAGACGTTTACTACTCGCTTTATATTGCTCTAATTCATCCAGTGCTACTTGTAGCTTTGAATTCATTACTGAATATGTGTTTTCCATAGTTCGAACTTTTTCGATGATAGCTGGTTTCCTTCTACTTGATTTCTTTGATGATAACCGATCTTCAAATTTTATTTTATTATTTTAACAATAATTGCTTTGCCCTTATAATAATAATTATTATTTAAATGTAATAATGATATTGTTTTAATATTATATATTTCCCAAGCAATTGTAATATTTTACAATTATGGGCTAATATTAATTAATCTCCATGTTGGTTAACCTTTTGCTTTAGATTAATTTCTTTGTGGATTGTGTGTAGATTAGGTGGTTGGGAAGAATGATTGTTACCTTCCCCACCCAAGTTCGAATCTCACTTTTGGTTTGTTCTTAGGGACTAAAACCAAACCCACTTCTCACAAAACCACGTGCACTTTTTATTTCTTTGGGCCATAGGCTTGGTTTTGGACAAGGTCCTAGATTGGTGGCTACAAGCCTAATACCAATGTAATATCCATAGTTGGATATTCTCAATAAGTTAGGGTTGAACCCATGATTTCTGAAATAATCCACAAATATGTGGATGTAAAATGATATATAAATTGATAAGATAAGATGATGATTTACAATTGAGGTACTGTTATTTATACTTTGACGGAATACCCTTTCACTAATAGTCATGTCTTTTCGGAAAGACATTATTAATTATCATTATTATTATTATTATTATTATCTATTATTATTATTATATATATGTATGTTGATGTTTATTATTATTATTATTTTATTCATAACAGAAGAAGACTTTGAAGAACCAGAAGTACTCAGGAATCGATATGCAACAATGAATGAAGTAAAACCAAACGATAATGAAGATCGTGAAAAAGAAGATCATACACCAGATAGATGTCAAGATAGGATCCTTGAATGGTGTAGTGGAAGAGGAAGTATATGTGGAGCAATCACTCGGGTTTGAGACACATGACATGGAGACTCATGTGTGCAAACTGAAGAAATCCTTGTACGATCTGAAGATTATGGGGTGACATTAGGGTACACAAAATTTTGCAGAGATAGTGTAATCAGTCCTAAGATGTACCTACTTGATGCCTTGCTCGCAGAGATCATGAAGGCCTATGATGATGCTCCAGTGATCCAGTGTTGATGATCCAGATCCAGTATTGAAGACTTGTGCCTATATGTATTGATGCCTGTGTGAAGAGAATACCTTCCTAGTTAAGAGAGAGTCTTAATGTACTATTTGTAACTTCAGAAGATACTATTCACTTTTATATTCATGTATGTATTACATTTGTACTTTATTGTATCCCCGACGGAGATGTTCTTATTCCTCCGTTTGAAGGTGTCATCATTTGTATTTGCAAGTGTCACAAGTTTTATTCTAAGTGTCGTAAATTATATTTGATGGGTTATTAGACCTCCTTAGAGGGGTCAGCCCAGTATGTGTTAAGTGGAAGGGTTATTAGACTCCCCTAGGGGGTCGACCCAGTTAGGATAAAACGCAGGTCAAGTTAATCTGAAGTATTATGATATTAGTCTATTATCACCGATGAGGTTCCTTTTTATTTATTAATACCCTCGATATACCTTGAGACTCAATTTGAAATCATTTAAAGAGTCTTTTGGAGCCATCTACCCTTGGGGGCTTCAACATAGATTTTCCTAGTGATTCTTCCTTTCATTCTCTAATTGTAAATGCAAGTGGTTGAAGTCTATTGGAAGTTTCCATGCCTATAATAGCTGCATAAATGTGTCATATTACACCTCAATCCACTCTAGACATAGTTCAAAAGTGTTTGGGATCATTTGGGACATTTTGAGGCTTCATTAGTCCAAGTTTTGAATATTGACCAAATTGGGAAAGTTCCAAGTTGATGACATTACACAAGAATTTAACGTAAAGAATGCCTTAAAGGCCAATTGAAAAACACAAGAAAGTAAGTCTTACTAAAAGCATAAAACCCCGAAGTTGTCAAAAGCACTCTCTAAAACTATCTAAAGGCTCACGAATTGGCGATAGCTTTAGCTTTGGTTAATGTTACCTTTGCACTTTGTCGTCTGCTTACAAGTTGCCAAAGGGATTCAAAGGAGTGGCATTTGTTAATGACGTGATTCAAGATAATAGTTTTTGTATTCATGAACATATTTTTTAGCTTCACTTCCTCTTTTGTGTTTATCGATCTATGTATTCATTGGAAATTGCATAGATTGTATTCCATTTGCATCCAACCTTGGTTTTTCTATTAGAAGTTTGATTACTTGCCAATTCAATGTCAATGGTTATGAATAGTTTTCAAATTGTTAGGTATTTTTTATGTTTCTAAAATTTCCTCTATATGGGTTCTTGGTTTATCTCAGTTAGACATTGCTTATTAAAAGCCGTAGAGAGGAACAATGCAAATTTTGTCACTTTTTATGTCCTAGTACCTTTCAAACACCTTGAGACCCAAACCAGAAGCATTTGGATCCATTTGGAAGCATTCAAGTTATTAGCAGTCAAACATGAACAATATAATTATGGAGCTAATATGAAATGGGTTGTTTAAAAATACAACACAACCTTAGATGTTATTGCTATGACACGTGATCTCTCCTTCTTTTCCTAATTTAATGTTTCATCTCAATGCCATCAATGCCATCTTGGAAGATTGATCATGTTGTTTAGAATTCTCTTATCTCTTATGGTGATCTCTCCCTCTTCTTCATCGACTTCTTCCCATGTTACACTAGATCTTCTACAAACCCATCTACAAACAATGTCTAGAATTGGTATTATTCATCAAACAAGTGATTTCTTCATATTGTTAGCATTTTTGTCTTTATGTTTTTTAAGTTTATTCTATATGGATTCTTGGGTTATTAATGTTTATAGAGAGGAAGAATGCAAATATTATCACTATTCTAAGGTCTCTACATAAGGTCTCTCACTCCAAGGGCGGAGGTGAAAAAGGCGCTAAAAAATTGGATGACTCACGCCAAAGTTGCAAACGTGTAGCAATGTGGCAAACACACCCAAATAATCGACAGTGGAAATGGGTTCCCGCACTAGAAAGTGCACGGTGGTTAAACTTGGAAAAGGTAGAGTGGAAATTAAATCTCTTACCACGTGGAAAGCATTGGTGGAGTCCACTATGAAAAGCGGTTAAATTTAAACCGCTCATCACAAGTTCAGAAACCATCTAAGCATATGTTCTATAAAAGGTTTGTTTGAAGTTTTAAAAAATGTTTTTGTCGCTTACTTATTACCTAGAGGAAAAGAACAGTCCGTGGGAAACACGTCGTTGTCTTTGTCAACTGGAAAAGCACCCAAAAATCTCACTTCATAGTTCACAAGTAGCTCGAAACCCTCAATGTTTAGATTTTGTGTCCCAAATGGCGAAAACCCAAGACCTTCATCCCTTCAATGAAAGTTCAGATGAAAACGAGAAGCTTGTATTTGACCCTATTTTCAACCTTGTTTTGTCTATGTGTAGTATTTCATATTCTAAAGAGAAGCTTGTATTTGACCCTATTTTCGACCCTGTTTTGTCTGTGTAGTATTTCGTAGTCTAAGGAGAAATTAATGGAGTTTAAGTTGCAGGGAAAGGATGTATTTAATTTTTTTGGTTCTTTTCTGTACTATTTTTGTGTCGAACAAACCCTACACTTCCCCAAATTTGTTTTTTGGTGTGTGGTGAATTATTTGCAGGGCGAAAGGGTAATCATTAATGTAAAAACAACAAAAATTCTATGCCCAATAAATGCGCAGACTGTCCGTGAGGTTCTAAGTTTACCTGAAACATTTCCCAAAAGCCCTGAGTCACTTAACGAAGAAAATTTGGAAAATTTTATAGAAAAAGCAGTCCTGTAGAAAAAGACAAGTTTTTATTACAAGTCTTGAAAGATTGTCAGTCGCATGAATACCTATCATTCCCATTGAGTATTGATGTCTTTTAGCAAGATACCCAGTTAGTTTTGTCCTTGTTGAGTCAAATTTTAGGTCTAGATAGCGATAAGTCGAATCACGGAAGTTATGTCAGGTTTCCTTCTCCAAGTAATTTCACCATAGTCACAGTCGAGTCCGGTGTGTTATTTTAATTTTGATGAATTCCTAGCTGAAGCGATTCATGTCCAGTTGGTGAATTTAAACTAGTTGAACCATTTCGGGTATCAGTCATATTGTTTAAACATTTCAAAATCCAAGTTTCTTGGTACAAACTTTTCTCATGACCTTAATAAATGTAAGACCCCTCCTTTAGGGTCCCCTTGAGCTGAACCTGTCAACCCGATCCAGCTGGTCCATTGTTGTCTGCGTCTTCTGTAGGACCCCTCCAGCAAAACTCGTTTAACCATAGGCGAAGCAACCGTTAGCTTCGCCACCCAACCATAGGCTCATGCTTTCAGTCGCATGGCCTCCCCCGAGCTTTGGGTCGTAGAGCTCACACAAGTATTTCAGAAATTCAGCTTGGGCTTCCCTTCCCACCAGGATTTCTAAGCCAAACCCATAGATAGCAGCAAGTCTTTGAGGCATTCGAAAATTACGACAATCGTCCAAATTATGGGCCCTTTACCCATTCCCCAAGACTTCCTTATAAAGGAAAATCTCATGCGACACATGTCGCTTCATGCATAATTAAATATTTTTAATTAATTATTTAATTAAAACACTCACCCATCCAAGTGTCAGTTTCTCTAGGAAGTGCACCAACACCCCTAAGTTTGCTCCAGTTTGTCCCCTAGATATTTTAATTAACTCCTAGCTTTTAGTTGACTAGGTGTCTAATCTTAGGATTCTATTTTTCTCCTAAATAATGATTTCTATTATTTTAAATGCTCAACAAAAATAACTATTCATGTGCAAATGCCTAAATTATTTTTATGCATTTGCTAAGTAATAATCTAGAGTTATGCTCATAAGTTTTTATGTAGTTAAATTTAAGAATCAAACTCACTAGGATCACGGTGCCGCGCCGTTGGGCTCCTAGTTCCTTAATTTTAATTCCCTGACATGGCACCACTCCGTCGGGTCCAGTCATCCATGGTTTCCATTCCTTGGCATGGTACCGCATCGTTGGGTCCTTGCATCCATTCTTTCCGTTCTCGACAGGGTACCGCATCGTCGAGCCCTTCTGCCACCATCTTTCCGTTTTGACTTGCG
Organism: Larix kaempferi; assembly: GCA_027924585.1. Lineage (NCBI taxonomy): Eukaryota > Viridiplantae > Streptophyta > Pinopsida > Pinales > Pinaceae > Larix > Larix kaempferi. The sequence continues at coordinate 17,995,645 of BSBM01000765.1, read as the reverse complement.
GGAACTCTTGTAGGGATTTTAGGAATCGTTACCATCCATCCTCCGTCTACATGCTATCTAGGGACTAATGGCGTTGAGGAGTGAGTCCGTTCTCACTGCGCGCCCCCCAACTCGTACGTGACCAGCTCCGTCGTGGCCCACCTCGTACGCCCTCACGCTTTCCTCTTGAGCAAGCGGATCAGTGCTTATCTGCTCAAGCGTGGTATTCCGTCGGAAGTCGACATCGTCGTCTCTCTCCCTGTGTGTGATTTACTCGTACTCTACGACCCTTCATATTCCTTTGTGTGTCTGTTGGTGAACCGTTTCACCTGTCGCTACACACATTTCTCGCAAACGTAAATTAGTAGCACTGTCCTCAATAATCACAATTTGTTTTATAAATCTGTTGCTTCATTAAGCATCTATAATTTACTTAATCATTACTCATTCATCTAATCACATAATCAATTGCACAGCTAGTCGTTAAGCATCATTCATATGTACAGTTTTCATATCAAAGTTAATCGTTAAACAACATGAAATTGTCCATTCACAATAACTATCCAAATGCACATATATCAATCAATCGTAATCATAAATATACTCAAAATAAAATCATAGGGTTATTTTATTAATGTTTCAAACAGTCAGGTGACTCAGCAGGTGCCCTCAATGTCTATAGTAGTCTAGGGGCACTACATACACCCCTACTTAATTAGAACTTCGTCCCGAAGTTCAGAATAAAAATGGAAAGCTATGACGCATCTCAGTTGCGTCCTCCCAAGTTGCAGAGCTAGGACTGTAACTGTCCTACTGCACTTTGACTTGATCAATCCAGGCTAATCATTAAGCAAGAATTAACCAATCAATTATACCACTCCACACATATAATTTAATTCTTTAATTCATTTATCAATTATTGTTGTCATTCCCATCTTTAGGTTTTCCTCAATCATTTAAGACATAACAAAGCTCAAGAGACCATTATATCGAAGTTGTTCAGCTGGGTCACTCGACAGGTGCCCTTAAGGTCCACAGTCATTCTAGGGGCATTACATACACCCCCTCATAAATAGAACTTCGTCCCGAAGTTAAATTTTGTTCTCATACTTCCGAAATTAGGCTTAAATTTTTGTTCTCGTTCTTTCGATGTTAAATTTCTATTCTCAACTTCATGTCATCGTATTCTATTTTTCTTCAACAATCATGGTCATAAGTGCTGGTGGTTCTAATCATTAGTTTTCTATTTCATGAGCATGGTTCCAATACCTCCTTAGAAACTCAATCATAATTTAGAGGAATGCAAATCCAATAATACCTTCATAATTATTAGTCCCAAATTAGATTTTCTATACCTTCCAGTCATCTATGAAGGTTTACAATGTCCATTTATCTACAAGCTGCATTACATCAATGGCCACCCAAAAGTTTATTCAACCATAATTCAGCATAACAAATCTAAGCAAGGATTCCCATCTATTTGGTTATCCTCCCTCCAAGACGAGAAGGTAAACATCATAAGATATACACTCAAATATAGATAGGCAAGATATAATCACAGATTTAACAAATCAGGAGAGACTCTCAAATAGTCCAAAAACCAAATTCCATAAGACTACTCCCAAATCCTTAAATGTCGGTTCTCAATTCGATAGGATTCCTAGGGTCGTAATTTAACGGCTTAGTAAAATAAAAAATAAAATTATTAACTTTAATTCCTAGTCCTTTCATCATTAACATCATGTCCAAGTCAATGATCTTATCACATCCTTACTTCATTTTATCCCTTTTGTTGTCACATGGTTACTTCGACAGACTCATCAAGTCGTAATGTGTGTTTTTCTTATTCTTATTGAGTTCTAAATCGAGGTCTAGTCATATTTTCTTCAAGGTTTGACCATGTCCTATTGTCGGCTTCATTGCATTCAGTTCATTGTTTTGATCGTCTCCATACTTTTTTTATGAAAATCGTCCTTGTTTAACCCTCTCGACAGTCTGTCGAATTCTCGACAAGCATAAGCAATTGTGTTATTATAATCTTCATTCCCATAAATAATGTATGTATCCACACCTTAATTTAATATAACCTCGCACTAAGTATTAATAAGAGTATCCATACTATATATTAATAATGCCCATACATTATTAAAAGTATCCCCAATATATCTTGATAATGTCCACCACTATTACCAAAAAATTTTCATACCTTAATAATGTTACCATTAATTTTTAAAATATCCAACTTCTAAAAGACACTTAATATTTTCTGTCAACTAAACCTTCCCACATTTATAAAAGGTAACTTCTTCATTATTTAGGATTCATGAAATGAATAAGATCTTCCTTTCTTTTTGATATAATAACAAAGATGACTTTACACATTCTATTAAGAAGTAATCACATAATCACTAATTCTCTCCAAAATAAATAAATTCACTCTTCTCTTAAATTTGCAAACGGAGCATTTCAACACCTCCCCATATAAAGTATTTACATAAAATTACCATCAGTTCAATATTCTTAAAATACAATCTTTTTACTACGAATAAACTAGGTGAACTTATAAATCCTATATTTATAATTTTAAAACCTTTCGTAATAATATTAGTATGGCATTTCGTTCGATATGCATGGTAACAATTCTATTTTCTTTCAATCAGAAACAATGCACAATTTCCAATCTTTCAATACATTAAATTTCGTCTGTTTTTCAATGATTGAGAAAAATGAAAGTTTACAATCCTTATTAACTAGGACATGATTACACAATTCTGTGAACTCTATCGACATAATTGAATTTTTAATTTACCCAACCAGCTTGAAAGGAAATCCATTTCCGTAAATTCATAACTACAATAATAAAGTTTCATTACTTTCACGATAAACAAATTGAAGAGATTATGGTTTGAATTAGCTAGCTTCCCATTCGTTCTATCCTGGGTGAAGCACTTATATATATAAATATTTTCCTATACCATTCTTCGATTCAAACTATCAACCAACAACAAAATGTGGTTATTTGGTTGGTTGGTTGTTGGTTTGTTTTGTGTTGTCTTTTTACACATCTAAATATATTCCAGCCCTTTTGAACTGGCTAAACCTCTGATATTAAATAAAACTCAATGCGCAGTTTCCATAATTTAAAATAACTTATATCAGACTTAAAATAATACGTATACATATTCAAAAAGTAAAAACTTAAAGAACTTGGAATCTGTCACGACCCAGTAGTTGAAGAAATATTTATGGAGAGGTTGTCGCTTGATCCATTCCAAGCTTTCAACAATTCACCCTTCTCTCCTCCCTTTTCTGCATCGAGTGGGTGTCATGGACACTGGGTTTTATGACCTAACTTCCACCCAACTGTTACGGTCGAAGACTATACCAACAGAGCCGTGGTCTAAGCTACAACCCATGACTTTGTGGTAGCTGCCGCAAGTGTTAAGGAACTATAGATTTCATGGTAGGTATTGATCGCCTGGTTAGCATCAGCGCGAATCAGCTTTAGATCACCCCATGAAATCAGAGACCTTTACTTTCTGTCTAAGCTACCACTTTAATTTGATGATCTTTCACTACATCTATCATAGCTTAACATATGAAAATACTCCAAGAGAGGTTTACGTGACTGAATTTAACTCCTATTAAAATTCTTCAAATCATTAATTTATTCTCAGACTCGAAGTTCGACTGCTTGTCCATCCTACAAATGTGCATACACGTAATGTTAAATAATAAGTAGCTGCAACAGCATATCATAATAAATTACTAGAATTTCGGTAATACAATCTCCCAACTGAACCTTGAGATCCTGGATAACCGACATTGACGTAGCTATGGAAACCTATGCTATCGGTATGTTCTGCAATGCTCAGAGATTAGATTTGGGGCCGCCTCTCGTGCAAATTCGACTTTTATTCAGTTTCAAACTACGAAAATCGAGTTCGTGATGTGAACAATAAATTAACACAAGAAGGAAATGTGAAGGGATTACGCTCTCAGAACCTGGATTTGGCGTGCTTAGCAGAGTCAATTCTTGAAGGATCCAGGGTATTAAATGCACCGGTTGGTAGCAGCGCTTTAGACAACAGTTAAAGGGTAGAGGATGTAGAGTATGATCCCTCGGTTGATAAGGGTTTAGCAAGCTATGATTCAAGGTCGAAAAACAATGACGGCTGATTCTAAGTGATCGCTGATCATTAAAGTACATAAGGATATCAACGCGAGGCCACCTGCTCTGTCCATTTTTTTATTTTTATTTTTATTAACAAATGAACAAGAAAACCAGAAATATGACCTGACTTTGAAAGTATCAACCAAAGCTGAGATCTCAGCCCATAATCCCCTAGTTTGAGAACGGATGGTTACATGATCAGAAGACTGAATGAAATAGCCAGTCCAAGAATTTCACAAACAGCGCCTAGGAGTTTGTTCGATCCAGAGTGTGGATGTGTTAGTCACAGAGAAGAAAAAGGATATCTAAATCGCAATCTCGAGATAAAGTGTTGATTGCTATCGAATTGAATGTGTTAATCACAGGGAATTGAATCATAAAAAAAAAAAAAAAAAAAAAAAACAATGATCTATACGATCTGTGCTAGAAGGTAGAAATCAATCAGGATGTTATGTTGCAATTCACAAGGTATAAAGACAAAGATCATTGCTGCCAGCACGTGAAGGATTTAGCTGAAATTAATTTAATATACCTATAGAAAATCACAGAATCACAGTAATCAAAAGACAGAGGATCAAGATTGAATCTTGATCTGAAATTTTTGAATGGAATACAGTATTAAAAAGGCAGAGAGCCAAGATGGATTCCTGATCTAGGTAATTTAAATTGAAAACAGTATTGAAATGGAAGAGACGAGAAAAAGGAAAGCTAGGGGCTTGACAGAGGATCCCGAAATTAAATGTTTAAACTTCATGATGGACCCACACAGAGGTTATTGATTAATGCTCCAGATTTAAATCGATTCGGAAACAGAGACCCACTGTCTAAAGATCTGAATTGGTTTACTTTCCAAAAGGGGTTGAAGACGAGGCATTGGGATCTAAATATAGAGATAATTTGGGCTGTCTGCGCGGAGATGATGATGTCCCAAATCGCCAGAAATATACTATGTTGCTCCGCCATCAAGTGAATCAGTTAGGCGCGAATTGAAGAATCGCAAAGATTAACCAATGTAGATCTTTATCAACATTGGGAGAGATGCAGAGATTGAGGAACGAAGATCTCAGTCAATCGCAGAAATGGAAAATGCAGAGATGGAGAACTTAACTTAGATCCAAGTTTAATTCATGACCGGAGCTGAAATAATGCAGAGATTGAAATAATAACATAGATCGATCTCAAGAAGACGACAAAGCAATTCTGGGAACGCACAAAGGATGCAAACAGAGTTCTTATTTTCTTGGATCCAAATCGTCCTGGTAAAAAAAAAAAATTAATCCTGGAAACGCCAATAACTTCGAGATCATGGTGTAAGTTCTAAAAAAAAGTAAAATATAACCGAACTACTTTAAAAAGATTACAAGTAATGAAATTTGATGACTGTAAATTATCTGATCTTCGAAAAGGGGAGCGGTGATCTAACCAGTAGATACAGTTGCTGAAGCTCAACTCAATCGATCCAGAATTTTACAAGCAAAAAAAATGTGAACAACAAGACGGATCTGAAACTCAGCCGCGATTTTCCAGAAATAAATAAAATGAAACTAGGATTTGGGATCTTCACACTTCAGTCGAGTTAGATGCATCAGGCAGCAAGACAGACTCCCACCGTTGCCCACATCCCGGAGGAAAATATCAATTGGGTATATAAAAGGAAAGGGAAAACTCATTTCATCCTTAGGAATTCCTGAAAACGTTTGAATGAGAAATCGACTCACACAGAATAGGTAATTTATAAATTCTGGAATTGTTTGAGTAAGGGATTATTACACAGAGATAAAAAGGCAAATTCGTTTCATACTTATGAATTCCTCCTGAAAACGTTTGAATGAGATATTGATACACAAAGTAAAAGGCAATTTCAAATAAAGGCAAACTCTGAAACATATATTCGGTATTAAAATCTGCACTGATATATTGCCAATAATACGATCGATTGTCAATCAATGAATTCCAGTAATATCGTATAGGCAATCAAATCAACTTATAAGGACTAGTCAAATCGTTTTTGTTTTTTAAAAGAAGTTCTAGAAAGGCCCAACAATTTGATTCACGCAGAGCTTAAGAGAAATACAAATCAATTCTGGAGATGCCCAATGACCTTGATTCAGGTAGAGCTTTAAGCCAACAGATTTGAAATGCTATGCCACCAGAATTGGGAGCTTAAAACAGAGCTATGACAGAGTATAAACCAAACCTAGAGATTTAGATTCGAAACGTTATGAGTTGGATTCACAGAAATTCTAATGATCTCAGATCCAAAATCTCCACTTCCTCGCCAAATAATGTAATTAATCGTGAGACCGCACAGGGATGAGACGAGATATATAAATCCTAGATCTATGTTTGATCTATCATCGAAATGAACAAATCCGAACCGGTAAGCCTTGGAGAAACGTTTAAAGACAAAGGCTCTTTAACACAGAGTTAAGAAAAATAAATTATTACAGAGTGTAACTTTGTGAAAACAGAGTCTGGAATTAAATAATTGCAGAGTATATAAACAGATACAAAAGTATAAAACATAGATCCATCATATCATTACACCCGATGGAGCTATCGGAAAGTGTAAAGATTTCATAGAAACTTAATAAACATTTCCATCATAGTAATGTAAACAGAGTATAAATTCAATTTCAGCATCTAACTAAAAACAGAGGCGTAACAATCGTTTCATTTAGACAACTTCTAATACAATAATCATTACAACCAAACTTCATCATTTCCAGAAATCGAAAAAGTTCAGAATTATAAAATTAGATCTTTGAAAATTTCAAAATAAAATTTCGGTAATAATCATTTGAGTACCATCAAACCTGTATAAATAGTTGCCCCTGCCGAAGATGTGAATCCACCAAGGTCGCAGCTCCTATCCCGTTGCTTGATCACCATGTTCACCAACAAACACCTCTGTTAAAATTTTTACCAAACTCACTATAGTTTTCTTGGTCCGGTCAAATGTAAGACCCCTCCTTTAGGGTCGCCTTGAGCTGAACCTGTCAACCCGATCCAGCTGGTCCATTGTTGTCTGCGTCTTCTGTAGGACCCCTCCAGCAAAGCTCGTTTAACCATAGGCGAAGCAACCGTTAGCTTCGCCACCCAACCATAGGCTCATGCTTTCAGTCGCATGGCCTCCCCCAAGCTTTGGGTTGTAGAGCTCACACACGTATTTCAGAAATTCAGCTTGGGCTTCCCTTCCCACCAGGATTTCTAAGCCAAACCCATAGATAGCAGCAAGTCTTTGAGGCATTCGAAAATTACGACAATCGTCCAAATTATGGGCCCTTTACCCATTCCCCAAGACTTCCTTATAAAGGAAAATCTCATGCGACACATGTCGCTTCATGCATAATTAAATATTTTTAATTAATTATTTAATTAAAACACTCACCCATCCAAGTGTCAGTTTCTCTAGGAAGTGCACCAACACCCCTAAGTTTGCTCCAGTTTGTCCCCTAGATATTTTAATTAACTCCTAGCTTTTAGTTGACTAGGTGTCTAATCTTAGGATTCTATTTTGCTCCTAAATAATGATTTCTATTATTTTAAATGCTCAACAAAAATAACTATTCATGTGCAAATGCCTAAATTATTTTTATGCATTTGCTAAGTAATAATCTAGAGTTATGCTCATAAGTTTTTATGTAGTTAAATTTAAGAATCAAACTCACTAGGATCACGGTGCCGCACCGTTGGGCTCCTGGTTCCTTAATTTTAATTCCCTGACATGGCACCACTCCGTCGGGTCCAGTCATCCATGGTTTCCATTCCTTGGCATGGTACCGCATCGTTGGGTCCTTGCATCCATTCTTTCCGTTCTCGACAGGGTACCGCATCGTCGAGCCCTTCTGCCACCATCTTTCCGTTTTGACTTGCGGGAACTCTTGTAGGGATTTTAGGAATCGTTACCATCCATCCTCCGTCTACATGCTATCTAGGGACTAATGGCATTGAGGAGTGAGTCCGTTCTCACTGCGCGCCCCCCAACTAGTACGTGACCAGCTCCGTCGTGGCCCACCTCGTACGCCCTCATGCTTTCCTCTTGAGCAAGCGGATCAGTGCTTATCTGCTCAAGCGTGGTATTCCGTCGGAAGTCGACATCGTCGTCTCTCTCCCTGTGTGTGATTTACTCGTACTCTACGACCCTTCATATTCCTTTGTGTGTCTGTTGGTGAATCGTTTCACCTGTCGCTACACACATTTCTCGCAAACGTAAATTAGTAGCACTGTCCTCAATAATCACAATTTGTTTTATAAATCTGTTGCTTCATTAAGCATCTATAATTTACTTAATCATTACTCATTCATCTAATCACATAATCAATTGCACAGCTAGTCGTTAAGCATCATTCATATGTACAGTTTTCATATCAAAGTTAATCGTTAAACAACATGAAATTGTCCATTCACAATAACTATCCAAATGCACATATATCAATCAATCGTAATCATAAATATACTCAAAATAAAATCATAGGGTTATTTTATTAATGTTTCAAACAGTCAGGTGACTCAGCAGGTGCCCTCAATGTCTATAGTAGTCTAGGGGCACTACAATAAACAGGTCAATATGTTTGAGTTCACCCATAAAATCATGGCAGAAATTTACAGAATTATTTTTAATGTTGAAATGCCCCGAGTGTTAGAAGAAAAAGAAACTTTGCATCCTACACTAGAAGGCCAAACATGTGATTGGTTCTTGTATAGAGAACATAGTATAATTAGGTTGTATGGTTTTACTGGAGCTTCTGATGTGAAATCCCCCCTTAAAGTTTGTCCATTCATCATTAAGAATAAGGCAGCCCTCTCTGTAGTAGAAAAATGACTGAAGATTATGGTTTTCCAAGAGGCTGAAAGGATGAATTATGATCCTCATCAAATTATATCGCAAAGGAGACATCTAAATGGAAACAAGTCTTTTGATCATCAAACAGTAGAAGGATTGAAATAAATGGCAAATTTATTCAAACTTGAACAAGCTAATAGGGGTTGAATCAAAGAGATTTCTTTGAAATTTCATTTTTTAGCGACGATTTCAAAGATCGTTTTGTATAAATTTTGATTTTACAGAGTAATAGGGGTTGGATCCGAGAGAAACAAATATAGTGACGTAATATTTTTTGAAGACTTTAATGAAGAAAAAAAGTAAAAGTATATCCGAAACAGAGATTCATATGTTTTTACTTTCTTCAATATTTTAATTTCTCTTTTGTGGATGTATTTCATGTTACACCATCTTATCACTTTGCCTCATAGTTGACTGTAATACCTGGGTTATAATTCATTTTATATGCTCCGATCCACACATTTAAATATTGTCAATGTTCTTTCTTCCAAATTAATGTAGAATTCATCCTAGAATTGAGATTGGCTAAGTTATAACATATAAACAATATTTATCCCAACTTCTGACCTCCGACATGAAGGATAGGCTGCCCCTTCATTTATTATAAAATTATGAACAACTATATCCAACCATTCACCTGTATCTAGAATAGTGAACACTAGAAGGATCGACCGACCCTTCTTGTAGTCTAGAACTATTTTGAACAAAATACTCGGCAGAAGAAAGGTCGGCTGACACTTCATTTACGAGTGAATTGTAAAAATATTCAACCCGCCTAGGCTGGGACAACAATTCCAAACCTCTGACTTCTGCAATGAAATTATAGTTGGGATCAGTATATTGTCTAAGTTATAACATATCAACAATATTTGTCCCAACGCGTGACAAGAAGAATCGACTGCCCCTTCATTTAGTAGAGAACTATAGACACCTATAGGTTACAATTCACCTGTATCCGGAATGGTGAACACAAGAAGGATCGATCGACCCTTCTTGTAGCCTAGAACTATTTTGAACATAATACTCGGCACAAGAAAGGTCGTCCGACCCTTCTTGCACCCGGCATGAGGATTTCATCGCCTTTACTGAAGACGCAAATATGTTGCGGATTGTGGATACCTAGATTACTTAAAACATTCCATCAATACTACTATCCGACAACTTGGAATGCAGATTGTGGGATGGGAAAACAATTCCCGACTCCCTACATCCACTGTAAATAGTGGGTAACAGAGATTGGCAACAAGAAGGATCAATCGCCCCTTTGTTTAGTATAAAATTGTGAACACCTATATCCAGGAGTTCACCTGTATCCAAAATGTTGAAGACAAGAAAGATTGGTCGGCCCTTCTTGCAATCTAGAACTATTATGAAAAGAATACTTGGTAGAAGAAGGAATAGCCGCCTCTTCTTTGCATGGCAATTTTTAACAAAGGCAAGGTAGCCATTTAGTTACTGTCAAAATGATTTGGTCTGGTGGGAAAGAAGAGATAAGAAAAAATCCAATCAATACTCTTTAATAATTTTTATTTGTTATCTTTGTATGATTTGTAGAGCTTGTTGTCCAATAATTGTCCAAGCTTAATTAAGGTTGCCATCTATTCAATATAGATAAATTCCATTCTTAATACCATAAATCTTTTCAAATTATCGGGTGTCCTGCAAATACTTTTGTCCAATTTTAAGGCTTAGCTCATTTGATCTCATGGAGGAAGAACATACCTATGGAAGTGGGAAATTTTCTTGCAATATGCATGTTAGCAAGATTAAACCCCTTAGCTAGATTAATTTTGCTTATATTATATCAAAGATTCAAAATGAATATAACTTTGTTTCATATGTGTAATGTGCCATTCCATTGTAGCTCTCTTACCTGATTCTTTCAACTTTTCTTTGAGCTGGTTGTTTAATTATTGCATCAGTTTTGTTGGAATTGGTCCCAGATAGAATGTGCATTAACCAAGGTGCTAGAGTCTATTTGAGTCTATCTAAATTAACTTTCCCCCTTGAAATTGACCAAGGGAGGAAGGGGGAAACCAAATAAAACACTACTCAGATCCCCGTGCATTCCATTTTTTATATTATCTATTATTTCCTATCATTCTTGCACCTCTAGGGATAAAGGAATTTCTCTGAGCCGTCCATCTTGCATGATCGATCTGGTACTATTGATCTCCTTCCATGCTTAGCCCCACGTCCTTCCACAGACTTCAATCTCTCAAACGCTGCCTTCCTCGCACCTTGGATCTGTGTAGTTATTATCAACTATCGATCCGGCCCCTGTCCGCATCCTGGCTCCCGACATCTGGCAAGAAGGGTCGATCGCCCCTTCCTTTAGTAGAGAATTGTGAATTCACCCATATCCAGAAAAGTGAACAAAATAAGGATTGACCGACCCTTCTTGCTGTATTGAACTATTACGAAACGATTCATGGGTACAAGAAGTTTCGACCTAGCCTTCATTTACGAGGGAATTGTAAAAATATTCAACCTCCGAAGGCGAGGGTGTCAATTGTAACATCCCAAATTTTCATAAAAATTTAAAACTTTTGAAAACGACATTAAATACAAAATTTATAGATGCAGAAATAATAATTGTTTGATTATGACAACTTTAATTAAAAATTCATTAGTACTAAATATAATTTAATTTTCTGTTTTAGCAACATGGTGATAATGACAAACTTTAACAGCTCAATTACGACATGATTATGGTAATAGACGAACTAACAGGTTATTAATGTGATGTGATACTTTTTCTGGAAAAGATACTGACAGTTTGATTTTTGGTGTCCAAGGGTGTCCTACAAAGTACCCTGGAGTTTACTTAGCTACAATGCTAAAGCATTGAAATATTTCTATGTGCAGACGACAGGTAAGAAGTACCCTGGAGTTTACTTAGCTACAATGCTAAAGCATTGAAATATTTTCAAGGGTGTCCTACGAAGTACCCTGGAGTTTACTTAGCTACAATGCTAAAGCATTGAAATATTTCTATGTGCAGATGATAGGTAAGAAGTTCCATGACTGCGTAAATTTCAAAGTATGTGCAAAGTTAAAAATCAATGTCGTAAATAAATAGAATGTTAGAAATCTGTTTCGACTCATAAAAACATACAGGTATGATTTCCATGGTTATAATTACTGTTTTTCAAAGGATGTCTTACAACTCTACTATGATTTCAATACGTCGTCTTTTATCATCGTCAGGTTTGTAGATTGGTCGCTGAAATCATCGTTGTTGTTGTGGTTGGCTCTGTCGTTGTCTTAAGATAATAAATACTTGTAAACTACTAAAGTCTTAAATGTATTGTTAACCATCATTGCATTGCATTAAGGGTTAAGGTATGAAGTCCATGACCAGAGCATAGCTTTTATGCTAGTTACAATTTATGGTATTGTTGAAAATCAACAAATGCATGCTCTTGTCTTTTTAATAGTTACAATAATGAAAACTTATGAATAACATGCTAACCATATAAATCTTATAGATTTCTATCCTATGCAATACTTTGACAATTTTAAACTATTCACAATATATATCAATGTTTATAATATTGAATTTATATGAAAAAGGAACTTGATTTAGTGACTATATAAGCACTAATATCCAAATGATATATAAAATTTCGACCATAATTTATAACTACTATACAATAAATCAATAACGTTTTTAAATCTGTGAATATCAAAATGGAACTATACCGTTTGAATTTATGGCACTGACATGAAATTATGTTGACAGGGGTAGCGAGTTGATGGTTCATTAAATGGCATAGCCTCGATCTGTTGTGAATATCACGTCTTGATCCTGCATTAATAACTCGTTTCACAACTGAGCATGACAGTGATTGTTGCCAAACCATGTGGTGAAAGGTTGATGTATTATCAACTGCGTCAACCACTGTGTGATGATTTCTATAGTGAACTCCTCCGAGCTGGTTGTTGTTCGATCCTTCCTATGCCAAAGTGGCATTGCCATGCTTGAACAAATGGATGGGGCATTAATTACAGTGGTCATTTGTCCCAATGCCATCTCGCTGGCACTCTTATGATCATTGATAGTGATGAATGTGGATCGTTAGATGCAACCCTAATCCTTTGCCGTCGTTTTTGGTTTATGAGATTTGAATGTCATTCAAAGTTCTATTATTTCGATCTGTGTGGCCCATAGGTTGCCGAATTATAGGGTTAGAATGAGAATTGTGAGAGGGTTTCGACCTCACGACCTGTGGGTTAACCTTGGAGTTTCAGGTCTCGTCTTGTTGTAAATAGCATGGGAGAAAAATGTTGTGTTTGTAATTTGTATGCTGTTATCATTGAAAGTTTTACCATCTCGTTTCTGAGTTAGAAAGAAAATACATCCTTTTGCAAAGGGTTTAGGATAATGGTACCCTAGTTTTTTCCAATGGAAGGAGCTCATCGTTTTTAGATGTGTTTATACAGAACTCAGCCGACGTTGAAAAAGGTAAGCTTAATGAAATCTTTCGTGTTTCTTTTGTTTGAAGATTCGACTTAATATTTAAAATAATACAAATGTCTAACTCTTGAATCTCTGTTGTGTTATTCTCAGGGTTCGAATGGCAACTTGAAAAGGGTTTAGCAAAGGTTGAAAAGCCTCCAATATTGGTAAGCTCTGAGTCTCAAACCCTAGTAGGTGGCTTTCGACTTTGGTTGATGTGGTTTCATGAGGATGAATAACCAGTCCTTCACCAAGCTTCGACAATGTCTGTCAGATGAAAAAAATGTTAAAGATCCTTCTATTTATTCAAGCATTTGTTTTGAACAGGGTTGTGCCCTTCGTTTGTTTGTATGATACTCAGTTTTAAACCTTGATGTCTATCTCGTTGAACTAGGAGTTTTGTTACTCGTCAATACTGAGGTTTTTTTTTGGGAATTGTTTTAAAACTTGGGAAGTAAACCCTATGCGATTTTCGTTTTGGAAACCTGTTGTAATCTTTTGTTTTCTGCGAACAATGTTTTCCCTTCTTGGAGTTGGGACATGTATTGGTCACGACCTGCTGATTTATGTTATGAGAAAATAATTATAGAGCCGAGGATCATCTACTGTCGATGTAAAACATTTCTTCTCGCCAAAAACAAAAATGTTAATTTCGTTCTGTGCTATAATGTTTTAATTCTCGGCAATATGGGAAATTGTGTTATACTATTTTTTTGCATTATAAGTTTGGGAACTGTAGATAATGTGCCCGTCGAACTAAGTGAGGATCTAAATGCATCTTTGTAGAGGATAAAGTTCTGTAGGATGTGAAAAGTAGAATGGTTTTTCTTTTTTGTTTGTAAGTAAGAAGGAATAGGGTCGTACCCTAGTTCGAGTCTCGTCTTTGAAAATAGATAAGTGTTTGAATAAGAACTTTTAACAGGTATTTGAATCCAAAATCTAGGATTTCGATCCATAGCTTGTATAGATTACTTTTGTTTCAAAAATGCAAAAACGATGGTAATGGAAAAGAAAATTCTAGCTAGGGTTGAAATGAAACTCAGTTTTGAAATCGACACTTATAGTTTAGAATATCTAAATAAATAGAATGAATGATGGGAATATGTTTTCGTTATATGATTGTATTAAAAAATCAAAGACAATAGTTATAGTCGGAAATGAAAACAATGTATGTATGTGAAATGTGAAGACTGTGAATTGACTGTGGACTGCAGCTTTGTCCAAAATTTATTCCTTTATTTACTTGCAACAACACTATTTATAATGCAGATGTAATATGATATATGAAAAATTGGATTCTATTCATTTCTTATGAACATAGTAATGATAAGGAAAATACAATGTAATTGTACAGGAATTAAACAATGTTTGTTTTTCATGAAACAAAGGAAACATTCTATAATATATATTAGATATTATACAAAACTTTTACTATTATTAACTATAGGCCAGAAATTGATAAACATATAAACTACTATATTTATCTATTGAATCAAATGGAAATTTTCCTATCTTCTCATCTATACATAATTTGTGTATCTACACTAGAGTATGATGCATAAAATAGCATGTCGAAAAATGTAGATATTGGTTTATCCATTCAATTCATCATTGAAACTTTAACATGCAGACTTTCAAACAAAATCAGAACACATTTCTTCTTCAAAACAGAGATTGATAATTTTACTTAAACAGAACTAATAACTGAAATAAAGTAGAAACTAAAAAACTTGGATAAAATCTGTAGGGAAAAAACAACCCAAGAAGACTGTTTCCACTCAACCAATTCCTGAAGACAGTCAAGTACTTGCGTTAGGACTCCCAAGCCTATTCACTGAACCACCAAGAGGAAGAAACTTAGGAAATTAGGATCTCTTCTTGCAGTAACAAATAACTTCTGAATCTTCAAGAACTACCAGTCCAAGGGACCTGCTCCAACACCTTTGGTTCTCCTTCACCAATAGTTTGTAGACTTATGATTGCACTCACAACTAGCCTCCCTATTCAAATCTCTTAGTGTAATGCCCCTAGAATGACTGTGGACCTTAAGGGCACCTATCGAGTGACCCGACTGAACAAATTCAATACAGTGGTCTCTTGAGTCTTGTTATGTCTTAAATGATTGAGGAAAACCTGAAGATGTGAATGACGACAATAATTGATAAATGAATTAAGGAATTAAATTATATGTGTGGATTGGGATAGTTGATTGATTACTCTTGCTTAATGATTAGCCTTGATTGATCAAGTCAAAGTGCAGTGGGACAATTACAATCCTATCTCTGCGACTTGGGGAGGACGCAACTGAGATGCGTCATAGCTTTATGCATTTATTCTGAACTTCGGGACGAAGTTATAAATAAGTAGGGGTATATGTAGTGCCCCTAGAATACTGTAGACATTGAGGGCACCTGTTGGGTCACCCTACTATTTGAAACATTAGTAAAATAACCCTATAATTTTATTTTGAGTATATTTATGATTATGATTAAGTTTGATATGAGAACTGTACATACGAATGATGCTTAACGACTAGCTGTGCAATTGATTATGTGATTAGACGAATGAGTAATGATTAAGTAAATTATAGATGCTTAATGAAGCAACAGATTTATAAACCAAATTGTGATTATTGAGGACAATGCTACTAATTTACGTTTGTGAGAAATGTCTGTAGCGACAGGTGAAACGGTTCATCGACGGACACACAAAGGAATATGAAGGGTCGTAGAGTATGAGTGAATCACACACAGGGAGAGCGACGACAATGTCAACTTTCGACGGAATACCACGCCTGAGCAGATAAGCACTGATCCGCTTGCTCAAGAGGAAAGCGTGAGGGCGTACGAGCTGGGCCACGACGGAGCTGGTCACGTACTAGTTGGGGGGGCGCGCAGTGAGAACGAACTCACTCCTTAATGCCATTAGTCCCTAATAGCGTGTAGACGGAGGATGGAAGGTAACGGCTCCTGAAATCCCTACATGAAGTTCCCGCAAGTCAAAACGGAAGGATGACGGCAGAAGGGCCTGACGGTGCGGGTACCCTGCCGAGAACGGAAAGAGTGAATGCAAGGACCCAATGATGTGGTGCCTTGCCGAGGAATGGAAACTACGGATGAATGGACTCGACGGAGTGGTGCCATGTCAGGGAAATTAAATTTAGAAACAAGGAAGCCCAACAGCGTGGCACCGGGTCCCTAGTAAAAGTTGATTGCTAAACTTAAGTGCGATGAAACATATAATTTTGCACTTAGAACTTTACTTAGAAATGCATTTGAGTACTTTAGGCATTTGCACATAAATGATTACTTTGGCATTTAAATAACATTAAGTGTTATTTAGGCATTGCACATGAAAGGATATTCCTGATTACTTAAAAATATTAAAAATATTTATTTAGGAGCAAAATGGAATCCTAGGCATTAACACCTAGTCAACTCCACCTACACCACAAATCTAGGAGTTAAGTGAAATATCTAGGGGACAAACATGAGCAAACTTAGGGATGTTGGTGCATCTCCTAGAAGAACTGACACTTGGATGGGTGAGTTGTTTTTCATTAAAGAATTAATTAAATAATTATTTATGCATGAAGCGACATGTGTCGCAGGGGATTTTCCTTTAAAAGGGATACTTTGGGGATGGGTAAAGGACCCAGACCCTGGATGACTATCGTAATATTGAGTTACCTCATGAATTGCTGCTATTGAGGGTTTGGCTGGAAATCTTGGTGGGGGGGAAACCCAAGCTGGGTTTCTTGAGAATTGTGTGTGAACTTTACGACCCAAAGCTCGGGGGAGGGCCATGCGATTGAAATCATGAGCCTATGGTTGGGGTGGCGAAGCTAACCGTTGATTTGCCAATGGTTAAACGAGCTTTGCTGGAGGGATCCTACGGAAGAAGAAGGCGACAATGGACCAACTGGATCGGGTTGACAGGTTAAGGTTTTGCTTATTTTTGTTAAGTTATTCACACTTTTTATTTTATTTTTCCAATAACTATGATGGCTAATTTGTTTGTATGAAATTTGTTAAAGTTTCAGTTCAGTTCAAGGGGACCCTAAAGGAGGGGTCTTACATTTGGTATCAGAGTCGGTCGATCCTTGAGGGCGCCAGACTCATATTTTTTTTAGGGGTTCATCGGTGATCATTGTGAACAACGACGAGATTGGTGTTGCGACATTCAAGGAGTTTCGCTTCCAACCAGAGCCTCTATTCCTACAGGTTTTTATATGCTTAAAATTTCATTTATATTTTTGTTTCTATTTAAGGTTTTGGACCTGGTATTTCATGTAAAATCTTGAGTATGTTTTGCGGTACACTTGAGATCTTATATTATGTTATTTCTGTTTAGAAAATTGTAGATCTCTGTATTATATTTTCTGAGATATATTAATTTATTTTTATCTATGTATGAACAATGAATGTGTAGATCCAATCCATGATCTGTACATTCGTTGGAAACTCAGAGTATATGTTTTGTACAAAGAAATTGTAGATCTCTGTATTATATTTTCTGAGATATATTAATTTATTTTTATCTCTGTATGAACAATGAATATGTAGATCCGATCCATACTCTGTACATTCGTTGGAAACTCAGAGTATACGTTTTGTACGAATAAATTGTGGATATATGTAATTTATTTTCTGAGTATGTTAATTTACATTATCTCTGTAGGAAATGAAGGTATAGATCCGATTCATGGTTTGAACATTCTACCCTTTCACCTCTGTGTAATCCTTTTACCTGATTCTCGCGTTGATAAAAGCGTAAGTCCAAATCTGAGCTGTCTTTCATTTCTCCTCTGTCGTATATTGAAATCGCAGAACAATCCCCATGCTTTCAAACTCTGACTCCATCCTCGTGTTGAGTATTGTCCTCTGTACACTTACGGTTCAGAAAACGGATAGATCCGGTTGATGATAACACTTTGCACTCCTGTATATTTTTTTTTGATATCAAAAGTATAGCTTGTTGAAGCATTGCATTTACATCCCTATAGAATTTGCATTGGTCATTAAAAAATAGATTAGGCAGAAGATTCAGGTTGGCATCTCTGCAAATTCTATTGGTTATTTAAAGAATAGATATGGCTGTCAGTTCGAGTATGCATCTCTGTAAATTTACTGGTTTTTTTTTTTTTTTTTTTTTTAGAGAAGATTTGGCTGATGGCTTCCCATCTCTCCAATTGTTTGGACTCAGTGGTAGATCCACTACTTAACTCACTCAAATCGTATTAACCAATCGCTCTGATAGGTTCACCCGATCCGCCTGAGTGATGTTAATTCTATTTTTTTTTTAAGAGAATGTTGAATCATTTTAAAAATCATATCACAGAGTGCTCAATTCAATTCAAGGCAGCATTCAAATGCATTCAAATCTGCCGTGATACCTTAGCCGAACTCTGTGATTTGTTATCCGGATTGCGCAGTGAGCTCGTTGAAGGTTTAAGACTTAGCTCTGTTGTATAGCTTGTACTCTGCTCACAATTCTGTTATCCTACCTTTACCTGGTTCATGCTACACATCCAACGTTGGTAGCTTGAACGCTGTTGTACCGATCTAATTTGACCCCTGTATCTATTAAGGCTACACACCCAGCGTGATAGCTTATACTTGATGAAATTCTTACCTAACCGTCGAATTCTAATGCTGCAAGCCTTGCATGTCTTAGGGGTCACAATTTTTTTTGTTTTCCTTGCGTTTGCAACCCTATTCATAGGATATCTAGCTAACCATAAGGATAAGCAATTGTATGATACTATTAAATCGTATCACATAGCGATCTCAAGCATTTTTTTTTCTGGACCGTCGAACATTGAGATCGTGTGGAGGAGAATTCTGTATCTTAACCATTACAATCAACCTAGCGAGTGACTGTATGATTATATTTAGGATATCGATGTAGATGAATTTAACTCAGCACTATTCTTGTGTTTCAATTTATTGTCAAAGCTATATTTGTTCGCCATACTGAAATCGCTGAGTGGAGCCTCGATTTCGTTACTTCCTTTTAGTAAACAATGTGCTAGATTTTAATGCTGAAACTCATAAACTGCTATCGATACTGAGTCTGTGGGATACATATAATTAAAAGTTTATATATGTCTTATCATATGGAAACTGTGCAGCAGAGGTCCTGTAGTAGAAACCAACTGATTTTCACAATCTTATGCACAGTTATTGTCAAAGCTAATTTTTTTTAGCTGCCGAAAGGAAATCGCATATTAAGAGTTAGGTGTTGGTATTCATTACTCCATTCGTTTAGAAAACATTATGTTAGATTTAAAATGCCAAAGACCCATAAATAGAAATCGATATTAAAACTGTCGGATCAATATTTTGTCAAGGTTATGATTGTTTTATTATATATATATCGTATAACAGAAGCCCTGTAGCAGAAATCTGTTATCACCACATAAATCGAATACGGCCGGATCGAACTTAGTTTGAAGGTCTATTCATTATGAATTCTGTAAAAATGCTATTGCATGCGATGCCTATTTGTCTCTTGGTTAAATTATTTCCCATGGAGATCCAGGGAGGACCAAATTTTTTTTATTTTTATTTTTCTCTTTTTTATTGCTGCGTCAATTTGAGAATACCACCGCAGATCTGATATCCGTGTTATATTAAAAGCATCTAGCATAGAACAGGTACACTCTGTCTTACATTCCGTGTTGTCCCTTATTGTATTATTGAGATCTCTTACTTTTAAGATTTTTATTTACCGTGATATGTGTACCTAATTTTTAGGATATGACAAACACTGTCGGTGTAATGGGAAGCTATCTCTGTGCGTTTAATCAACACTGAGTCTTCAATCTTGGCGTTACCTCCGCAAGAGTAGGGACTTATGCTTAGAAAAGAAAAGATTATAGCATTGTTAATAACGACTCGGTTATGCTTACCTTGATTCTCTTTGTGAAGGACAATCACGCGAGATTCTATGTATGATAGTTAGATAAAAAGGAAATTTAAGTTAGGAAACTCAATTGCTGATATCGATAAAATCTAGGTACTCCAAATTCGAACCTCAACATAAATATGGCATGTAAGTATATAATAATCACCTTTAACGTCTAGCATGAAGGTATAAGAAGTTGATACTCCAATTTCCTTATTTAAACTATGGATAATCGATATGAAAAGGAAATATCTACATAGTAGTTAGAATATTAAAAGAGGAAGATTCTCATTGTATTGTTATATATATTATATAGAAGTGTAAATCTATTAAATATTGAAAGTATGAGAAATATATATACCTACTTGGAAGATGGATAGTTAGATACCTTAATTATATATTATTTATTTTATTACAATGAATGTTATTATTTTTATTACAAAGAATGTAATTCATTATTATTGATATGTATGATATGTTATATATTTAGATATGGTATGAAGATATTAGAGAAAATATTGTAAATTATATGGAGAATATTTGGAAAATAAGTACCTTACGTTTTAATTCTATTATTTATTTCAAGAAAAACTTAATCCATTATTATTTGATTAGTTATTAGGAATATATAAATAATATAATTGTGTCAAAAAGGTTAAGTAAATAATATTTTACAAATAAATAATATTTTATATATGAATTGTTATATATATGATCGATGACCATTATACATACAGATGGATATGATTCATGTTGATTCTCATCTATATATAAAGGATTGACTTTTAAGGTTGGTAATATATATATATATATATATTAAAGAAGTTTCACTTAAGATTGATATTCATAATTTTAAATTAAAGGTGTAAAATTAGAAACAAAGTTGTGTGTTTATATATATATATAAAAGAATTTTTATTTTTGAAGATCAAGGTCCTTAATTTGCTTTTAAATGTATAAAAGTTAAGATATAATTGTGGTGAAGAAGGATGATTAATGGTTAGTATAATTTCTATTAAAGCATAGTCATTATTTAGAATGGAAAATTTATGTAAGTGTTATGTGTTTCCTAATCCTAGGTTGAGGTAGAGCATTGTTTATAAATAACTAAATAAAATCGACATTTTACTACAAATTGCGATGACCTCGCTACATTAGTAGGTGATGCTTAAATGACATGGTAATGATGACATACGTAAGAAAATATGACGAAAGGGTAGAGATTTTCTACTTCTAAATTAAATAGTGATGATTAGAACTACATGAAGATTTATTGGTACATTAAAGACAAATTTATGTGTCTATTAGATTGGGATTGATGAATCTTGTAAAAAGAAGATGAACACATGAATCTAGGCTAGGATATTCTTTTGAAACTTTACCTACATAGCCACCATGAGAAGAAGAGTGGACAGATATATTTGGTGAGTGATGGAAAATTGATAAAATTTTAACTGACAAAACACCGAGATGCTCATATTGACGAGACTTGAAAGATTGTCAAGGGGGTGAAAACGAACTCAGAAATTGGAAAATAGGATATCAATGTTACCACCATGAGAAGTTGATCCCTTTGACACTAATTTTTCTACCATGACAATGTGGTTAAAGTGAATGAAAAAGTACAAACTCGACATGACCATGACAACGGTAAATGAAGAATTATTAATTAGTAAAGTCCACCGAAAGATCCAAACGAAGATGATTTTAGTAAAACAATGTATGGAGATGATCAACACAATGAACTTAATATAATGCAGCTAACCTGAGTACATAGTCAACCCTTGATGAAAATACGACTAGCCCAAGATAGAACTCGATGAGGTTGAGAGAACGTACATAATACGACTTGATGAGTTTGTCGAAGTAGTCCTATGACAACGGAAATAATGAAATGAGGTAAATATGTGACAAGCTCATTGACTTGGACATGATGTTACTAATGAAAGGACTAAGGGTTAAAATTCAATATGTTCGACTAAGTCACTAAATTTCGACGACTAGAATCCTATCTTATTAAAAACCAACATTATTAAAACATTTAGAGGAATTTGGAAGTAGTCTTATGGAATTTGTTTTTTTTTTTGGTAGTTATTTGAGGGTCTCTCCTGATTTGTTAAAAACTGTGATTATATCTTTCCGAATATATTATGATGTTTACCTTCTTATCTCTAAGGGAGGATAACTATATGAAACCTTGCTTGGATTTGTTATGTTTTGATAAACTATTGTGTGGCTATTGACGTAGTGCAGCTTGTTGAAAATTTGGACATCGTAGACCCTCATGAATGAATAAGAGATAGGAAATCTAGTCGGGACTGACAATTATTGAATGTATTATTGGATTGATATTATGCGAAGTTACGATTAAGTTCCTGAGGGTGTATTGGAACCATACTAAATGATACAGGAACTAATGACTTGAACCACTTGTGCTTATAGCCATGATTGTTGGAGAAAAATAGAATAGAATGAAAGAAGATGAGAATAGAAATTAAGATAAATCCTAGCATCGAAAGTACAAGAACAAATTAACTTCGGGACGAAGTTCTATTTAAGAGGGGGTGTATGTAATGCCCCTAGAATGACCGTGGACCTTAAGGGCACCTGTTGAGTGACCCGACTGAACAAATTCAATACAGTGGTCTCTTGAGTCTTGTTCTGTCTTAAATGATTGAGGAAAACCTGAAGATGTGAATGACGACAATAATTGATAAATGAATTAAGGAATTAAATTATATGTGTGGAGTGGGATAATTGATTCATTACTTCTTGCTTAATGATTAGCCTTGATTGATCAAGTCAAAGTGCAGTGGGACAATTACAATCCTATCTGTGCGACTTGGGAGGACGCAACTGAGATGCGTCATAGCTTTATACATTTATTCTGAACTTCAGGACGAAGTTCTAAATAAGTAGGGGTATATGTAGTGCCCCTAGACTACTGTAGACATTGAGGGCACCTGTTGGGTCACCCTACTATATGAAACATTAGTAAAATAACCCTATAATTTTATTTTGAGTATATTTATGATTACGATTAAGTTTGATATGAGAACTGTACATACGAATGATGCTTAACGACTAGCTGTGCAATTGATTATGTGATTAGAAGAATGAGTAATGATTAAGTAAATTATAGATTCTTAATGAAGCAACAGATTTATAAACCAAATTGTGATTATTGAGGACAATGCTACTAATTTACGTTTGTGAGAAATGTGTGTAGCGATAGGTGAAACGGTTCACCGACGGACACACAAAGAAATATGAAGGGTCGTAGAGTACGAGTAAATCACACACAGGGAGAGCGACGACGATGTCGACTTCCGATGGAATACCACGCTTGAGCAGATAAGTACTGATCCGCTTGCTCAAGAGGAAAGCGTGAGGGTGTACGAGGTGGGCCACGACATAGCTGGTCACATACTAGTTGGGGGGCGCGCAGTGAGAACGGACTCACTCCTCAACGCCATTAGTCCCTAATAGTGTGTAGACGGATGATGGAAGGTAACGGCTCCTGAAATCCCTACATGAAGTTCTCGCAAGTCAAAACGGAAGGATGACGGCAGAAGTTCCCGACGGTGCGGTACCCTGCCGAGATTGGAAAGAGTGAATGCAAGGACCCAATGATGTGGTGCCTTGCCGAGGAATGGAAACTACGGATGAATGGACTCGACGGAGTGGTGCCATGTCAGGGAAATTAAATTAAGAAACAAGGAAGCCCAACGGCGTGGCACCGGGTCCCTAGTAAAAGTTGATTGCCAAACTTAACTGCGTTGAAACGTATAATTTTGCACCTAGAACTTTACTTAGAAATGCATTTGAGTACTTTAGGCATTTGCACATAAATGATTACTTTGGCATTGAAATAATATTAAGTGTTATTTAGGCATTGCACATGAAAGGATATTCCTGATTACTTAAAAATATTAAAAATATTTATTTAGGAGCAAAATGGAATGCTAGGCATGGACACCTAGTCAACTCCACCTACACCACAAATCTAGGAGTTAAGTGAAATATCTAGGGGACAAACATGAGCAAAATTAGGGATGTTGGTGCATCTCCTAGAGGAACTGACACTTGGATGGGTGAGTTGTTTTTCATTAAAGAATTAATTAAATAATTATTTATGCATGAAGCAACATGTGTCGCAGGGGATTTTCCTTTAAAAGGGAGACTTTGGGGATGGGTAAAGGACCCAGACCCTGGATGACTATCGTAATATTGAGTTACCTCATGACTTGCTGCTATTGAGGGTTTGGCTGGAAATCTTGGTGGGGGGAAACCCAAGCTGGGTTTCTTGAGAATTGTTTGTGAACTTTACGACCCAAAGCTCGGGGGAGGCCATGCGACTCAAAGCATGATCCTATGGTTGGGTGGCGAAGCTAACGGTTGCTTCGCCAATGGTTAAACGAGCTTTGCTGGAGGGATCCTACGGAAGAAGAAGGCGACAATGGACCAACTGGATCGGGCTGATAGGTTAAGGTTTTGCTTATTTTTGTTAAGTTATTCACGCTTTTTATTTTATTTTTCCAATAACTATGATGGCTAATTTGTTTGTATGAAGTTGTTAAAGTTTCAGGTTCAGTTCAAGGGGACCCTAAAGGAGGGGTCTTACATTTGGTATCAGAGCCGGTCGAGCCTTAAGGGCACCGGACTCATATTTTTTTTAGGGGTTCATCGGTGATCGTTGGGAACAACGACAAGATTGGTGTTGCGACATTCAAGGAGTTTCGCTTCCAACCAGAGCCTCTATTCCTACAGGTTTTTATATGCTTAAAATTTCATTTATATTTTCGTTTCTATTTAAGGTTTTGGACCTGGGATTTCATGTAAAATCTTGAGTATGTTTTGCGGTACACTTGAGATCTTATATTATGTTATTTCTGTTTAGAAAATTGTAGATCTCTGTATTGTATTTTCTGAGATATATTAATTTATTTTTATCTATGTATGAACAATGAATGTGTAGATCCAATCCATGATCTGTACATTCGTTCGAAACTCAGAGTATATGTTTTGTACGAAGAAATTGTAGATCTCTGTATTATATTTTCTGAGATATATTAATTTATTTTTATCTCTGTATGAACAATGAATATGTATATCCGATCCATACTCTGTACATTCGTTGGAAACTCAGAGTATACGTTTTGTACGAATAAATTGTGGATATCTGTATTTTATTTTCTGAGATATGTTAATTTACATTATCTCTGTAGGAAATGAAGGTATAGATCCGATTCATGGTTTGAACATTCTACCCTTTCACCTCTGTGTAATCCTTTTATTTGATTCTCACGTTGATAAATGCGTAAGTCCAAATCTGAGCTGTCTTTCATTTCTCCTCTGTCGTGTATAGAAATCGCAGAACAATCCCCATGCTTTCAAACTCCGACTCCATCCTCGTGTTGAGTATTGTCCTCTATACACTTACGTTTCAGAAAACGGATAGATCCGGTTGATGATAACACTTTGCACTCCTGTATATTTCTTTTTTGATATCAAGAGTATAGCTTGTTGAAGCATCGCGTTTACATCCCTATAGAATTTGCATTGGTCATTAAAAAATAGATTAGGCGGAAGATTCAGGTTGGCATCTCTGCAAATTCTATTGGCTATTTAAAGAATAGATCTGGCTGTCAGTTCGAGTATGCATCTCTGTAAATTTACTATTTTTTTCTTTTTTTCTTTTTTTTTTAGAGAAGATTTGGCTGATGGCTTCCCATCTCTCCAATTGTTTGGTCTCAGTGGTAGATCCACTACTTAACTCGCTCAAATCGTATTAACCAATCGCTCTGATAGGTTCACCTGATCCGCCTGAGTCATGTTAATTCTATTTTTTTTTAAGAGTATGTTGAATCATTTTAAAAATCATATCATGGAGTGCTCAATTCAATTCAAGGCAGCATTCAAATGCATTCAAATCTGCCGTGATACCTTAGCCGAACTCTGTGATTTGTTATCCGGATTGCGCAGCGAGCTCGTTGAAGGTTTAAGACTTAGCTCTGTTGTATAGCTTGTACTCTGCTGACAATTCTGTTATCCTACCTTTACCTGGTTCATGCTACACACCCAACGTTCGTAGCTTGAACGCTGTTGTACCGATCTAATTTGACCTCTGTATCTATTAAGGCTACACGCCCAGCTTGATAGCTTATACCTGATGCAATTCTTACCTGACCGTCAAATTCTAATGCTGCAAGCCTTGCATGTCTTAGGGGTCACAATTTATTTTTGTTTTCCTTGCGTTTGCAACCCTATTCATAGGATATCTAGCTAACCATAAGGATAAGCAATTGTATGATACTATTAAATCGTATCACATAGCGATCTCAAGCATTTTTTTTTTTTGGACCGTCGAACATTGAGATCGTGTGGAGGCGAATTCTGTATCTTAACCATTACAATCAACCTAGCGAGTGACTGTATGATTAGATTTAGGATATCAAAGTAGATGAATTTAACTCAGCACTATTCTTGTGTTTCAATTTATTGTCAAAGCTGTATTTGTTTGCCATACTGAAATCGCTGAGTGGAGCCTCCATTTCGTTACTTCCTTTTAGTAAATAATGTGCTAGATTTTAATGCTGAAACTCATAAACTGCTATCGATACTGAGTCTGTGGGATCCATATAATTAAAATTTTATATGTGTCTTATCATATGGAAACTGTGCAGCAGAGGTCCTGTAGTAGAAACCAACTGATTTTCACAATCTTATGCACAGTTATTGTCAAAGCTAATTTTTTTTAGCTGCCGAAAGGAAATCGCATATTAAGAGTTAGGTGTTGGTATTCATTACTCCATTCGTTTAGAAAACATTATGTTAGATTTAAAATTCCAAAGACCCATAAATAGATATTGATATTAAAACTGTCGGATCAATATTTTGTCAAGGTTATGATTGTTTTATTATATAGAAATCGTATAACAGAAGCCCTGTAGCAGAAATCTGTTATCACCACATAAATCGAATACGGCCGGATCGAACTTAGTTTGAAGGCTTATTCATTATCAATTCTGTAAAAATGCTATTGCATGCGATGCCTATTTGTCTCTTGGTTAAATTCTTTCCCATGGAGATCCAGGAGGACCAAATTTTTTTTTTTTCTCTTTTCTATTGCTGCGTCAATTTGAGAATACCACCGCAGATCTAATATCCGTGTTATATTAAAAGCATCTAGCATAGAACAGGTACACTCTGTCTTACATTTCGCGTTGTCCCTTATTGTATTATTGAGATCTCTTACTTTTAAGATTTTTATTTACCGTGATATGTGTACCTAATTTTTAGGGTATGACAAACACTGCCGGTGTCATGGGAAGCTATCTCTACGCGTTTAATCAACACTGAGTCTTCAATCTTGGCGTTACCTCCGCGAGAGTAGGGACTTATGCTTAGAAAAGGAAAGATTATAGCATTGTTAATAACGACTCGGTTATGCTTACCTTGATTCTCTTTGTGAAGGACAATCACGCGAGATTCTATGTATGATAGTTAGATAAAAAGAAAATTTAAGTTAGGAAACTCAATTGCTGATATCGATAAAATCTAGGTACTCCAAATTCGAACCTCAACATAAATATGGCATGTAAGTATATAATAATCACCTTTAACGTCTAGCATGAAGGTATAAGAAGTTGATACTCCAATTTCCTTATTTAAACTATGGATAATCGATATGAAAAGGAAATATCTACATAGTAGTTGAATATTAAAAGAGGAAGATTCTCATTGTATTGTTATATATATTATATAGAAGTGTAAATCTATTAAATATTGAAAGTATGAGAAATATATATACCTACTTGGAAGATGGATAGTTAGATACCTTAATTACATATTATTCATTTTATTACAATGAATGTTATTATTTTTATTACAAAGAATGTAATTCATTATTATTAATATGTATGATATGTTATATATTTAGATATGGCATGAAGATATTAGAGAAAATACTGTAAATTATATGGAGAATATTTGGAAAATAAGTACCTTAAGTTTTAATTCTATTATTTATTTCAAGAAAAACTTAATCCATTATTATTTGATTAGTTATTAGGAATATATAAATAATATCATTGTGTCAAAAAGGTTAAGTAAATAATATTTTACAAATAAATAATATTTTATATATGAATTGTTATATATATGATCGATGACCATTATACATACAGATGGATATGATTCATGTTGATTCTCATCTATATATAAAGGATTGGCTTTTAAGATTGGTAATATATATATATATATATATATATATATATATATATATATATATTAAAGAAGTTTCACTTAAGATTGATATTCATAATTTTAAATTAAAGGTGTAAATTAGAAACAAAGTTGTGTGTTTATATATATATATATAAGAATTTTCATTTTTGAAGATCAAGGTCCTTAATTTGCTTTTAAATGTATAAAAGTTAAGATATAATTGTGGTGAAGAAGGATGATTAATGGTTAGTATAATTTCTATTAAAGGATAGTTATTATTTAGAATGGAAAATTTATGTAAGTGTTATGTGTTTCCTAATCCGAGGTTGAGGTAGAGCATTGTTTATAAATAACTAAATAAAATCGACATTTTACTACAAATTGCGATGACCTCGCTACATTAGTAGGTGATGCTTAAATGACATGGTAATGATGACATACGTAAGAAAATATGACGAAAGGGTAGAGATTTTCTACTTCTGAATTAAATAGTGATGATTAGAACTAAATGAAGATTTATTGGTACATTAAAGACAAATTTATGTGTCTATTAGATTGGGATTGATGAATCTTGTAAAAAGAAGATAAACACATGAATCTAGGCTAGGTTATTCTTTTCAAACTTTACCTACATAGCCATCATGAGAAGAAGAGTGGACAGATATATTTGGTGAGTGATGGAAAATTGATAAAATTTTAACTGACAAAACACCGAGATGCTCATATTGACGAGACTTGAAAGATTGTCGAGGGGGTGAAAACGAACTTAGAAATTGGAAAATAGGATATCAATGTTACCACCATGAGAAGTTAAGCCCTTTGACACTAATTTTTCTACCATGACAATGTGGTTAAAGTGAATGAAAAAGTACAAACTCGACATGACCATGACAACGGTAAAGGAAGAATTATTAATTAGGAAAGTCCACCGAAAGATCCAAACAAAGATGAATTTAGTAAAACGATGTATGGAGATGATCAACACAATGAACTAAATATAATGCAGCTAACCTGAGTACATAGTCAACCCTTGATGAAAATACGACTAGCCCAAGATAGAACTCGATTAGGTTGAGAGAACGTACATAATACGACTTGATGAGTTTGTCGAAGTAGTCCTATGACAACGGAAATAATGAAATGAGGTAAATATGTGACAAGCTCATTGACTTGGACATGATGTTACTAATGAAAGGACTAAGGGTTAAATTTCAATATGTCCGACTAAGTCACTAAATTTCGACGACTCGAATCCTATCTTATTAAAAACCAACATTATTAAAACATTTAGAGGAATTTGGAAGTAATCTTATGGAATTTGTTTTTTTTTTTGGTAGTTATTTGAGGGTCTCTCCTAATTTGTTAAAAACTGTGATTATATCTTACCGAATATATTATGATGTTTACCTTCTTATCTTGAAGGGAGGATAACTATTTGAAACCTTGCTTGGATTTGTTATGTTTTGATAAACTATTTGGTGGCTATTGATGCAGTGCAGCTTGTTGAAAATTTGGACATCGTAGACCCTCATGAATGAATAAGAGATAGGAAATCTAGTTGGGACTGACAATTATTGAATGTATTATTGGAATTATATTATGCGAAGCTACGATTAAGTTCCTGAGGGTGTATTGGAACCATACTAAATGATATAGGAACTAATGACTTGAACCACTTGTGCTTATAGCCATGATTGTTGGAGAAAAATAGAATAGAATGAAAGAAGATGAGAATAGAAATTAAGATAAAGCCTAGCATCGAAAGTACAGGAACAAATTAACTTCGGGACGAAGTTGTATTTGAGAGGGGGTGTATGTAATGCCCCTAGAATGACTGTGGACCTTAAGGGCACCTGTCGAGTGACCCGACTGAACAAATTCAATACAGTGGTCTCTTGAGTCTTGTTATGTCTTAAATGATTGAGGAAAACCTGAAGATGTGAATGACGACAATAATTGATAAATGAATTAAGGAATTAAATTATATGTGTGGAGTGGGATAATTGATTGATTACTTCTTGCTTAATGATTAGCCTTGATTGATCAAGTCAAAGTGCAGTGGGACAATTACAATCCTATCTCTGTGACTTGGGAGGATGCAACTGAGATGCGTCATAGCTTTATGCATTTATTCTGAACTTCAGGACGAAGTTCTAAATAATTAGGGGTATATGTAGTGCCCCTAGACTACTGTAGACATTGAGGGCACCTGTTGGGTCACCCTACTATTTGAAACATTAGTAAAATAACCCTATAATTTTATTTTGAGTATATTTATGATTACGATTAACTTTGATATGAGAACTGTACATATGAATGATGCTTAACGACTAGCTGTGCAATTGATTATGTGATTAGACGAATGAGTAATGATTAATTAAATTATAGATGCTTAATGAAGCAACAGATTTATAAACCAAATTGTTATTATTGAGGACAATACTACTAATTTACGTTTGTGATAAATGTGTGTAGCGACAGGTGAAACGATTCACCGACGGACACACAAAGGAATATGAAGGGTCGTAGAGTATGAGTAAATCACACACAGGGAGAGCGACGATGATGTCGACTTCCGACGGAATACCACGCTTGAGCAGATAAGCACTGATCCGCTTGCTCAAGAGGAAAGTGTGAGGGCGTACGAGGTGGGCCACGACAGAGCTGGTCACGTACTAGTTGGGGGCACGCAGTGAGAATGGACTCACTCCTCAACGCCATTAGTCCCTAATAGTGTGTAGACGGAGTATGGAAGGTAACGGCTCCTGAAATACCTACATGAAGTTCCCACAAGTCAAAAACGGAAGGATGACAGCAGACGGGCCCGACGGTGCGGTACCCTGCCGAGAATGGAAAGAGTGAATGCAAGGACCCAATGATGTGGTGCCTTGCCGAGGAATGGAAACTACGGATGAATGGACTCGACGGAGTGGTTCTATGTCAAGGAAATTAAATTAAGAAACAAGGAATCCCAACGGCATGGCATCGGGTCGCTAGTAAAAGTTGATTGCTAAACTTAACTGCGTTGAAACGTATAATTTTGCACCTACAACTTTACTTAGAAATGCATTTGAGTACTTTAGGCATTTGCACATAAATGATTACTTTGGCATTTAAATAATATTAAGTGTTATTTAGGCATTGCACATGAAAGGATATTCCTGATTACTTAAAAATATTATAAATATTTATTTAGGAGCAAAATGGAATCCTAGGCATGGACACCTAGACAACTCCACCTACACCACAAATCTAGGAGTTAAGTGAAATATCTAGGGGACAAACATGAGCAAACTTAGGGATGTTGGTGCATCTCCTAGAGGAACTGACACTTGGATGGGTGAGTTGTTTTTCATTAAAGAATTAATGAAATAATTATTTATGCATGAAGCGACATGTGTCGCAGGGGATTTTCCTTTAAAAGGGAGACTTTGGGGATGGGTAAAGGACCCAGACCCTGGATGACTATCGTAATATTGAGTTACCTCATGACTTGCTGCTATTGAGGGTTTTGCTGGAAATCTTGGTGGGGGGGAAACCCAAGCTGGGTTTCTTGAGAATTGTGTGTGAACTTTACGACCCAAAGCTCGGGGGAGGCCATGCGACTGAAAGCATGAGCCTATGGTTGGGTGGCGAAGCTAATGGTTGCTTCGCCAATGGTTAAACGAGCTTTGCTGGAGGGATCCTACGGAAGAAGAAGGCGACAATGAACCAACTGGATCGGGTTGACAGGTTAATGTTTTTCTTATTTTTGTTAAGTTATTCATGCTTTTTATTTTATTTTTCCAATAACTATGATGGCTAATTTGTTTGTATGAAGTTGTTAAAGTTTCAGGTTCAATTCAAGGGGACCCTAAAGGAGGGGTCTTACACTCAGGATCACCTGATGCACATGAGGAAATATTTCTGCAGAAAATATTGTGTAAGAGTTTCCTGCTCAATTCGAATTTGCCTTATGTAGGCTGCCTAGGCCTTTTCAGTTGTTACTTGGTCATTAAATGAGCTACCTACCCACTCCCACCACCTGGGGGATAATGCCACATTTTTAGGGGTAGTTGTCCCATAACCAACAACTAGTGGTGTGATGCAATTGCTGCCATCTGTCCCATACCTTGCAATAGCTTCCATTCCTCCTAGTGGGTCAGTGAACACTCATTTAACAGTCCGCTTGGGTGTTTGTCTCCTAATTAATTTATTTAAATAATAATAATCAGTAATTGCATTCATCCTTGATCAAAACTGATCATAATTACAAAACTTTGTAATTAAATTTAACATAAAGTATTTTGCAAATAAAATAATAATTTCTTAAATTTGGGTAGGTGACATCAATTCATGTATATGAAGGATGGTGACACTGGAAGAATACTGAGATAAGGGTCGGCCGACCTTTCGGCATCACTTTGTAAATAGGTTGAAGTCTAACCTGAAGTGAATATGGGGGTTGCATAATCAATATTCTCTTAACCATGGCAATGCACAGATGTCGTTACCATTTTCACATAACATTCTATTTAACATCAACTAGAACACCAGATGACTTCGCACTTGGCAGCTATCGCAGTATATAGAACTACACTGAATCTCTAATGTATTCACCAGTTTGCTACGAATTCATCAAACTATGTGCTTCTCCTTCACAATCACACACTTGTACTCCAATTAATCAATGTGCAATTACCATTCACATACATATAAATTAAGCACAAAAACTCACTTAAACTCAAATAAAAAACATGTGATAAACTCATACACGTAAACAAGAAGGATCGACTACCCCTTCTATGATGATCGCTCATTCTATGGTGGATCCTTATCCCAAACGACTCTATAAAATGTGCATTCTATATCCCATGGATAATGCTAGCATATTTGATCTTAATCAATCAATTGATTTTGAAAATCAGGGGTCATTCCCTAACCATCGATCATTAGCATGAACATTTGCAAGTATACATCTAATATTAAAACACTAATTTATAGTTATACACATTGTATGCATTCTTATATTGACTACTTAATATTGACTGTTTTGCAGATAAAGCATGGCAGATTTTTCGAGGCTCAGTAACTACCAGGAAATCCCTTGCTTTGAATTGACAAAAGAGCACTACCTTCTGCCATTCACAAATGGATGGTATGTTGAGATGGAAGAACCAGATAATTTGTACCTGGATATATATCTATTCTACTTGGATTTTGAGGGAAATTTGATTAGAGCTGGGATATTGACATATGCGGAACCCATTGATTCTCATAAAAAATTGTGAGTTCAAGCTGAAGCGATCATTGGTGAAAAGTATTTCCTTATATAGTGTGATCTTCTAGTTTCTGATTATCAACCAGATCTAATGAAAAATGGTCCCGATCTAGATCCGATTTCCTGTGCTAAGCAAGGGTGGGTTTTTCCCTCATGTGTTATTTCTAATCGCTTTGGAATTGATACCGCGACATTCTTGAAGAAAGGAATTTTGTCGGTATGGAGGAGAAGAATGCTGGATAGGAAAACTTCCTTTTTATTACATTATATGAATATTAATAAGCGACTGATAACGGTATGCCATGAAACGATTCTAACGTAGAATAGAAGAACATTTATCCAAAATATTGTAAAAGATGTGTGGAAATCTACCTTGAAACAACTCAAAGGAAGTCCTTCTAAAGCGATGCTGTAGAAAGCGACTCAGAGCTTCGAAACTTCAAAAAAACTTCAACAACATCAGATCAAATACTTTTTGTTTGATGAGAAAGTTTTTCCCATTGACGTAACAAGATGTGTTGTTGCCCCTCTACACTTACAATATCGAAAGGTTGATGAGGAGGTCGTGCAAAGGATGGTGGTATCACTTGTCCATACATTTACAACAACATTGAGAGATGCTATTCTATTGCCTTTCAATAAGGAGACCAGACTGCCATTTCTTCCTGAAAATGAAAAAGAAATTGATCTGCCATCAGTAAATTTTTATATATTGGATGGGCAACATACTATTTCTGCACAGAAAATAATCATTGAAGATGATCAATATAAACAACTCCATAAAAGGTATCGACATCGAAGAGCTCGTTTTGGACATAGAGACGTTCCTCAGGACATCTTCAGCAAATTATGCAAACAGGAAAACTTGTCAAACAAGGAATTCTCAAACACTACATTCATTTCTTCAGTTGAAAAAGCAAGTGAGAGATGGTTATTGTGTGGTTGTCCATCCTACCTGGGAAAGGGAAACGCTCACAGTGATGTTTGGATGGTATAGAATTTTTCTTCTTATCAATCAAATTCTTTAGATTGCTGCTTGTGTTATGAAATTAGGAAATTAGCTGGAATATTCAATTTTATATGTTTGCAGTCTTTCCAAAATCAATGTATCGATATCTTTCTTGTTAACCGGGAGAGCCTTGAAGACAAGCTAACTCTTTTTTTGACATCGGAACAACTATGGAGCAAATGGCAGTCTGTATTCTAGCTTTACAAAAGTGGCGCCTTGGATTGCTTGCCGAAGAGCATCTCTCAGGATGATTTTTCTGTAAATAAAATAAAGAGTTATGGCTCTAATTTTTTCATTCCATTGCATGATATTGATGAAGATGAATTGACCGTTGTGGTAGAAAATATAATTGATGGATTGGTTTGGTTGAGCACATCAGTGGATAAAAAATTTTGCACAGAAACTTTAAGTCAATATTGCAAACGAATAAAGGAGGAGAGGTCAACCACACATTTGATCGTTGAATATTTCTAAGTTAATGATGTTCAAACTGATCGATCACAGAATGTCATTGACCATAACGTCATTGAAATAAATAAAATTGCACCAAACCATCTCAAGCAACTGTGCAGTATTTTATGCTCCGGAAAGCAACCAAAATCTCCGAGTAAAAAGAGAAAGAATGAATCTGAAGTGGATATTGGTACCAAAATACCAATTGATGCTCAGAAAATATTGAATTTATATATCAATAAAGAGAGGATGTCCATTGAAGACGTCGAAAATAGTTCACAGTTTGTTTATCAATGTTGTTACCCTGATTCTTTGGTCACCAAACTCAGAACAATTCCATTTTTTGGTGCAACAATCAGCTGTGAATTCGTTGTTGTGGATATGTGTAATTGTGCTATTCCATGGACAGAAGAAGACATGCTGGAGTTTTTGTACTACCTTGAAACAAATCAAGAGGAATGTACTTGTATTTTTCTAGCTGATATGGAGAACTCTTGTATGATTTCTAAAGCTTTCACAAGTTGGAGCAAGAAATAAAAAAAACATGTTACGGTGAATCCTACAATGGGAGTATATAGAGAATTCTCCGGGGACCTATTTAGAGGATTCTCTATTATACAATGTTGGTGCATTGGAAATGATGAGGATATTTTATCTACCTCTAAAATCGATATGGATTGGAAGGACGAGGGCCTACCAATGCTTGATTTACCTCGGCCCAATGTTAACAATGATAGTGCGAGGAGCCATGTGTTTCCAAAAGAAAGGACACAGGAATTCTGGGATCACATAGTTTCCAGATAGGTCTCTTATGAAGGCACAATTCTTTCATTGTACGCAGGAGGTAGGCTTCTTCGTTCGTTGACCAAGTCTCCAGAAAGAATAGTAATTTCTATTGTGGAGACAGTACAACAAGAGTTGTTCATGAATAGCTTCTACCATGAATGGGGTATAAAACAAGGTATTTCTATTAACATTTTCATATGTCTTTGATTTTATTTTACTTTTTTCTCAAACAAGGTATTTCTATTAACATTTTCAGATGTCTTTGATTTTATTTTACTTTTCTCAGTCGGTTATGTTCAATAACTTCTTTAAATTCCTATTCTACTGCAGCTTCAAATAAAGAGCATACCCATGTATCCTCCAATCGAATTACAATATCCGATGATGAAACTGAAGGTGATAGACAATCTACAAAGAACTACAAAACAGGACAAGAAGGTAAGAAATTAGTTTTCACAGATCATGGTTAAATTAAGTAAATTATGAAAGGGGATAGTGACCTAGAAAAAATTATATAAAATGTATACCTACACATTTCCAAGTCAACATGTGGATCGTCCACAACCAGAGCAGGCATCGATGATGTCCCTGGAGATTGGCCAGCAAGTCACATTGGAGAATAAGGGACCAGGCGGGAGCTTGGACAATAATGAACAAGGCGAGAGCTTGAACAATGCAGCACAAGAAGAGGGCTTGGTGAGTATTGAACCTAGAGAGGGCACCTTGGTGTCAAAATGCGATGTCTCCAGCGATGTTACTCACCAGTCAAATGTTGGCCTGCCATTGATAGGTAAAAGACAATATTTTCTACTTACATTGATAAAAAAAATTATTCTGAAGTATATAAAATGACAAACAATATTTCTGTGCAGCTCCCCATACAAAAATGTTAATGATATTAGAAATGGAAGGTTTTCTATATCGGAAGAAAGTCACAGAAAATGACTCCAAAAGAGATAAGAAAGGGGAAAGAGTAAAAAAGGGGGAAGAGACTACTCTAATAAATTGTGAATTTAAATATAGAAAAACTTCATGAGTCATGAACAAATGCCATTCGATTTTTGGATTTACTTTTTTCCAAATTCAATGTTGGTATTTGGACATCTAAATGTGGTGTCAATGAGGGGAAGGTACTGCTTACAAAATTTTTGTTGGCATGCGGTAAAGATAAATCATATGAGAATTTTTTTTTATTTATTTGGTTTCGAGATAGATGTACCTCCGATCAAGAAGTAAATACACAAAAAAATATGGAGAGTGTGTGGAAGGAGTTCCCAATGCAAACTTCAGAAATTAATACATTAATGATTGTTTTGGAGAGTGATGTTGAGAAAGCAGTTCCATTTCAAAACTGTATTTCGTGTAATCCCTTTATTGGATTGTCCCTTCGGATAGATACTGAATTAGTACATGGACTTTGGCAGCATTTGAGTAAAATGCAAGAATCAGCTGATATCAGAAACTATCAAATGTAACCTGTCATTGGCTAAATTTTGTAGATGTAATCTATCATTGCCTATTTTAAACCATTCAATGTGTTTTCTATTTTTCCGGAGACATTGCTATTTTTGTCTGAATGTAACATATTATTAGTTCAGTGTGATGCTTTTATTAAATCAATTGAATCTGTTGTGATCATTAACTTCATGAACAAATTTTTGTTGTTGTTGTTATATATATAGTCATTGTTCTTGTATGCAGTGAGGATATTATCATCGCAAAAGAAACTATTGGTCCTGGGAGTAGAGGGATTTCTCTTTGGAGTTTGGATGTTATCCAACTTTGAAGATTCTTCCAAACAACCTCATTTTGTCCATAAATGCTATCATTATTACACACGCATGTTCAACCGCAAAATTATCAATGTTGCCAAAGAGCGTTTCGACATTGGTCTTTGGTTTTCCTTGCTCGACAACATGGAAATTAAAAATTTCCTAGATGTATTTGAATGGTTGAAAAATGAAGAATTTGTATTTATTTGGGGTCGAGAGCAATGTGAACCTAGTACTATTTATAATCGCTCAGTGTCTGCATACTATAATGTTGGTGAAGTACCAAACATAATATACAAAAAGTCCTTCAAGGATGTACTTATCTAATATGGAGATATATATAAACAAACGGACATGTTGTTTATAGATGAAGGGCAATCTCAATCAACAAATAATAGCAAGGAAAATTGCTTGAAAATGCCAACTAGTTGGAAATTTGACGGTTCACAAGAGAGAGATATAACTATAAAAGCAATGTTGTGTGCTCTGTTGAATTATCTCGTGCCTCGTTAAAAAATGGGGCATTGGTTAAACACATTGAATTTGACATGGCCGTCATATTGTACAAAACAAATTCATTTAGTGATTTGTATATTTTTTTACAGTTAATCCTACATTTAATTGATGTAAGTTTTATTGCACAGTTCTCATCTTATTTATGCACATCATACCATGTATATGGTAATGTGTTTAAAAAATTGTTGAACTTGAAATCACTATACTTAGAAACATTGAACCATAATATTTTATTGACTGGTTTGTGTGTGTGTGTGTTCTTTGTTTGCAGATAGTACTAGAAAACCATTGATCTTTTTTTATTTCAATGGTGTTTTGTTACACGCAATACATAGAAAACATAAACTCGGATTGCAATGACCATCGGACGTTGAAACATCAACAAAGTATTATTTTATACGCCCAGGCTTAAAGGGGTTTTTTGAAAAATGCTTTCGTATTTTTGAGGTTGGGGTATGAACATCTGCTCAATGAAAAAATGTTGACGAGTTTTTGCCTAGATTATTACAAATAATAGGATTGAAAAGGGAACAATTTAGATTAATTTTAACACAGGAAAATTGTTCTTCCGTAACTAGAGAGGGTTTTAAGGATGTTGGAAATCCTAATGTATATCGCAAGCCTTTAATTATAGTTTAGGACACTTTGAACCATGGTTGGGATCGGACAAATACTGTGATTGTCGATGACTCCGGGGAAAAACATGTTTCTAACGATGAAGGAAACTGTATTATAACAAAAACTTATAATTATTCCGACGATGTTGACGACACATTTTTGTTAGATGGATTATGGCCTTGCTTGCTGCACCTAGATGGCATGAGCAATGTGAAGCCAATTGTGAATAAAATAAAAATGGAAGTATTTTGTTAAATAATACACTTGAATGTTTGTTTGTACTAGTATGTCCTGTTTCACTGTGATTATAATTCTTGTAAAGTGTCAAGTTTGGTTTCCGAAAATGTAACTCTGTTTAAATTGTATTGTTAAATCATAAAGCATATAAATCTGTGTCCTTGATTTATCATCATATTAAGTTAATTTGCTAAGTTAAGTTATTAAGCATCTAATTAACAGTTCCATAACTAGGCTTATGCCTATCATTTTAAGAACATACAGGAGGCATCCATCCATCAATGAGGTTGTGAAAGCATAAGGATACATGTATTACATAAATGGAGTTTAGCCATTCATCATTCACATACAAAATTAATACAATAGATAGCTTATGCAATTGAAAGAAACCTCATTCATGAATATATATTAACCTTCTAACAGGCTTAACATAGCATATTCATGGCTTACATTTATTTACACATAATTTCATTCCACAGATTGAACAAATAGTACATGTATGTTCCATGAGGTTACTTGACTCACTAGAGAGCCGAAGTAAACTAGATATTGTCAAAAAGACTTCCTAGAAAATTACAATAATTTCTCAAAAACAATCTGAGAATTTCATCCTTCTGCCAGAAAAATAATTTTTTTTTAGCTATTTAGAAACTTAGCCCTTCTAGGTCAAAAAGCAGTCCAAAATATGGCTTAGTAACAGAACTTTACTGATCCCTTATCAAAAAATAAGTGATCAATAATTTCCTCCCAAAACAAATAACCAACTTCTTTTTTCATTGCATCTTTTGAAAGCTTATTTGCATCGATGTTGTGCTGCCTATATATATGATCAATAATTTCCTCCCAAAACAAATAATCCAAATTTTGTTGGCGCATGCTATATGTTATTTCATTACAGATGTAATAATTGCATTTCTCAGACCGAAAGGTTCTAAGCAATTTCCTGGCAATTCATTACAGTTAATCATTATGGGATCTTTAATGCTCTTCTTAAACACAAAGACTAATATGGGCAATTTGTTAGTCGTCATATTCCATAGAAAAAATGTTGCTATTCAATTTTGAGAGGGTAATCTTGCTATGAGTGAATTTTCATTTCCTGGTTGTGTTGTGGTTAAACCCGCATTAGTAACCTCGCTATAGTCAATGTGCCAAATCAAATATGCCATGTGTCATAATATCATCATTCCACTAGTCACCCTAGGATATCGTTGTTACAATTCCCTCCTAAATGAAGGGTCGACCGATCCCTCTTGTATTATCCATTATGGCTATAGCTGAATTGATGGATAAAGGTTTTGATAATTAACTATGGAAAGAAGGGGCGGCAGATCCTTCTCGACGTAAAATGGAAGTTGGGAAAAACCATTTTTATATGATATAACTTCCAAGGTGTTATATTTTTACAATTTCCTTGTAATTGAAGGGTCGGCCGACCCTTCCTATTCCTCGTATTATTTTCAGATTAATTTGACACTTGAAGAAGGGTCGGTCGACCTTTCTGACTACCAATATTCTTTTCATAATATTTCGACACCGTAAGTAGGGTCAGTCGATCATTATTGTGTTCTCCGTTATGGACATAGCTGAATTGTTCTATTTGATGTCCATGAATTTACATTTCCCCTTAGATATTGTAATGCTTGTTATACTATACCATGTACCCTGTAATTCTTAGTAATTAATCTTGGCCATTATGTTGTGTCGCTCTTGCACTGCTGGAAGGTTCCTTCACCGACTAGCTGGTTGCAACTCTGGTACCTCGGCCCTATACGCATTCAAAGCAGCCCCATTCGCTTTGCTCCATGTCTACTAGGGAGCTCGATCTCTACCAGTGAGCTTCCCCATTCTCTTTGCTCCATCTGTAACTGCGGAGCTTCCCCATTCTCTCTGCTCCATCTGTAATTAGGGAGCTACCCCATTCTCGAGGAATAATTCCTCCCAAATCATTTATGAGGGAATTGTGCAAATATTCAACCTATGAAGTATAGGCTGTGAATTCATGTATATCCTGAATTGTGAAGACTGCAAAAATACTAAGAACAAGAAAGGTAGGTCGACCCTTCATTAAAGCTGAAAAAAATGGTGAAAACGACCCCTGAAAAAAACTTGTAGTAAAATCCACACAGCAGGTAATTTTCGAAGATGAAATATAATAAAAGGAAAGAGAAACAAAATCAACATATTTATTAATTCTTCTGGTTAAATCTGGGCCGTAAGATTAAGACAAGTCGACAGTTGCGATCTAATCTGGGGAATGCAGTTTGTGGGTTGCAGAAATGCATGTCGCAGATCCATTATTTAAACTCTTCCCGCAATTCGCAATCATGTATAACTAGATACCCACTTCAACAAGCTATAGCATAATATCATGGTGCGTGCATGTTTCTGAAACTGTGAATTATGGCGGGCATTCTATCAAAGTAGTTTTGACTACTTTTTCCATACTTTCTCAATTTCCAAAGTTTCACAAACTTGCCATACTTTTTGAGAATGATGTCAGATTGCAACATTGACGAAATGATAGCACGGTACCACCAGAACACCATCTTGTGTCTTTCTAGCCTCATGACACATTCCATGTCATCATAGATGTGATGTCATCACTTCCTTTGGTGACAGTTCTCTCTTTGAGGCTCACACGTGTGAGATATTCCCTTTCCAAAATAGAGATTAATTCATGTATAACCATAATGGTCAAGAATGGAAAAATACAAATCGCAAGAAGGGTCAACCAACCCTTCTGGCAGTCTGAAACTAGCATGAAAATAATATTGGGAAGAAGAAGCGTCGGCTGCCCCATCATTTATGAGGGAATTGTGGAAATATTCAACCTACGAAGTATAGTCTATCAATTCATTTATATCCTAAATGGTGAAGACTACAAAAATACTAAGCACAAGAAGGGTCGGTCGACCCTTCAATTAAAAGAGAAATGAAATACAATTAATCGACGAAGGTTGGGAAAACATTTCCCCACTACCGACTTCCGTAGTATGTGGTGGTGATCAGGACATTGCCTATGATATAACATGTAAACAATCTTTTTCTCGACTTCCGACTACTGACAAGAAGGATCTGCCACCCCTTCTTTTAGTAGATAATTATGAACACCAATATCTGACAACTCACCTATATCCAGAATGGTGAACACAAGAAGGATCAAACCATCCATCTTACAGTCTAATACTATTAAATAATAGTAGGCAAAAGAAGGGTCGACCGCCCCTTCATTCATTTATGTCGAGCCTCGTTCAAAAGAAAAAGTATGGTTTTGGAATCTGGATTTTGGCACTTTGGAAACGGATTTTGTGGTTTTGGAACCGGTTTGGTCACTTTCGGAACCGGATTTGCACTTTTGGAACCAGTTTTGGCTCTTTAGGAACCAGTTTTATCACTTTTTGAACCTTGATTTGGCACTTTCGGAATCGGTTTTGGCACTTTCGGAATCGGTTTTGGCACTTTTGGATCTAGTTTTGGAACCTAGATTTGGCAGTTTTCGAACTGGATTTTGCTTGATTTTGGAGTTTATAAAGGTGGTTTTAGCCCCATCTTCAAAGTGACTTGAATATTTTAGACATTGATTTTCTCACCTTAAAATTTAGAACATTTACAAATTCACACTTTTCAAATCAAAAATTGCATTTTTTTTATTTTAAATTCACACTTTTTGAATTGAAGTTCATAGTTTTATAACAACAAACTACAATTTAAGGTTCATAAGTAGTAAAAATACACACCATTCCAATAGAAAAACACCCTTTTCAAAGCCAATATTGCCACTTTCAGAAGGTCCTTTTCAATTGCATTTTTATATTTTAACTTCAATTTCAAAATAATTTAAAGTCGCTAAATGTTTTAGATTCTCCTTATCCTTAATCAGATCATCTCCTTTGAAGGAGTAATAAAATACTAAAATTTTATAGGAGCTTCGACTTGTAGACTTACAAGCACTAGAATCATTCCAAACATGAAGGAATGTACTAAAACAACAGTCGATGACTGCTGCAAGTGTCTTTGAAAGAATGAAACCAAATCATTCACTGAATACATCATACCTCCTACACAAGGTGGTAGTATAAGTAACCTTCAAAAAGTGTTGAAAATCCCATAGTCATCCAAGGATTCCAATTTTCATCCCATTAAATTGGCCTAGTTACTCTTGGATGTAGACACCTGGAAAAACTTTAGAAAGCCTCCTACCCTGATGATTTTCCCATCTTCAACTACAAAGGGAATATTCTTGCAAAGAATGGTAAGCTCTCCAGGCAAGATGTAGTTATTTGTTGATGAATAGTGCAAAAAATGTGCGATGGTGATAACAAGTTTACTATCTGTTAAGTCTAATACTACATCATCGAGCTCTGATACTACATAATCACCAAGTTTAGTATCAGTTAAGTCTGATACTACTGTCTTACGTTGGTGAGCTGACATTTGGTGAGATGAAATCCATCGAGGAAGAAACATAAACGATTGATAACAGTCTGTTTTTTCATTTTGTGGAGCTGGAAAGTCTCGAG
The DNA here is from genome assembly GCA_027924585.1 of Larix kaempferi. NCBI lineage: Eukaryota > Viridiplantae > Streptophyta > Pinopsida > Pinales > Pinaceae > Larix > Larix kaempferi. Next base: position 17,951,872 of record BSBM01000765.1, on the reverse strand, counting down.
ATTTTCGATTGTCTCATGGGACTGACTATAAAATGTAGTGGAAATGGGTGAGGTGCACATCTTTAAAACGAGTGAAACCAGTTATGCGCAGTTAGAAGAAGCTGACAGCATGATCTAGAGGCACAGAGATTCGAAGATAGCCTAGACATGGCGGTATTGCATCTCAGACTCTTGAATACCTGTATAGAAAACAAATAGTTGTTTAATATTACGCTTATGTAAAAAGAAACCATTTCCAACAAATGCAAAAATAATCGTTTTATTGCAGCCAACGCGTGAGCACACATATCATCATGCACAATAAAAATAGAGAAACTGTTCCTAAATTTCCAAGTGCACCATAACAGTTGGTCTGGGCATCCCGCTTGAACATGTTAGATCCTAACATAGTTTGTCTGGGCATCCTGCTTGGATGGGTTAGCTCCTAACACCGTAGTTAGTGGAAGAAAAGGCATTCAACCCATGAAATATACTTTGCAAATGATAAGAAAACACTTAAATTAGACACGTATATAATAATGACTACAAAAATTCTTTCTTACTGAGAAAAACCTTTTGCAGATATGTAGTCTTTCAAGGTTAGGAAGTTGCTCCAATAAGTTGAGAAGAGGAAGAGGCTTCCGAATATGGATATCGAGATTCTTCAATGATTTCAAGCTACCTATTATCTCCCCAAATTTCTCTGCAGGAAAATGGTGCATTAGATCCATTAGATGAGAACGTTTCTTCATCTACCTATATGAGAATGTTTCTTAATCTCCCTATGTCCCCTCCTAGTTGCAGGAACATAATGAAAAATCCATGCATACCCACGGAACATAAGGCAAACAAATTGAAAAATTCCATTTCATTTTGCTGTGAGTGGGCACTGTGTTGATGGATTAGCCTATATATAGTGAGTCGCCACTATGTTGATGGATTGTATGGGATGGCAGTTTGGGACGGATGGGGAATGGTAATTATCACATTATGGAGGGATCATTGTGGTCAAAGATATCATCTGTAGAGACTATAGATTTTGCTGGAGTAATCGTACACGTATCACTCCAATCGATTCCTTGAAAATCCAATGGCCAACATGCCTGTTGCCAGTGCATTAAATGGCCAACATGTCTGCTGCCAGTGCATTAATAATATTCGCCATAAATGATGGATTGTATCACTGGTGTGAATAATCTCATCATGCTGTCAGTCCACATAATGTTTATGTCTTGTCACCAACAAAGTCTCTAGTTCGGGTCAATGGTAATTATCATAGTATGGCGAGATCATAAGCTGGGCACATGAAACCATTTGGGTTTGATGGCCGATTAGAACATGAAACATACGCACAGAATATTCAAAACACGGTCTTTGCCTTCGATACCTTTGCTTTTGGAGGATTTAGGTGTCAATATTTCCAATCCACAGGTGTCAACAATTGCAAGTATCTAGATGATTCAACGTGAATGACCAAGATAATAGGGTGTACCGACAGCTAGAGAGGCAGTGATACTGTGAGACCACAAATGATACTATAATTATTCACTTCCTCTTGTAGTTCACCCAAGCATATTTAAAACATTGTGTTTAATAGAGAATAAAATGTAGCATGGATTCAGTGGTGCTCAGAGGAGAAAATATTCTATACGAGTCAATACTATAATTAAACTATATTTCTAATACTCAATTTTCCAAATCAAATATGCCACATGTCACAATATGATCCTTCCACGTGTCACCCTGGGATACTAGATATTAACATTTAAACAACAAAATTTATAGATGTTTTGCTTCAAAGGCTTGGTTGGCAAGTGGAAATATTCTTAGAGAAAGAGCGACCACTCTTTCTCCAAGGTCGTCTATTGTTATAATTCCCTCGTAAATGAACGGTCTGCCGACCCTTCTTATTCCTAATATTCTTTTCATAATAATTTGAGACTGCAAGAAGGGTCGGTCGATCCTTCTTGTGTTCTCTATTATGGATATAGATGAATTGTTGGATAAAGGTTTTCACAATTTACTACGAAAAAAATGGTAGGCTGATCCTTCTTGTCGGAAAATAGAAGTTGGGAGAAATAATTTTTATATGTTAAAACATCCAAGGCGTTCTATTTTGAAAATTGCCTCGTAATTGAAAGGTTTGTCGACACTTCATATTCCCAATATTATTTTCATAATAGTTCGACACTGCAAGAAGGGTTGGTCGACCCTTCTTGTGTTCTCCATTATGCATATATCTGAATTGTTGGATAAATGTTTTCGCAATTAACTACGAAAATAAGGGGTGGCCAATCCTTCTTGTCAAAAAACAGAAGTCCGGAGAGACCATTTTTATATGTTATAACTTAGCCGATTGACTGGCTATTCAAACAATGAGTGAATATTTTAGACATTGGATTTTTCACCTTTGTAGGTAACTTCATTTCTGAAGCAAGGGATTGTTTAGGTACCTAAATTCATGACCATTAGAGGTACGTACAAATTCTAATTGTGAGGTTATAGATCCTAGCAATTGTTTGTTCACTGTAGAAATTGAATAACTATTACATTGAACAATACATGCATCAACATTGAATAGAGTTCCCACACAATCACCCTTAGCAAACACCATAGATTACTAGACCATTTTACACCCTTTGTTAGATAAAAGGAACCTGACACAAACATGAATAAGTTTTCTTAATAATACTAGGTTACATGCAAAACCTGGAATGTGTAAAACTCCATTGATCCTCTTCACTATACCACCAAGGAATTTGATCAAGACTCTGCAATGACAAACTATGTTGAGAGGAGAATCGCAAATCCATTATTCGAACTGTTCCCGCAATCCACATTGCGGGTTGCGGAAACACAGAATGCAAACATTTACAATAATCTTCCCAGAATCCGCAAATGTGAGTTGCGGGAATCAAATCCGAATATCCAGTAATTCACCTGTATCAAGACTAGTGAACACAAAAAGGATCGGATGACCATTCTTGCAGTCTAGAACTAGTATGAAGATAATATTGGGTAGAAGAAGGGTCAAACTGCCCCTTCATTTATGAGGGAATTGTCCAAATATTCAACCTATGAAGTATACGTTGTCAATTCATCTATATCCTGAATAGTGAAGACTGCAAAAATACAAACGTCACAAGAAGGGTCGGTCATTCCATCATTTAAAGGAGAAATGAAAAAATATTAAATCTACGAAGGTTGGCACGACAATTCCCCACAACCGACTTCCATAGTATATGGTAGGGATCATGACATTTCCTTAGTTATAACATCTAAACAATATTTCTCGAGACTTCCGACTACTGGGAAGATGGATCGGCCGCCCCTTGTTTTAGTAGATAATTGTGAACACCAATATCCAATAATTCACCTTTATCCAGAATAGTGAACACAGGAACGATTGTACCACCCTTCTTGCAGTCTAGAACTATTATGAAAACAATAGTGGGCAAAAGAAGGGTCGGTTGACCCTTCATTCATTTATCTCGAGCCTCATTCAAAATGGGGTGTCGGTTAATGAAATTCAACTTCAAATGACCATCATATTGTGTAGACACCAATTCATTTGATAAATTGTATATTTTTTACTACTTCAAATGACCGTCATAATTATTATATCGGAACTACGCAAAAACCAATTTCAAAAGTGGCAATATCAAAAGAAAAAGTATGGTTTTGGATCCTGGATTTGGCAATAAAATCCACACAGCAGGTAATTTTCGAAGATGAAAAATAATAAAAGGAAACAGAAACAAAATCAACATATTTATTAATTCCGTCGGCTTAATTGTGGGCCGTAAGATTAAGACAAGTCGACGGTTGAGATCTAATCTGGGGAATGCGGAAGACGAGTTGCGGGGGTTTAATTGTTTTGAAATATATACAACGTTCCCACAATCCTCAATTGCGGGTTGTGGGACTGCTACTTGAAATAAAAACAAACCAATGTTTCCCAAAGTTTCCCACAATCCGCAATCCGAATTGCGGGTTGCAGAAACACATGTCACAAATCCATTACCCAAATAGTTCCTGCAATCTGCAATCATGTATAACTATAGATAGCCACTTCAACAAGCTATAGCATGATATGATGGTGGATGCATTTTTCTGAAACCATGAATTATGGCGGGCATTCTCTCAAGCACTTTTGACTACTTTTTCCATAGTTTGTCAATTTCCAAAGTTTCACAAACTTGCCATACTTTTCCATAATGATGTCACATTACAACACTGACTCAATGATAACACCAGAACACCATCATGTGTCTTTCGATGCCATGCCATCATACATGCCATGTCATCATACATGCCATTTCATCATACATGTCATGTCATCATCATACATGCCATGTCATCATACATGTCATGTCATCATCACATATTCCATATCATCATAGATGCCATGTCATCATACATGCCATTTCATTACTTCCTATGGCGCCAGTTCTCTCTTTGAGGCTCACACGTGTGAGATTTTCTCCTTCCAAAATAGAGATCAATTCATGTATAACCATAAGGGTCAAGACTGCATAAATATAAATGATAAGAAGGGTCGGCCGACCCTTCGAGCGGTCTAGAACTAGTATTGAAATAATATTGCACAGAAGAAGGGTCGGTCGCCCCTTCATTTATGAGGGAATTGTGCAAATATTCAACCTACGAAGTATAGGCTGCAAATTCATGTATATCTCGAATGTCGAAGACTGCAAAAATACTAAGCACAAGAAGGGTCGGTTGACCCTTCATTTAAAAGATAAATGAAGAAAAATTAATCTATGAAGATTGGGAAAACATTTCCCCACTACCGTGTTCCTCATTATGTGGCAGGGATTGGGACATTGCCTATGTTACAACATGTAAACAATATTTATCCTGACTGCCGACAAGAAGCATCGGCCACCCCTTGTTTTAGTATATAATTGAGAACACAAAAATCCGACAATTCACTTGTATCTAGAATGGTGAACACAAGAAGGATCGAACCACCATTCTTGCAGTCTAGAACTTTAATGAAAATAATAATGGGCAGAAGAAGGGTCGGTCGCCCTTTCATTCATTTAGCTCGAGCCTCATTCAAAAATTTGGTGTTGGTTAATGACATTCAACTTCAAATGACCATAATATTATACAGACATAAATATCAAAAGAAAAATTATGGTTTTGGAACCTAGATTTTGGCACTTTTGGAAATGGATTTGGTAGTTTCAGAGCCGGTTTGGTCACTTTCGGAACTGGATTTTGCACTTTTGGAACCGGTTTTTGGCTATTTAGGAACCGGTTTTGTCACTTTTGGAACCTTGGTTTGGTACTTTTGGAATCGGTTTTGGCAATTTTGGAATCGGTTTTGGCACTTTCAGAACTGGTTTTGGCACTTTTGGAACCGATTTTGGCACTTTTGGAACCTGAATTTGGAAGTTTTGGAACCATATTTTGCTTGATTTTGGAGTTTAGAAAGAAGGTTTTAGCCCTGTCTTCAAAGTGACTTGGACAGGAATATGTCCAAGTTTAATGAAATAAGCGTTCTAAGGGTAAAACATTCAGATTAACTTGGGTTTTCAGCTAATTCAAAAATACATCACAATTTTTAACACAATATGTAACCTTTCTTTTAGTGCCTATTGCTAACTGAACTAACTAAGAATTATCAAACTTTTCTATTCTTAACTTGCAATTTTTCACTAATTCAGGTGAAATGTAACTCAAACTTGCACCTGGATCTATCAAAATAGAAATAGATCAGTTTTGTAGCATACATTTTATTTTGACCATGGACGTTTAATGATCTGCTTGTCGATTTTCCAGTGCTGCATTTATCCTTGGCATTTCTCTTGCCACATCACCAATTGTTGGCTCCACTTGTATGCTATGAATATTGTTGACTGTCCTTTTGTTGCATGGGAAATCTGCTTTCTTATGTGGTCCACTGCAATCAAAACACTTCAAAGGACCTTTATGTTCAGCATACCTGGTGTTGTTATTGTTATTAGGTACATTTCTTGCAACAGTAAAATTATGTGGTGCATTACTCCTATAGTTGTTATTACTTGGAAAAATTCCGTTATTAAATTTTTTCTTAAAACTGCCAGAATTTTGATTAAAACTTTTCTTTTTATGCTTGAAATTATTAGACTTATTACTTTTCTAGTGAGTTGTTCCTTCTCTTTTTCTATTTTGATCAAAACAAAAATTAGCTTTACTCATAGCCTCTTCCAAAGTGGAAGGGTTATCATACTCGATCAGGTCTTTTATGTTGAAAGGTAGACAACTTAGAAACCTTTGTACCTTAGGCTTCTCTTCGACCATGTAAGGTACATACCTTAGCAAGCTAAGGACCTTGCTGCACAACTCCTTCATGTTCATAGTACCCAATTTTAAATCATAAAACTCTTTTGACTTGTCTTCATAGTATTGTTCTGACAAGAAATTTTTCTTAAATAACTTTTTAAACATATTCCAGGTTACGTCTCTTTCCTTTATGCTCTTAATTATTTTAAGATCCTGCCAGCAAATATTCGCCTTTCTGATCAGATTGTAAATAGCCATCTTGGCCTTTAACTGAGAAGAGTAATCGTAAATATTAAAGTACTTATTCATTCCAGACAACCATGCTTCAGCTCTCTCACCCTTTTCAGTTTCGCCATTAAAAGTTGGTGGCTTAATCTTTTTAAACTCTCCAATAATTTGTTCATGATGCTTATACTTCCTCTTCTTGGAACAACAATCACTGTCACTATTTTCAAGATCGAATTTATCATTACTTTGATCAGATTCAGATGAAGAGTAACTAATACTTTTACCATTATTTGTCTTCTTGTGTTTATGTTTGTGGGACATTGTACAAGAATCAGAATTTACTTATGATTTCCTTCCTATTTCTTCATGATGGTATTTCTCCATTAGAATCTGATTTAACTCTTCCTGTGCTTTCATAATACATTCATTTTCTTCTTTAATAGTTCTTATCTCAGATTTCAAATCTTTTACAGTACGAAGAAGTTATGAAGATTGGTTATTTAATTCAACATATATTCCTTCATTATTATTATTGTTATTATGCTCATTACGAGGAGATCTGTCCTCTACTGATTCCTTCGGTATGTCCATACCTGCAAATTAATAACAAATCATTATGTACAAAAATAAAATTAAAATAAAAGTTAGTAACATAAACTTTCTGGTTTTTATTTTTTTGTTTGCGCGCATGAGCCTATTTTAGGCCTAGGGTTTGAACTCACGCTTTGATACCACATGTAACATCCCAAAAATTTACAAAAAAAATAAAAATTTTCGATATAGCTTTTGATGCATAATCTAACTGTGCGGAAATATAATAAATGTTTAAATGTCGTCTTGCTGTACTAAATGCTGTGTTGGTCAAAAGTGTAATGTTTGCGACAAGATGATTGATATCTATGTTTCGATGTTATTCTTACTCAACTGTACTTTCACAATTCTTTTGTTGTTTGATACAATCATATAAGTTTATATGTGTTAACTATTGTTCTTCTGTTTGATGATGAAGGGGTCCCACGGATTCCCCGAGGCTTACATAGCATTCGTGCTAAAGCATTTGAATCATCCTTTTTCGCAGATTACAGGTAAGAGCTTTAGTGCTTACGACATGTGACCGAAGAGTTTCTAACTAGTTTCCGTAATCTCCAAGGTCTTAATGGTTTAAGAGACAACATGTCAAAAATGGTATCGGTGAGAACTTCAATTAGCCTAGCTTATAAAACAGAAGTATGTCAATTGTAATATAATACTATACTACCTATTTATTACTTTGTACCAACAATGGATAGGATCAATATATCATTATCGTGAGAATTCTACTTCATGCAAACTATAAGGATAACAATTTCTATATGAAATGGCTAATTACAATTAGCGTGCAAATAAAATGCAATATCTATATGCAATTCTTTTGTATGCTCTTGAGCCTAAGAATTACATGCAAGATTTGATTTAAACTTTAACCTAGGAACTATTTGCAAGCTTAATATAAAATGCTATCCTAGGAACTATATACAAATTTATGATCAATCTCTAGCCTAGAGACTATATACAAATTCTATACTATATTAGAATATATAATTGTAGACTCTTATACATAATCCTATGAACAATAATTATATGGTATTGTGTGTGCATCTACGTGACCCTTTATAACATTATAGATTCCTAGCAATGAATCTGACACCACCTTGACTTACCACAAGGTGTTATTACATAACCGAGTTGTGTATTTTATCAACGAATCGATACATTATAAGAATGGGTGACATTAACACTATGAAGGTTTCGTGCTGGTAGGCACTTTGGTTTCCCTTTGCATTTAATACTCCCAACTGTCGAGGCAGTGGAATGTCTCCAGGGACATTGTCATGATGCTAGGCACGTGATGGTGTGGTGAGGGTTCAAACATCGTGACGTGCTGTAAGTGTTTTGGTTCGAAGTTTAACTGAGTTGTCCTCCTTGGTGGCTATGGTATTGATGGTGTCTTTAATATGGTTGTTGCTTGGGTTTATGTGAAAAACCCTTCGAATGATCTCCACCATTGATCAAGTAAGGTCTTTGACATTGGGATCTAACCCTAATCACCACTATGTTGATTCGAAGTTTATTGTTCCTTGGCATTCATTGTATTGTGTAATGGCTCTGTGGAGAGGCAGACAGGCCGAGAGCCTTCAGGGTTTCGTTAGCAGTTGTTTGTGGAGTGCCCACATTTCGAAACCATGACCTGTTGATGTTTAACTGGAACCTGTTGATATCTTTTTAGGGACCAATACTCTAGTGAGGGTTTTACAGTAGCAGCTTGTTGTTGTAAGGGTTCCAGGGTGATTAACAGTTCTACCTATCGGTTGCTTCGATATTTGGCTTTCCTCATTTGTTAAGTGATAGTTTCTCAGAGCTGTTCTTCCATTCTTCTTTACATTCGGCGATGGAGTGATGGTTACAGTTCGCAATGTCTTTGGCGTTCTGCTCCGAGAATTAACTAAAAGGTAATGTATGAGATCTTGAGGACGACACCATGATGATACTAGTGTACAATAAGTATGCATAGTGATCGAGGATGGATATAAGTTCAAAGACATGTAATCCAGGAAGCAAATATCAAGAGGGAGCACACTCCAGTAGTTCATGCAAGGAAGCAAATATTGAGAGGGAGTCCACCCTACAAACAAACAAAGATAAGTATTTCAATTGTCATTTCTTGTATATTTGATTGTTTAAATAATACTGTTCAAAGATGTATACACCTATGTTCCTAGACTTAGGTTGTGTATTATGCATATTAGAATAATTGCATTAATGAACAGTATACCACTAATATGCATGTGATGGGTAAGTGGCTTAAGGCACTGTAACACTTTCCATTGCTACTTATCTAGAATGAAACCTCTTTGCTAACATGTTGGGAGTTGTTCACACTCTTAACAATGTTCTGGTAGAGATTGGAAGGCATCTAGAAAGTTACGGGATATGGATAAATGTTGTATTGAAGTATTGGCTAAAATAATTGCATGACTATATGACATATTTCTTTATGTGTAAGAATTTGTTCTGAAAACTATGAGATGTTTCCAATCATGCAATTTAACTTGTCTTGTAGGAAATATCATATACCATCACCTACAAAAGAAGGACTACAACATTTGTTCCAACAACAAAGCTATCAATTGAATATATTGAAGAATGTGAAGTTCCTAGGATTTGGGATGTAGTAATGGAAGAGTGCCATGATCAAGGAATACCAGTCGATCATGAAGAATGATGTTTGGGATGTGGTCCCAAGAACTGAAGGGAAGTTTGTTGTGACTTCCAAGTGGATCTAGAAAATCAAGCATGTTGCAGATGGTAGCATAGAGAAATACAAAGCGAGGTTTGTGGCTCATGGCTTCTCCCAAAATGAGGGATAGATTATGAAGAGACTTTTATACCTCTAGCCAGATACACTTCCATCAGATCAGTACTTTCCCTGGCTGCAGTGATGAAATGGAAGATACACCAGATGGATGTCAAGACAGCTTTCTTGAATGGTGTAGTCGAAGAGGAATTGTATGTGGAGCAACCACTTGATTTTGAGACACATGACAGGGAGTCATATGTGTTCAGATTAAAGAAAGCCTTGTATGGATTGAAGCAAGCTCCTAGGACTTGGTATGGTAGGATAGACAACTTTCTATCCAGTTTGGGATTTACTAAGAGTAAAGCAGACTTCAACCTTTACTACAAGGTTGAGGAAGGCAATCCTGTGATGCTACTTCTATATGTGGATGACCTATTTGTTACAGGTGAGGATGGATTGATTGCTGATACCAAGAGGAATCTTCTTGCCATGTTCGAGATGAAGGACTTGGGTATGATGCACTATTTTCTAGGCATGGAGGTGTGGCAGAGTGCAAATGGGATCTTCCTTGGACAAGGGAAGTATGCAGTAGAGATCCTGAAGAGGTTTAGGCCATGGCCACACCTATGGCATTGAACCTAAAGCTTCTATGTGATGCTTCATCTGATCCGATTGATGTCACTGTGTATCGTCAAATGATTGGGTCCTTGATGTACGTGACGAACACGAGACCAGATATTTGCTTTCGGTGAACACATTGAGCCTGTTCCTGATGGATCCTAGAGGTGTTCACCTGGTTGTTGTAAAGCATATTCTGAGGTATTTGAAGGGTACAACTGATTATGGGCTCAAGTATGATGCGAATCAAAAGTTTAACCTGTAGGGTTATGTTGATTCGGACTAGGCAGGCAGTGCTGCAGATAGGAAGAGCACTTATGGGTGCTGCTTCAGTATGGGATCAGGTGTGATCTCTTGTTTTAGCAGGAAGCTGTTCTATGTAGCACTGAGTATAGCCGAGGCAAAGTATGTTGTAGCTTGGTCGACTAGTTGTGAGGCAGTATGGCTTAGGAAGCTACTGTCTGAGTTATTTGATCTCCCGTTGGATGCTAATAATATCTTTTGTGACAACCAGAGTTGTGTGAATCTTTCTGAGAACCCAGTGCTCCATGAAAGGTCGAAGCACATCGAGATCAAATATCACTATATCAGGGATATGGTGCAGAGAGGAGCAGTGAAACTCCTGTATGTTGCAACAGATGAGCATGTTGTAGATTTGTTGACGAAACCACTAGCCAAAGTGAAGTTTGAGTACTTCAGAGGGAGGCTTGGTGTTCTTCAGATTGAAGATACTTTGAGGAAGAAGGGATGGAACACATTTGCATAAGCCATTCCAAGCATGGTGAGAGGAGGATCCTTCCCATGGTTGTGGATGTAAGCGCTGTGTGATAAGCATTAAGACGATGCTCTAGTTGTTGTTCAGTATGATCAGTTGGATCATGTATATGTATATGCATTGGTTGGATGCTTGGTATGATCAGTTGGATCATGTATATGCATCATGTTGGATGTTGAATATGATCAGTTGGATCATGTATATGTATATGCATCATGTTGGATGTTGGATATGATCAGTTGGATCATGTATATGTATATGCATCATGTTGGATGTTGGATATGATTAGTTGGATCATGTATATGTATATGCATCATGTTGGATGCTTGATATGATCAGTTGGATCATGTAATTGTATATGTATCAAGTGGATACATTGTATGATCAGGTAGATCATGTATGATGATATGTATTAGGTGGATACATTGTATGATCAGGTAGATCATGTATGATGATATGTATCACATGGATACATTGTATGATCAAGTAGATCATGTATGATGATATGTATCAGGTAGATACTGTGTATGCATCAGGTGGATGCATTGTATGATCAGGATGATCATGGATGATGAGCTTCAGGATGTTGCTCTAGATGATATGCATCATGATGATGCTATGATGATGATCAGGATGATCATGTGATGATGTACATCAGGATGATGTATGGTGAGTATCAGGTTGATACTCTATGGCCATGGACAGGTTGTGCAGATAAGCATATAATAATGCCCTAGGAGATTTGCAGATACTCTTTTGAGGTTTTTCCTATGGCATATAATAGCGCCCTGGGATATCTGGAAAATGCTCTTTCGAGGTTTTGCTTGGGAGGACATATAATAGCGCCCTGAGAGATTTGCAGATACTCTTTCGAGGTTTTGTCCTATGGCATATAATAGCACCCTGGGAGATCCAATAGGTTGAGCTATGTGCTCGTAATCAATCCTGGGATGCTCTTTCGAGTTTTTTCCATGACCACATATAAAAGCGCCCTGGGAGATCCGATAGGTTGAGCTGTGTGCTCGTAATCAGTCCTGGGATGCTCTTGCGAGGTTTTCTGGTGACCACATATAATAGCACCATGGGAGATCCGATAGGTTGAGTTGTGTGCTCGTAAGCAGTCCTGGGATTCTCTTTCGAGGTTTTGTGGTGGGGTCACATCTAATAGCTCCCTGAGAGATCCGATAGGTTGGGCTGTGTGCCCGTAATCAATCTTGGGATGTTCTTGCGAGGTTTTGTGACACACGTAATAAGTCCTGAGGATTCCATAGTATGGCCAGTGATGATGAAGACCTGCAAGTGGTGGGCCTACATCCAACATGAAAAAGGGAGGCTATGTAGAACTTCGTATGACAAGTAGTTCAGATATTGATTGAGATAGCAGAAGCAGTGACGATGTCGATGATCGAGTGATAATGATCCAGAGAAGAAGACATGTGCTAGAAGACCTGTGTCAAGAAATACCTTCCTGGTTAAGAGGGAGTGTTGATGTAATTGTAACTTCGGAATATATTTCACCTATGTATATTGTATTCCTATAGAGATGTTATTATTCCTCTACACGGAAGTGTTTGTATTCCTATAGAGATGTTATTATTCCTCTATACCGAAGTGTAATCATTTACATTGTAAGTGTCGTAACTTATACTTGATGGGTTATTAGACCACCATGATGGGGTCGGCCCTGTATGAGTCGTGTGGGTAAAAGGGTTATTAGACCACCCTATTGGGGGTCGGCCCTATGAGCATTATGTTATGTGGTTAAGTTAAGGCCGACCTAGTAAAGGTTATTAGGCAAGTCAAGTCAAGTATAAATAGAGTGCGCGAGGCACTCTATTTGATCATTCACTTTCTCTCTCTTACACTCATTGGAGAGTGGTGCACTAGTGGATGAAGAGAAGCTGTTGCTAGGAGTATATCTCTTATGCTTGGGTTGTATCATTGCTCTATCTATCTCTGAGGAAGTTGCGGAGTTTTTCACCTTCTTGGTTTTCCCCGGTGAAACTCTGTGTCTCTTTTGTGCTTGCATTATTGTGTCCATGATTGATATGTTGTAGATATGTTGTACATGTTATTCTATGAGTTAAGATCCTAGATCAGATTGAAATTTCTGAAAAACTAACATTTGTGAGGGTTGTTGATTAAGTTTTGAGATTTGGACGGATGTTGAGGTAACTTATTGCATCAGTTGGTATTAGAGTGGGTAGTTATCCTCTAGAGGGGAACAAAATTGCAGCTCCATAAATGAATTTATGGGTAGAGTTGTAGGAGAAGTTAAGTAAATATTGAAACTCTAGTGTTGAGATGTTGGGTAGAGTTGCAGGTGGAAAAGTAAAAGAAGACAAATCCATCTAAGGTTATGTAGAGGCTATTGAGTGATTATAGGTAGCTCCAACAATTAAGTTGGGTAGATTTGTCCAGTGGAGAACGAGAAAACCCATTTGGGGTTTTGAAGATTTGGAAGGAAAATTGAAGTCTACTAGTAGTGTTGAGATAACTCCAATAGTGGATTGTTGGGTAGAGTTGTCTAGTGAAGGAAGTTACCCATTTGGGGATTTGGAGTTTAAGTGCATAAATGGGTTCCAAGAGACATGTGGAGGTTGTATGTTTGAATATAAGGTCATATGAAGTATTGGAATCAAAGGAAGTGTTCAATGAATGAAGAGAGTGGTGGTTAGACTGTAAGATTTTGAAGCAACACAAGGGATTGAGAAATCTTTGGGTCATGATAAGTTGGTAAACGCTTTGATGGAAAGGAGAAGACCCCTCACAGAGGATGGGGTCATGATGATACGAAAGTAGATTATGTTGAAGATGAATATTGTGGAGCATGATATGAAGCCATGCTTGGTAAAGAAGTCACATCAAAATGATGAAATGAAAAGGGAAACTGATGAAGACCTCACAATTGTTGAGGAAGAAAATGAATTGGATGAGGATAAATACAGTGAAAATGAATATGAAGTGGATAATAGAGGTTTTGAGGAGGACTATGAAGATGATTGTGGTAGCGATGATTATCATGATTATGAGAAGGATGGGATAATGGTGCATTACCCCAAAGAAGGAGAAATGTTGGAAGGTGTCCCTTAGAAGAGACAAATTGAGTTTGAAAATGAATTCGTGTGTAGAAGTGAAAGCAAGGATGAAGATAAAACTGTTAAGTTGGAAACAACAAAGATTGAAGAAAAGAAAATTAAAGACTCACAAAAGAAGAAAGAACAACAAATTAATGAAAATTTTAATGAGAAGGAAGTGGACATAGATTCCCACACAAGGGAGATTAGAATAGATGAAAAATTGAACTATGAAACATTAGGTTATTTAAGTTATTGTGGTGATGTTGTTGAGTTGAAAAATGGACAATGGTCCTGTGAGGGCTTGCCAAGAATACAGAATATGAAGATGATGGTGTTGAAATTATAAATTATAGGAGAACAAGCCTTAGAGGGCATTTGATTCAGTTAACAATTTCCTTGGTTGTGATTGTGGAGGTATAGAGAAAGAAGAAAGAAACCATGCTAGTACATCATGTGAAAAAGACAACCATGGTGTTGCTACAAGTGAAGAAAAGGACAACATTGTTGTTGACCTTGAAGTTAAATTTGATGCACTGGATGAAGATATTAAAGATTTTGAAAACATTATTGATGTTGCAATTGATGTTGAAGAAAATGACATTGAAGAAAATTTTGCAAAATAAATAACAAATCATAAGGAGACTGTGAAGGATGAAATTATGCATGTGTATGAGAAGACAAGAGAGGTTGAAATTGAAAATGAGGTGAGATATGATGAAAATGAATTCATTAATGAAGAAGAAGTAATTGGAATCAATAAAAAATGAAATTGATTTGGGATTTGATGAATGGAGAGGACAACCTACTTGTGGTTGTAAGTAATGAGGATGACATTGCCATAGAAGCAGTAGGAGCAATGGAGAAAGAT
Organism: Larix kaempferi; assembly: GCA_027924585.1. Classification (NCBI taxonomy): domain Eukaryota; kingdom Viridiplantae; phylum Streptophyta; class Pinopsida; order Pinales; family Pinaceae; genus Larix; species Larix kaempferi. Next base: position 17,936,696 of record BSBM01000765.1, on the reverse strand, counting down.
GGAACCCTTGAAATTGCTAATGGATTTGTCAAAGTTGAAAAAAGAAGAAATGGAGAAGGATCTTGAAGAGACCCATATTTATCTGATAATTTTATTGTTTATGAATATTTAGGTGTGTAAATTAGCATCGTGAAAGATACAAAATATGAAAGTAAAGATGAGGGGCGTGTTCAGTAGGTGCCAAGGTTGCTTAGCATGAACATAGGAAAAATAAAATGGAGAAAATATAAAGATGAAGATGATAAAAAAAATGAGGATGATTTGGAAATAATTGCAGTAGCTAGCCTGCAAGAGGCTGAGGAAAAACTTGTTTCTAGTATGCAAGAAGAGGTAGTCATGCATGTGAAAGATTGCACACTTGAAGGGAACACATGAGTATATGAGTAGCTAGAAGATAAAGTATTGCAAGTGGCATTTGATAAGAAGTGGCTCTTGGAGGAAGAATTGCTTCAAATTATCAGAGGGATGAACTAGAAATAATTTTTGGTAGTGATGGAGATCTACAGAGAAAGTTACAGAAGATGAACAAGAAATGACCTTAATGGATATAGAAGCTAAATAAAGATAAAGAGAAACTACCATGAGAAATGTTTGTGAAAATGAAGACTCTTCTATTATAGAGGAGCATGGGTATGATTATGAGGACAGATCCCATGTGGATGACGAACATGGAGAATGTATATGAGGACTGTCCTAGTAGCTATGAAGTAAGATGAAGGCACTACCTTAGTTGCGGTAGAAGACATAGATAAGGAAAATGAAATCATTGAAGTTGCATGTGTAGCAGTTTAATTTACAAGAGAACTGGAAGAGGAGATCATGCAAGAGAATTGTACCCTTACAATGTCTTTGCTTGTATAGATGTGGACAATAGTAGTAAGACTACAAAAGATGAGGCGAAACCATCTAATGAGGTGTTGAAGCTTCCAAGTAGTAGAAGCAAAATGAGAACGCTAGTTATTTGAACTTTGAAGCAACAAATATGAAGAAGCTTGAGGATGAGTTTTATGTTTATGAGGTTACTATTGATGATGTTGGTAAAAGGAATGAGATAATTAAATGCATGACATGGGTATTTAGGAAAAAGTTGAAAAACTGATGTTGAAAATGTTGATGTTGATAGCAATACTAAATCCATGAGAGGTGAAGATACAGGTGTAGGGCATCATGAAGGAATGCCAAGATTTCATAACATGACAACATCAAGGAAAGAATTGATGGATATGTTATACCTAAGCAATTCTTAAGAATTGCAAACATATGCAAAGAAAGTTACATCGATGAAGAATATGCTAAAGGAAGCAATGATCGTGTTCTTGGGTATGGGCCAAGACAATGTGCACAATATGATGGTGACAATGAGGAAGCTCTCATAGCCATATCAAAGGAAGAAAGGAAGTAGGAAACTAAGAAAGTTACTGAGATATCAATCAAGGTTGTAGAGAAGAAAAGGAGGGCCAAAGTGAAAATGAAGAAGCAAACATACACTTGGTAAAGGTATGGCAACAAGGAAAGCGGAAAATTCACAAGTGGTATATTGATTTCAACAAGTGACCTCAACATGAGGTCATGCTTATGTGTTATCTCGAGATTTTGATGTAGGAGAACTTGCTTGGAACATGGAGTTCTATTTCTATCTGACCAAGAGATCAACTAAAGATGATCAAGTGGTCCTTGTCAATTTCAAAGGCTAAAGGGTGCATAGGCAATGACCACATATTTTCCTTCGAAATTGATCTCAGTCGTCCATTTTTTTTATTTGACAACCCCTATCTCTTTGGATCTTGTCGGATCCTTGAAATTGGCACCACCTTTGCACCGCAAAATGTTGCTCACCATTGGATATACCTCCTCTATTTGATGACTTAGATTAATCTTCGGGTTGTGTACATATTTAATGACCATCCATGGTGGTGATTGAAATGGACGGAAGGTGTGTAGAGGTTGGTGATTGAGTTTTGAGATTCACAGGGGGTTGAGGTACTTGGTTCGATCATGATAGAATTTGGTTGGCAACTTGTTTTTCATGGCATCAAATGATTGAATTCCCATCAAACATAATATAGGAAAAACTTTTTTTTTCAAAGTGTCAAATTCCGAGAAGCCCGGGTTCAAATCCCCAAGGGGGATTGTTGTTCTTTCATGTGGGCAAGGCTACCATCCTTTAAGGCCTCTTTAAGGCCTCGTATGACCAAGATGACAATCAACTACTGTTTGACAGATCGTTCTCACATCCAAAATTAGAGCTGTTCCCCGCTCTAGACACCTACAATACTTGTTGGATGATTTGGAAGGTTCCTCTAGGTTAATATATATGAAAAACTCTTAAATTATAACTGCTTTTCAAAATTCCAACCTTGTTTCGACTAAATTGGTTTTCAAATTCCAACTTTGGTTTTGAATAATCTTCATGGTGATGACATGCCTATACTCCAAAGGAACACTGATTAACCATATTCGAACAGGAACAACATTCAGAGAATTTAAACAAAGGTCAAATACATGGTGCCATGGTTGTATAAAATGGTCTGTGTAAAAACAGGCCTTTTAGCAGGTCCTTCGGGCCGTTTTTCAAATGAAAACGTTTTCATTTTCTTCATCAGCACAATAGAGGCATATCCTTCCATTGCTAACATCCAAATTTTCCGTTTTATTTTTTGGTTTATTTTACCACCGTTAGCGTTAAGACTCTTAAATTTAGGATTTTCAGATTTGCAAGATTTGTTTGGTTGTATTCCCATTTTTCAGATTTTCGAGATTACTTTGATTGTATTCTTTCCTATTTTTGTTAAATCTTCGTCGTGGAATAACGTTTTTTTGCTATACTTTCAAGCTTCCAAATCTTGAAGCCAGGGTTTTGATGTTTGTTTATTTGTGAAGAGCCTGCATATAGTTTTATGATTATGGCAGGCTGTTCTGGTTGTTGAACAATATGACGGGAAGCAGAGGCAGAGACAGCAGGCTGAAAAGATTTGCCCCCTTAGGCAAGGATTTTGTTCCAAATTGTTGCGAAGGTGAAAAAATATGTGGTAAAGATATTAAAGATGATAAAATCGACCAGTCTGCCTGCAAAGAAGATGAAATATCCAAGTTGAGGGAGCTTAATCAAGTCCTTCTGGAGGAAATCCAGATCTCACGAAAAGAAAAGGCTCATTTGTCACAGAAATTCGCTCAAATTGAATCACAGAATAACGAACTTGAAGCGGTCAAAAGAAATTTCCAGTCTGAGATGGATGATTTGTATGGCGGTCTCATAGAACAAGTGAAACTCAGGGAAGAACTAAGAAAGCGGCTAAAGGAATCTGAGAAAGATACAGATGAGCTCAAGGAACAGCTGAAAGATTTACTTCCGCATCACATCGTAACACGACATTCTGTTCAAGAGGAGCTAGACAGTACCAGGCGTTTGCTTGAGATTCAGATTAAGAGAGTTGAAGAACAAACTGTTGAAAATGGTAGACTCAAGAAGCAGGTTGAAGAGTTGAGTAGATTATCTGGAGAATTGGAGAAGAAAAACTTGGAATTGCTGAAAGATAATGAACAAGAAGGGAAGATTATTGAGTCATTACAAGAAGAGAATGTTTCTCTTGGGAATGAGAAAAGTTTGCTTCTTAGGAATCTAGACGAGGTAACCAGGAGATCTGAAGAAATTTCCAAAAAATGTTTGGAGAGTAACCTAAGAATGTTGGAGCTAGAAACCCAGTCATGGTTATTTCATACAGAGTTGGCATCAGCAAAGTCAGCATATGTTGACGTAACTATTCAACTGAATAAGATCAAAGAAGATATGGATAAATTATCACATGATTCATATCAGATCCAAGAAGAAAAAGAGGCCTTAGATGAAAAATTGATGTTACAGTTATGTAGAAATAAAGCACTTGAAGAAGAGTTACTCTCTGTTAGATCTTCTTTTGAAGAAATGAAGGAATCTGCTTCCAAGGGTGAACATCCGATGGTTAATTTGGAGAGCCAACTTGTAGTTGCTGTAGAGGAAAAAGACAATCAAATCCCCGGTATACAAACTCAACTCTCAGCCATTGAAGAGGGAAAAAAGAGCCAGTTAGCTGATTTACACAATCAGCTTTCAATCCTTACGGAGGCAAAGAAGTACCCTGAGGAGAAAAACACTGAATTGGAGAGAAGAACACCTGTTTATGAAAAGCAACAGGTATGCTTTAATGGAAGCTTAAGGAAGCTGGAAACAACCTTGTATTCTCTCAACAAGAATTTTGAATCCTCCAGGGCCATGAGAGTGGAGAAAGAGGGCTATTTAGCTGATTTACATTATCATGTTTCAGACCTTGCCGAGGCAGATAAAGGCATTGGAGAGAAAAGCTTAAAAAACAACTGTTCACTCACTGAAATGAACAGATGTACAATCGTTTCAAAAACCAGTGAATGGGAGTCTGTTTTGGATTCCCTCAACAAGGATCCTGAATCTAGAGACATTCAGCTCCAACATCTGAAGTCAGAAGGTCAAGCTTTGCAGTCACATGTGCCTGTAGAAAATGGAAAACCAAATGATGTACCTGAAAAGCCAAAACCAAATGGTGTGCCTGGAAATGGCAAACCAAATTCTGTGAATGAGAAGCCAAATGGTGTGCATGGAAATAGAAAGCAAAACTCTGTGAATGTGAAGCCAAAACTAAATGGTGTGCATGGAAATGAAAAACCAAATGTGAAACAAAATGGTATGCATAAAAAGGGAACACAGAGGCAGATGTCTGAAAAACAAAAACCCAAAAAATGGTCCCCATGAGCTATTGAGCAATCTTCATGATTTGTTTCCATTGTTTGTGTTTCGATGATCACTATCAATAATAATATGCAAGTTTTACTCGTAAAGGAAAATGTATGTATTTATTCTTAGAAATGAGGAAATTCAAACTTGTAATTTTAAAATTAAAATTCTTTAGCTATTTATTTTTATGTAATTTATGAGGAAAGTGCATAGTAACATATGTTTTATTTGTCACAGTATTAATATATTTCAAAGTTACAGATTTTATTGAGTATTTTTAATATTATTTTTTGTATTTATTAAAAGGATATATATGTTTTTAATTGTTAAGGTCATTTAAATTACTGTGTATTTGTTGATGTTATCTTTATTCTTTATTTGAAATTTAATGTAATTAAATAATTTTTAATTATTTTCTTACCATTCAGAGAGAAATTCATGAAATTTTTTAGTAATGATATCTTTATGAACACTCCCAAAGACCTATTTAGGGGCATTTTATGTCTTTCATTATCACATTTTCTCAATAATTACACAAGGTCTCATTGGGATAGTGAAGTAGTAATTTGCATTTTTTTTTTAATTACACAACTCGTAAATTTGTTTGAAATTGTTTTTTTTCTTTGAGGTATTTTTTTAATAAAAAATAGCCCTGTGTTCACATAGCTCGTAAATTTGTTTGAAATTGTTTTTTTTTCTTTGAGGTATTTTTTTAATAAAAAATAACCATGTGTTCACATAAGGTTTTTTTTTTTATATTTTTTTAACGTTTTATTTTTTCAGATGGAAGAGAACCACAAAAGGGTTTTTTTTATATTTGTTTAATGTTCTATTTTTTTAAAGATGGAAGAGAACCATTTTAAATCATAAACAAAGTTTTAAAGTTTTTAATTATTAAAGTTGCAATTTTTAAAATATTATAATTATTTGTCTTTTAATAATGTGTGAAAATAAATGTATGATATATATTTTTGTTTTTAAGATATTAAAAAATATTCTTAATCTTTATTATTATTTTTTCTTCCTCCATCTTGAAAATCACTATAATTTTGTAAATCAATCTACACATATGTTCACTCACACATATGTCCACTCATTAAGCTTCTTCCTCCCTTAACCTCTTAAAATCTCTATATATTGTCCATAGATAAATTAACCTCTTAAAATCTCTATATCTTATTAATAAATAAAAATAATTTTAAAATTATTTATAATATCTTATTAAAATAATTATAAATTATAAATTTATTTCTATCATATTTCATGTATTATCATCTTGATATTCAGCAACTTTCATTTAAATAAAATCTACCAAATAAATAAAAAAGTACAATCTAATTCATAAAAATGTTACACTAAAAATACATTTTTGAACTTTCCAAATTCAAACTTGGATTTATAAATTTCTTCACTTTTAATTTAAAAACTACAATCTAATTCATAGAAATGTTATATTAAAAATACATTTTAGAAAATACCAAAATCTCTTCAAAGTATTTAGTTTAAAAAGTACAATCTAATTAAAAAAAATGTAAAAAATTCCAAAATCTCTCCGCTTTTTATTAAAACAACATTTAACATAAAAAATGAATTTAAATATATTAACATAAAAACAAATATACTTAGTGCACTTATATTTATCCAAGCTATATACAACTATATTATCATCCAAGGTATATCTTGAACGCTGCAAAATGTGAGCATAATATGTTTCACAATGATAGAACATTATTTTACTTTATAAACCATATAACATTACATTGCACATGCAAAATATGTAACACAAGCATGATATGTTCCTATGCATGAAAATTGTAAACCTAATAAAACATAAGTAGCTAGTAATTAGACCGGTAGCTAGTGATTACACCATAGAGATCCATAATCAGGCCTTGTATAAGTATTTAGGTTTCATATATTTAATATTATTTAATATTATGTTATTTAGATATAATTAAGCCTGATTTAATATTATGTTATGTAGATATAATTAGGTTCTATAATTAGGCTATGTAGATTACTAACTACAGTTTGTAGTTTGTAAATTTATAAATAAGCTATGTAGAAATAATTAGACTAGATATCTTATCATTTGGTTATGTAGATATCATAAGCACTTGGTAAACATTGGTGTAAATAATCTTTTAAGATTTAATTGTTGGACTATTCATTTTGAGTTTTGGAAGTTTTGGGTTTTAATTGTGACAAAAGGAAGGACAAAGTGGTGCAAGATCTATCAGTAGAGCCAAAGGAAATGGCACCATGTAGTAGCAAGACCATTGGAGACAAAGAAGGATGCAAGTATAAGAGATTGACAACATGCATGAACCTAGGCAATTGAGGAAGAGGTGGAGCGAAGAGAGTGTCACATTGTCAAGGAAGAAGAAGAAAACTAGGATCCAATCATGTCTATTGAGTGGAAAGATAACGATGCTGGCAATATTTTGCAAATGCGTTCCCATTTCTCTTCGATTCATAATGTAAAGGCTTAGGCCTGGGAGGATAATGACAATACTAGAACCTTTAATCTGTGTGACTAATTGTAATAGCTCACAATGTATTGAATTATTCTACATAGTATTGAAATCACATTGAAATAAGAGCCTCATTTAAAAAATTTATTGTCCTATTTAGCTATGGTGATGATGTTGCATATATATGTTAGGATGAATTTGTTATTTGTTGTGTTTATTGGTTTGGTTAATGGTGGTTGCAACATTTTGGTTAATGTTAAGAACAAACTCTTTTCTATTGGAATTGATATGTGTGTGTGTGTGTGTGTGTGTGTGTGTGTGAGAGAGAGAGAGAGAGAGAGAGAGAGAGAGTACAAAATATATATGATGCTCATACAAAGGCTCGTGGCGGTGTGCATATATATGCATTGACATGTCACAAGGTAAGAGGTATGTTTTTTGACCTTTCATTTAACTTAACTATTATCATTATCATTATCACTATTATTATTATTATTATTATTATTATTATTATTTATTTTTATTACTATGTTTATAAGATTGCCACCTTATTTAAAGGAAGTTTGTCCTCAAAGCTATACAAGATGATATCATCTTGATTCTGGAATTCTTTTAAAGTGACGATTTGAGATATGTGATCATGATTACGAAAATTGCTTCATTTATCTTGGTATTTGCATGGACCTCTTTTATTTTGGAATTCCTTCTCCTTGATTTGTGATGCTTGTAAGCTTCCCAAACCATATAACTTGTAATTATGTCCTTGTCAATTAAATTCCATATATTGTTCTTGTAGGTTGGTGGCATATGTACCTAATTGCATTAGGCATTATGCTCCTAACACCATATCTACTCCTTTGAGCGGTAGGGCATAACAATTGATTTATAGATTCAAGTCTTGACTCTGTAAGGGGACCTTATGGAATTTTCCTACTTCTTTCACATGTCGATCATCTATAGTTGATACTGTGAGATTCTTCATAGGGTATACAAAAATATTAATTTCCTTTGCCATTTTGATATCCACCAAATTCTATGTACTTCCAAAATCTACTAAAATTGTGTTGTCTTTATCCTTAATAGTTCCTTTAAGCTGTAAACTCTTTAGTTCTATCTTTTTTGATTTTGTCACATGGGATAAGAGTTTTTCATCCTTAATGTTATCATTGTTTCTCAAATGGGGTGGAATATATCATCATGTGAGTAACTGAGTTTCTTCTTTTTGGGTGGAAACTTTATTATGTATTGATAAACCTTTTTCTTTACATTTTTGTTGGATAAATGTGATTGTTTCCATTGACACCTCGAGTGATTTTATATCCATATCAGAATTTGATGTATCCTACTTCTTGGAAAACTGTACTTCCTTCCCATCTATAATTTTATAGTGAGATGTATGATTGGATATACATTTATGACCAGGGGTCCTTCTTTCGCCACATCGATGATATTTTTTCTTCTTTTCTCTACACATCAAAACATCATCAAGTTCACCTTGTCCTAGATGCTCATACACCACCCTTTTAAGTAATCCAATTCCCATATTAAAATTTATAGCCAAGCCTAGTTTATGATTTGTTTCTTGGACTTCTTTTAAATCTTCCATGTTTCCAAATACATCAAATTGAAAGCCTTTCAAGTCATTCTATATAGTCATTACTTGACAACGATTTTCTAATGGAGTATGCTCCTCTTGAAAGAATCTTAAGAATGTGTTCATTCTCAATGACCTTCCTCTAGTCAATCTCAAGGAACATTGGTTTGACACCATGCACATTACAGACTATGGATTTTGGAAGGTTTTGAGTGGCACTCCATAGACATATCATTGTGTTGCAATATATTCTAGTGACCCATGTTTTCACATGTTTTTAAAAAAGATGGGTAACACTTTTTGGAAAGCAGAGGGCATGGATGGCAAAAAAAAGGAGCTTGATCCAGCTTTTTTAATCCCTCAATGAGCTTTTAAATGCTCGATCAAGGGATTAATGAAGCGCTCGATCAAGATAATCATGAAATCTCGATCGAGCCTTTTATTAACGCTTGATCGAGCTCTTTTGTGGATCGATGGTTTGAGAAAAACCTCAATCGAGACAATAGCTCGATCGAGCATCGAAGTCTTGATCGAGACATTAACTTGATCAAGCTTTTGGAAACTGTTATAAAATGCGCAATGGTTTATTTTAGTTTGTGTTATTTTTTAAATTCTTGATCGAGTAATAGTAAGGAGCTCGACTGAGGGTTTGTGAACTCGAATGAGTGTCTACTCATTAGCAGTGGCCACCACCAATGAGCCCCTCTTGATTCCATGACCTCTAGATGGCAAGGTGGGTTTGGAAACTCTTAAACCCTTAAGAGATTAGCTATATTTTTTGTTTAAAATTTATTTTTTGTAAATTAGTTAGTGTATTTAAAAAAATATAAAACTTTTATTTTCGTTAATTGTGTTTTATAATATAAATTTACATAGTTTTGTTTATTTAATAATTTAATTTAGATTTATTTGTTTAATTGTGTTTTACAATTTATATTAGGTTTAGGTTTTTTAATTGTGATTTACAATTTAGATTTAATTTTTTAAAGTATGTTAGATATATATATATATATATATATATATATATATATATATATATATAATTGAAAAAAAATTATGACTTGAAATTCCAGGATTATAGAGTCAAAAGTTAAATATAACTAGTTCTCAAAAACCAAAATAGTGTTAATGTATCCAATAAGTGGTGATGGATTCCATTACAATGTCATGTGTGTTAGTTTAAGGTGTTGTTTTTGGTCTTAGATGCATGAAATATTAACTTAGGACCTATGTGGTCACATGGGGTAATGTGTGGGCCTATTAATAGGTCATATGTGGTGGCTTGTGGTACATCTACTTGATTTTGGTTTCTTCCATTGATCATGTTATTTCCTGATATGCATAGTATTATTTCCTCTTGATTCTTTACCTATCCCTATTCCAAGGCCAATGATCATTTCAATAGGTCATTTCTAATAGTTCAACACATTTCCCTTGACCCTAGATGCGAAGAAATTTTTTTAAGTGCCTATGAGATATATGTTTCGTCTTGTTTTACATAAGATACATCGTCATGAGAATATTGACATGTACTAACACCATCCTAATTGTTTGCTTCATCATCCTCATCATCATTGTCACCATCATCAAAACATCGTGAGGTTCATATGAACATCAAATCATCAGACCATCATTTTATTCAGATAATGACATATCTATCTATATATATATATATATATGATTTTTCTTCATTGTTTCATACATATCATTCTCCATAGCAGGGTTCTTGCCTCCACTAGTTGTGATCATCAGGACAATCTGCTACTGCAACATCCTCCCCATGTTACGAGCGGAATCATATGCACATTGTCTACATATAGTTTTGTTTTTTAATTGACTTACATGTAGAAGTAAAAACTAGTGTATACATGTACATGTGTTTAATTATTAATTGTTGTTTGTGTCTAGCCACCCTCCTGGACAAGCTGTTTAGTGAGCATCGATCAAGAAGCATGGTGGCCAGTGCCTCGCACGATGGACGGGGTCCATTGACCCCCTTAAAGCACATTGAGGAGGTTCACGATCACATAGGTACATTAAATTCATATTGATCTATTTTTGGATTTTTTTGCATTTAAATTTTGAATTTATGTTTTGTACTTTGACTAATACATTTGTTTAATCTATCTGTCAGGTGTTGATCTCAATTTTGATGCTCCTTGGGAGGGTGATATAACGAAGATCGTGATCGAGGAGATCAAATCACAATGTGATTTGTTGTGCACCCAGGTAAAGTCCATGCACCCTAACTGTCCATCTGTAAGAACAATGTCCATGATGATCGATGTAGTCAATGAGTTATTAGAAATCTACCAAAAGGTGAGGTCTCTAACTGACATCTAGAAAGTTTCTTTCTATGGACGGCTAGGTATTGGTCTTGACAAATGGGAAGCAATGAAAACTAAAATAAGAGGAATGGATGTCAAGGGCACTTTTTTTTGCATCTCTCCTGATCGCATTGCTAGATAAGCACTCTGACTGTGTGAGTTCAAGTTTGAGGAAGTTGTGCCTCATATTTATGATAGGTTTATTGGAGCGTGGGGAATGTTCCCACACCATGAATAGGCCTCATTATACTTTTCTAAACATATTTATGCAAATTTTGTGTCTCATTATACTTTTCTAAACATATTTATGCAAATTTTGTTTTACATATGCATATGGATTACACAAATACACCGTCACCTTTCTATGGCATCGGGTGGGGATGCACTTATCAACATCAAAGGTGTCATAGAAACATTGATCCTATGCAACCCTCTCCTTGATTGGTTTATGTCCCTAATCGAATGCGTCTATGACTCAGGTACATAGATGAGTCATCGCAGCTCGGAATTGAGACACGTTCTTTGATGGGGGGTGTCATGCACATTACATTGAATCCTGTTACCATTTCCATGCACAAGGAGAGGTCCAGACCACCCCCTGGACCTACGGAGTCTGATTTACTATTGATGGGAAACTTAGATATTCAGTTCCTTGAGTATGCGTCTCTAGTTTCATATTCTATACATGTCCGAGACTCATACTTTCATCTGTATGAGAGATATAGGTCGTCATCGACACAAAAGGTATATATTTATGTACTTACTTTTTTTATTATACGTCGATAAATAATCATCTTTAATATATGTAACATATCTAAAAGAATCAATTGAGTAATACTGATTTTTTTTTTGTTCCATGTAAAAGACCAACTTTATGGATTCACTATGTTCTACTTCTCCATTGCTTGGCCAGGATTTCCCATGAAGATGTGCCCATGGTACATATTCTAGTTCCTTCATCCTAACCTTGTAGGATACATACATGCATATAATTGCAATTATTTTGTCCTAACTTTCATCTTGTCCCTTGCTCAAATTGTATAAGGTATAGGCAAGGGGATTGCATGGGAGAGTGACACGTTGCAGTCTCCTCTAAAGTTCGGTCATCAATTGTTATTCAATGAGGTAATATAACTTATGTTTCAATGCAATATAGAATTCAAGTTAATGTTTAATTTATAATGTTTATTTATTATTCTTTTATCGATTATATGCATGATGTCAGCGTACACAAACTCATGTACAATTGGGAATCGATACTCCTGTGTTGTTCATAGATGAGTGGGAAAGGTTGATTTAGCATCATCCTAGTGAAGTCCCATTGACTCAGTATTGTCCTGGAGATGCCACACAGGACAATTTGGAAAATCTCACCATGGAATCGAGCTAGGTTAGTTGATCCATCAACTTAAAATTTTATAAATATGTCTTCTTATATAGTTAAGTATATTATTTAAATCTATAACTAACTTCCAAAGTTCAAAATTTTAATTTTTGCAGTTCAAGTCCTTAGACAACATTTTCGATCACATGTCATCCCCACTCCAGGGGCATAGTGTTGGAGGTACTTATAGTGGGGATGACCACACATCCCATCAAGGGCCTGTTCCCCATATTAGATGACACTTGTTCATGTTGTGCACTATTTTTATTGTTATATGTCCACATATACACTATTACTCTTTTATAAACTTGATGGATTATTTCGTATCATATTTTTTCTTCATGGATATATGATGTATTATGCTTATGTTGACATAAGTTACTTATCTTATGTTTATGTTTATGTGGATGTGTGTACAAGTTATTTATATTTATTAAGTATGTTTATATTTATGCACATGTGTATGTTAACTTTATCTTATACAATGTTTATTAATATTTTGTACATCATCATTTGTCATAAACAATTGTATGGCATTATCAAAGGACTCTTTTGTAGAAGCATCAAAGAGGGTATATGTACTAGTCACAAGTAACTAGTCTTCTATCATTGGCATTTCATCTCTAACATTCATCAACATATAACAATTTGTTTTTCTTATTGTTTTTTCCATCTTGCTGAAAGATAGTATCAAGGGTCACAACTATTATGAATGAATTCCATAATTATTTTGCAATAACTTTAGATGCATATATAGTTTTATCCATGATAGGTGGCTATTGGTACATCATCCTCAATTTGAATTTATTTATTTGGGACTATCTCAATATTTCTTGCATCATTTTTTCAATGAGGGTTACACATTGAGCTTGGGCATAAATATTATGTAAACATTTTTTGTAGGACTATCATTTTCTTGGATTTCTACATGTGGTACTATGGTTGTATCAGTCAAATATTATTTTCTCTACCAATATTCTCTTATCCTAGTCCATATGGTTGAAGCATGGGTCTGTCTTCAAAATCCTAGTCCATATGGTTGAAGCATGGGTCTGTCTTCAAAATCCTAGTCCATACATTTGATTCTGAATCATAAATCTCAATCACAATTGTAATATTCATCATGGATCATGTTTGATTTTATTTTCACCCAGTATCACTAGACATTGTCTCCTTTAGACATCAAAATCCATTGCAATTAAATACAATTTATGGAGATGGTGGGGATAAGGAAGTGATGTACATGCCCTAGTGGTTGGATTGCCAACGAAAAGCTCCAATTTGTCTTACCTTGTATGAAAGAAGCAAATACACTTGTAAGAATCCATGATGACAAGTTTATCAACCAAACGATCTCTATAAACCTTCAAGTCTAAACTATTTCTACCTAAGTATTCTATAACCCAAGCTTCCACATTACTTTGTGTAGACCATTTCATCTAAAGGAAAAACCAAAGGATGTAGTACAATTACAAATTTGAATCATTTTTTTTCAAGGAATGTGATGACAATTGAAAATAATTCCATTCCTTGGATACCACCCTCATTTTGGAAAGAAACTGCATGGACAACTTCTCATAATCTATTTTTTCTCGTTAGACATACAATGCTCCTCATATAGTCACTGGGTGATTGTATTAGAGTGAAAAGTTTCAATGGTTTGATATTGATTAGATGTGTGTGTGTGTGTGTGTGTGTGGTGGACAGCCATCCAACATGTAATTTGATTTGATTTTGTTTATTTTTTAAGCCAACATTTATTTTTTTTATTTTCAGTCACATTATGTAGAAATCTATTAACTAGGAGGAATAATTCAAGGTACATGAGAAATCTATTAGAATATAGCATAAAAATATGAACCACATGTAATTCAATTAGATTATGTTATATATAATTTTTATTTATGGAAAATTTGTAAAACTCATTAAAACCATGTTCTTTTAATAGTGATATTTTAATTTTCCTCTAAAATATAATGCATATGTTTGAGTTAAGATGTAATTTTAGTATCTAATAATGGAATTCCTTGTTGACCAACGTGACCTCAGTCGACAGGGGTTCACCTCACTGTCGACGTATACTGCAGTCTCCTTGGGCACCGACCCAGACAGGTTTGAGCCCACCCAGCAACACCCACAGAGCGGATGAGGTCTCACCCGAGGCATCTAGGAAGAGCAAACGGAACCATCTTTCCACCGAGGGAGGAGGAGAGTTGTGGTTGCATAGACTGACTCTATTGCGGTACTTTAACCAGAAACATTAAACATTCGGAAAGGATTTATAACATATCACTTCATCGTAGCATTCAAGGAGTTTATACCATTTACTTCATCGCAGCATTTATCATCACATTCTACATAAAACATACTACTTAACCACAGCATCTATCATGAAGGAAAAAATAAGTAGACATTTCATTAAACAATATTCATACATCACAACATTGCACAAAGTTTGTACCAAAACATCATTATATTACTGCCACGAATATACACCAACAAAAACACGGATCTCGCATCCAATTTGTGTTCTTCCTCTCATGCATGCCTACTCTCTAACACTTACAACTCTCATGTATTTATAGGCTTTTTCCCTTACAATATTTGTCCACTTACAACTGACTCCCTAACTGACACTATGGACAATTGACCCAATATCTAACTGACTTGGTCCAAATGACCCCAAAAAATTGCATACCGTGGTATACTAACTCACTATTACATAATGTATGGTCTAAGTTACCCAAAACCCGCCAACTACGGTATTATTTGGCAAAAAATACTCCTTTCGCATCCTCCTCTGGCGTGTCGCAGTGTCAGCGGTACCGTGATCTTTCCCCATCAAACCGCCTTCCAATAGGCCCCCAACACAATCTTGTGGCTCGCCCTTGAGCCACGTAAACTGCTCGACAAAGTGTAGTTCGAACTATGTTCCGGTAACTGTTCTTGCTGTCTGGATCACACAGTGTTGTCCGATGCCTTCTGCTACACTGATCGTCAATGCATGGTCAGGTCTGTCTAATAATCATCACCCGACTTGTTGTCATGTACTTCTCAAACTCATCCTCTAGTCTCTTGGAATGGTACCGACGGGAAGGAAAAGAGGATGAACAGTACCCAGATGCAAACTTCACACATGACTCTGGCACATCTGTTTCGCACCGGCAACTGGCTCCTTTTATGGTCGGGGAGCTTCGGTGTCGACCACCTCATTGGTCGAGAAAAGCACGATCCTTCGAACAACTACTGCGTACTGAAACATGCTGAATCGGCCCTTGGCTCGGGCATAACACAGTGTAAGTGCACCCACCATATCAAGGTGCTCAGGGACACTCGTCGTTCGGGCTCGCAAGGCCCCTGGGGTGCTGCCACGGGAAACAAGGTGAAGCATTTCCACAGCCTCCTTGGAATTCCTCACAACTCAACTCCCAAATTGATCAACCAACATAACCACTTTAGTTCGAAATAACTTTATTATAGCAAGCTACCAGCTACCTCGGCTACTTATAGTCGGACCGTTCCTAGGTTACAACAGTGGGAATGATATCCCACTATCTCTCATCTGTGTGTGTGACCCCATCAACTGACGCAACCGGAGGGGAAGCCATACTATCACCGAAGATCCTACATGCCAACGTGTGAGCAATCGTCTCATAGTGTGTTGATCGTACCGGCCCCGCGTGCCATGTGCAAAACATGTCGTCGTCTTGTGGTTATTCGGCTGACTCAATGAGGTGCAATCATGTATAGGGATGACGGACAACAGTGACAAAATACTAGTGGAGCAGTAGTCATAACACTGCTCCGTACCTCCAAATCCTCCGTAATCATTACAACTCCTTGAACAAAATCTATCGTCGGTCATAGTCGTAATACTGCCATGAGTCTCCGACTGCTCCAAACTTGCGGTACAAGCCTCCCTGTTGTCACATACCTTCTTCTGTTGGTGCGCCATCTGCCACCAAGCAACCTGCAACAATCATCATCATTTCATATTTTTTTTCTTTTTTTTCTTTTCTTTTTTTATTCTTTTTTTATTTTTTTACCAATACGACTTAGACATCGCACTGCTCCAAGCCCAAGTGATAGGGCTTCAACCTGTGACCATTTACCAGCTTGGGGACCATCCCTCCATCCAATCGCTACAACTTAACCACTCGTCCTGAAGTAATACTATTGATGCGATAGGGACCCAACCAATGCATCTGCAACTTGCCTGGATGTTTCATAAACTTACTGTCGTATAGTAACACTAAGTCGCCTTGCTGAAACTATTTTTCTTTGATGTGGCAATCATGCCATTCCTTCTGGAGGTCCTTCTCCACTCCTTGGTGAAAGCCAATGATAAATCGATCCTCTTCCAGCTCCACCAATTGTTCTAGAGATTCGTCTGATGCTGTAACATCATCCATGCTCGTAACAGCCACAATTCGTAGACTTGGAACGATGTACTCCATAGGCATAATTGCTTCCTTCCCTTATACCAGCTTGAAAGGTGTCTGACCAGTCAACCTTTTACATGTGGTGCGATAGGCCCACAATATCGCTGGAACTTTCAAATCCCAGTTGTCTCGGTTCGCATTGCACACCTTTGTCAACGCATGCTCCCGATACTTTGTTAAATGCCTCTACCATTCCATTCTCCTGTGGGTGATAGGGTGTACTCTTCTTATGCTGTATCTGCAATTTTTCCGTCAATGTGCTGATAGTGCGATTGAGAAAGTGGCTGCCTTAATCATTGAGCAATATTTTGGGACAGCCGAAATGACTGATAATGTGATCAAACAAAAATCGAGCAGCCGTTGTGACGGAGTAATGAACTACAGGTGCTGTCTTATCCCATAGGGTCAAGTATTCTGTCGCCGTGATAATATACTGAACACCTGTGCATTTCCCTGGTGGATGGATCAGTCCTACAAAATCCACAGCCCATTTTTCGAATGGTTGTAATGTTACTTGAGGTAGCAGCGGCATCTCATCCCATCTGGATGGCTTTCCAGTTCGTTGACAAACATCACAAGACCGCGTGTAGTCTGTTGCATCATTATGTAATGTGGGCCACCAAAGCCCTACTCGCAATACTTTTCAGGAAGTTGCCCGGCCACCATAGTGTCCTCCTGCTATTCCACCATGTTCCTCAGCCAATATCTGCGCTTGCTCATGCGGCAAGACACATCTGTGCAATATCTCATCAGCACCCAATTTATACAATTCTCCCGTGATCAGGTGAAAGTCAGCAGCATTGACAACCAATTGCTTCTTCTGAGTAGTGGTAAAGTCATCAAGCGCGGTGTCAGTCACCAGAAACTTAAGGATGTCATCAAAATATTGATCAGCAACAACAATGTGAAACAGTTGGGCATCCGACAACCCGTCTTCGATATTAGTTGGTTCCTCCCCTGTATCAATCCGTGACAAATGATCGGGTCCAACATTCAACCGCCTCGGTTTCACAATGACTTTGAAATCAAACTCCTGAAACAAAAGTAGACACCGATAGATATTCCCCCCCAACACAGGCTTATTGACCAAGTATTTCAATGCATGATGATCAGTAAACATTTTAAAGTGGCCACCCAACAAATAATGCCTGAGTTTCTGCGGCGCGTAGACCATGGCCAGACCTTCGCGTTCTGTGGTAGTGTAATTGCGTTCTGCAGAGGACAGCTTCCGACTGGCAAAAGCAATGGGATGATCAATGTCGCCTTCTCCTGGTTGAGCCAATACAACCCCTAGTGGAACTGATGAAGCATCAACATGGACATGCAATTCCTTACTCCAGTCCGGAAAGACCAATATTGGGGTCGACGCCATCTTCGCTTTGAGCATTTCAAAACTATCATGACATTCCAGGTTCCACTGGAATACCACATCCTTCTTCAGCAACTTTTCCATAGGGGCAGTGATCGTAGCATGTCCCCTAATGAACTTGCGATAGTACCCTATATGACCCAAGTTCGCGCGCAACTACTTAACGGTGGTCGGCGGTTGTAACCCCAAAATAAGCGCAATTTTGGTTGGATGAACCAGCAATCCCTACTTACACACAATATGACCCAGCAATATCCCAAACGGTGCGCAGAAAATACATTTCTTCAAGTTCAGCGATATCTGGTGCTGTCGACATCGCTCAAGCATTAACCGTAGATTGGCCAAATGATCACGAATCAATCCATAAACCGTCCAATCATCCATATATACCTGTAGAAAATTCTGAATAAAATCTTTGAATGCGGCAACAACGACCCAAGAGAATATTGTAGGTGCATTCTTCAAACCAAACGGCATGACCGTGTACTGGAAGCAACCCCATTTAGTAACGAAAGTTGTCTTATGGTGATCTTCCTTGGCAATGCGAATCTGATGGTAGCCATAGAATCCATCAATGAAAGAGTACATCTCCTGGCCACCCACGCCTTCAAGTACTTCATCAGTAAACGGGGTCGGAAAAGGGTCATGGAAGCAGGCATCGTTCAACTTCCGCAAGTTGACATAAATGCGCACTTCGCCTATTTTCTTGTCCTGCACCACCATAGGACTGATCCATTATGACTCTTCCACAGGTTCGATAATACTAGCATCCAACATCCGATCAAGTTCCACCTTGACCTTTTCTTTATGTCATGGATTTAGCCGATAAGGTCGCTGTCGGACTGGCTTAGCATCTGGCTTCAATGGAATGTTCATCTCTCCTAAATCACCCAGGATTCCCTTCATTTCGGAAAACTTCATGGGAAATACATCTTGAAATTCATGTAGTAACTCGATAACCTTACTCATCATCTCATCATCCCAATAATCCCCAACATTAGCAAACTTGGGAGTAGCGTCGGTGCCGATATTCATCTTGCGAAGATGCAATGGTTGACTGAACGGATTACTTGGCGCAACAGGTGGGACCACATCGTGACTTCCTTCAGATTTGGGAATGTTAACATTTTGGGGATCATCCTCATCCTCTGGGCCGCCACTGATGTTGAAACACTCCATGAGAGACTACATTTGATAGTGTGTGTGTGGGTCGATAGGGTATGCCGCCAGAACAACTTGAAATATCACGTCGCGGATAAGCTGTAGGGCATTGTGGACATTAGGGTTGGCATCCGCAAAAGTGAACGTATGACTGAAACAGATCATCAACTCTCCCCACGTCGTAATGTCTCGACATAACTAGACTACAGTGTACCACGAGCACGGTATCTCATCTAAAGTGTGGACAAAAGCATGGACCCACTCATCTCTAGGTCGCGCTACCCATAAGCATTGGCACTCCATCACATGATCACTGGGATCAATCCGACCATCGTAATTGCCAGTGCGATAAACCTTAGTATCGTTGAACCGAACCATCATCAATCATCGACATTGGGACCACCCTTTAATGAATTTCTTATGTGTCTCCCACCATCGTGTCGTAGCAGCCTTTAGTGCTTCCTCCAAGTCTAGCAATCGCTGTGGTTCTGGAACACAGTCTTCAAATTCTGCTAAAACGTTGTTTATGCCAGGAAACCCCTCGTAGGTAGGCAATGTGATCGTGTTCGTCGCAACACAACATAAGGATTGCATAACTAACCCACATTTTCGGAATGGTATTTCATGCATTCTGTTCTTCCAATGTTCCAATGCATTGTCAGAGTTGGAAGATGCAGAACTCTCACTGCGCCACTCCAACTCACCGTAGGTGGTAGGATGAATATAATCTTCAGAAATATTGAATGCATGGTCCCATCTAGCAGGATCATCATCTTTCACAGGCTCAACATATCAGCGTCCTTCAACCAGATCTAATGGGGCAATGACTCTGAAATCGCGGTTCTCAAAGGTCATCATGCGCTTCATGAAGTTGATTACAGCTCCACTATCGTTAGCCCATCCAATCCCCAATAGAGTGGGATAGGAGCTTCCTCCCTCAACTACTTCAATAACATCGAATTTAGCATAAGTATTCATACCCTCAATATCGATCAAGAGCTGTGGAACTCGTCCAATGGGTGTTACCTTCGCATGGTTAGCTAACCGGAGCTGCACAAGGGACTAGCTCAATGGGGGAATCCCCATCTTCTTCCACGCCTGCTTAGTTAAGATGTTAACATCAGAACCAAGATCAAGAATCACAGAGTCAAAATCATATTCACCAATCTCAATATTCATTCACATCTTCTTGCTAGTCTTCCGTCACTGTAGAGAGTTTACTGCTGACTCCTGTCGTCCTTTCAGAAATCGCTACAACCATCCCTCAATCTCAACCAGAGAAGCCAGGTCTCGGGCCAATGACAGATAGCTTCCAAGGAACTTTTGCAATGTCCTCGGTGGTGGTGTTCGATCAGCATCTGATGTAGTATCAAAGACAGGCGGCATATTGCAAACAAAAACCTTACCATGGTCTTTCTCCAAAGTGCAACGTGCCTCTAGGAATGTCTCTCGCTCCCTATCAATGTCAAAGGGTACCATCTTCTGACCATCCAATCGAATCAGTGGTTGTGAACCATCTTCCCCAGTTGTCTTGCCTGCACGTGTGACAACAGCCACCGAAGCATCTTGTGGTCATGGTTCTGCAGAAATTGTCACAATATTTGCACCCTGCGTCTGGTTCTGTTGGAGATTCCCTAGTTGATTGATATTTTGATTGGCATTCGAAAGTGGTCGCGGGGACTGGTTATGTACTAGTTGTTGTACCGGGTTCTATACTGGTTGTTGTGGCTGGGCCTGATTCTGTAGTTGTGGAGTATTCCTAGCCTGCCATCGTGCAATCAACTGTGGACAATTCTCAACCGTATGATCATTACCAAAACAAAACATACACTAATTCTGTAACAGTGGGAAGTCGCGTTGATAATGCCCCCATACCGCACAGTGGTAACATTGAATAGGTCCATGACCACCTCGGCCTCCTCCTCCACGACCAAATCCACCTCCGCGTCCGCCCCTGTAGCCTCCCCGGTAGCCGACCTGCTGCTGGTATTGTTGCTGCATTGGTGCTGCTGGAATCCCTTGCCCTTGTGGTGCATACTGCGGTTGCTGTACGTATTGTGGCTGTGGAGGATTCATCTGCATCGGGGTGTATTGCGGCATGAACTGCTATGGTTGTTGTTGCTGTGGTGCAAATTGCATCTACAGCTGGGCTACCTATGGTTGCATTTGTGGTTGTTGTACCACGCGCTGATCGTCCTTGACGTAGAATGCATCGCACATCCTCTCCTGTAGCAACCCATATGCACGACAATCCTTGTCATCGTGACCCACCGACTTGCAAAATGTGCAGTAAAGATTTCGTGGGGTTGTGACCATTTTCTGCATATATGGGCAATTATTGTGACTGTTCCCAAACACGTGACAAACGCGACAGCACGGCATACTGCCGCCATTCAACAGGTTTGGTGCACCTGACACCAAATAATTATGGAAATCCGGACACTTATCCTTCGTATTCCCTTCTCTTTGGCATCACGTACACCATACTTCATCACTCTGTTCCTTGTTCTTCTTCAAATATTGCAACTGTATAGTCAGGTTAGCAAGCTGTGTCTATATCTGCGACATCACAGCTGCATTATCTCCAATCGGTGATGCTTCCAATTGCATTGCAATCTCTAAAGCTTCACTAGGCGTCGATATGTTTTTTTGCATCAGTGGTAGCCTAATGTGGAGTAACAGTGCTGTAATGAACCATTCTTTATGTTGTACAACACTCATATCGAAACTAACCTTTTCCATCAGTGTCTTGAATCGCTGGTCGAAATCCCATACCGTCTCATTGGGATGCTACTTAATTTCCTTCAATTCAGTAATATATTGAGCCTCCGACTTAGGCCATCTAAATTCAGCAATCAGTCCATCCCGAATCTCATCCAGTGACTTCTTTGGGGCCCCCGTAGGGACTAAAATAAATTTCATGAACCAATCTAATGCACGACCTCGCAGAGTCATGGCTAACTGTCCTTTCTTAGCATCGACATCAATGATCTGTTTCATGGTCCAGACCGCTTCACACAAAAACCAGTACTGTTCTGGGTTTTCTGTCGCACTTCCATGGAACAATGGTAACTTAGCATCATCGCCCGCCATTTTGGGCTTCCTTCCTCTTGTCGATGTGCTACTACCAATTAACTTCTACGGAATTGATGAACTTGGCGGTGTCGAAGTAGTATTCCTTGCTAGTTGAGAATCAGTGAGCGAAGGTGTGGGTACGCTAGTGCCAGGGTTTTGTCCTACCTCTATCCTGGGCGTAGCCTGGTTATCCCTATCAGGACTGTGAGGTCACTTCGTCCCGTGTGGTCTTCCTTCATGGTTTTGCAGTTCGATCGCAGCAGGACCTTCTCCCATCCTCTGCTTCTTCTCCTGTCGAAACCTCGCTCCTCCTCTTGTAAGACCACTTTATTCCTCGGCTTTGCTCACAGTCTCCTCATGGTCTGCACCCATCTACCCTTTACCATTCCATGTACCGCTCCCCAACAGTTGCAGTACCCACGGCCTCCGCCCACCTAGCTGTCTATTGATCAAGGTACATCTTTAATATACCCTTTTCATAGATTAGCATCTTAATCGACAGTTGGAGCGACAACATAAACCTTCCCCTTCGTCCTCGGAAGAAGTATCTTTCAGCTTCACTATAGGATTTCTTTGTGTCGACCGCAAGTTTAGTGATATATCCCTCTAGGATGCTATCAAGCCAAACTTCGACAGCCCGCGATACCTTATTGTCGACTTCCTACAGCTCCTAAATCAATTCCGTGGTCCAAGCTGTCGGTTCACCACCTTGGAAGTTCCTCTTTTGGAAGGTCAGCTTTGACAACCATTCGTACAGAATAACTGGGAACTCACAGAAAAACCATTTGTGCGGACCATCGTTCATATATCTTCCCAGCTAGTGATTTACTGTCAGTCGCGTGTTCTAACTTTCTTCTTCAGCAAACTCTTGCAACGTCTAATCGAACCATTTCTGTATCTCCGGCTTCGTCGGATGCCACAACATCACCTCCTTATACTCTGCACATGGTCCCGGCAATGGAACCATTTGTTGACCAATGTGACCTCAGTCAACAGGGGTTCACCTCACCGTCGACGCATACCGCAGTCTCCCTGGGCACCGGCCCGGGTAGGTTTGATCCCACCCAGCAACACCCACAGAGCGGATGAGGTCTCACCCAAGGCATCCAGGAAAAGCAGATAGAACGATGTTTCTGCCGAGGGAGGATGAGTGTTGTGGCTGCATGGACTGACTCTATTGCGGTACTTTAACCAGAAACATTAAACATTCGGCAAGGAGTTATAACATATCACTTCATCGCAGCATTCAAGGATTTTATACCATTTACTTCATCGCAGCATTTATCATCACATTCTACATAGAACATACTACTTAATCATAGCATTTATCATCAAGGCAACAATAAGCATACATTGCATTAAAAAATATTCATACATCGCAACATTGCACAAAGTTTGTACCAAAACATCATTATATTACTGCCGCGAATATACACCAACAAAAACACGGATCTCGCATCCAATTTGTCTTCTTCCTTTCATGCATGCCTGCTCTCTAACACATACAACTCTCATGTATTTATAGGCTTTTGCCCTTACAATATTTTTCCACCTACAACTGACTCCCTAACTGACACTATCGACAATTGACCCAATATCTAACTGACTTGGTCCAAATGACCCAAAAAACACACATACCGCGGTATACTGACTCACTATTACATAATGTATGGTCCAAGTTACCCAAAACCCACAAACTGCGGTATTCTTTGGCACAAAATACTCCTTTCGCGTCCTCCTCTGGCGTGTCACGGTGTCAGTGGTACCGTGATCTTTCCCCATCAAACTACCTGCCAACATTCCTTGAAACAAAATTTGCACGGGTGTAGACAACAATCAACTGTTATGTGCAAGTGTCTGTTCATTTTTTTCATGTTTAAATAAAAAAACTTAAAACTATCTATCCATCTATCATAATTGGGACCTAGAAAAATTGAGTGTGTTTTTCTTTATGCACCCCAAACCACCAAGTTTGTCACTCTAGAGCAAAAACTGAGGAATCCAACTCATCCAACATGTAGAGAAAATGAGAAAATATTATATTATTTTTTGAATTATCAAGAACATGCACAAATTATTTTTATATAAAATAATAACCATGTAAAACTTCCTTTTCCTAACATGTTTTAGAAAAAAACCTTTAGCACTAAACCCTTATTTAATGAAATATGATGTGATTCCCTCTCTTGACCATAACCAATCTCCCTAGAGCCATCCAATACCCATGCCCTTTGCGCACAAGTGCCTAATGGTGCCTAGAATACCACTATGAATTAAAAAACCACATAGAGAGGGAATGTGTTGTGATTGCATGCCTTATTCAAGCACTTGAGGCGCATAAGGTTTTTCCTATCTAATTCCCCTGTTTTCCTTTTTGGCCATGATCTAGTCCCATAGACTCATCACTACTATCCAAAACAATTAATGGTTTCCATATCCCACTTAAAGGCCAAAGATCCCATAGAAAGGTCCTATGTCACGTTGTTTTAATGCATATTTATACATGCTTGAGCCCAAGAAGTTCTGTTAAACTCCTAAGGTCCTTTCATAATCAGTGTGGTCTCATATTAGGTTGTTAAGGTTGATCCTCTACTTTTCCTTTTGATTTTTATTTTTGTTATAAAAAATATCGTAAATTTATGTTTGATATATTTTTTATTAATAGCAAGTGGACTTTTTGTTTTTTTGTTTTTTTTTTCTTAAACAAAAATGAATAGCATTTATATTTATATATAAAAAGTTTGTATCGATATATAAAAATTTGGTGCATTCAATAACGAGTTACAAAATAATTAAGATATTTTGTAAGGGAATTTAAAAGTTTCAATTCTATAAAAAAAATCAATTTGAACTCATAAATACTTTTTGATTTAAGAGGTCATCCAAAAAATTGTTTCAATGATAAGCTGTGACCATCCTCCTCTCCTTGTAAAATGTTGATAAGTTGTGACCATCCCCCTCTCCTTGTAAAATGTTGATAACTTTTGACCATCCTCCTTTCCTTGTAAATTTTTTCTCATCATAATGGAGGATCACACATATTAAATTTCCAAGTGACATATATATTTTCATTGTAATTATGTCAATTACATCCTTTGATGATACATAATGGACACTTAGTTTACTTTTTTCTTGCTTCCTATAATATTTGCAACTATAAATTCTTACAAAGTGTTTAGAAAAAAATACAACTTGAAAATACATATATAAAAATATGAACATTTTAAATGAAATCATGTCCACTGTGGATTTCATTCATAACTTCCTCTTCATTTGCCTAAATACCTAGTGCAAGTTGGATTGTTTCTTTAGTCTCATAACTTCCATGGGTTTGCTAAATTGGGGCTTCTTCTTTAAGGGCATGTTTTTTCAAACCAATTGAATATGAGGGTCGATCTACTAAGAACTGAGAGCTTCAAGAAATTCCCTAATCATGTTATAATGTATGTCAAGGTCCGATGACAATTTCTCTAGTCTCTGATGTTGGGAATCAAACTTCGCTTCTAGTTCACGGTTTCTTATCAAATGTTCCTCGAATTGATTATCAATGTTGTGATTAATATGGGTAATTGCAGCTTATAAAATACTCATCCAGTTGGAAAGGAACAAGGTATGTTCAATCATTACAACACCAAAATGAGGGGAAAAGCTAGGAATGGCAATGATATAAAGGTTGTCAAAGTCATTATTGGAAGAGAGGCCAATACCATTCTTTTAGACGGTTTGTTAAAAATTTTAACAATAATTTGATCGTTAAAATGCCTAATGATGGGCATATGCTCGTAAAAATCTAACCATGTTCACGGGTATGATTAGAGGGAAGCAAGAAAGGTTGATTTTTTCGAAAAAGTAAAAGAACAACAATTCGATCGAACTAATATTGCAATCAAGATATTAGATTGATCGATCCTTTTCTTAACATCACTTTAACCCTCGATCGATCTATTTAAAAAATACTCGCAAACGCTCAATTGAGTTTTCTAAAAACCTCGATTGAGCTATTTAACTCGATCGAGGGCTTTAAAACAAGCGTTTAGCCCCTTGTTTTTTAATATTTTTTTTTTCCTGCTCTTTTTACAAGACCTAAACCCTATCCTGGGAGACACCTTATATGGCCGACATCATACCAATGGATCCTTCAATGACTCCTCTCTTCATTGGCATAAAATTTGCAATTCTTTGAGCTCATAGTGATATTTGTTATTATTTTCTTCTGAAACTTATACTTACAAAACTATGTCCACAACTTCAAATCAACACAAAGATAAATCAACAACATAAAAAAAACACAACAATTTTTTTTCAAAAAATACATACGCCCTAGACCAACGCATTCTCTTCAAAAGTGTATTTTCTATTTTTTTTATTTTTTTAACCAGTTAAAAAAAATTACGTGCAGTATGAAATGCACTTAAATTTTCAACATTCAGTTTCGAAAAGAAAAAAAAATCCATCATGAATTAAAAAAAAAATTGTGTCCTAGTGTATTTTGTGTATATTATGTTAATATGTATTTTTTTTCAAAAATTATGCATTTATCACTAAATTATTTTATGTGCACACAAGCCACTTGTAAAATTTTGATGAAATTTACAAGAAAAACCCTATCATTAAATCAATTTTGGCATATTAAATTTTTTTATTTAAAAAATATATATAGATGGAAAGGTGACATAATTCCCTAAAATTTGTTTTTTTGTTTTGTGTCGAAGTTCACAAGGTATATATGAGTTTTGAGGGCTTTGGTTTAATGAATGAGTAAAAACTTGAATTTTCACAGTCACTTTTGGCAAAAATGTGTTACCCATCTTCATGGAAACACCCAAATAACTTTCAACTTCCCATTTTTCCTTCTCATTACATCAAGAGAGTTAATATGGACAACATACTAAATTTTGTTTTCGATCTCTTCCCATGATGGTACTAGGTGAGATGTTCAGGTTTGTCACAAACAACAATTCCAACCTCCTTATCCATGATAACATTTGATATGTTTCCAATTGGAAAACTGATTCATCGCTTCGTTGAAAACTTCCTAATATAAAACGAAAATTTGAATTCTCATTTGAAACCAACTCTTTCTTCAATATATTGTATACCAATGTTAAGAACAGACCTTGTTCTACTGGAATATTATCAATTATACACACACACACACATGATGAGTACAAAATCCTTGTGACAGTGTGCATATATATTCATTGATAGGTCAAAAGGTAAGAGGTATATTTTATGACCTTTCATTTATTTTAACAGTTATCATCATCATCATTATTAGTGATATTATTATTTATTTTTATTATTATGTTTACAAGAATTAACTGAAGGGAAACCCTATGATAAACTATGCAATGGTTGGACATGATAGTCATGTTGCTTGAGCCCCATAGTTTATCTAGTCCAAGCACTATTTTTTGAGTAAGATCTTCCCTTTTCTGAGATATTGGATATGCCAACTTTTAGACTACAATGTACCCCTTCATTAGACACGTTTGTGAACACTAGTTTGAAATCGAGCCAACAAATGGTTACGTTGTTGGGACCCTCAATTACATATACGATTCTTTAGTAGTATGATTGACGAGTTAATTTATAATTATATAGAATATTGGTGGTTTGGGAAGATCAACCACTTCAAAGAAAAACATGTGAAAGGAAACCAATCCTGGTGGAAGCATGATGACCATTATAGCTAATAAATTTTCTAGGTAGAATTCCCGATGGTGTTGTTCAAATGGTTGAAGATATTAGGGAAGTATCCCCGATCATCCTAGAAAAGGAAGAGATAAATTTAGTGGACCATATAACACTTGATTGTATTGTAGAGGTTTGACCACAAGGTCACAAGAGCAATTGATATTTGTGTGAAAAACCGTAGAAGGTTATATTGTTGAGTTTTCAGTTGACCTAAACCAATCTTTCATCGAAGATGAAGAGCAATATTTCAAGAAAGGACTGCATGGGAGATTAGTATAAGAGGTGTAATTGTGAGTAAATATGTTCCTAGTGATGAGTATTTTATTCCTTTCAATCCGATGACGATGTTAGTGTAAACCCATTCACATGGGGGTGAGTTGGGATGGAGATGGAAGATGTAAGTAGGTGAGGACAAGACAATACCGTGGAGGAGGCACATGCATTGGAAAGAGCATAGAGAGCCCTAAGAATATATGCAATTACTAAAAATTGGTGGCTAATCAAGAGAAAGGAGATCAAAAGGAGAGAGGGAATGGTCAGAGAAGCTACAGGTAGGAAAGGAAGCATTGAAACCTACCCAAAGGAGTTGGTAGAGTTGCACAATTAGGATAACAACCCAATTGATGGTTGGAGTAGAAAGGATTGACCATGGAACTGGGTCCGACAACTGGATTGTAAGAGAGAAAAATACTCAGGGACATGAAAGGACCAACAATCAAAGATATATCAACTGCTAAGAAGATTCAACTAGAAGAACATGAGATAGTGCAATAGGAAGTTGTGCCATGATAAATTTACAAGCATGGCACCATGAATACCATGATCAATGTGCCTTCACCAAAGAGGAGCACAAACACCAGTGCGCTTTCATCAATGAGGAGAAATGACACTAGTGCACATTATCCAATGAGGAGCACTGGTGAGCCATTACTAAAGTGGAGCACCAAATTTTTTTGGGGATAAAATCACACCGATGCACATGGGTCATAGGGAACCAGTTCTCCTACTCCAATAAGGAGCATCGGTGTGCCATTACCAAAAAAAAACGCTAGTGTGCCTAAACCAAATATGCACTAGTGTGCCATAATGGTTTAGGCACATTGATAAAAAGAATCCGCTAAAACCTCCACCCATCCGCCTCTACCAGAAACCTCCACTATAAAGAGAGAAAGTACTTCATTTTTTGGGGGTTTCCACTACAACCTCCACTAGAAGGTGTTCTCCTTGTAGTGTCAAGAACAACATAACTACTACACCCATTGGTGATAGTGTTTCCCAATACCTTATGCACAGTTCCATTCTAGACTCCCCTCATCAACACCATTGATCCTCAAACTATTTTGCATGTTTCTTTTCCAAACATAGTTTCTATGCCTACATCACCCATCTTACTCATGGATATCTAGTTTCTATCCATATTTGGAATATGAAAAAATCCAGGGAGAGTTATAATTCCATCCTTGAGATATAACTTAATTCTTCCATGTTGATGTAGGGGCATCGGGGCCTAGGTGAAACAGTCGAAGTTGATCAACAGGAGATGTCGACCAGGGGGATTTCCGACGACCACTCATTGCAAAGGAAGATTGGCTATCAAAGCCAAAGCAGTCGAGTAGAATTTGTTGAGGTGCGGTCGACAAAAGGAGAAGTCAAAGGTCGACAAGTTAAGATGTCGACATACAACATGTTTGCAGCGAGGAGAGGTTGAGTTTCGACAGGTTGTCAAATAGAGACACCGATAGGTTTGCGGTGGAAGCCAAGCATGGAGGAAGGGGCGGATTGGACTGGAAGCCATGAGAGTCAAAAGAAGATGACACGAAAGTTCGAAGGTGACGAAGTAAAGTATGTTCGAGACGTGGGGCCAACAACTATCACAGAGTCTAAGTTTTGCAGAAGTCAAAGCGAAGTACTTAGCAGTCGTTCGTGGTTTTTGAGGAATTTAGGAGAAGTTATGAAGGTGGTTGGGATCACGACATATGTCACCATAGGAATAGGTTGTGAAGCACGGCCATAGGGAGCTAACAACTATAGGTCTACAAGATCTGGAGGATTCGGTGGACAAAGAAATGTAGAGTGTCTCACGGAACAAAGTGACCTCGAGAGGAGCAATAGCAGGGTAGGGGAGTAGTGCTGAGGAACAGAGCAAGGGGATCGCTCGTCACTCATCGATCATTCATTATAGCATTTAGTCGAAGACTGAGAGGAGGAGAGGGTCACACACACATAGAACACACCATTTTAATTCCGTAAATCGTATCAAGATGAGGCCAGCTAGTTTAGTTATTTTTTATTTCGCATTGTAACCATTGTAATTTGATTGAAGTAATAGAAGCCAGCTTCTAGAATCCTATTTACATCTAGTCTGTGTGAACATCATGTGTTATTGTTAAGCAAGAAGGTCATATAGACCTGCCTTGTGCCAGTTGGTATCAGAGCCTGGAAGCAGAATCCGGTTGGGCTGGTTATAATCCAGTGTTGAGAAGTTGAATTCGGAGAGCCGGGAGAGCCTGCGAGTGTGTCGACAAATCCAGTGGAGGTTGGGTAGAGTTGTGCATGCGTTTTGAAGTCCGGTTGTGATTGGATGGGTGAATATTTTGATTTGTTCGAAATAATGGTTTAGAGAGGCGTTAATGTTTGAGGAGTTGGATGAAGAGTGCATGGCGCAATAGTCACATTTGATCATGAAATGTTCAATGACTGCATGCGAACAATACGAAGCTTGATGAGTGAAGTCACAGTGATCAAATAGAGCTAGAGATGTGGATGCATTCCTGATGTGCTAGATCAAAGCAACGAGGAAGTCGAAGAGGTGGAAGCACGGGAAGCTGTCGAGGAGGAACCAGGAGATAAATTCATCAAAATACTGTCAGAGATGAGGGTAAGACAAAGATGGATGTGCCTACCTACTCAAGAAGTATGGACCTAGAAGACTTGATCAACTTGTTCAGAGAAATGGAGAAATACTTCGCCATAGATAATATTGAGGATCCTAAATGGACTAAAACTGCAAGCTTGAGGTTGAAGGGTCATGCCTCATTGTGGTGGGACAATGTACCGGTTGACAGAGTCAAGAAAGGCAAGGAGAAAATCAAGTCTTGGGACAGGATGGTTGCCAAGCTGAAGGGAAGTTCTTGCCAGGTAACTATGTGATTTCCTTGTTCAGGAAGTTGCAGAACTTTCGACAAAAAGAGATGACTGTGAAAGAGTACACGGAAGAGTTCTACAGATTTTTGATTCGGTAGGGACAAATTGACGAAGGTGAAGAAGCTGTCATGAGATATGTGAACGGCTTGAAGCATGCCATATAGGACGAGTTGAGCTTGTCAAGGTTCAAAGTGATCGGTGAAGCCTACCAATTAGCTCTAAAGGAAGAAGAGAAACAGTCGAGGAAAGACACATCGAACAGAGGTAGGATGATTGGTCGAGGTGTGAAGATTGTTTCCGCCAAAGGCCAAAGTAGCGGAATCAGGAGAGAAGTCATCGAAGATAATCGACGTGCAGAAGGGACAACGACCAGAGATAAAGCGTAAGACAACCGATGCGATGGTCGAGAAACTTGCGGTCGAGGTACGTTTAGTGGAAGTGGTCCAGCCAATGGAAAAGGAGCTGAAAGACCAGCGGTGGTTTGTTATAAGTTTCGAGGAGTTGGACACAAGGAATATGAGTTCCCAGAGAACCTACACGCTGCAGAGGATTTGAAACCCATACGTCAAAGAGATGAGATATTTGACAATAGGGTGGAGTAGACATCCAACAAAAACAAAGATGGGAAAATAAAAGGTCAAACCATGATGGCCAGGAGAACATTGATTCAAGACGACTGACACGACGAGAAGGAGCCGGCACAATGAAAGGCTATGTTTCGTACTAGACTATTGATCGACGGATGGTATTGAAAGACCATAGTTGATGGTGGTAGTACGGAGAATCTTATGTCAACAGAAGTCATCGAAAAGTTGGGTTTGATATGTCGACAACACCCACACCCATACAAGATATCATGGTTGTATAAGGGTCACCATGTGAAGGTAACCAGACAATGCCTGATAAAATTTAAGGTTGGGAATGTTGAAGACAGAGTACTGTGCGACGTAATCCCAATGGACACATGTCATCTGTTGTTAGGGATACCATGGAAATATGATCGGAAGATGATATATGATTGTTGAGCTAACATAGTTATAGTGTGGAAAAATGGAACGCGGAGGATGCTGATGCCGAAGTAGGAGGACCAAGCTGACTGTAAGCAGGGAGAAATAAACTATTGGGGGAAGCTAGTGCTGATGTGTTTAGATAAAGAGTTCCTCCATCATTCTGAAGGTACCATGTGTCGAGAGGCCGACAATGGAGAGGATTCTTGTCAAAGACAAAAGGATGCTTGACGAGTTTCAAAGCATAGTAGTCGACGAAGTGCCAACGGGATTGCCACCGACAAGAAGCATATCCCATCAGATCGACTTGATTCCAGGATCAGGTTTTCCAAACAAGGAACCACATAGAATGAATCCAACAGAGGGTCAGGAACTCAATCGACAAGTCCAGGAATTGTTGGACAAAGGATTGATCAGAGAGAGTCTGAGCTCATGTGTAGTACCAGTAGTACTAGAAAGGTGAAGAATGGAGGATGTGTACAGATTCCAGAGCTATCAAAAAGATCACGATCAAGTACCGGTTTCCATTGCCGAGAATGGATGACTTGATGGATTGCTTGAGTGGAGTGAGATACTTCACCAAGATCGACTTGAAAAGTGGTTATCACCATATTAGGGTCAGAGAAGGAGATGAATGGAAGATAGCATTCAAGATGAAGGAAGCATTGTATGAGTAGTTAGTCTTGCCATTCAGATTGACTAATGCACCCAATACATTCATGCGGTTGATGAATGAAGTACTAAATCCATTCTTGGGAAATTTCATCATAGTGTACCTAGACGACATCCTAATATTTAGTCGAACCAAGGTCGAACACTTGGAGCACATTCAACAAGTATTGC
Organism: Larix kaempferi; assembly: GCA_027924585.1. NCBI lineage: Eukaryota > Viridiplantae > Streptophyta > Pinopsida > Pinales > Pinaceae > Larix > Larix kaempferi. Next base: position 17,903,435 of record BSBM01000765.1, on the reverse strand, counting down.
AGAAGTTGCAGGAAGAGAAGCTATTGGTAAACCTTCAAAAGTGTTTCTTGATGAAGGAAGAACTGGTATACTTGGGATTTGTAATCTCAGGTAAAGGATTAGTAATGGATCCGGAAAAGGTGAAGGCACTTTTGGATTGGACAGAACCAACAAGCACGACGGGAGTGCAAATTTTCCATGGAATTTCCAGTTTATACAAGAAGTTTATCAGAGGATTTAGTTAGATATGTGCACCTTTGACAGAGTGCATGAGGAAAGGTGAGTTTAGGTGGACAAAAGCTGCCTAGAGAGCTTTCGACAAGTTGAAGGAAAAGGTCACTAAGAGCCCGGTGTTAGCACTCCCAGATTCCGGCAAAGTTTTCCAATTTGATTGCGACATGAGTGGAATGGAGATTGGAGCAGTGTTGAGCCAAGAGGGCTGACCAATTGCATTCTTCAGTGAGAAGTTGGATGATGCGAAGCGAAAATATTCTGTCTATGACCAGGAGTTCTATGCTATTGTCCAATCGTTGAAGAAGTGGAGGCATTATTTGTTTCCCAAATAATTTGTGTTGTACATAAATCACCAATCACTGAGGTACTTGAACACTCTGTCGAAGTTGAATCAGCAATACATGAAGTGGGTCAAATTCCTGTAGGCATATACCTTCATGTTGTGGCATAAGTTGGGAAAGTCGAACAAGGTTGTCGATGCGTTGAGTCGGAGAGTTACATTGCTGAACATGATGAAAGTTTAGGAAATGAGAATAGAGTCGGTGAAGACAGAGTATGAGACCGATGAGAATTTTGTGAAAGCATGGAAGGCGAGTAGCAAAACATGGAGTGTCGACAGGACTACATACTTGGATTATTTCATCAAAGAGGGATACCTATTCAAGGGACAACAGTTGTGCATTCCAAGAGGATCCATAAGGGAGAACCTAATTCGAGATCTACATATTGGAGGGTTATCTGATCATTTTGGCATCAACGAGACCAAGGTGTTGGTCGAAGAAAAGTATTATTGGCCAGGAATGACAACGGATGTCGGAAAGTGGGTACAACAGTGTCGATTTTTCTAGTTGGAAAAGGGAAGAAGTCAGAATACGGGGTTGTATACAACATTACCAGTGCCAAATACCCCATGGGAGGACCAGAGCATGGATTTTGTGCTAGGATTGCTGAAGAGGAAGCAAGGTAATAACTCAATCTTTGTTGTAGTAGACAGATTTTCGAAGATAGCACACTTTATTCCGTGTCAAAAGACAAGTGATGCCACAAGCATTGATGTACTATTCTTCAAACAGATAGTCATATTGCATGGGTTTCAAAAGAGTATCACGTTGGATAGATATACCAAGTTTATGGGGCATTTCTGGAGAACCCTATGGAAGAAAATGGACACGAAGTTGCAGTTTAGCTCTGCATATCATCGACAGAAAGATGGAAAGACCGAGGTGGCGAACAGAATTTTGGGAAACCTTCTGAGATGTCTGATGGCCGATAGACCCAAGTAGTGGGAGAACATGTTGGCACAAGAAAAGTTTTCATACAACAATTCTGTGAATTGGTCGACAGGTATGAGTCCATTCTAGATTGTTCAGGGACAAATCCCACATGGAGTGGTGGATTTGGTCGAGATACCAATAGAAATCAGGAAATGCACGGATGCAAAATCATTCCAAGAGCATATGAAATAAGTGCATGAAGATGTGCAAAAGTGCATAGAAAAGAGAAACGCGACATATAAGTTGAGAGCCGATAGAAATAAGAGGCTACAATCATTCAGCCAAGGAGATTAGTCTATGCACACTTGCGAAAGGAGAGATTTTCATCAGAAACATATAAAAAGATGAAGCTAAAGAAGATTGGACCATGTAAGATCTTGAAGAAGATTTCAAACCCATGCTTATGTGTTAAACTTGCCGAAGGATTTGAGCATTTCACCTACGTTCAATGTCTCAGAACTGTACAATTTTGAAGAAGGTTCAACTAGTGGAGGTGCAGAAGTGTCGAACATCGAATAGACAGTGTAGATTCCAGGTCGACACGACAAAGAAGAAATCACCGAAGTGTTGGAGGAACCCGAAGTCGGGCATACGTGCAGTTCACGGAGGAAATAATACTTAGTGCGATTGAAGGATGATGACTTGTAGGAGGCGATATGGATTTCTGAAGAAGAATACAAAATATTGACGGAGCAGTCGAGTTCTTTTTCACCTGGGGAGTCAGATGCAGGGGCATCAGGGCCTAGGAGAAATAGTCGAAGTTGATCGATAGGAGAATTTTACCAAGGGGATTTCCGACGAACACTAGTGTGAAGGAAAATTGGTTGTTGAATCCAAAGCCGTCGAGCAGAAGCTATCGAGGTGCGGTCGATAGAAGGAGAAGTTGAAGGTCGACAAGTTGAGATGTCAACGAACAACATGTTTGCAGCAAGGAGAGGTCAGGTTTCGATAGGTTGTCGAATAGCGACACCGACAGGTTTGCAGCGGAATCCAAGAGTGAAGGAAGGGGTGGATTGGACTAGTAGCCGTGGGAGTCAAGCGAAGCCGATAAGTGAGGTTGAAGGTGATGAAGTGTAGTATGGTCGTGACGTGGGCCCAACAACTGTCACAGAGTCTGAGTTTTGTAGAATTCAAAGTGAAGTACATAGCATCCATTCATGGTTGTTGAGGAATTTATGAGTAGTTATGTAGGTAATTGTGATTAGGACAGATGTCACCATAGGAAGAGTTTGTGCAGCACAACCAAATGGCACTGACAACTACATGTTTGCAAGATCTGGAGTATTCGACAGAAAGAGAGAGGTAGAGTGTCTCGAGGAACGGAGTGACCTTGGGAGGAGCAACAACAGGGTATAAGAGAAATGTTGAGGCACGGAGGAAGAGGATCGCTCGTCACTCATCGCTCATTCATTCTTGCATTCAACAAAAGAATGAGAGGAGGATAGGTTCACACACAAAGAGAACACAACATTTTACTTCCATAAATTGTATCAGGATGAGGCCGACTAGTTTAGTTGTTTTGTATTTCGCATTGTAACCATTGTAAATTGATTGAAGTAATAGAAGCCAACTTCTGGCATCCTATTTACATCTAGTGTGTGTAAACATCGTGTGTCATGTGTTATTGTTAAGCAAGAAGGTTCAACAAACCTGCCTTGCGCCACATGTTCTATGATTTTTTTCATTGAGTCAACTCCGAATAAAGCATCACCTCCATTGTACTTCTCATATTCACAAAGTCGCTCACTATGAGGAGTCATATGAAAATATGTACATGAGTCAATCAACTATACAACACAATCTGAATGGGTACTTATAGAATCCATGTACACATCCCCTCCTTCTTATGAGTAGGTCTTCACCTGTGTTGAAGGGGTATCATCAGATCCATTCTCTTTATTAAAAAAATTAGATGATCTACAATCCTTCTTATAATTCCCATCTTTATCACATTTCCAACATTTCCTCAAATATTTTCTTGGATATTTAGATATACCTTTAGATTTAGATCTCCTCCCGAAAAAATTATGTTTATTTATGTCGTGGGGATGACCTCTCACAAACAAGGCATATATGCTCTGACTATCAATGGATTTAACCTTATTTCTGCTAATAAAAAAAAGTCCATTATATCCTCAAACATCAATGTGGTTTGAGTAGTAGTACCAATTACTACAATCAGATTGTGCCAAAAATTTGGCAAAGAAAATAATAATGTAATACATTTATATTCTTCCACCATCTTAATTTAGACATAAAAAATTTGACTTACCAGAGTATGAAAGACATTTAGATGATCTATCATTGAGTCGATATCATCCATCCTAATATGCTACAATTTTTTTGAAGAAACAACTTGTTTACGAGGGACTTTGACTGATACAAAATCCCTAACTTATCCCACATCTTCTCTAGTGAAATTCAACAATATTGAATCTGATAGGAAATATTGAATTGTAATTCTCATCTTTATTTCTAGATTCTCCTAGTATTCTTTCACCATAGTAGTAGGTTTTGTATCTAGATCCATAGAAACCCAATATTCTCGATCTACAAGAATATCTTCCATTTTTAAGCTCTAACTGTTAAATTTCTCGATCTCGATTGTAAACTTCTCACCATTTCTCATGTACCTAGTAGCCTCTTTATACTATTGAGACCTCGAGGCAACCAAATTTGTGTATAAATTTTTCTCTTTGATATCAAATTCGAATTTCCATTTCATTTACATCTATATCATGAATTTTATAGCAGAAACATACTTATATTTATAACTACAAATTATTCAAAATACCTATTTAATTTTATTGGATTATTCCTACCATAAATGCATTCAAACTATACTCTATTAATCCATGCATGTAAACAATTTAGTAATTTAAGAATACACATATATTAGAACTTATAAACCATGAAAATCACACACAATTTGGCACTTATCTTAGGAATGTCCTCCAACCAACTGCAATATAAGAACGTTACTCCCTATCGTAGGCACTCTATCAAGCCTTCTCTTTCATTGACAGATGCCACTCCTAAGATGGGGCTATCATCCCACAAGGGGTAAATTTCAACTTCTTCTTCAATTTACATCCACACTACTCACATAGATATCATCACCCAATGGAACATATCCTCTATCCAAGTGATGTGGGTAACCCCATCCAAAGTTGACCCAAATGCCTCACTCATCCCCCATCAACCTGCACAACGCCAGGAAAGGTACCCCTCCTATGCACCCTAGTCTCTCGCATTGTCCCCTTCCCATTCTATAGTTCCAATATAGGCTATCCAGGAATTCTACATGAAAAGGATCCATGGATGCCACCCTCTAGTCCATGTTCTCTAATCTTATGCACTAGTTTATCCATGTAGCTAGGATACCATTTATCAGAGTGGGCATGAGTAATCTTCCTTTGGTTTACCAACTAGAACTACCATAGCATGGATGCTCCTCCTCTCTAGAGTTTGAATGAAGTGAGTTTATAACATTAAATATGCATGGTTTTGTCTTAACACATTGATTCCCTATAAGAGGTCGATTTTTCCTCTGAATACTCCATTAAGATAATTAACCCATGAATAATTCAGGTGCTCCCCATAACTATGGTTAAGGGACTTTGGTTAAAAAAATTAATGAAGGATAAGGTATATTTAAATTCCACTAGGGTAATCACCCCTTATTCCATCTCACTTCCCATACTTGTGGATTCATAGCCCCCCATCTCTTCTTTGTCCTTCTTCACTTGCAGTTGTCTGTGATTTTTATATTAAAAATAAAACGTACATATTTACAATATATTTGGTCATCCTAGACCCTTCATATTTGTCTTCTAGACTTTACAAAATTACATCATATTTACATCATGGGGTAAAAATTGGGGTGTTACATTCTTGCTCCCCTTAATTTATGCACCATCCTCGACGCATATCAACACTATGTAATGTTGATGCCTTGACATTGGCATCATTTTGAAGAATCGAAACATAAGAACATAGATGAACATATTAAAATACATATATTTTCTATTATATCTTCACCATCGTGTCTAGAGTGAAATCCTCTACCCATCCATACTCAATTCTGCCATATCCATCGTCATTTGCTCTTCACATCTCTCGTGGGAATGTTTGTCACACAAGTCTTTCCAATAAGGTTGTGTCAATATTTTAAATTCATCATTTTTCCATATATGTATCGTCATGTCATCATTTCTATGTCATTTCCTCCAAGGAAAAATGATTTTCAATCCCATAGTTCAATTCGTCAAAATCACCACCATTTGACCCCTGCACCAATCTTGTGAAATTTCATGATGTCGATTCCTATATGTATTTCTGGTCAATTTTATCCAATTTCATTTAAATGGGTTTCCTTTGATAATTTTGTCTATTAATCCTTTTAATGCTGTCATCTTGTAACGCCAACGCCTGCATGTGAAAAATTAAAAAATCCCCCCAGGAAAAGGTCCTATTATTATTACTCCTACATAAGAAAAAAATTGAAAAAAATGACTCCCTCCCATTTTCATTATTCCTATTGGCTAAATAAAAAAACCCTTCCACTAGCCTTCGCTCACCATTATCATCTCCTAAATGAAAAGGAGAATTCACCCTCTTTTTTACCTACAATGCCAATTTTTTTTTTCATTTCTATTCCTAAAATAAAATTTAAAGAGGGCTCAAACCCTCTTTGACCTAAGTTAGGAAATTTTAAATTCCCCTTGACCTTGCCTTTCGATTTATGTATTATTGTAAAAAATAAAACATAATGTATTTCCCTATAAATCCTATGTCCCACATCATTGACGTAGGATGAAGAGAAGCTCCATTGCTATTTCCTTATGGGGATTTTGGTGTTCCTATAAATCAAAGTGTGTGGTAGTATCCCTATGCTATATTCATTTTTTTAACTCCTAATACCCTACCATGCCAAGTATTTTTTTTTAAATGAGTTATAACAATGATGCAAACCCTACTTCGCGAAGTGCCCTAATTACAATTTTAACATTTGTTGATCCTACATAATCGCCTTTATAAATCATGGATTTGATGGGGGGTGCATTGGATAGTGTGGGAATGAATAGTGACCGTGTGACCCATCTACATGAATCAAACAATACATGCAAGGAAGACAATGATAGGGGAAGGAACACATATGTACATCATTGCAGGTGGTAGGAAATATGCCAACAAGGTTGAGGACATTGCAAAACACTCTCAACAGACCAATATAAAAAAGGTATGCCCAATGAGGACTAGAGAATGGCAGGGATAGGCATTCTTAAATATAGGTTGCAGATGAGTCGCAACTGGAGCAACATGGCAAGAAGCAACAGGAAAAATGTTGGCAGAACGTTGGTCTTACAAACCAACATGCAGAAAAGAAATGATAGAGCATAGACTTGTTTGGCAAGGAGAAACTATAAAATGGAAGCTATAGCAAGGGAAGAATGACCAACACATTCCCTTTGATTCTCCTACACATTCAAGCATGTTTTAGAAAAACTGAGCAAGAATTAAACTCACAAATGATTGATGCAGACAGACACAATGTGGCACACTAAAGGTATCTTCTAGCATTGGGAAAAGATGAAGGTAGGATCACGGTAACATAATGATGTCCTAAGGGAGAATATTGGCAAAAAACACAACAGATCGAATGCATATGTAGGATTGGCGACCAAGCACACGTGTGAAACAAAGGAAAATAGGGTTAGGTTTGTTGAAATTATCGTCCCACATAGGGAAATGATCTCAACACATAGATCCTAGGAAAATAAAAAAACAAAGCACACAAAACCCTACTCCTATGTGGGAACACTGGTAGAACATGGAAACAAAATGGTAATGCAAGGAAAAATCCACACAAATGTAGGAGTTGAGATAGACGACAATTGCACTAGCTAGAAATGCAACAAGAATGAAAAAGAAACATAGAGGACACCACCACGTGGTCAATGGAAAATAGGAAACAACACACAACTTCTCAAGTGAAGGGATGTGGTTTGTAGCCTACGTAGAATATCGAGAGGCAAAGAATTTTGTGACATGGCAACATGAGCGTTGTTGTCAAAAAAGAAAATCGAGATCAAGAATTATCGATCATGAGGGTTACACCATAAAATTGCAAGGTAAAGGAGGAGGGAATCTAATCCTTGTGATATTATGCATACATCAATGATGAATGATGATTGAGTGGTGCACATGTTCCTTTGTATGGTTCTAGGGAACACCAAAATCCTAAGAGAGACACTTCTTAATTTGCTCATTATTCAAAACATAATCTTTCATCAAATATAATAAAAACTCCAACAACGACCAAAACATAGTAGCGGAAGATATGACGACCACACGTAGGCAGAGTTACAGTTGCATGTTGGGCATATGAGAAGCATACTAGTATAAAGAGATCCTTCTTTCGGTACCTTGCACCTATTCTTGCTCTGATTATAATAGAGCTAAAGATCATCCTTTCAGGATAGAACACCCAAAGATGTTTTTTCCTAGTTGTTTTAATGTTATGGAGCCAAATACAAGGAAATGAAGGTTTGCCAAATATTTCTAAGTATATGATGAATGTGTTGATGTATATGTAACTTCGGAATGTATTTCACCCATGTATTTCATCTATGTATATTGTACTCCTATAGAGATGTTATTATTCCTCTATACAGAAGTGTTGTCATTTGTATTGACAAGTGTCACAAGTGTCGTAAATTTCTGATGGGTTGTTAGACCACCATGTGTGGGGTCGGCCCTGATTAAGTTAACATTGGGTTATTGTACTAAGCTAGACAAGTCGGCCACATAATTTTATTGGGCAGTCAGGACAAGTATAAATAGAGATCTCCCGATCTCTATTTGGATCACTTCATAACTCACTCTTCCATCACTCGGAAAGTGGTGCACATGTGAGGAGGAGGATCAGTTGCTAGGAGGAGTCTATCTCTATGTACTTTGGTTGTACTATTGCTCTATCTATCTCTGAGGAAGTTGTGGGGTTTTTCACCTTAGGGTTTTCCCCACGAAAACTCTATGTGTCTATTGTATCTTATGTTTGCATCTTATGATGATTGATATGCTTGCTATGATTGATATGCATTGATATACTATACATGTTATTATCTCAGTAAAGATCCTAGAGTGTCTTGAATTAATGCTCGAAAATTAACATGGTATCAGAGCTAACCTGAGAAGAAGACATTAAACAGTGGCATAAACTAGGGTTTCTTGTTTATTGGGTTTCTCTCCACAGATTTTGGAAACGCAATATGATAGATTGACTCTCCTCAGCAAGGTGAATCTTTCTGTCCAATCAGAATTTAGTTCTGATCACTTTCAGTTTTGGCCCTAAAAATTAGGGTTTCCACAAAAATAGGAAATTCTGAAATCTAAAGACATAGCTAGAAGCTCCTTGGAAATATCGAAGTTTAGAGCTTTGGATCGATATTTTTGGCTAGGTAAATCTCTGGGAAACTCAAACCCTAATTCAGGGTCCTCCCTAGTGAACCTGGGAAGACTAAAAGGCATTTCTGAAGGGTGAAGCTTTGCAGATCTCAAATTCTGAATAGACCGGGCTGATCAGCTCATCAAGGCACATCTTTCTATCCTTTAAGAAAGTTGAAATTCACATTTTGAATTTTTAGGGTTTCTCTGACAAACCCTAATCCGAGACGAGATCCAGTTTTCAACAAATCAAGTGGTAAGACCTAAATATTTTCTATTTCCATTTGAAGTACTCTTTAAGATGTCTCACCACGCCAAGATTGAGGATAAGCTTGAAGGGGATGATAACTTCCGAGCATGGAAGTATAGGATTGGGTTAATCCTAGAAGAAAATGAGTTGGACTCTTACATAAGGGAAGAGGTCCCTGTCCCAGAGGAAGAAGAGGCTAAAGCCCTCCACAAGAAGAACTTGGTCAAGGCAAAGAGGATCATTGCTGATTCTATCAAGGACCATCTCATCCGACATGTGTCATCTCTAAAGACACCCAAAGAGATGTTTGATTCCCTGACCAAGCTATTTGAAGGGAAGAACATAAATCGGAAGATGACCCTACGGAACCAATTGAAAGGGGTAAAGCTTCAGAATGGAGAAACCATTCAATCTTATTTTTCTAGGTTCTCTCAGATCAAGGAACAACTAGAAGTAGTGGATGAAATGGTGGAGAATGGTGAAGTTGTCATGACCACTCTGAATGGCCTACCTAGGTCATGGGATTCCTTTATTCAAGGAATTTGTGCAAGAAAGAAGTTGATCTCCTTTAGCATACTGCGGGAGGAATGCTCTCAAGAAGAAGATAGGCTTGTGGCTCGAGAAGAAAAGATGGGAAATCAAGATCAAGCACTCATAGCACATGCCAGGAAAGGCAAGTCCAAGAAGGAATCATCTCATAACAGGAAATATTCACACCACCATTACCATAAAGATAAGAAAGATCTCAACTGTTTCACATGCAATGAGAAGGGACACTTTGCTGCAAATTGTCCCAAGAAGAAGAAAGACAACAAATTCAACAAGAAGAAGAAGAATAACAAAAGAAGATATCATGCTCATGCTGATGAGGATGATGAACCTCCCAGGAAGAAAGCTAGAGCAGAAAGTGATGATGATGACTCATCAAGCGAAGAAGCGTATGTTCTAATCTTTGCTCTCATAGGTACTATTTCTCATGGTTGTAATGAGTGGCTAATTGACAGTGGGGCTTCTAAACACATGACTGGGTTTAAAGAATATTTTGTAAATCTGTCAGAACATGAATCACCCCATAAAGTGAAACTTGGGGATGATTATCAATACCCTATCAAAGGAAGTGGGGAAGCCTCCTACAACCTAGAATCTGGAAAGTCCTTGAAGATGAAAGATGTGTTATTTGTACCTGGGCTCAAGAAGAACCTACTCTCCATCTCTGCATTGGATGCAAAAGGAATGAGGGTTACATTTGTAGATGGCCAAGTCCTAATGTGGCCAAAGGGTAAAACTATTGATGATGTAGTGGTGATTGGAGAGCAAGAGGGAGGATTGTACAAATTGAAGGGACAACCTAAACATGCCATGGTACATGAATCCATGGAGCTAAATGAACTTTGGCATCGAAGGATTGCAAATGTGCACTACAGAGCACTACCAATTGCAAGCAAAGCTGTAGAAGGTCTTCCTGAAATCAAGACCGGGCATGAAGGTGTTTGCAAGGGCTGTGCAAAAGGAAAGAACATAAAGAAGGCATTTCGAAGCAGTGAAAGCAAGTCAAAAGGAATCTTGGAAATTATCCACTCTGATGTATGCGGTCCGATGTCATCTAGTTCTCTGAGTGGGTATGTTTACTATGTCTCTTTCATTGATGACTTCTCCAGGAAGACTTGAGGTTTATTTCTTGAAGAACAAAGATGAAGTGCTTGACAAGTTCAAGGGATTCAAAGCCTTGATGGAAAATCAAACTGATAAGAAAATAAACACATTCAGATCAGACAATGGCGGAGAATTCACTTCAGGTGGCTTCAAGAAGCTATGCAGTGTTTCAGGGATTAAGAGGGAGTTGACTACGCCCTACAATCCACAACAGAATGGAGTTGCAGAAAGGAAGAATAGAATAATCATGGAAGAAGCACGAGCAATGCTACATGACCAGGATCTACCTATGCATCTATGGGAAGAAGCAGCTAGCACAGCTGTATATGTGCAGAACAGAACTCCCCACAAGATATTGGACAACAACACACTATAAAAGGTCTTCTCTGGTAAGAAACCTGAAGTTAGCCATCTCAGAATATTTGGTTGTCCAGTATACACTCATGTCCCAAAGTAAAAGGGGACTAAGTTAGATCCTTCAGGAAAGAGGGGTATCTTTGTGGGTTACAGTGAAAGCTCAAAGGCTTATAGAATATACTTTCCAGGGTTCAAGATGATTGATGTTAGCAGGGATGTAACATTTGATGAAAAATCAACATTTATCAAATCAAGGAAGACACCTGTTGAAGATCATGAAGAACCAAAGGAAACCAAATTTCAAGACACTACTATGACTGAAGCAATTCCAAAGGTTGATCATGAAATTGAAGATCCGCAAGAACCTGTAGATCCACCTCGTGAGAAGGAATCTCACAAGAGCAAACCTGCATGGGCTAGAGATCTCATTCAAGATGCAGAAAGATATGGCATTCCAGAATAAGAACATAGAGCAAAGAAGAGAACTAGATCACATACCAACTATGTTGCTTTATTCTATGATATCATGATCAGAGAACTTTCCAGTTATGAAGAGGCAGCGAAAAATAAAGAATGGAAAGATGCCATGGTCGAGGAATACCAATCAATAATGAAAAATGATGTTTGGGATGTAGTCCCAAGACCTAAAGGGAAGTTTGTGGTGTCTTCCAAATGGATCTATAAGATCAAGCATGATGCAGATGGCAGCATAGAAAAATACAAGGCAAGGTTTGTAGTTCGTGGCTTCTCCCAGAAAGAAGGAATAGACTATGAAGAAACGTTTGCTCCTGTAGCCAGATACACTTCCATCAAAACAGTACTTGCTCTGGCTGCAGTGATGAAATGGAAGATACACCAGATGGATGTCAAGATAGCCTTCTTGAATGGGGTAGTCAAGGAGGAAGTGTATGTGGAGCAGCCACTTGGTTTTGGGACACATGACAGGAAGTCATATCACTCATATGTGTGTAAGTTAAAGAAATCCTTGTATGGATTAAAGCAAGCTCCTAGGACTTGGTATGGTAGGATGGACAATTTTCTATATAGTTTGGGCATTACCAAGAGTAAAGCAGATACCAACCTTTACTACAAGGTTGAGGAAGGCAATCTTGTGATACTACTATTGTATGTAGATGATCTGTTTGTAACAGGTAATGATAGTTTGATTGTTGATACCAAGAGGAATCTTGCAGTCGAGTTCGAGATGAAGGACTTGGGGATGATGGACTATTTTATAGGCATGGAGGTGTGGCAGAGTGCAGATGGGATCTTCCTTGAACAAGGGAAGTATGCAAAAGAGATCCTGAAGAGGTTCGGGATGTTGGACTGCAAGGCCATGGCCACACCTATGGCATGGAACCTGAAGCTTCTGTGTGATGCTTCATCTGATTCGGTTGATGTCACTGTGTATCATCAAATGATTGGGTCGTTGATGTACCTGACAAACACGAGGCTAGATATTTACTTTATGGTGAACACATTGAGCTAGTTCCTAACAGATCCCAGAGGTGTTCACCTGGTTGTTGTAAAGCATATTCCCAGGTATTTGAAGGGTACGGTTGACTATGGGCTCAAGTATGATGCCAATAAAAAGTTTAACCTGCATGGTTATGTTGATTCAGACTGGGCGGGAAGTGCTGCAAATAGGAAGAGCACTTCTGGGTGCTGCTTCAGTATGGGATCAGGTGTGATCTCTTAGTTTAGCAGGAAGCAGTCTTGCATAGCACTGAGTATAGCTGGAGCAGAGTATGTTGCTACCTATTCAGCTAGTTGTGAGGCAGTATGGCTTCAGAAGCTACTGTCTGAGTTATTTGATCTCCCAATGTAGGCTATTGGTATCCTTTGTGACAACCAGAGTTGTGTGAAGCTGTCTGAGAATCCGGTGTTCCACGAAAGGTCGAAACACATTGAGATCAAATATCACTATATCAAGGATATGGTGCAAAGAGGATCAGTGAAGCTCCTGTATGTTGCGACGGATGAGCAGGTTGCATATGTACTGACGAAACCACAAACCAGAGTGAAGTTCAAGTACTTCAGAGAAAGGCTTGGTGTTCTTCAGATTGATGACACTTCGAGGAAGAAGTGATGGATACATTTGCTGGAGCCATTCCAAGCATGATGAGAGGAGGATCCTTCCCATGGCTGTGGATGTACGTGTTGGATGATGAGCATCAGGACGATTCTCTAGTTACTGCTCTATGTATGTATGCATCATGTTGGATGTTGGATATGATTAGTGGATCATTTATATGTATGTATGCATCATGTTTGATGTTGGATATGATCAGTGGATCATTTATATGTATGTAGGATGTTGGATATGATTAGTGGATCATTTATATGTATGGATGCATCATGTTGGATGCTCGATATGATCAGTGGATCATTTATATGTATGTATGCATCATGCTGGATGTTGGATATGATCAGTTGGATCATTTATATGTATATATGTGTACACATCATGTTGGATGCTAGATATGATCAGTTGGATCATGTGTATGTATCTGTAGATGGATCAGGTGGATCATGTATTTGTATGTGTATCAGGTGGATACATTGTATGATGAGGTAGATCATGTATGATAATATGTATCAGGAAGATACTGTGTATGCATCAGATGGATGCATTGTGTGATCAGGATGATCATGGATGACGAGCTTCAGGATGTTGCTCCAGATGACACGCATCAAGACGATGCAGTGTTGATGATCAGGATGATCATGTGTACATCAGGATGATGTATGGTGAGTATCAGGTTGATACTCTGTGGCCATGGAACAGGTTGTGCAGATAAGCATATAATTTGTGCCCTGGGGTATTTGCAGATACTCTTTCGAGGTTTTTCCTATGGCATGTAATTTGTGCCCTAGGATATCTGGCAAATTCTCTTTCGAGGTTTTGCTTAGGAGGACATATAATTTGTGCCTTGGGAGATTTGCAGATACTCTTTCAAGGTTTTTCCTATGGCATGTAATTTGTGCCCTAGGATATCTAGCAAATGCTCTTTCAAGGTTTTGTCCTATGGCATGTAATTTGTGCCCTGGGAGATCCAATAGGTTGAGTCGTGTGCTCGTAATCAGTCCTGGGATGCTCTTTCAAGGTTTTTGCATGACCACACATAATTTGTGCCCTGGGAGATCCGATAGGTTGAGCCATGTGCTCATAATCAATCCCGGGATGCTCTTTCGAGGTTTTGTGGTGACCACATGTAATTTGTGCCCTGGGAGATCCGATAGGTTGAGCCATGTGCTTGTAATCAGTCCTGGGATTCTCTTTCGAGGTTTTGTGTTGGGGTCACATATAATAGCGCCCTGGGAGATCCGATAGGTAGAGCCGTGCAGTCATAATAGCCTAGATGGTCTTGCAAGGTTTTGTGACGCACGTAATAAGTCCTGAGAATTCCATAGTATGGCTAGTGATGATGAAGACCTTCAGGTGGTGGGCCTACATCCAGTATGAAAAAGGACTGGCTCTGTAGAACTTCCTATGACGAGTAGATTCAGAGATTGATTGAGATAGCAGTAGCCGTGACGATGACGATGATTCGAGGATGATGATTCGCTGATGATGATCCAAAGAAGAAGACTTGTGCTAGTAGATCTGTGTCGAGAAATACCTTCCTAGTTAAGAGGGAGTGTTGATGTATATGTAACTTCGGAATGTATTTCACCCATGTATTTCATCTATGTATATTGTACTCCTATAGAGATGTTATTATTCCTATATACGGATGTTTCGTCATTTGTATTGACAAGTGTCGCAAGTGTCGCAACTTGTCGATGGGTTATTAGACCACCATGTGTGGGGTCAGCCCTGATTAAGTTAACATTGGGTTATTGTACTAAGCTAGACAAGTCGGCCCCATAAGTTTATTGGGCAGTCAGGACAAGTATAAATAGAGATCTCCTGATCTCGATTTGTATCACTTCATAACTCACTCTTCCATCACTCAGAAAGTGGCGCACATGTGAGGAAGAGGATCAGCTGCTAGGAGGAGTCTATCTCTGTGTACTTTGGTTGTACTATTTCTCTATCTATCTCTGAGGAAGTTGTGGGGTTTTTCACCTTAGGGTTTTCCCCACGAAAACTCTGTGTGTCTATTGTCTCTTATGATGATTGATATGCTTACTATGATTGATATGCATTGATATACTATACATGTTATTCTCTTAGTAAAGATCCTAGAGTATATTGAATTAATTCTCGAAAATTAACAGAATGGTAATAAGATACTCCCAATCAGAAATAGAAATCCACCAACACCCCAACCAATAAATTTGCTCCAAATGATCAAATCTAGTTCATAAGTATACCTATGATGATTCAGGCATATGATCTCTACCCTACCGTGAATACACTAGCTAGTCTAAATCGTGATATTACACTCTTTTAAACTAGCCAAACACTTGGAAATTTTGACTAGGGACTTATCTTTTCACATATTATATTCCTTCACGGATGTGCACCATTGAGTTGAAGTGTTTCAAAACACCTGGAATTCTAAGTTTCTGGAATATTAAGATACAAGCGACTTCTCATGGGAAACGAATCATTTCAGATGCCCCTAATTTTTGTTATGCGAGGTGGAGTGAAATAGTGAGACATCCAATATCCCATAAATAATATTTCTCGTATCTGATTCCCATTAAGTTGATAAATGTCAAACGTATCCCGAAACGATGAAGCTTCCAAGGCAGGATAAACACTCCATCTACCCTTGGACATTTTTAAATACAAGATAGATAATAAAAAACAAATCATCACTCACATCGAAGGTAAGGAGAAGGTACTTCTATGTTCCAAACCATTTTCTTCCCTGCATACTCACTCATCCATGAACTTAATAGTGTGGTGATGGTAGGTAAGACTACGTCTAGTTCCATCCATTAGGGTGAAGGAAGAGTCTCCTTCTGTTCAAGGTGCATTTTGTTTTCCTGCATGTTTATTGAGTTTTCGTGTATATGTTTATGACTAACATCTTCATGCGTGCAGGTTACCTTCATGACAACCTAAGCGGGGAGTACTCCCAATGTTTGGATTTCACTCTACTAAACGAGAAACGTTTAGAGAGACATAGGGTCTCAAAAAAATTGTGTTCTCAAGGGTAAAAATCTAATCACATCCTATTGTACTTCAAGGACTGCTAAATCCCATAATTCAATAAAAAGACTTTTTGGGCATACATGCATCCTTGCGCCTCGTTTTTTTATCATTCGGGTTCATTTTTTTTTTTAGTTTTTTGTACAATATGTAAATAAAGAGGATTGTACATAGTATTTATTTTTTTCCTAACTTGAACATAAATGACTGATTTTCACCTTATTGAAGTTGATCTTTTTTATGCAATTTTACAAAAATAAACTAGCTGTGATATTCAGTTTTATGTCCTTATTAATCTACTGCAAATCCTTAGATATACAAAAAAAAAATTCATGAAATGCCCAAATATTGAAGTTATTACCTCACAAAGAAATTAATTTTTCATGCATGATACTAAGAAAATGATTTTCATTTAGCAAATTGGATTTTGGACATAACTTCCATTCAATTTCTGCATTTGGCATGAAGCAGATGTAATCTAACATATGCTAAAGAAGTAACTTAATATTTTTTCTTTTATCAACTAACACCATAGGTTTAATTTCTCTCAAAAATTATTTCGAAATGTTGTATAGTCTATTTCTGTAAATATTTCATTACTAATATACTTAGTTTACTTTATTAATCAATCATTTCTTTCTTTAGAAGTTATTCCACAATTAGCTCAAATTGTCTTATACATAATTTTATAGACTAACACTTTCAATTTTAAAGTTGCTCGTGCATTTAATAAAGGAAATTTAAAAAAACTTTAATTCATTAATGCACATAGATGTTAATGTCACAACATCATGAGTCATTCCCCAAGTCAATATTGTGCACCAAGATTGGGCCTTGTGTGTTGAGGTAGTGGCTTATAGGAGCTTGAGTTGGACACAGAAAACTTGGAGTAGAATCTTATGTTGGACTCAAGAATGACTAAGACTTATGTGTAAATGTTAAAGCCTCATGTGTTGAGGTAAGTGCTTTGTATGTCAAAGTGATTGTGTTGTATAGTCTTATTTGTCAATACTAACGTCTTGTGTGTTAAGACAAATCTCCTTATGTGTTGAGGCGGTTCCTCATGTGTTGCGGTAATTATTTTCTTGTTGAAGCATGAATGATGTGTGACATACTACTAACCATGGTCTTAGATATGGATAATCTATTAAGTCTCCTCTAAAGACTGGCCACCTCTAGAGTGGATTAGTTTAGCATATGACCACTTGGAACAAAATTAGAACGAGATGATCACATCATTGTTAAAATCCCCATAGTATATTTGATATGATAAATAATTAAGTTGTCACAAGTGGATCATGCAGATAAGACAAGAGATAAAGTTAAGATGAGTTAAGATAAGAGAGAAGTCAAATTTTTTGACTTCAGTGAGCAGTTGTACTAAAAGAGTTATCTATGTGTTAACAAGAAATACTTCAGTTATCAAGTGTGCTAAAAGATTTAACTAAAGTGTTAACAAGAACGACTTCAATAAAAAGAGTTAACTAAAGTGTTATATTTAGTTAACTAACTGTTATGCATGACGACACTTCAGTAAAAATAAAAGATCACACTTGACTTATGACACTTGCATGTCAACTCTTGAGTTAAACTAAAAGAAAACACTTGCATGTTAACACTTGATTTAAATTGAAATATGACACTTAAGTTATGACACTTGCATGAAAACACTTGATTTGCGACACTTGATTTATGATACTTGAGTTACGACACTTGAGTTATGGCACTTGCAGGGTGACACTTGAGTTAGCCACCTAACTAAGTGATCCAACATCTAGTTGAAGGGAAAGTTCATCTTGAAGCCAAAAGACAAAACGATAAAATCCAAAGCATGAGAATTATGGTACCATTGTTATCTAGGATTGTTGAAACCAATGTTAGATCGAATTCTCTCTTGAAGGAAATTCACAACTTTTGTGCATGTGGTCAAATCAACGAATTGGTTTGGTGCAAAATATTATTTTGAGTTCCCTTATTTTCATATATCTCTCTTGCTCTGTAATTGCACCAGGAGTGCTTGGTATTACTCTCTTATATTGCACTAGGGGTGCTTTATGTAATATGCTCATTGTAAAGGAAACATTCTTGATTATTTATCAATATACTAAGGAATATTTTGCTGGGCTTTTCTCCCTCAAGTTATAGAGGGTTTCCCCACTGTAAATTTATGTGTCGACTATGGATTTTTATGCTTCCGATTATTCATTGTTTTCAATTACTATTGTAATTGCACAATTAATATTAAAAATCAACATGGTACGAGAGCCTAGGGCGTGAAATATCTAAGTTCAGTAGTCAAGCTTGGGCCTATGTTGATTCTGTGTGGTTTAAGTTGAGCACAATACTTGAATATAGTGGCTTCAATCTCAATAAGACTGGAAGACAGACTTGAAGGAAATTCAAAATTCAATACTTAGAAGGTGAGGATTTTGAATATCCTGGAATAGCATGATATGGATAGATATCTATCTATGTTTGTTGAAGATCCTAATACTAATGTTGGGTGCACTACTTTCAAGAAGAATCAAGACAAAGCAAAGAGAACCATTTATGATTTTGTGAAAAAAAATTGATGCCAGTGATTACTCCATTAAATATTGCAAAGGTATGCTTCAACAATTTGACCAATATTTATGAGAAGAATTATCCCAGTGAGAAGAGAGCCTTGAAGAACAAACTTTGTAATCTGAAAATGGAGAAGGACGAAGTTGTTCCTTCCCTCTTCACAGAGATCTCTCAAGTAAGAGATCAACTCTTGAGTATTCGTGTAACTGTTGATGGTTATGATCTCATATAGACCATTGTGAATTGTCTCCCATATTCATGGGAGACATTCTTGGACACTGAAACATGGTCCAAAAGTGCAACCAAACTTTGAAATATTGTGTCATGATTGTCTACAAGAAGAAGGGTGAATTCAAAGCAAAAATGTTTCCTCCAAAGAAGAGAACATTTCTCTTACAGAACTGATGAAGAGAGGAAATAAATCATTTTCTCATAAGAAGTTTTCTCATCAAAAGGAAAAAGAATACACTAATAAATTTGATAAGTCTAAAGTTAAATGCTTCAACTGCAATAAGAAGGGTCACTTTGCAAGAGACTGTCATGCAAAGCAAAGAGGAAAGTTCAAGGGTAGGTTTCATGTTTCTACTGCTACAGAAGATGAACCCTATAAGAAATAAATATTCCAATGATTAAGAGACAAGTAAGGAGTACTATCTTGTCTCAAGCCTATCTGGATCCATTACCACTAGTGCCGAGATATGGCAGGTGGATAGTGGTGCATCCAAACACATGAATGGATATAGAAGAACTATCACAAATATGAAGGAAAAGAAGTTCTCATGTCAAGTGAATCTTGGAGATAATACCACCTATTCGATCCAAGGAGTTGGATCCACTTCTTTTCAGTTGGATCTAGGAGATGTACTACATGTTGATGAAATTATGTTTGTTCTTGGTCTGAAGAAGGACCTCCTATTTGTTTCAGTTATATAGGATAAAGGATTTAGAGTAATCTTTATGGACAATAGAGCGGTCTTGTGGCTTAAGAATACATAATTGAACTATGCATATTTAATTAGAGTAAGAGAGGGAGGTCTCTATAAATTTCCTGGAAAGCTCATTCAAGCCATGATCCATGACACAATCAATCCTTGTGGTGTTTCAATCTGAACATGATGGTATTTGTAGAGGTTGTGCTCTTGGTAAGACCACCAAGAAGAGATTTCCAAGCAGTACCAAAAGATACAAAGGGATCCTGGACTTGATACATTACAATATATGTGGTCCTCTGTTAGCACCATCCTTGAGTGGTTATTTGTACCAAGTGATTTTCATAGATGACTTCTCTCACAAGTTTTGCATCTATTTTCACCTTCAACAAGTTTCAAGAGTTGAAAGAATTGGTTGAGAATCATACTGGAAAGCACATTCATGATTTGAGATTTGATATTCGAGGAGAGTTCGAGTCTCATTAATTTAGTGATTTTTTCCAAGAAGCAGGGATAAGAAGACAATTGATTGTACCTTACAACCCTCAACAGAATGCGATTGTTGAAATAAAGAAAAGAACAATCTATGAGGTTGAAAAAGCTATGATGTTGATCAGGATCTTCCCACTTCCTTATGGAAAGAAGCCTCCAACACTGATGTTTATATAAAGAACAAAATTCGTCATGCTATCTTGGGAGAAAAGACTCATGAAGAAGCTTTCATTGGTGAAAAACCAGATGTTCGACACTTGAATATTTTCAGTTGTCTTGTCTACATTCATGTGCCAAAAGATAAGAGGACAAATATGGACCCCTCTAGAAAGAAAGGAACATTTGCTGGATATAGTGAATCCTCCAAATCTTATAGAATCTATTTTCCAAGACAAAGGCACATTGAAGTCAACATAGATGTAAGGTTTCACAGAAATGTTTCCTTCAAGCGCTCTAAATAAATTCAGTTTGTTTCAGGTATGGAGGAGCATGAGACTCCCATGATGGAGGATCTAGATTATGATTCTCCCCATTTAGATGTTGAGAGGGAGAATCCAAAATAGTCCTTATATATGCTTGATATTGAAGAGCTAGTAGAACCCATAGAAATATCTCTTGATGAACCTCCTTCTAAGAGGAGATATGCTTGGTGTCGAGACATTCTGCAAGAGGCAGAAAAACATGGATCACCACTAGGAAGATTCAGAAAGCAAAGGAGACCTGAAAGATATTTAGGATATGTAGCTTAGATGAGTCACATTAGTGATTCAGAACCCACCACCTATGAGGAATATGCTAAGTAGAAGGTATGGAAATATGACATAGTGGAAGAATACAAATCCATCATGCAAAATGATGTGTGGAAGTGGTTTCTAAAATGGATGGGAAGCTTGTAGTAACTTCCAAGTCGATTTATAAAATCAAACATACAGCTGATGGAAGTATTGAAAAATATAAGAAATATTTGTGGCTCGTGGTTTCTCACAGAAAGAAGGGATAGACTATGATGAGACATTCGGTATTATGGATAGGTACACCACTATTCGAGCCATCATTTCTCTTGCCTCAGTTTTTGGGTGGAAACTTCACCAAATGGATGTGAAGACTGCCTTTCTCAATGGTGAAGTTGAGGAATAAGTATAAATACATCAACATGAGGGCCCTTGTAGTTCATGGGAAGGATTTCCATACATGAAAACTTAAGAAATCCTTGTATGGGCTTAAGCAGGCCCCGATGGATTGGTATTCGAGGATTGACAACTATTTTCAGAGCTTGGTCTTCTCCAAAAGTGAAGTTGACCCCAACCTATACTTCAAGGTTGTGAAGAACCAACCATTGATATTGGTTTTCTATGTTGATGACTTTTTCCTTACTAGAGAGGAACAACAGATAGCTCGGTGCACGATGGAGCTCACTTCTAAGTTCAAAATGAAAGACTTAGGTCTTATGCATTATTTTCATGGTCTATAAGTTTGGAAAATGAAAGATGAAATCTTTCTTTCAAAAGGAAAGTACACAAATGATGTGTTGCACAGATATGGTATGATGGACTATAAGTTCATGTCTACACCAATGGTGTCTAATATGAAGAAAACACTTGATTCATATTATGGATCAGATCTAGTGGATCCTACCATGTATAAACAGCTCATTGGTTCCTTGATGTATTTGATACATACTAGACGAGACATATGTTATGCTGTGAGTATATTGAGTTAGTTCATGTCTAATCCAAGACATAGACATCGAGTTTCTACTAAGCATGTTCTTAGATACCATCGAGGTACTATTGCTTATGGACTCAAATATGCTTCTAGTGGTGGAGTGATGCTTCTTGGATATGCCGACTCTGACTAGGGTGGTAGTACTGTGGATCGAAAGAGTACATCCAGATATTATTTTATCTTGGGATCAGCTATGATATCTTGGTCCAACAGGAAGGAGGGATCCATAGCCCTGAGTACTACAGAAGCAGAGTATATTACAGCCAGTAATTCCTTCCAAGAAGCTATTTGGCTTAGGAAGATAGTTGTTGGGTTGTTTTCAGAGAAGATTGAGACTACAATGTCATTCACTCTGACAACTAGAGCTGCATTAAGCTCTCAAAAAATCATGTGTTTCATGACAAGTAAAAACACATTGAGATGAAATACCACTACATCAGAGACATGGTCTAGAGACGTGTTGTAAGACTTCATTACATTTATATTGATGAGCATATAGTAGATATGTTGACTAATCCTTTGTCCTTGACAAAGTATAGGTACTTCTGAGACAAGGTTGGCATGGCAAAAAATGCCTGCCTCACTGAGAGGGAGTGTTCAAGTATAGCATCATGATTCATTCTCCAAGTCAATATTGTGCTCCAATATTGAGCCTTATGTGTTGAGGTAGTGGCTTATAGGATCTTGATTGGACTCAGGAAATTTGGAGTAGAATCTTGAGTTGGACTCAAGAATGACTAAGCCTTATGTGTAAAGGTTAAAGCCTCATGTGTTGAGGTAAGTGCTTTGTATGTCAAAGTGATGGTGTTGTAAAGTCTCATTTTTCAAGACTAAGGTCTTGTGTGTCAAGATAGATCCTCATGTGTTGAGGTAATGTTTTTCTTGTCGATGAATGAATGATGTGTGACGTACTACTAACCATGGTGTTAGAGATGGATCAGCTATTAAGTCTCCTCTAGAGACTGCCCACCTCTAGAGTGAATTACTTTAGCATATGACCACTTGGAATGATAATAAAACAACATGATCACATCATTCGAAAAATATCCTTAGTATATTTGATATGATAAATAATTAATTTGGCACAAGTGGACCATGCAAATAAGACAAGAGATAATGTTAATATGAGTTAAGATAAGAGAGAACTCAAATTTGTTGACTTCAATGATCAGTTTGCTCAAAGAGTTAGCTATGTGTTAACAAGAAATAATTCAGTTATCAAGTGTGCTAAAAGATTTAACTAAATTTTTAAGAAATACTTCAGTAAAAAGAGTTAACTAACGTGTTAACAAAGAATATTTAGTTAACTAATTAACTGTTATGCATGACGAAACTTGCATGTTGACACTTGAGTTAAACTAAAAGACAACACTTGAGTTATGACACCTGCATGTCTACACATGAGTTAAACTAAAATATGAGACATAAGTTATGACAACACTTGAGTTGCGACACTTGATTTATGACACTTGAGTTACGACACTTGCATGACAACACTTTAGTTAGCCACCTAACTAAGAGATCTAGCATCTAGTTTAGAGGCGAGTTCATCCTGAAGTCAAAAGAAAAAAAGATAAAAGATAAAGCATGAGAAGTATGGTACCATTGTTATGCAAGATTGATGAAACCAATGTCAGAGCGAATTATCCCTTGAAGGAAATTCACAACTTTTGTGCATGTGATCAAATCAATGAATTGGTTTAGTGCATAATAATTATGAGTTCTCTTATTTTCATCTATCTCTCTTTCTCTGTAATTGCACTAGGGGTGCTTGGTATTTATCTTTGATATTGCACTAGGGGATCTTGATGTAATTTTCTCATTGTAAAGGAAACATTCTTTGTTATCTACCAATATACTAAGGAATATTTTGCTCGGGTTTTCTCCCTCAAGTTATAGAGGGTTTCCCCAAGGTAAATTTATGTGTCAACTGTGGATGTTTATGCTTCTGATTATTCATTATTTTCAAGTACTATTTTAATTCTGTAATTAAGATTAAAAATCAATAATAGATTCACTAGCTAATCTTGTGAATCCCATTCACCCAAGGGATTAAAGCATCACCCAGGTTTCCATCCTCATCTTCCCCTTGGCCAACACTCCAAGAGTGTTTCCAAATTTCTTTCCTAAACCTTGTCTATTTGAGATTCAACATAAAATGGTGTCTCCACTAGGGAACAAAGTTCCTAACCTTCTTTGAATTCTTGTCAGTCTGATTCCTTTAAGTTTAATCCTATTGAATCTTTCACTTCTTATCATCTTATAATGAACGATGTCTAGTGGCCTTGTGTTATTCCTATCAATACGCTAGGTGTTATGAATTAGATTCTGGGATTTTTGGGTTTAGATGCCAACCTTCCTTAATTTTTGGGTCCACCCCATGAGGATCCTAATGATCATATCAAAATATTCATTGAATATTTTCAATCCCTTGATATTTCGGATCCTTCTTTGATTCTTTGCATATTTTCCAATTGGATTAATTATTTTATTGATCATTCTATCTATGGTTGGGATCAATTCGTCAACATTTTCAAGGATGACTTTAACAATTCAAAGTCCCATTTTCCTTGGTGTGATTTTTGTGATGAGCATCATGATTTCAACACCTACCAGAAAATTTTGAAAACCAAATATAAGTAGTGGGAGGATATACTTTGATTTTTTTTCTTATGATAATTATTCTCAAATTTTAGACTCCCTTATCAATATGATCAAGAATATAGATGAAGTCCCTAAATCAGTCATCCCTTCTACGCATAATATTCACAAAGTCTCCTTTTTTGACAATGGTATCTTCCGAGCCGATTTCAAGAAAACCTCTTAGTTTCCCATTCCTTAGGAGGATGTCATCCTTGCTCATCCTAACATTCTTTATTCCACTAATCCATAAGAAGAGGTCTTGATTGAATATCGAGCCTACTATTTTTGGGACTATATATTATTTGATTATTGGCTCGCTTTGGAAAATTGCTTTGTGAATGATCATCAAAGGGAAGAAATTGGTCATTACGAGGAGGTGATTCATCATGATTTGGAAAAAAAATTCCCTCCTCTTTTCAAGCATGAATTTTTAGTTAGGGACGACATTGTGATTAATAGTTTTGATAATTCCCTCATTGTTTCATCACTTCATGATGACATATATGCCAATTCCTACTCGATTTGGGATGAGAACCCTATTTTTCATAAGCCTTCCCTAGACTTGAAATCTTCTGTTTTTGATGGAAGCCATCAACCAATTTATGAAAATAGTCCTCTTGATTTAATGATGATGTATTCCATCTTAATGATTAGGACAAGGTCATAGGGGTCCCTAATTTCAAAATTTATATGATATTTGAGAGTGGTTATTTATTTCGATCTAACTCACATCCAATTTACAATGATTATCCAAAGTGTCTCCTGGAGGGATGTGTCGTTTTTGATAAATAGCTTGAGGTCATAGATGCCCATGATGATATGTGCATATCCTTCCTAAAAACAAACATTATCTCAAGTTGATAGGAATCCTATTTGTGATGAAAATATAAAATCTACCCTTGAGCAGTATGCCAATGAGGAAATCAATAATGATGAAGAAATAATTATGGATTTAATCATTGCTAATTCTGAAAAGATATTAAATGCATCATTTCTAATCAATCTATCATAAGTGATGAATCAGGAAGGGACATTCCCAAGTTGTTTTTTAAAGATTTCATTTGAGATTCATGTATTGACAACTTTTTTTATCACACTAGGACTAACTCATCTTATTTGCATTTCTTCTTGTCTTTTTCAATTAGGAATAACATTTATTTTTAGTATTTCATGATTAAATCCATCTTCATTATAGGCAATCATTGAAAAATATTGGCAATCATCGCAAATCAAGCAATAATCATCATAGCATTAATGATGCATTTCCCTACAATAAATGGCATCCGCCATGATTTGAGTTTCTCTTTCGTAGAAGTAGGTGTGGGATTTCATTTTCAGTCATAGGCCATTTTTCTTTCCGGTTATGCATTTATTTCTATCTTGTCACATTAGGTCATTTGTTCTTTTTCATAGTTTAATTCTCTTCAAATTCATTTTCTTATCTAGTTTCATTCAGTTGTTTACTTGTTGTGGTTTCCCAAATAAGTTTATTTGGCATTAGATGTATTTCAATACAATACACCAGTATGCTCTTTCACTATATTTCTTTGTCATTAATATCTGACATGATGATGTTTAGCCATGATATACAGAAAAGGACATGGCATGGAAGAAGCATAACTATTTGGAGTTTCATAATGAACAACTTGGATTCGTTGAACTATCATTTTATTTATGTTTTGTTTTTCCTATCACTTCTTCTTGTTCCTGCTTCATCCATTGTGGAATACTATCCTTACTCTTTTCACCCCCTACCCTTTTATGAGATGAATATGAGTACATTTTCCTTCTCTATGGTTACTCTTTTGTCATGTTGGTCAGGCATTATTCATTCATCAAGTTTTCATGTCTCATCATGTTCCTTTCATTTGTTGTTTGTCTGGATAGATGTTGATACCTCAACATTGAAATGATTCCCAAGAATCCGAACATAAGAACAGAGACAAACATATTAAAATTCATTGCTTTTCTATTCTATATTCACCATCAAGTCCATAGAAAATTACGCTACATGTTCATACTCAATTCTTCCATATCCATCATCAATTGGCATTCACATCTGTTGTGGGAAGGTTTGTCACATAAGTATTTCTGGTAAGGTTCTTTCAATCTTTGAAATTCATAATTTTTCCCTATATGTATATTCATTTCATCATTTATACATCATTTCTTCTAGGGAAAAATGCTCATCATACCCATATTTCGTTTTATTAAAATCACCACTATTTGGCCCTCACGCTAGCCTTGTGAAGTTTTGTCATGTTGAGTACTATATGTCTTGATGCGTTTTTTCCAATTTTATTTAAATGGGTTTCCTTTGATAATTTCGTTGAATACTCCTTTTAATGTCCTCATATCTCCACAACAATTCCTGCATGACAAAAATTAACCCCCCCCCCCTCCAACAAAGATCCTATTATCATCATTCCTCCAATATTTCCCAAGAAAAAATAAAAAGGATTCCTTCCCATTTTAATTATTTCTATTGGATAAATAAAAATACCATTCCTCTAACCTTCACTTGCCATTATCATCCCCTAAATGAAAAGGAGAATTCAACCCCATTTAGCTACCATGCAATTTTTTTTTTCATTTATATTCCTAAAATAAAATTTAAAGAGGGCTCGAACTCTCTTTTACCTAACTGAAGAAATTTTAAATTCCCCTTGACCTCTCCTTTCGATTTATGTATTATTGTAAAAAATAAAACATCTATTATTTCCCTATAAAGCCTAAGTCTGGTATCATTGACGTAAGGTGAAGAGAAGCTCCTTCGCTATTTCCTTATGGGTCTTTGGGCATTTCTATAAATCAAAGTGTATTTTGGTATCCCTATGCTATATATTTTTTATTTACTCCTAATACCCCACCATGTCAAATATTCTTTTAATAGGTTTTTAAAATAATGACACAAACCCTAATTCACGAAGCACCCTAATTACAATTTTAATTGAAGAAAGAATTGTTTGTCCTATGAAATAACCTTGATAAATAATGGATATGATGGGATGCACATTGGATAATGAGGGAATGAATGGTGATTGTGTGACCCATCTACACAAATCAAAGAACATGTGGAAGGCAGACAATGATAGGCACAAACAAGCAGAAACACACATACATGCATCATTGTAGGTGGTACGTAATACGTCGGCAAGGTTGAGAATATTGCAAAACAATATTGGGAGACCTAATCATGATTAGAGAAGGGAACGACACACATTGTTCCCAAGTGAAGGGAGAGGTTTTTTATCCTAGCTAGAACATTGAGAGGAAAACAATTTCATGACGTGTCAACCTGAGTAGTGTTGTCAAAAAAGAAAAATGAGATCAATAATTGTTCAGTCTGAGGGTTAAACCATGAAATCACAAGGTAAACGAGGAGGGACTCTGATCCTTAGGATATCATGCATATATTAATGATGAAAAATGGTGGGGCATGTGCTCACTCCTATGGATGGTTCTAGGGGATGTTCAAAACTTGAGTGTGACAGTTCTTAACTTGCTTGTTATACAAAATATGGCCTTGCATCAAATATAATAAAAAATTCGATAATGGTTGGAACATTGTAGTGGAAGAGACGACGAACATACACAAGTAGAGTTACAGCTCCATGTTGGGCATATGAGAAGCATACTAGTATGAAGGGATCATGTGTTTGATCTCTTGCACCTATTCCTTCTCTAATTATAACAAAGTTGAAGATCAACCTTTTAGGACATAACATTAGAAGATATGCTTTCCTAGTTGTTTTAAAATTTATGAAGTTGAACTCAAGGAAACGAAGGTCTATCAGATATTTCAAAGTATATGAAGAATGGTATAAAGCTACTCCCAATCAGAAGCATAAATCCACCAACAACCCAAGCAAGAAAACTGCTCCAAATTATCAAATGTAATTCACAAGTATGTCTATAATGATTCAGGAATTCGACCTCTACCATACCATGAAGACACAATTTAGTTTAAATTGTGATCTTACACTCTTTTAAACTATCCAAACACTCATATTTTTTGATCGGGGAGTTATCTTTTTACAGATTATATTCGTTCAAGGATATTTTCCATTGAGCTGAAGCATTTCAAAAGACTTGGAATTCTAAGTTGCAAGAATGTTAAGTTACAAGCGAGCTTCTCATGATAATCAAATCATTTTAGATTCCCATGATTTTTTTTATGTGAGGAGAAATGAATCAACATGACATTCAAGCTTTGAGAAATAATATTTCTCAT
Source organism: Larix kaempferi (assembly GCA_027924585.1). Classification (NCBI taxonomy): domain Eukaryota; kingdom Viridiplantae; phylum Streptophyta; class Pinopsida; order Pinales; family Pinaceae; genus Larix; species Larix kaempferi. The sequence goes on along the minus strand of BSBM01000765.1, from coordinate 17,874,544 downwards.
ATCTCATTCCCATTAAGTTGATAAATGTCAAACAATACTGCCCAAAATGATTAAGCTCCCAACGCCAACGAAACACTCCAACTACCCTCGGACATGTTTAAATGCAAGAAGAACACAATGAAACAAATAATCACTCACAACAACGACATTACATAACAATCATTGCTTGGTTCCAAGAATTTTTTTCCTTTCATACTCAATTGTCCAAGAACCTAATAATGCGGTGATGGAAGATAAAACTACGTCTAGGTGCATCCATTAGGGTGAATTTAGAATGTCCTTCTTCATAGGTACGTTTTGTTTTCCTGAACATTTTTTGACTCAGTTTTCCTATATATGTTTATGATTGACGTCTTCATGCGTGCATGCTACCTTCATGAAAATATGAGTAGGGGGTACTTCTGTTGTGTGGGTTTCACTTGGCTAAACTAGAAACGTTGAGAGTGGCATAAGGAATCAAAAACCTCATGTACTAAGTGATCAGGAACTCATTGCGTCCTATTGTACTTTAACGACTGTTAAATCCCACGATTCAACCAAAAAAAAATTGAGAATACCTGTGTCCTTGGGTCTAGTTTTTATCGTTCAACCTCATTACTTTTATTTTTTTTGTATTTCAGATTTATGTACAATTTGTAAATAATGAGGACTATATATATATATAACTTGAACATAAATGAGGAATTTCACCTTACTGATGTTTATCTTTTTTATTAAATTTTTACAAAAGTAAACTAATGCAATGTTAGGTTTTCTATCCTCGTTAGTCTACTACAAATCATTAAATATAAAAATTTCATTTTCATGAAACTCCCAAAGCTTAAAGTTATTTCCTCACAAAGCGATTAATTTTTCATGCACAATACTAATGAAATGATTGCATTTAGTAAATCTGATTTTGGACATACCTAGCATTCAATTTCCGCATTCATGAAGCAACCAATCCAATCTAACATATGCATTATAAGTATTTTAATAATTTTCCTTTTATCAACTAATGCCTTAGGTTTAATTTCTTTCAAAATCAATTTTGTTAGTTGTGGAGCTTGATCTTCCAGTCTCATAGATGATGTTGTTTTAGTCGTATTGTATGCCAGGTTTGGTTATGATCCCGACACGCACAATAGGGGGTCTCGAGGATTGGTGCACTCCCTGGCTGGGGGGCACGGGGGCCAGTGGACCCCCGTAGGGGGTTCGGGGGCAACACTCCCGAAAGAAATTTTTGTTATGGGTTGTTTTTGCGCCAACAGATTGCGGGGCCATGGTTTTGGGTAACCCGTGGTATTTTCCCATTGTATTTCCTATTTAAAAGAAAGACATTGTAATACAACTAGGGTTGATCCATTAGGTATTTTGTATTGTAAAGATCTATGAGATCATGTAAAAGAGACTCAGAGAGTGTGAAGAGGAAGTTGCAGTGGTTGTGCTGTGGGTTATATCCCTTCACTGTGCTGGATGGTATAATAATAAGGACTGAAAATTTCTATGTGGACGTAGCCCATATTGGGTGAACCATAGTATATTGGTGTCTCTCTTGTAATGTGTTTGTGTGATTATATTTGCATCTTGTTTATTGTTATTGCTCTGCGATCCTGTTTTTCTAACATAATTTTGTAAATATTTCATAACTAATACCTTTACCAAACGATGATATTATTTTCTACCTTCCAAGTGCCCATATTTTAAGGAATTTTTTTCCTAGTTGTAGACCTAACAACCCTTATTCTCTTGATGCCATTGCATTGCATACAAGGGAAATACCATTTCCCATCACCAATATCGTGAGGATTCAGATGATTTTGATCATATGTTTTATCACAGTTGCTAATATGTGCATATTAAATATTTGATTTCATTAGGAGCAAGAATTGCAATGGCATCATATACCAAATCGAGAACCAAATATATATAAGCATTTCAATCATATACACTAGTGCCATTGTTAGGGTTGCATGACCTTATTTTCTATTTCAACAAATACAAACACCGTTCAATAGTACACTAAAAATAATTTTAAAAAAAGACACAAATAGAAAATTGAAAAATGTATTAACAAAATGCAACTTTACGCCAAACTCTTAATATGGTAGTGTTGTTAAAGATATATGTGCTAATTATGATAATGTATTGATAAAACAATATCAACAAATGTCTTTAATCTATTTAAAGCAATATGAAATAGTTCAAAGAATAAAAACGTACTTGTTAGAAAAAAATCAATATAAGCTACTCCTTTTAATGTCCTCATCTTGCCACACCAATGCTTGCATGATTAAAAAAATAACCCCAAGCAAAGGTCCTCTTATTATTATTCCTCCTACATTTCCCAACAAAAAAAACTAAAAAGGCCTTGCCTCCCATTTTAATTATTACTATTAGATAAATAAAAAAACCCATTCCTCTAACCTTGTCTCACCATTGTCATCCCTTAAATTAAAAGGAGAATTCACCCCCTTTTTACCTACCATGCCAATTTTTTTTTTCATTTCTATTCCTAAAATAAAATTTAAAGAGGGATCAAACTCTATTTGACCTAATTTAAGAAATTTTAAATTCCCCTTGACCTCACCTTTCATTTATGTATTATTGTAAAAAATAAAACATCTTTTATTTCCCTATAAAGCCTAAGTGATGTAGGGTGAAGAGAAGCTCCATCGCTATTTCCTTATGGGCTTAATTTCCATCCCACATAGGGAAATGGTCTCAACACATTGCCTGTAGGCAAATAAGAAAAGACACACACAAAGCCCAACCCCTATATGGGAACGATGGCAGAACATGAAAACAACACAATAACACATGGCAAAATCTACACACATGCAGGGGTTGTGATAGCTGCATTAGCTAGAAGAAATGAAACAATAATGAAAAAGAAATGTGTAGGCCATCACCATGGTAACTCTTGGGGGCGAAATTTCGCCAATTGACTATTTTATAGGTTTTTTTTCAAAACTTAAATTTGCTATTTGGACATTTTTAGTCTCTAATATTAGAATCCTTAAAAATACCCTCGTCATCACCATGTGGCTGATGGAATAGAGGAAACAAGATGCAGCTTCCCAAATTAAGGGACATGGTTTTTATCCTACTTGGAACATTGAAAGGTAAAGAATTTCGTGACATGTCAACCTAGTGTTGTTGTCAAAAAAAGTAAAACGAGATCAAGAATTATTGAGCGAGGGTTTAAACCATGAAATCGGAAGGTAAATGAGGAGGGACTCTGATCGTTAGGATATCATACATATATCAATGATGAAAAATGGGGGGGGTGCTCACTCCTATGGATGGTTCTAGTGGACGCTAAAACCCTTAGCATGACAGGCCTTAACTTGCTCGTTATTCAAAATATGACCTTGCATCGAATATAATAAAAACTCCAACAATGGATGGAATGTAGTAGTGGAAGACACGACGGCCACACACATGTAGAGTCACATCTACATGGTGGGCATACGAGAAGCATACTGGTATGGAGGGATCCTAGTTTTGATCTCTTGCACCTATGCCTGCTTTGATTATAATAAAGCATAAGATCAACCTTTTAAGACAGAACACTAGAAGATATGCTTTCCTAGTTGTTTTAATATTATGAAGCCAAACTCAATGTAGCGAAGGTCCGTGAGATATTTCAAAGTATATAAAGAGTGGTATCAAGCCGCTCCCAATCAAAAGCAGAAATCCACCAACACCCCAAGCAAGAAAATTACTCAAAATGATCCAATCTAGTTCACAAGGATGTCTACGATGATTCATGAATCTGACCTCTACGATACCATGAAGACACAAGTTAGTTTAAATTGTGATCTTACACTCTTTTAAACTAGCCAAACACTCAGAAATTTTGAGTTATCTTTTTGCAGATTATATTCGTTCAAGGATGTGCGCTGTTGGGCCGAAGCATTTCATAATTCTTGAAATTCTAAGTTTCACGAATATTAAGTTACAAGTAAGGTTATTATGATAAACAAATTATTTTAGACATTTTTTATTCTTTTGTGGTGTATTCTAAATATTCTACATTTTCAACTTTCTTTTAAGCATATTTTTAGTCTTATTTTGTTCGAAGTCTGGTGGGAAATCTTTAAAAAATATTAGAATCATATATAACCACTTATACTATGAAATGAGAACTTTATACTATGAATGACCACTCTAGCCATAAAAACGATGATTTTTGCAAAAAAAAACACCAAAAACACCCCCCAAATAGAAAAGTGTTGATACGAGTATACACGTTTTTTTTTCAAAGTAAAAAATAAAGCCATGGCCTAAACATCCCATTCTGTTGTTTACAATAACTTGAAAATCAACCCCTAATTTGGAAAAAGTTTTTTTCGTTCAAGAAATAAATTACAACTTTTTTGAAACTCGCATATTAAAAAAAAAAATCATAAATAATTTCACCACTCTAACAGTATAAAAATTATATAATAAAAAAATTATAAAATTAAAAATTAAACCTAAACTACATAATAAAAAATAAAAAATATATAAATTAAATCTACCCTTAACACCCCCTAAACTATATAATAAAAACATTTAAAAAAAAAATTAAACTACCCAACTACCCGGTAAACCTTCACCCTATAAAAAACTATATGCTAAAAAAAATTATATTAAAAACTATATAATAACAAATTTATAAAATTAAAAATTAAACCTAAACTATATAATAAATTTTTTTTAAAAAAATGAAACCTACAACTAAGCCCCCCCATTAAACTATATAATAAAAACAATTTAAACTACACAACTAGCCCCTAAACCTTCCCCCTCCTCCCGCCCCCTCCCTTCTCCCTCCTCCCCCTCCTCCCTTCTCCGCACCCCTCTGCCCGCGGAGCTCTCCACTCACTTGGGCGCCAAAGGGTCGCCCCTCACGAGCGGCGCGATGCCCTCCCTTCTCCACACCCCTCTGCCCGCGGAGCTCTCCACTCACTTGGGCGCCAAAGGGTCGCCCCTCACGAGCGGCGCGATGCCCAGCATCGTGCCGCTCGTGAGGGGTGGCCCTTTGGCGCCCAAGTGAGTGGAGAGCTATGTGGCAAAGATCAACATCGTGCTGCTCATGAGCGTCACGCCGCTCGTGAGGGGCGACCCTTTGGTGCCCAAGTGAGTGGAGAGCTATGCAGGCAAAGAGCAGCATCGCGCTGCTCGTGAGGGGCAACCCTTTGGTGCCCAAGTGAGCGGAGAGCTCCGTGGGAAAAGAGGCGCGGAGAAGGGAGGAGGGGGAGGAGGGAGAAGGGAGGAGGAGGAGGATGGGGAGGATGGTGAGGACGAGGAAGGGAGGGGAGACAGCGGGAGGAGGAAGGGGAAGGGAGGAGGGGGGAGGATGGGGAAGGGGGCTATGGGAGGAGGGGGAGGAAGGGGAAGGGGGCTGCGAGAGGAAGGGGAAGGGAGGAGGAGGAGGGGGAAGCGGGCCGCAAGAGGTAGAGGAAGGGAGGGGCAGCGGGAGGAAGGGGAAGGGAGTGGCGGCGGTGGGAGGAGGAGGAAGGGAGGGGTGGGAGGAGGAACGGGAAGGGAGTGGCAAATGGGGAAGGGAGGGGGCGGGAGGAGGGTGAATGGTTAGGGGGTAGTTTAGGGGTAGTTTAATTTTTTTTTAATGATATATAGTTTAGTGGTAGTTTAATTTTTAATTTTATAGTTTAGGGGTGGGTTTAAATGTTTTTATTTTATTTTTTTAATATATGGTATAGTTTTTAGGGGTAGCTTAATTTTTTATTCTAAATTTTTTTATTATATAGTTTAGGGGTAGGTTTAAATGTTTTTTTTTTTAATTTTTTTAATATATGGTATAATTTTTAGGGGTAGTTTTTTTTTTTTTAATAATATATAGTTTAGGGGTAGTTTAATTTTTAATTTTTAATTTTTTTATTGTACAGTTTAGGGCTAGGTTTAGATGTTTTTATTTTTTATTTTTTTAATATATGGTATAGATTTTCTTTAATTTATGTGAATTGTCACTTTTTTAGAAAATAATATGAAATAGTATATTTTTTATATAAAAAAATCTCTAAAAATTCATTGAAAATGGTTTTAAATGTTTTTATTTTCTAGAATTTTTTACAATTTTCTTAATAAAAATGCCTTATTTTGAACATAGAAATGTCTCGTTTTATAGAAAAAATTGCAAAATGTACATGTTTTTCATTATAAATTGCTCATAAAAGTATGTTATTTTGTTAAATTTCTAAAAACACACTTGAAAATAGAAATTAAAACATTTTTACGACAATGAAAATTCAAAGGCCCCAAAAAATGCCTCAAAATGAAAATACTGGTATCAACACTTTATTAAATGGAGGTAAAAATAACTACTAAAATTAGGAGAGAGAAAAACGAGAACTGTGTCGAGTTCTTGTTTCATAGTATAAGTGGTTATATACATTAGTTATGGAAATTGCATAATTTGGGTGCCATGAGGCATTCGAGGGGGGGTGAATCTATTTATAAATTCAAAAACACATTAAACACTCCCAAATTTAGATTTTACCAAAACAATTTTACAGATTCTGACCAAACACCATCGTCAAGTCCAAAACGTAGAATAAATAGACTCCTTTTTTTGTGAGGTGAAATGAAACAATGTGACATTCAAGCTCTGAGAAATAATATTTCTTCTCTCATGCCCATTAAGTCAAGATAAATGTCAAACATCGTCAAAAACAATTAAGATCCCAAGGCAAGTGAAACACTCTAGTTATGCTCGGACATGTTTAAATGCAAGACAAACAAGATGAAACAAATCATCACTCATAACAAAGGTAAGGGGTAGTTACTGCTAGGTTCCAAGGTGTTTTTTCCTTTTATATTCAGTTTTTCAACAACCTAACACTGCAATGATGGAAGGTAAGACTACGTCCAAGTCCATCCATTAGGGTGAAGGTAGAGTAACCTTTCATTAGAGATATATTCTTTTTTCCTACACATTTTTTGAGTTTTCCAGTATATATTTATGACGGACGTCTTCATGCGTGCATCTTACCTTCATGACAATTTGAGCGGGGAGTGATTTTGTTGTCTGGGTTTCACTTGGCTAAATCCAAAATGTGCCAATCCAAAATGTTCAGAGTGACATAAGGTATCGAAAACCTCATGTTCTCAATGGTAAAAAACTGATCATGTCACATCGTAATTTAACGACTGTTAAATCTCACGATTCAACAAAAAGACTTTTTGGGAATACGTGTGTCCTTGCATCTAGTTTTTTATCATTCAAACTCATTACTTTTTCTTTTGTATTTCAGATTTTTGTACAATATGTAAATAATGACGACTATATATATATATTATTTTTTATTTTTTTTCAAACTTGAATGTAAATGACAAAATTTTACCTTATTGATGTTTATATTTTTTATATTTTTTATGAAATTTTTACAAAAGTAAGATAACTGCAATATTCAGTTTCCTATCCTCGTTAATCTGTTGCAAATCATTAAATATATAAATTTCCTTTTCATGAAACACCCAAAGCTTAAATTTATTACCTCACAAAGCGATTAATTTTTCATGCAAAATACTAATAAATGATTTACATTTAGTAAATGGGATTTTGGACATAATTGGCATTCAATTTCTACATTCATGAAGTCGCCAATTCCATCTAACTTATGCATCAAAAGTATTTTAATAATTTCGCTTTTATCAACTAAAGCCTCAGGTTTAATTTCTCTCAAAATCATTTTGAAATGTTGTATAGTCTATTTCTGTAAATATTTCATAATTAATATATTTACTAAGGGGTGATATTCTTTTCTACCTCCCAAGTGTTCATATTTTAAGCAATGTTTTTCAATTGTAGACTTAACAACCTTTCTTTTCTTGATGACATTGCATTGCATACACGCGTAATAACATTTCCCATCACCAATATCATGAGGATTCAAAATCATATGTTTTATCACAATTTCTAATATGTACATATATCGAATGGAGAACCAAATATATATAAGCATTTCAATCGGATACATTAGTGTCATAATTAGGGTCACATGGCATTGTTTTCTATTTCAATGAAATACAAACACCATTCATTAATACACTAAAAATAAAGTCAAAAAAATAACAAATTAAAAATTTGAAAATGTGTTAACAAAATGCAACTCTATGCTAAACTCTTCATGGGGTAGTGTTCTGAAAGATATGCATGCTAATTATGGCAACGTGTTTATGCAAAAATATCAACAAAGGGCCCTAGTATTCTTAAAACAATAGAAAATAGTTGAAAGACTAAAAACATACTTGCAAGAAGAAAAACAATATAGACTAAGGTAAGAAATGCAAAGTATTAATCCTTTTACTTCATAAAGATATTATACTTTCAAAAATAATTTCAAACCAAAAAAATATATATCTATAACGAAATTGCACCTCCTCCCAATTCTTAAAAAAAATAATTATTTTTTTCCTTTATCCGATAAACTTCAATGTTGTAAAAAGGGGAAAAAGAGCCAAACAATTTTAACATTCAAAATTGGACGTTTAAAGGAAATACAATTTGAACATTTCATATTGGACGTTCTCTAATATCGCTTAAGCAACGTTCATATTCAATTTTTAAATAAGTAAATTTTGCATTTAGCATTGCGCAAAATGTAACACTAATTTCTTATAATCCAATTAAACAAATACTTAAATTTGATTTACAAGGCACATTGGAAACTAAACTCTGTCGTTTCTTTTGAAGATGTTGCAATACACTCATGGCAATCAAATCTAAACATTTATACTTATGTCCTCTAAACCAAATGCCATGAGAAAATATATTCGCAAAGTTAAATGCAACTATTTCATATTAACACTATTAATGAACATAATTATTAGAAAATTTGAATGCAACTATTTCTTATTAACACTATTAGTGAACATGGAAACATTTAGATATATAAAAGTGACTCAAGGTTAAATCATCAATTCAAATAAACAATTTAATATGTTAGAAATATATCGCTGATCTATGAAAACAAAATATACATAACAATTTTGATTTTCCTAAAATTAATGTGTTATACTCAATCCATGGTTGAAAGAATGAACCCATATTCATCGCTTTTTATGATTGGAAAATGCCCTTAATATTAACACACTTATGGATGATAGATCTTTTGTGACCTGTGATCATTGCAAGAGCTTACTTTGATAAATATATCACAACTTAGAGGGATGATAGATCTTTTGTGACCTGTGATCATTGATCCATGCTTATTAATCATACCGAAATATTTGTATATAGTCCACTTAAATAGTATTTAAATAGACAATTCATATGATGAAAGCAACCCATCCAACTCCACTTCCATGAAAGTCTGGAACTATTGGATACCGGCCCATATATGGCGTAGTTCGCTTGTAACTAGAATTTTTCAGCAACAAACAAAATAACCAATTTTCAGATATCTGCTCAGAAAATTCCATTGCAGGGTTTTGAACTCGGAACCGAATGTTTTAACCAGACTGGAGGGAGACGAAGGAGTTAGTGATAGACTGCATCGAAATAAGTACTAGGTTTTTAAGTTGATCTATTAGATTGGTTTTTGGGATGAATCTGTTGGTAAACTCCATAGTTATATATCTATTTTTATTTTTTTAATCTTTTACGGAGGCAATAAGAATATACATAGTGAAACTTACTATTAATGTGTTTTTCTTTAATTATTATATAATTAATAATAATTATTATTATTTAATAATATAATTTTGATTTTTCAGATTTTAAAAAGATAAAGAATTATTTTCATTATTATATTTATAGGTGTTTATATCTTAGAATTTAGGGTGGACTAATATCTGTGATTTTTCACATTGCTGATGCATAAATCTTAGTTAATGCATGGATAACATGCTTCATGATTCTTTATCTAAAAGAATAAGAATTTCAAAAACAACAAAAAAAAACTAAAATTCTAAATATTTTTATATTTTAAAACTAATCTTTTTAAGAAAGAAAAAACAATTAAAGTAGATGGTCAAATTGAAAATGAGGACATTGATCATGGATTGCTCTCCACAAATGTGAGGGTAACTCATGACCATTATTCAAGAAAAATATGCCACTTTAGATTGGTAATCTATACTAGATACCTCTAAATTTAACTCTTAACTAATAAAAATTAATTTTAATTATATTTCAACATTTACAAAACAAATTCATTTCCAGAAACCATTTTTTTAACATTAAAATACTATAATTTTTAATATTAAATATTTTAATTAAAAAAAGTAATGTAAAGGAGTTAATTAAGTTTATGATGAGAAGTGGGGGCTTAATTACTTATAATTAAAGATCTAATTTATGTAAAAAAAGAAATTTGTTTTAAAAAACAAAATGTACTATCTACTCAAAAGAGTAAGCTAAAAATTAGATAAATGATGCTTTCACTTTTCTTAATTTCCTAAAATTACTTCATAAAATCAAACATCAATTTAAATCAAAACTGGATTAATATAAAATCAAACATCAATTTGAGTCAAAATTAAACTAATACAAATAGAAGACCAAAATTTAAAACACAAACATTATTCATTTGTATATTAAAAATAAATTAAAAATTAAAAAAATATTTTGATTAAATTCAACTTATAAGTAAACATTTTCATACGCAATGTTTTAAAGATATGTGTGCTAAATGTAATAATGTATTAATACACAAATATCATCAAATGATCCTAATCTATTGAATAAGATAAAAAATAATGCAAAAGATAGAAACGTATTTAGAATGAAATTACAAATATTTACTTAGCAAGCCACATTGAGGAACTAAACTTTATGGTTTCTTTTGAAGATGTAGGAATACCTTCATGGTAATTAGATCTAACCATTTACAGTTCACATCTTCTAAACTAATTCTTATTAACACTATATACATATATTCATAAATTTTTATGGTTGGAAAATGCTGTTAATATTAATACATTTGATGGAAATAATTTTTCATAGAAAAGCATGGCAAGAGATTGCTTTGATAAATTGAGTATTTTAATAAGAAATTAGAATCTGGACTTCTATTTAAACAACTATCTAATCTCACCACTAATTCCTACCATCAACCCTAAATTTTTGTATTTTAAAAAATTAATAATTCTTCATAAAATTAACTTATATAAACTATATAACCACTTACAACACAAGTACAGATTTGTATTTTAAAAAATTAATAATTTTTTTCTTCATAAAATTAACTTATATAAACTATATAATATAATTTATATTAGTAAATGTTGATATAATTTATGTTATTAATGGTTTTGCACTTAGTGAAAGAACAAATCTGTATTAATTATTTAATTGTATTATTTAGTTTTCTATTTTAAATTTTTTTAAATACCAACAAAATCGAATCCCTCAAAATATAAAAAAAAAACAATTAATTTACTAATTTTCAAATTCCATTGAGATTTAATAATCTACCATTATCTAATATCAAAATTGCCAAATAACATTCCATTCCATGATTTCACATTGCTTAATATTCAATAAAGGAATTACAAACAGTAAAATGAACCACTCCACGCATTAAATCAAATTTTCTATTAATAACTTTTGAACAGTAGTAGTTTTCAAGGATGTCAATTTACATGAAAAGTAAAATCAATATCAATATTCCTGGGGTGGCGGATCTCGTTCTTCCGTTTGAATATTAAAAAGGGAGGTGAGCAATCGTCGTGCGATTTCTCTCACTGTGGGATGGGGATCGTTCACCAAATTCAAGAAGATCTCGAAGCCGGGACCTTCGGCTCTCTGAAAGATGGAAGAAAATCTAGAATACTCTATCAGGTTCACAATCATAGATAATGCCGGCACTACAAGGGTGTTCTTGTGATGAACATATCGTGCGAGAGCGGCGAGAAAAGCCCCCACATAATGATAGTCGCTGCGAACGATGACCCTCACAATCTCCAGACGCCCTACGCTGCGAGAGCTCAGTTGCAGAAGCATTTCAAAACACCTCATAACCACAAACAGTTCGAATGCTGTGCCTGTTATTATATCCCTACGACGCCATCCGTCAAGATTTTGCAGCTGTTCCTCTTCTGGGCTTGTTGCATAATCCAATACGTGAAAGATTCGGCTGACCAGCCCTGCACGGGCCATGACTTCAACTGGATCTGGAAGCGAGGGATCATCGGTCTGGCGTTTGAGTGTGGTAAATAATGTTCCAAATACAGCTGTGTACTGGCTTTCGTCTATCAATTTGGGCATCGGCCACATAAATGAAACCATGGCCTGTGCAAATCTGGGTTCTCTCATTAATGCAGGTTCTGCGCCGGCGCAGAGTGTTCTGATTACATTGAACAAATTATTGAAATGCACTTTGTTCTCGGAAAAGTCCTTCTGGCCAGGCGACAGTACGTAAGAAGCTAAAACTCTCACAATTCCCTCATTGTTTACTATCAAATCTCTTGCAGACGCCATGAACGGATTGATTAAATTGACTAAACCTATCTGAAAAGCTACATTGTGAATATCACCGCAGACTCTGCCAATGAGTTCGAACATTCGATTTAGGTCATTAGTATTGTGTTCATGGACCCTGTCGCCCCTGATACGGTAAGCATGAGCCAGATTGGCCACAGCGTATTGCATCCATTTGAGCAAAGCAGCATGACTATGAGTAGCTGCCACCGGGCATTCTGCTATGAGCCTGCACAGCAATAAAAATCCTTCTGTTGAATTTGCGAGCCAGGAATTGGCATGAATTGCTAAATTGAATTGACGGGGATAATCCATTAAGTGCGTCGATTCTTCCAACATGTCATCTTTCTGTAGAGTTAATAAAGAAGTAACCGCGGCGACAAGATCGGAATGTGTTGAGATATAGGCGAAGGGATCCCTCCGATCGTATTTTCTCAGCCATGCACAAGTCCGCGATCTGAGGTGATGATTAGGGATTAAGAAGTTATACTCGTCTTCGTCTTCAAGCGGAAGAATGTTGCAGGATTCGAGGGATTTACGATCGTATGTTTGTTGGGTGGATGGAAAGATAAGAGATTCCAGGGATTTACGATCGTATGTTTTTTGGTTGGATGGAACGATAACAGGTTCTCTCATGAATTTCTTACTTATCGGACAGAGGAACTCCTCCGGTACTAAGCGCGCGCGATGCCGCGGAGAAAAAGGAGCCATTATTTTTCTCTTTCTCCTCCTTCTTATATATATATATGGCTCTGGTTTTGAACTCTTCTTAACTTCTTGTATAAATATGGATCTGGTTTTGAATTCGTCTTAACTTCTCGTATAAATAATATAGCACTTTGACGCAGGCAGAGTTCCATCTTTGGGGAATCGACATGAGTATACTTACAGAACGATGCTTCTTTTCACTGAGATATTGGTTTAATAGTATTAGTGGTCATTGTATTTTTAAGGATTTTAATATTATATTTACTTATAGTATTTATGTTAAATGATTATTTTGGATTGAAAAAAATCATGTACATAGATAATAGATAACTAAGTCAATATTAAATATGAAACATACAATTTACTAAAATGTGTAAATTTTGGTGAATATTATGATAAAAAAATATTTTATGTAAATATAAAGCATATTAAAGACTAAAAATAACCGAATAACAAATTTATTTTTTGAAAAAATAACCAATTGACAAAATTTGACCCCTAAATATTACCCTAATAGTTGAACATTTATAAATTTCCATATTTAATATGGATTTGAATTTCTTCATAAGTCTATAAAAACAATCAAGAAATAAAACATTCATAGTCTTCACTATGTATTATTCAAAATAAATTTGGATTATGTTAGTCTATAAGGTTATAATTAAATGATTCAAATATTAAAAATATAAAAATAACATTAATTTTTTATATTTTTAAAATTTTTTATGATTATTTATTTTTGAAACAATAAACTTTCTCAATTATAATCATTTATCAACCAAATACAAAATAAATCCTTGCACAATACCTAATACCTAGAGTGAACTTGGCTTAACATTAATTACATTGCAATGCAATTGAAACACATATCAAACGTTCTAGTGACACTTATAATATGACTATATGCATATTCCTACACCAAAAACTATGATATACAAGTTAGAGGTAAATTTCATCGATAGCTACAATCTTAGATGCTAGAGGATTATAGTGAGCAATGTAAATATGTCTCCATTAATTGTTAACTAGGTTAGAGGTTTCAATGAGACAATACCTTTGAGTGCATGTAATGAGGTTGGAGATGTTATGTTAATTCTATATATATCTAAAATTATGAAAGTAAGTATTGCTCTAAAATTATGAGTTCGTGTTTTGGTGTAAGGTTTGAGGGTCTTAAATAATTAAATTATTGTTTTAGATTTTAGATCTCATTCTATACTAGTGCGACACATTATATATATATATATATAGATAAAGCAATAAAAATTGATAGCAAAAATATGAATATATATATTCTTTAAATTATTATATATCTGGAATGTAATCTACATAAAGGGATTTATATGTATATATAATATATATGATAGATTTTTGTAGAATATTTAAAAATAATATGAAACATAAAGATATTAAGATATATTAAGAAAAATAGAGATTTTGATGTTTTTGTAGTCCAAAATGCCAAACCTAAATCCAAAGCAACCAAGTTAGCAAACATGTAGTTTAGAATTCTCAATCTACAAAAAGAATTGAATTTAAGGAACATGCATACATTAGTAGAATAGGTGTGCACTCTATAGCACATGCAAGTTAAAAAATGCATGTGTGTTCTTAAAACATGCATGCTCTATTTTGAGTATAAATTCACAAGTTCAATTATTCTCTCCCATTTAACTAATATCCATGGTATTGTGGAACATAACCCACATTCTCAATGCTTATGATATATTTTTTCATAGCCATCAATGCCAAGAAGATTTGTTTAGGGATTAAGGCCCTTGTTTTCCTCCCATTTCCATGGTAGTGCCCTTGAAACCCATTCTTATTGTTTTAAATCGTACTAGTAGTTCCCATATTCCCAATATTAGGCCTTGTTCATACCCACCATTGATCATAAGAAAGAATTAATTAAAAAATAAGGCCCTTGTTTCACTCTTTTGTCCATGTTACAAGACTTAGCACTCATATACATTGTGTAAAAATTCATAATAGAGCCCATATCCCACTCGGAGACCAAAGATCACTTTAAAAAAAATGATATGGTTGTTCAAGTCCAAGTCCATGGCCCTTAAGCTTGATCAGCGTCATTTTGGGCCTATGCTCCTTGCTTTCTTCCCGTAGCCATGGTATAGGCCCTGGTATATGGTGTTAAATGTATATATAACGGGGTAAATGTATATGCAACTTATAACAGTTGGCCTGATGAAGGGAACACATGTCCAATGAATAGATATGTATATATAAACATAATATAGTCATTATTGATATCAACATGTGAATTGGATGTACATGAATGTATTGAGTTATTTGGTGACCTCATCTAAATACCCCAATACATTCATACTTCCAAATTAAATTTTCCAAACCATATCTTCATATCAATAATGACTACATGACCTAGGTCATAAGAAAGGCCCATTTTTATTATAAAAAATATACTAATGATGCAAAAAAAAAAAACCCACGTAGGCCAAAGATGCCATGCAAAGTTCTTATGTGGTCATTTAAGGAGTACTACATGAAGCTTGATCCTAGGAAGATTAAAATATGGCTTTATCACCTTATGTTACTTCCTTTACCATTTTCAAGGCCTTGGGTTCATTACATGGTGCAAAAAAATTCCTAATGGAATTATGGCGCAACTGAAAGGTCTTGAGAACTAAATGTGTTGCTCAAAACCATTGAATGTTGTGCCCATATTCCACATGAAATCCATAGATTCCTTATAAAGGATATGTGTGGTGCCTCAAGGCCTAATCCATGGCCACTAAGCTTGAGAAAAATAGTTTAGGGACTAAGTTTTTTTATTTTTCTACCCTATCCATGGTAGGGATCATAAGACCCATTCCTGTTATTAGAAACATAGTAATGGTTCCCATATTCCTAGTCGGAGGTCAATCCAAAACTCTCATGGGGTTAGCTGTGGTGGTTTGAGCCATCACTGAAAGTACCCTTCTCCAAATAGGGATATCAACAAGCACATCCACCTTCAAGGAAGATCGAAAACGTCGATATATATCAACATTATGAGTAAGTTTTAATTTAATATTTTAACTAACACAATAAATGTTTTCTTTTCCATTGATATTTACATTAACTTGAAAATCCCAATGTTTTATTTTCAACACTACAATTCAAACTTGAATTTTTATAAATTTACTACTTAAAACTTGTTCATATAGGTATTTTACCAAAATTGTGTACAAGTTTATCATAAAATCATTCTAATATAAAAGATTATATAATCTGGTTACATTTTCTTGGTATTTTTTAAATGAATTTCACAATTTATTTGTTATATAATATGCATTATGATCTCTTTTTTAATGTAATTTAATGAGATGACCCTTAGAAGCATAAGAGGGTAACAAGAATGGTTTCGAAAAGAATGGTTTAGAAATACATTGCAGTTACTAAAAGAATATATGGAGCGAGAGTTGTATAAAATCAATTCTATATTTGTTTATAGATATATATAACTTTGAAAACAAAAAATATTGTTGCTATAATTATAACTTGATATAGTTTTTTTTATAGTTTTTGAAAAAAATAATAGAGAAATGCCTAATGTCGCTATAGATTGTAAATTCAATTTTCAACAGAAAAATACTTAATATCATTTTTTTTTAAAATATGTGAGCATTAATACAGGATGATGATGCATATAGTTAAAAAAGAAAAACAATTCATATGAAGTTTAAATCTGGAAAGTATATTCATCTTCACTACCGAAATTGTGAATCTAAATTCTAACTTTTTCACTCAATATGTTAAAGATAATATTTACTATTCATCGCCATATTGAGCTAACCATAATCGGAGAACAACAATAAAAAATAGGCTATAATGGTTATCACAAAATTGTATAAATATTGTAGATTTTGATACAAGCTATCACGGTGATTAGGACATTATAGGGTTATCAAGAACTTAAGGAAATTAAGGAAATTACAATAGAAATCCTGTAGTTTCAATTATAGATTTCAATTAGAAGCAAAAACAAGAAATTAAAAAAGAAGTCAAATAATGAATGGATAAGAAAGTGCAAGTAGATAGAAACGGACACCTCGTGATCGGTAGCATACTGAAAATCTTTAAGAAAATGAATGGAAGAGATAGATGGAGTATGGAAGCTCCAACCCGTATTTGAAGTCTTGTTCCATTTATTTATGCTTTTGAAACAGTCTCATAAGACTGCAAGAGCCAACAGAAAACTTCAGAGCCTGTTTGAATTCAAGTTTATTTATAACCATGTGTACATCCTTATCTTTCATTTTAACGAGCAGAAACTCCAACGCCTCTTTGAGTTCAAATTCTTGGAGATTGGAAACTGATTCATAAATGGTGGGTGAGTGGTTTTAGGGGCTAGGAATTGGAATTTGCAAGTAGCAAAGGAAATAAATTACCATGAAAGCAGTAAACCAAAACATTAAATTAAAATAGATGGATAAAGAAATACATGGAAATGAATAGTGAATGGGATAGCATGCAGGTGGTTGATACCAAGCAGGTGATTTGCTTAATGAAGTAGAAGAATAATGAAATTAAAAAAAAAAAGGTAACTAGATAACCATTTTAATTTTAACCCTTGATGTAATGCACACTATGAAGAATATTCTTGTATGGATGAATGTGGTGCTTAGGATTGACAAAAGTAACTAAAATAATCATTAACCTGGCACCTCCCTTCATATGTATTGAAATATAGACACCTATTGGTGTAATTACATTAGGAGGATTTGAGGAATAGGTATGGGTAATGGGGTCTTTCATATTTTTAAGAGAGGAAACTTGGGCTCTATGCCATAAAGGAAACTTCTATGTATCAAGGGCCGAAAATAATACCTTAAATCACCATACATGACCTACATCGTTGGCCTATGAGTCGGGATATGAATGACATTAGGAGGATTTCCACACTAGGTATTAGTCTCAAACCTTGGACATGGTTTGTCGAGGAATCCTAGGACTTAGGATTTAAATGAAGATTCTAAATATATAAGGTGAAGAACAATGACTCAAACTACCACATGGGACATCCTTGTCTTCCAAGTAGGGATATGGGATTCGTTAAAATATTTTGAGTAGTAGTTATGGGCGTTTGAACCCTAAAGTTATATTTTGGAAATATATAGCTACCAAAAAAATCTCCAACCACCACAGCAGACATATCAAGGTTATCATTTCCTTTAATTAGGGAAAACATAGGGATATGAGTGCCATGAGGGTATTTTTGATACTTCGTACATCAGTATTTAGGCCATAGACATGGTTGAAGGAAGAAACCTATGCCATACACCATAAAGGAAGCACATAAGCTATTGGAATGATTTTCATTGTTGTCAAAGGATTAATGTTGTCATTGATGTAATATTAATGAATTACATTGAACATGTTGTTATTAATGTTATGCCAAGACATTTGCAAGCAAGAGGGAGCATCTCTAGTTTGATTTGTATATAGGTTTGCAAGTATATTAAAAGGGGTGCATATAAAAACATAAAATGTTAAATGGTGATTTCAAGTCCATGGATTTGGAAGCCCATGATATTTGGAAAGGGTTGGAATCCCATGGTATTTTCTCATGGTACTTAAAAAATGAAATAAAAAAGGGGGAAATCCCATGATATTTGGAAAGGGTTGGAAGCCCATGGGATTTTCCAATGGTATTTGGAAAAGTGAAATAAAAAAGGGAATTAATTTTTTAATTAATGGGTGTCAATGTTTTTTTGAATAAATATGCCCCCTTAAAGGGTTGTGAAAAAAAATATAAAAGAGAAAGTATTGAGAGAAAATGTGTGTGTGCAAAATGGTACTAGCATTTGAAGAAGTGGATAAGCTCGCAAAATCATTTTTAGATCATCTTGGAATTTTTTCTATAAAAAAATTTCTGGGATGTTTTAGATTGTGAAATTATGTTATGATATGGAGGCGATATATGGAAGTACATATGGTATATGTTTCAAACCTTGGTTTACTATACTTTAGGATATATTCGCTATGAATATTAGCATTTTTGTGTGATCCTAAAATAGGTTATCTTAACATTTTCACTATAACATTTTTTGGGGATCTTTCAGAATGTGAAAATGTTATGGAATAGAGGCAAGATATCAAAGTACATGTGGCACATGTTTGAAAACATGGTTCGCCATACTTTCATATATATTCCCTATGAAATTTAAGGTTTATGGATGTTCCTGAAACATGTAAGTTTGGAATTTTTACTATAACGTTTTTCCTAGGATGTTTCAGACTATGAAAATGTTATGAAATGGAGGCTTTTATCAAAGTACATGTGGTACAATTTTAAGACTTTGGTTTTCTATATTGTCTAAGATATGTGTTGTATAAGTTAGGCCTTTTGAATGGTCCTGAAATTAGTTTCAATTAGGTCAACTTGGCATTTTCTCTATAATTTCTTCTATGGGAACTTTCATATTATGAATCTTGCGATATCTTAGAGGTCATATAGAAGTATTGTAGATACAATTTTCATACTTTGTTTTTTTATCCTTTCCAAGACATGTGCTTTGGAATTTAGGCCTTCTGAATCGTCTTGAAATCAGTTTAAAAAATGTTATCTTGGCATTTTATCTACAACTTCTTCTCTTTGAATTTCAAACAATGAAACTTGTAAGGATATTAGAATATAAACAGAAGCACCTCAGGTACAATTTTCATACTTTTGTTCACTATAATTTCCAAGATATGCTTTGTGGAAGTTAGTGTAATAACCCTGATCATATTGGAGTCAATTTTATTCCCAATTTTAAAATGTAAAAACACAATTTTGGAAAAAAAAACTAGTTAGCAAAACTAGTCCTTAAAGAACTGGTTAAGGACACAATTAGATGACTCCAAGATTATGAATTTTGGATATTTAGGTTCTTCCAAATGTATGGGAATTTGTACAGCAGAAAACATGACAGAAAAAGGGCCAAATTCCAAGTCCTATGCACAAATCACTGGGGCCATTTACATTTCAACAACAACTGTCGTTGAGGTCTGCTTTGAGGCTTCCTGGGCACTCCAACATATGCATACTAGAATCATTTTCTTACACTTGAATGTAATCGGTGGTTTATGTCAGACATTAAACTCCCAATTAAATGATATATAAGATTTCCAGGTAATTTGGGAGGTTCTGGGTGATTTTAGGAGAAAAAGAGACAATGGCGCTATGTTGGACTGCTCAACTAGCAATTTTACAAACTCGTCCAAATAGGATGATATGTCTTCGAATCCTTAGGGAAATTTTTGGGGATGCTTTAATAATGTCTCAGGATTCACAAATGACCTTCAGATCAAAAAATTGACTCCTACATAGCTCTGAATTGCAAAAATGGTAAAACTAGTCAATAAAATTTGCTTGAAGAGCTAGTCTTCAAGGAATCTCCAATGTTAGAGAAATATTACACACTGAGAGAATGAGTAGGATTGGAGGAGAAGAAGGAGAATTTATGCACTGAATCTGCAAGAATGATGACTTCAGGTCTGATAGATGCATATGGAGGGTGCACTGATCTTCATGAGATGCTCAATGGTGCATTCATCAACCGAAACTTCACACATGTGCTCCTCAACACTAAAATCTTGGCTCCGGTGAGAATGGTTGTATATTGGTCGTCTATACACCTTTTTCAAAAATAAAAAAAGGCGTTTATTACTGGAAACGACCCTACAGAAGAAATAGAATGCGTCTCACAACCCATAAATTCTCAGAAAATTCGAAACCATAACCTTCATTTCAGCCCTTCAACATTGTTTCCACTGAATGAGAAGAATGCTTCAGAAGATAGAAAGAAGAGAGGGTGTAATAAGAGATTTGGATCAGATATGGAATTTGAAATCAATGGATACACTGGATCGTGTACAAAAGAGTGGAACTAGAAATTTGGGGCACATCTCCCATAGGTTGGCTAGGGCACATCTCCTTGCCTTGGTAAGCTAAAGTGCTCACACACAAATTCAATAATGATCAAAAGTTGTGAAAAGGAGTTGCTTGGCTTCTTTTATAAACTACATGATGACCTGCTGAGTAAGTTGATGTGCTTGGTGACCTATGAGAGCCCTTCCAAATTCGCCCTGCTTGAGTGGATAGGATTTCCTGATTTTCCTCTCTTACAGTTTTTCATCATTTTAGAAATTGCATCCCTCCTTGACTTGAGATGTTTCCTTCTTTGTAAAATAGTTTCCCACTTTGTAAAATGGCCTATAATTTGGAAACTACGCCCTCCCTTGGATTTTATGGATGTTTCCACTTTTCTACTTTTGGCAACTTCTTACACCTTCCCTGCTTTTCACCTTTTGTTATTTTCTTGCCTCCAGTTCCATTTTAGCAACCTTATCCTCATGAGGTGCCCACTTGCTCAAAATTTAGGAATAATTATTTATGGAAATAATTAAAATTTATAAAATAACTGTTTCTATATTCCTCACCTACTTTTGTACGTTTATTACCTTTTAGCTTGGCATCTTGCTTTGTGCTACTTTTATCCACTTTCTTCTTTGGTGTGACAACTCAAAAGGCTAGCCTTATCTCTCCATGTGTCCTTGTGGTGTCCTTATCATCATCTAAATCACCAAAACAAATAATTAATATTGAAAATATTGAAAATAATCATTACATCCTTCTAATTTAATTAATTAAACAACTATAGGATAATTTATTCCTAGTTAATAATTTCCCATGATAAAGTTATCTCCCTTTCATTAATTAATTCCTTGGTCTTCACCAGGATCCATAGGGGGTTGGTGGATTCTTTTTTTCCCTTAATACTGGAAATTTGGGGACATGACAATTACGACTTCTAAATGGTCCCAAAATCAGTTCTAAATAGGTCAGCTTGGAATTTTCATATTGTGACACCTTCAAGGATATCAGAAGACATACAAAAGTAACTCAAGTAAATATTTCATAATCATATTTCCAAAATTTGATACTTGGCATGCTATACAAATTCGTCCTTGGGAAGAGGCCAAAACTACAAGCCTTGGGAAGGTTACCATTTGGAAATTCAAATTGTTGTCAAACCTTATTAAGGCAGAAGTAGCAAGTATACTTACTAAAAGTAATGTCAATGTGGTCAACTTTTTATACTAAATAAAAAATTGGAGCTTGAAGGTTTGTTCCACACAAACAAATATATTGTTGTCTCTTGCTACATTGGTGCTTAATAGTGGGGATCAATGTCTCCAATAGATTGGGGTCCACAAATATTTGTAAGAGTAGGTTGGTACCTACCAAGGTTTGTACTGGTGGGGATTGGTGTCTCTAGTAAATTGGTGTTTACAAATATATGTAAGGGTAGGTTTGTTCCTACTAAGGTTTGTACCAGTGGGGATTTTTGTCTCCAATAGGTTGGTGCCTACAAATACCTCTAATAGTAGGTTGGTTCCTACCAGGTTTTGGTACCAATGGGGATTGTTGTATCTAATACGTTGGTGCTTACAAATATTTGTAACAGTAGTTTGGTGCCTAAAAATAATTACAAACAGAGAGAGAAGTTTTGTGGCTTTATTCCAAAAAGGTTTCCACGTAAATCTTGTGTTCCATGTTATTCATATTTGATTGTTTTATTATTGTTGTTGATGTTTGAAAAAGTAAAAATGTGTTACAATGATTCACCCCCACCTCTTAGTATAAGAGTGTGCCCAACAATTGGTATCGGAGTGATTTCCTTTGAAAACAGTCTAACCACTAGAAGGTATATCTCAGGAGCACACAATACTAACCAGGAAAGTTTCTCTACAAAGGTGGCTCCATTTTTTGATGGAACAAACTATGCATGTAGAATAAGGATGTGAACATAAATAATGGCCATCATGTGCAATCTATCAAAATCCAATTTTGTGAAGGCGATGCATTGTGTGTCAGCAAAATAAATTTGGGACAAGCTTCAAAATATCTATGAAGGGGATGACAAGGATAAGAATGCAAAGATCCAAATTCATAGAGGATAGATCGAGGGTCTGAAAATGAAAGATGAAGAGAATGTTGTAGCATATATCCTCTGCGTCGATGAAATTGACATCGTCATGAGAGGACTTATGAAAAAGTTGAAGATCAAATTATTATACAAAAGGTGTTAAGGTTACTCACCTTAAGATTTGATGCAAAAGTTTTTTCTATTAAAGAAATGAAGGATCTTGACAAACTAACAATGGATTAATTGCATGGGATTCCCACTACATATGAAATGAGGTTTGAAAATAAATCAATCAAAGAAAGAAACAACTTTCCAAGTCTCAAAAAGGATGAAGAACAAAGAACACAAATCAAGTGATTGTTCCATTTCTAAGTCAGATGTAGAGGAATTTCATTTTGTGATAAAACTCAAAAAGGGATCTAGAAAATACAAAGGTAGGCTTCCCTTTAAATTCTTTAACTGTGGAAAAATAGGACATTTTCAAAAAGTGTCCATATGTGAAAAATGAAAGTAGTGATGATGAAGAAGACCATAATGTAAACAAAAGATGCAAACATCATCAAAATAACCACAAACATGACAAGCATGAAAATAAGAATAACTCTTATAAGAAGAAGAAGAGTCTCTACTCGAAAGGGGTTAGTGACTCATGTGAAGAGAGTAGTAGAATTAGTTCTGATAATGATAGAGAAGAATATCTCTTTATGGAAATCAAAACCAAGATTGATGAAGACAAAGAGGAAGAAATAATGGATTAATAACAAGAGAAAAATGCTGAAACAAATGGGGAAGTGGATCTTAAGGAAGAACTCATATGTGCCTTAAGAGAAATTAATAAGCTTAGGAAAAAGAATTTGAAACGAAAGGAGTGATTGCATATATATGAAGAAGATGTTTGTGATTCAAAATCTATAATTTCAAAAATCCTTGAGAAAATAGAAAATACTATTATGAAACTAAAGAATTAATTAGAAAAAGCAATAATGATAGAAGAAGTGGTGAGAATCCAATTGAAGGAAAAGGGAGAAAACTGTGAAGAGCTAGAATCTGAAATTGTTTTCTTAAAGAAGGAACTAGAGACAAGAACTATTAAGTTTAATAAAGGATTGATGTTTGAAAAGAGTATTGAAACCATATATAATATCATCAATGGTCAAAGATATCTATTAATTAAGATATGTCTTGGATATGATGATGTTGTTGCCTCCTTACCTACACCTAGCCTTTATACAACCAGGGAATTTTTGTTTGTCACAGGTGGAGTTTATACTAGTTTGTTAGAAGAGTAATGTATAGTTGATTGTGTTGAATAGATTGTTCAGTTGCATATTCCTCATGCCGAAATTTGAGCATGTTGTTATAGATGACATTATTGCTGATATGTCAGGGTTTTTTACTCATGTGAGTTAATATGACCTCGATCCTACCTCCTTTGACCAACCAACACAAAAATTTGTGCCCTATCATCATCCTCGTCATAAAATTCAAAGGAATGGAAATCATTCTTTCATATATTAATAGAGGAGACATGAAAGACATAATTGTGGACCAGTGCCAACTAGCAAGATAGATTGTGGTTGGATTGATGGATGATCATGGAATCATTTAACCATATGTTTGAGAACTTCATATAATTGTTTATAATCAGTGGTATATTCATTCAATGTTCCTCTTAATTACTGATGATTTCCTTGGAAATCATTAACCGGGGATTGAATTGACATGACAATCAACTAGATTTTTTATTGAGTATCTATGGACTAAAATATTCAATGAGAACTATTATTTCTAATACTTATTAATCTCAATGGGGGAATCCTTGATGTCATTGATATGTGATGTCTTCTTGTTTCTTGTTAAAATGACTTGGATTTGTTGATAACAACTGAACCATGTTCGACTATTGTTGGGAATGTATTGCTACTTATGTTGGATATAGAGACTGTTTATATTAACATAGAATGAATATCTTGTATTGCTGGCGATGGTACTCTCTACATTGAGATAGTAAGAGAAAATCAGTTGATTATTGTGATTTATGTAGATGACATTATTTTGGGGGCAAACATGAACAAAATGTGCAAAGAGTTTGCAATAGAAATGAAAAAGGAATTTGAGATGTCTATGGTTGGTGAATTGTCATTCTCTCATTTAAAATCCCAATATGTTAAGGAAATGATGAAGAAGCTAAGAATCGAATATTGTGAACCAATCATGACACCCATGGTCATAGGTTCTAAATTGAGCAGAGATGATGAATATCGAAAAGAAAATCAAGCATTATACAAATCAATGATTGTCATCCTACTATATGTGACAACATCAAGGCCGGACATTATGCAAGCAGTAGGATTGGTTGCATAGTTTAAGGTTGCACCAAAATCAACTTGTGTGTAAGTGATGAAAATAATATTCAAATATCTAATTTAGGGAATCTTGGACTTCAGTTTTTGGTGCTCAAGAGGTGACGATTTTACTCTAATAGAATATATGGATGTGGATTGGGTAGGTAGTGTTGATAATAGGAGAAGCACAAGCACACGGGTAGCATACCTTTGTCATTGATGTCAAAGTAGGAGAGGTTCTTTTAGGGGAGAGTTGCAGATAGAGGGGAAATTATTTTTATGCATGGTGGACTATGTGTTTTGTAACAAAATTTCCATCAATGACAAAGGGGGGGATTGTTGGAATTATTGTCATTGGTGTCAAATGTTAATGTTGTTATTGATGTCTGTTGTGGCCACAACATTGCCCCTACTTTTCTTTACATTGGAATAAAAAAGTAGCCCCCCCTTGCTAAAATTTTGGGTTTCTAAGTACGGCCTAAATTGATCCATGGATAATAAATAATCGAAGTGAATACTGATTGGTTGTATGTCTATCAGCACCTTTACGATGATCTTCATCAGTTCCATTGTCACTCTTGAATGTGTAATTTGAATTGTTTGATCTAGTTGCTTTATCCTCCACTGAAAAGTTGGTTTAATGTGACTAGTCAAGTGTTCTAAGTGTCAATTTCAAGGTCCCCTATATTATTCCTGAGCCTCGTATGCATGTCGTATGCACAGTCCCCAATCTTCCTCTCCTAATCTTTGCTTGTGACCTTGCATGCAAATTTTGAAATTTACATGGAAACAATCAATTTAGGATAATATGCTCTACTCCATACTCCAGTCTATGTCATGATCCGATGATTTCCCTCTCGAATCTATCGCATCTTTAGAAAGTTTTTTTCACTAATCATTGAATCCTTGCGTGACTAAATAAATGTACATTGTGGTTTCATCCAAGGCTGCATCTCTCGGGTATCATATTGAGCCAGAATCACCCTCATTTTATGTCATGTCGTAAGTGGTTTCACAATGGATTAATACTCTCTCGCTCAGCTTGTGCCATCTCTATACAACATTTATTGTTCATTGGTTGAAATAAAGTTAATTTTGAAAGTAACTCGATCCTTCACCAGATAGCAAGCATGAAGTGCACTAGGATTAAAATATTTCAACTAGTAATGGTTGTTTACAGTCCCCACTAGAGCATTGAAAGCCTATATAACATAGATAGTGGAGGAGCCGATGGATTTAATTTTGAGCAAGCCAATTGCAAGAGTGAAGACTTGACTTTCATTAAAAAATGCTTCCACATAGAATTTTGTGGGTCCATGAAAGTGAAAATTTTGTCGACGAACCTAGCCACCTTTGACGAGCTCATTGTTATGAATCCAATGGAACTCATGTAATCCAATTCTAAGTCCTGAAAGTTCCAAAATGTTTCTTATGATTTCCCAACAAACCTAGTCGTCAGGTCGTGTCACTTAGAAAGCTAGCTCCTTCACAAAGAATGTTATCATGCAGATGTTTTTTAAGTCTTCAATAGATTTTAAATATCCTCCATCTTTAGAGTATTAATAAATTAAAGATTTCATCGAAGTGAAGTTTAACATTATGCTAACATACTCTGAACCTAAAAAGTGTATTTTCCATCAAGGTGATTTAAATCTAGGAATTAATCCATTTATCCCTTATCCACTGAAAATATATATCCTAATATCCTCCTTACATTCTCCAATATGTAAAAGAGGTAATATCCTCCTTACATTCTCCAATATGTAAAAGAGGTGATAAATACTTAATAAATAAACAAACACTGAAAATATATCTTAGTATCCTCCTTACATTCTCCAATATGTAAAAGAGGTGATAAATACTTAATAAATAAATAAAAGGGAGCAATGAATGATTAAAAACAAAAGAAATACAAATAAAATTAAAATACCCTAGCATTTACTTATAAGTAAGTTTTAACGCGCCTCCTTTCCTTTCACGTGAGTGAATGACTGATGAATAGAGAGCAAACATAATGAAAATGGAAATTAGAAAAAGAAAAAAAGCAAAAGCTAATTGAATGTGTTCTTGTTTCCATAATACATTTGATATTTGCTACTCGAAGAGAGCATCATAGTTTTCAGATCACTATTTAACAAAACAAAAAAGTGAAATGAACAATATTTTATGTTAATTTCATATCAAGTATTAATCTAATAAACTAGGTTGTTTTTAGTAAATCTTGTGTATTAAAAGTTTTATTATTTTGAAAACTTGTAAACTAACTCTAAATTTGGTAACTGTTTACTTATATTCAACTAATTTTAAACTTGGCTCTAATTTTAGACTTGGATTTTAAGTTGATGAGGAGGTAATATGATCTCGGCTACACAATATAAGAATGCAAGGATTAATAATTAAAATTAGAAGCTCGCTAATGATTTATCCCCAAGATAGTTTACGAGGTTTTTCTAAAAATAAATAATATAAAAAATATATTGTTATTAATTAAATAGTTTTAAAAATAAAAATAGATATCCACTAATTCTATGACTTCTATATTATCTCTCAGAATTTCTAAATATCCATAATGTTAGCTAATAAATAAGGAGAAAATACGCAAAACAAAACTTTTCTCTATTTAAAATAAAGAACATCACATTAACACGGGATTGATAATTGATAGATGTGAAAATGGTTTTGTATATAGTAAACCTTCAAATTTTTATACTAGTTTTATTTTTTTAATTCTGGTGAAGGATTTACACAATTGTCCATCTTCACTCCGGAATTAATTTGCCCTTATTTGATTTTGCAGAACTCATCTACTCAACAATAAAATACGTATAAACATAATACACGATATTATTAGTTGCCAAACATAATTGAAAGTTTGATTATTACTGCTATGGCATATTCATGATTAAAGTATGGCATATTAATGAAATATCCATGTAAGTTTTAAAAGCTAGTTCAATATTAAAATTCTTCGTTGTTTCTCAAACTTGTATTAAGGATTTATAAAATGTGAGAATTACTAGGGCTACAATTGCTGTAAGCTATTCAAACTAGTGGTCCTAAGCAACTCCTCAAATTTGATAAATATTTCAAAAAAGCTAGATGGGAAAGGGTTGAATAAATTTCATTGGGATCTTTATACATTCAAAAATATAACTTAAAAGGCTTCATTGGCTTGGGCATTAGAAATGATTTTTTTGAAGCATAGCGTACATTCCTCAACTTGTCATCTAACCACAACAAATGCCTGTCAATTATTATAAATAAATCCAGCACAAAACGATCTAAAGGCTGAATGCATGCAAACTTAGAGAAAGTACTATAACATTTTTGTGTTTCACCATAAAGCATTAAATACTAGAAACTATTTATATTTGGTACAAATTCTTGTTAAGATGAATTTACATAGATAATTTTGATCTCATCTGCCATTTTTTAAGTATCTAGTGGTAATGCAGAACATGTCAGTGATTTCTTGCTACATTTATTTGTAATTTGAAGAGATTTTTGAAATATGTTATGATATATTTACACCGATAAGTGTTTAAATATTATCTGAGATTTTGGAATTC
The DNA here is from genome assembly GCA_027924585.1 of Larix kaempferi. Taxonomy (NCBI): domain Eukaryota; kingdom Viridiplantae; phylum Streptophyta; class Pinopsida; order Pinales; family Pinaceae; genus Larix; species Larix kaempferi. The sequence goes on along the minus strand of BSBM01000765.1, from coordinate 17,845,578 downwards.
CTTGAGTGGATTAACAAGATTAACCTGAGTGTAACAACTCTAGAGGGGATTCATTTCATGGTCGTAAATCGTGGTTAAGAAAAAGGGTATGTTTATTAAATAGTATTTTTTTTATGTTTATATTAATTAGTTTAATGTTTATGTTACTTTAATATTTATATTAATTATTTTAATGTTTAACCTTTTTTTAACAACCATCCATCTCCACAAAACTAAGTGGTTGGTTATACCTATCGGTGTTCACCTGCCACTTTACTTGTGGCTTTGCTAGTATAAAATATTGTAACCAACTATAACCATTAGAAATATCAAGTAATTAGTTCTACTTAACCATAATACGAGGAATTGATATATCTCATATGAAGAATAGCATAAAGGTTTGTGAGCAGTTGCAAACATTGTGATGTTGGAGCATCCTCTCCCCTCTCCCCACACGTCCTTTGGACTATGATTGTCATAAACTAGAATATGATGGACCAACGGTGACCTAAATAAATGTTATGCCATGAATAAAGCACATGAAACAAAAATATATCCCTCCATGGACACTCATAACATTAGAGGACATTGTAGATATTGTGTACAATTGTTAGTAGTCATCCCATGAAAAATGGAGAAACTCATAAAAAATGGGGATCATGCACAATTCGGTGGGTAGGATGTGAGTTGCTATTGAAAATTGTGAATAGCCACCTTAAGGAAAGTCTGCAAACATCTTAACGAAGTGATTTCCTGCAAGATGCTTCTGTATGTCCCTTATTCGAGTGAATGTCCCTTGTTTGAGTGAAGAGATACAGATTTCCCATGATTTGAATGTTGTTGAAATCATGACAAAGTTGTGTAAAGTTTATTAAAGTATGAATGCTTACACTAGACACAAATTCAAGCTGCAAGTTAATGAGCATTTTTGGATGATGCAGTAAATACAAGGTCTCTAAATAATGCGTTTCATTCTAATATGGAGAATCAGAATGCAACAACTACTCAAGCCTCCTCTTCACTTTATGGATTTAGCATGACATATTACGCTGGAGTAACCTTGACGATGGCATTGATTACCCAACATCAATGTCATGAGAGTGAAAGTATTATGTCGACAAGGATGTGATGCTCATTTTCATCATTACAGAACAATGCCAATTGCCTTCTCTCTGTAGTAATGTTTCAGCCTTTTGAAAGAGATCAAAAGCTCAAATGGAAACATAGGATGGAAACCCTACCATGTTGGCTATCTCTTTTTCTAATTGTTCATCTCTATAGAATATCCCAACAGCCCAAGCCTCTAGCTGTACCATATCTAGGGAAAAGATTTGATCTCTCATGTTTGTTGCTCTCAGAATTGATTAGGAAAGCTCGACCAACATTGTCGAAGGATAGAATGTCCTAGAATATTCAATCACTGTGAGGAATCAAGAATACTAGATCCACATCCCTGTCATATATGGACCAACCTTTATCTAAATTCTCCTTGGTAGAACCTCTAGTCATACACTGCAGATGATCCTTCTATGAGACAAAGCTGTTACAAAATGAAGAATGATAAAAGGTATATGTTGCTATAAAATAAAATGGGCCGATGAAGGTCGTGTTGGTGCCTCTGAGATGAAAAATTCCAAGTGGAAGGGGAGAAGACAAGGATCGGGACATTAAAAATCATGACATCTAGAAGTTTTTTCATTTACTAGTCATGGGGAATCGTGTGAGACACTACTACAGAGAGGGGGGTATTAAGACAATATTTGAGACAACATTTGTGTAAATTGTCTCAACTTACGACAAAAAAAATGTGTATTATCTTAAATATTGTCTTTAAGTGAGTGTCTTAAACTATTGTCTTAAATTTAAGACAATAGTTTAAGACAATAATTTAAGACAATAGTTTAAGACACTCGCTTAAAGTCAATATTTAAGACAAAACACAATTTTTTTTGTCTTAAGTTGAGACAATTTACACAAATATTGTCTTAATACCTCCTCTATGTTGTAGTGATAGAATGCAAATATTTATGATAGGGCATGGTGGAATTGAACCACCAATTTGCTGCATTATAATGTAGATGTTTCACCATTGAGCGAGTACCCTTCAACTTCATATACAAGAAGAATATTTGTATTTTTTAGAGTTTTTTAAAAGCAATGAGCACAAGAAGCATGAAATACTCAGTGTATTTCACTCATTCGATGGATTGATTTGCAGGATCTATTATACAAGCCCAAAATATCAGATAATATATAAACACCTATCGGTGTAATTAAAAATTAAATTATACGTATATTAAATTTTAGATTACAAAAATTAAATTTATGATTGCTTAAATTGTATTTCGTTTACTCAATACAATATAGAAAAGAGAATAAAATTTAAAGTTAAATTTACATCTGTAAATTGCTAATCCTTCCAAATCCTTAATAAAACAAAATTTCAAATAAATCTACACTAAATAAGTAAGCCAAAGCATCTAATTTCTCATATAGTAGTTGTATAACTAGAGATACAAATCTCTATGTCAATTACCAATATTTATTTGTCATTTGTATAAATTATATATGGCATCCCACTAAGGAGAGGCCAAAACGTGGAAAATCTCTATCTCAAAATTCAATTATTTACACATATGACTTAAGATAAAAATGAGGCAATAGTTTAGATGGATCTATTGTGCCCAATGCATATTTTAGAGATGTACTTTGAAGCTTCACAACATTGAAGTGCATATCAAACCCAAAGGTGAATATTTAGGTGAATTTGCTTTATTATAAATCTAATTCACATAAACATATGCAAGGAGTTGATGGATCCATGCTCCCATTTCCAATCTGGCTATAAGATTTGTTTGCAGTTATAAAAGTAAAGTATTCCTATAATCAGAATGAAGTGCTTCACAATCATAGTGGGAGAGATCTATGATAAAAATAGATCCAATTCTGAATCCATTAAACATAAAGCTATCAGAAGAGATAATAAGCAAAGTGCTCTTACAATCAGAATAAAAGTCATTACAAGCGATTATTTGTAATCACATTGAGGTAAAAGCGATTACAAATAATCTCCTTATAGGGTCTGCATCCTACTTTGGAGCAGCCACATTGGCAGGATTGAGATTGGATGGCTCCAAATGGATTCTAGCTATTACCATGTATTTTACAACAAATCCCCAACCAATAATTAAATAAATTTTTGAAATATTCAGTGAGTTGGTAAAACTTATTTATATATATAAATATATAATCATAGTTGGTCAATAAAATATTTTTGGTTTTGGAAAGTCATATATCATTAACCCGTTCATTTAAGCAAAAGATACCAATGTTTCCATATTTGACAGTTCATGCAACACGCCCAAAGGTAGGAGTTAGTGGGGATGCACTCCTTTGCAACGTAGCGTATCAACCAAACATGTATCTTTAAATGAGTTGATTGGGTAATTATATAAATGTGCATAGCGATATAGCAAGATCATGAAGATCTGAAGCTAAGGGACACTCTTTTATGACCACTCACTGATTCACAGTCGCTATGATCCAAAATGTGTTGTCCTCGTAACCCAGGATGGACTGTACTTGATATGTAGAATTAAACAATATCGATTCCTCTTAATTGTAGTTACTTACCAAACCACTTGTCAGTTGCATATATCATCTAGTAACTATACCATGCTCTCAAACAAAAAAGCAAAGTTGGCTCATTTATAGGAATCATGATTGTCTGTGTTTTCAAAGTTGGCTCATTTATAGGAATCATGTTTTTCTGTGTTTTCTTAATGTGGTCAGTGATGGCTGGATTGGCCTTACAAAATTGGTTTGGTTAAGGAGAATGAAAATTAATAAATCCATTATGGCTGGTTTTCCTTATTGGGCTTCCATATGCCCAACTTTGCGTTTATGCAAAAATATTTTTAAATTCTTAACGCTTCCACAATTAAATTTTCAATTTTCTTCCCTCAAATTCACACCATCAACGAACAAACAATGAATTTTAAAATTTATTTTACCCTTGATTAAAATACATTGGATGCATTAACAACTTAAAATATCTCAATACTGAAATAGAAGAGAGATGATTACACCTATAAAGTGCACTTTACTCGTTTGTAGATCACACTATCAAGGAAAATGGGTGGGTGTACTATGTTTGTAACTTTGTTGTATACCTGGGAAAGAAAAAAAAAATTTCTCTCTCCATTTAAATCATGAGTAAGAGACCATTTACTATATAACTAAATCTTAGTCTTGTTCTTTATGAATGCCATAAACCTATCCACCCAAAATTATGTGTAGGATATTAGTAAATATTTAATGTTGATAGGGATGGCAGATATTTTTTAAACGATCCTCACTCACTAAATGCAGACCATATTTGTTTAATATTGACAAGCATGGAAGATATATTTTCAACGATCCTCATGCACTAAATGGAGACCATATTTTCTATCTTTCTAGAAATAGAAGTAACATTAATCCTTGAAACATGTTAGGAAACCATGTCAACCCTTCTCTTTACTTTGTTAGTATATTGTTGTTGGATGCATATGATTTGTAAGTCATCCCGTAGTATTTGTTGATCCATAGTTTGTATTAGTCCATGGTATTGACCCATTGTATTGGATGCATATGCTTTGTAAGTTGTCCCGTAGTATTATATGTCCCATCGTATTGACCCATTGTATCAGGCATATAATTAGTATATAAGTGTGTTGAGTCCAATGAAGGAGCGTGAAGTTATTTGTATTGAGCTTGCTCAAACGAGGTTTTCCCCTCGAAGTGGCCTGCGATCAATAAAATATTTTGTGATCTCATATAATGTGCATTTTATCAATTAATTGTTGCATGTTCCTCTCATATGGTATTAGAGCACTTTCTTGGGTTCGTTGGGTGGAATTTCCGCCAATTTTTTTTTTTTGCATCTGCTGCATGTTTGGATCTGGGTATAATCCCTATCCTCTTAACTGTGGGAAGTACTTGGACATAGCCCATAAAAATCATTTTGAGGAGTACCACACGAACCCTGAAGTAGCTGGACCATTGATAGGACCTCCAGCAAAAAGGGAAACGACCCCTACCTAATTGACTAGTTCCCACCCAAGAGGTAAACCAAGAGCTTTCGTTTGTGGCAAAGCAGTTATCAATTTTACCTGAGCCGTGGAGTGAGGGGTACTGCCCCAATACGCAATCCGTCAGATAGAATTGGTGGCTGAGTGAAACCCCTGAACCGTTAGGAAGCTGAGCATACCTAGGGTCCATATCTATTTTCAGTTGAATTGTTTCCGTTCACATCTGCGTCATTGCAGATCCATCTGTTGCCAATCACTTCTGTGCCAGTGCAGATCCAGCCATTTCATATCCATTCCGAAAGTCGTTTCAGATCCAACCGTTTTAGATCCATTCCGAGCCATTTTAAATCTAATCATTTTCAGATCCATTCTAAAAGTTTTTTCAGATCCAACTATTTTCAGATCCAACCATTTTTTATCCATTCGGAACTGTTTCAGATCCATTCCGAAAGTCGTTTTAGATCCATTCTGAAAGCCATTTCCGATCTAAAAAAAAAAAAACTATTTTTTCTTCATATCTCCTTTGTTTTAACTCTGTTTCCCTTGAAACTTCACTGATACCCCTTTAATCCCATTCTGCATATTTCATTCTTGAGGACCCTATCCCAAATTCCACTTCCCAAAGCCAGAAATCACACATTTGTTTACTTTTAGGGTTTGCCATAACTTCTTCGATTTTCACCCAATCGCCTTCAAATTTTTCCATTGTGTTCATTCCTTATTTCTACTTCTTTGTTACTCTCTAATAAATTTTTTCATTCTTTCACATCGCTTCTGAAATCCACATTTTCTACTTCCCTGTCCATTCGAAAGTGTCAAAAACCTAGTCAAACCCTAATTACCCATTAGAGTTTTTCCCAAATCCAAATTTCTCTTTACTAAATAAGCTTATGTTTGTGTTTTTCTACCCATTCACAAAAAAAAAGACTCCTGGATATGGTTGTCATCCGTGCAGGAGCACAAATCATGGAGGACAAACTTGCAGCCCTCAAAACCAAACTCCAAGACTGGGATGAAAAATTTCTCAGCCTCCATCTTTAGCATTCAGCCATGAACACTAGTTTCTCTTCTTCCATCAATTTTCATAGGCCAAAGCTTGATTTTTCTCGCTTCAATAGTAATGATTTGACTGGATGGATATACCGGGCAAAACAATATTTCAGTCTGCATAGTACTTTTGATGTCCAAAAAGTTCCACTTGTATCCTTTCATTTGGAACAGGAAGCCCTCCCATGGTACCGTTGGTACATCAAAGCTCATTACAAGCAAAAATGGATAGAATTTTTTCCAACTCATTTTGCAACGATTTGGTCCTAGTGCTTTTGATGACTTCACAGGAGCACTCACTAAACTTTGTCAATTTGGCATTGTGAGAGAGTATCAGACAGAATTTAAGAAACTAGCCAATCACATAGAAGGATTGTGTGATGAATTCTACAGGATTTTTTTTATCAGTGGTCTTAAGGATGAAATCAACTCAGAAGTTTAAATGTTCTGTCCCAAAACAATGATGGAAGTCCTAGAGTTTCTTAAGTTGGAAGAGAACAAAATCACATCCCAACAACGCTCCAAATCAGCTTTTTTTCCATTCAGAAATATGGTTCCCAACGACCTCCCATAACGCCAGCTCGTCGCACCACTCCTATCAAGCATTTGTCTGAAGTAGAGATGCAGGCATGTAGAGAAAAATGTCTTTGTTATAATTGTGATGAGAAATTCACTTGGGGACATAAATGTGTTGAGCAACAGCTCTATCTCTTAGATGTGGATTCTCCTCCTGCCTCTGAACTTGGTGCAGAAGCTCCAGATACACTGGATGATCAGGTCGACATTCAGCAGCTGCCTGTTGACCCTCCATCTCCGAATGACCACCCAGAGATGTCTCTCCATGCTTTAGATGCAGTCACCACCCCACAAACAATGCGGGTCAGGGGTTACCTCAAGAAGATCCCTCTTACAATACTCATTGATTCTGGTAGCACTCATAATTTCATTGACCATCGGATTGCCAAACAGGTTGATTGTTTTGTCCATCCTTGCTCCAACTTTGAAGCCATGATTGCCAATGGGGGCACCTTACCTTGCAAGGGGAAGTGTCACAATGTACGTATCTCTCTAGAAGATTATAACCTGCGCTCTAACATGTTTTCCTTGTCCTTAGGTGGATGTGATGTGGTTTTGGATGTTCAATGGTTACGCGCACTTGGCCCCATCTTATGGGATTTTGCAGAACTTTGGATGCCGTTTTCAGTCAACGGAAAATGACACACATTTACAGGCTTACAACCAGGGTCTCTCTGCATCATCAGTTCACATTGCCTGGAAAAGATCCTTAAGAAGAATTCACATGGTGTCATCGATTAGCTCCATTCCATTCAGATGCACCCATCAACGGTCTCCACTACTTCCTTAGATAGATATGCTGGTGTCTTTGCTGAACCAGTGGGATTGCCACCTTCAAGAGACCTTTCCGGTAATAATTTAGCCATATCTACATCTGAGAAGGAAATGATGGCTATTTTGCATGCAGTACAGAATTGGAAGCCATACCTATTAGATATTTTTTTCTACATTAGGATTGATCACCAGAGTTTGGAATATTTCCTGGAACAATGGGTCTCCTCCCCAACACACCTAAAATGGGTTATCCAACTCATGGGTTATGCCTATGTGCTCACTTACAAGAAGGGTAAGGACAATATGTTGGCGAATGCTCCTTCTTACACATTTGATGACCTAGTTTCTCTTACAACTATTTCTTTGCCTGTTCCAAATTTGTTGCAATCTATTCAACATGGTTATGTCTTCTATGAACTCCATGCTTGTCCATCCGCAGGGCACTCTAGGTTCCTCAAAACGTATGACCAGGAATAGTGTAACTTCTTTTGGTAGGGATTGAAAATGACAATTCAACAAATGGTGGATGACTGTGATATTTTCCAATTCAACAAGGGTGAAACGACACTCCTTTCAGGACTAATTAAACCCTTGCCCATCCCTACACAGATTTGGACAACTATTTCTATGGATTTCGTTGCAGCACTCCGGTGGTACAATACCACATCTAAAATGATCTCATATGAAGCAAACTATGTATAGGCACCGCCAATTCTTCTTCCATACACCCTCAACAGTTGCCCAGATTAGGAAATTGACTCGGTTCTTTGAAATTGCAATCAGATTCTTCTCATTTTGTAGGACAATCTTCACATGGAAAGAGTTCAAATGAAACAACAAGCCGATCAACACCATTCTGAGTGCTCTTTTCAAGCAGGTGATATGGTTCTTCTTCGTCTATAGCCTTCCAAGAAATCCTCCCTGAAACTCAAAAGGCGTCAGCTTCTCTCTCAATCTATCACATAGGTCTTAATTCAGTGGCACGGAATGCAACTCAAATATTATATAGGGAGCCACTCCTTCAGATTCTGCATCAATTTCCACATCTAAAGCTTTGAGGACAAGTTTTTTCTAAGGGAGAGGGGATGTGAGGAACCCATTTCAACCCTTCTCTTTACTTTGTTAGTATATTGTTGTTGGACGTATATGCTTTGTAAGTCGTCCTATAGTATTTGTTGATCCATAGTTTGTATTAGCCCATGGTATTGACCCATAGTATTGGACGCATATGCTTTGTATGTCATCCCATAGTGTTATATGTTCCATGGTATTGACCCATAGTATCGGGCATAGAATTAGTATATAAGTTTGTGTTTAGGCCAATGAAGGCATCGTAAAGTTATTTGTATTGAGCTTTCTCAAAGGAGGTTTCCCCCTCGAAGTGGCCTGTGATCAATAAAATATTCTGTGATCTCATATATTGTGCATTTTATCAATTATCATGAAGAACCTGCAATAAATAATTGATAAAATGCACAATTTATGAGATCACAAAATATTTTATTGATCGTAGGCCACTTCGAGGGGGAAACCTCCTTTGAGCAAGCTCAATACAAATAACTTCACGGTCCTTCATTGGACTCAACACACACTTATATACTAATTCTAGGCACCAATACTATGGGTCAATACCATGGGCCAATACAAATTATGGATCAACAAATACTACGGGACGACTTACAAAGCATATGCGCTGAACAACAATAACACAAATTATGGATCAACAAATACTACGGGACAAATTACAAAGCATATGCATCCCACAACAATATACTAACAAAGTAAAGAGAAGGGTTGACATGGGATCCTAACATCCCCTCCCCCTTAGGAAAATATTTGTCCTCAAAGCTTTAGATGTGGGAAATGTTGTTGAATTTGAAGGAGTGGTTCCCATATAGAATCCTCTGGATGCATTTTGTGCCACCTAGTTAAGACCTCTGTGACAGAGAGAGAGAGCGAAGCGAGCGAGTGCGCCTATTGAGGATGGCCTTCGGCTCCAAAAGGATGGATCCTTCATTATCCAGTTCTGGTAAAATAGTTTGTCCTCTGATGTTGGTGCCAAGAACTTTATTCAGACAAGAGACATGAAATACTGGATGAATGCAGGAAGGAGGAAGTTCCAATTTATAAGCAACAGACCCATTATTCAGAGGAATCCTATATGGCCCATAGAGCTTTGGAGTGAGCTTATGACGCCCTTTCAGTTGCAGAAAGGATTGCTTGTAAGGTTGGAGATGAAGAAAAACCATATCACCTACTTGAAAAGTGCGCTCAGAACAATGTTGATTGGCTTGTTGCTTCATGCGATTTATTGCCATGTGAAGATTTTCCCGCAAAATGCAAAGAATCTGATCACGGTTTCGAAGGACTGTGTCCACTGCCTAAACTGGTGAACTACTGGGGGTGTATGGAAGAAGAAATGGTGGTGCCTGACAATAGACTGCTTCATATGGAGTAATTTTAGAGCTAGTGTGGTAAGAAGTGGTGTAACACCATTCCACAAGAGGGAGCCACTTTTCCCACTGATGTTGTTGTTCAGAGGTGAAGCAACAAAGATAAGTTTCCAAGAATTTATTGATAATTTCAGTCTAACCATCCATTTGTGGGTGATACGGTGAACTCATCTTCAGTTTGGTATCAGTGTGGCAAAATAGTTCTATCCAAAAATGACTAGTGAAAGTCGCATCACGATCTGAGACAATGGAATAACGGATTCCATAAAGACGAAAGATCTGGTCGAGGAAAATTTGAGCAACTAAGGAGGTTGTATAGGGATGGTTGAGAGCAAAAAAATGACTATATTTGGAGAGGCGATCAACCACAACCAAAATCAATATCTTCCCTCCAGATTTAGGAAGCCCTTCAATGAAATCCATAGAAATATCTGTCCAAGTCTGTTTAGGGATGGGAAAGAGTTCGAGCAATCTCGTAAGGAGAATTGTTTCACCTTTATTGCGTTGGAAGGTATCACATTTAGCCACCATCTGTTGAATTGTTCTTTTCATTCCCTGCCAAAAGAAGTTACGTCGTGCCCGCTCATACGTTTTGAGGAACCCAGAGTGCCCTACCAATGGAGAAGAATGGAGTTCATAGAAGACGGACTGTTGAAGATCTGTGCTCTAGGGAAGCACTAGACGACCCTTATATCTCAGGGAAGCACCATCCTAAGTGTAATGTGGTACAACAGAAAGGTTGTTGGCCAAGCGTTGGATGATTTATGATAATGAAGAGTCATTGACATAGCCTCGTTGAATAGATTGTAACCAATTTGGAACAAGCATAGAAATAGTTGAAAGAGAAACTGGTCATCAAATGTGTGAGAAAGAGCATCCGCCACAATATTTACCTTCCCCTTCTTGATCTCATAGTCATAACCCATGAGTTTTCTAACCCATTTGTGTTGTGTTGGGGAGGATACATAGTGTTCCAAGAAATATTTCAGACTCTAGTGATCAGTCTTGATGCAGAAATGATTCCCTAATAGGTATGGTCGCCACTTCTGTATTGCATGCAAAATAGCCATCATTTCCTTCTCATATGTAGAGGCAGCTAAATTATTATCTGAAATGGATTTGTTGGTGAACGCAATGGGATGCTCATCTTGAAGGAGAACAACACCAAGTCCATTGCTGCAAGCATCACTCTCAATAGTGAAGGGTTTGGAAAAATCGAGCATAGCTAGAATAGGTGTAGTACACATAGCTTGTTTCAGTTTGTCAAATGAACACTCAGTAGCAGGTGTTCATGTTAAAGCATCCTTTTTCAATAAAGCAGTTAATGGAGCCTCAATCTTCCCATAAACCTTAACAAACTTTCGGTAGTAGTCATTCAACCCCAAAAAACCACGAAGGCTCTTAAGTGTCTGAGGATGTGACCAATTGTTCATGGAAACGATTTTGGCAGGATCCACGTGAACCCCTTGTGCTGAAATAATGTGCCCGAGATACTCTAATTCCTTTTTCCCAAAAGCAAATTTAGACTGTTTGGTATGGAGATGATGGTCAGAGAAAAGTTGCTTTACAAGATCAAGATGTTGGAGATGTTTAGCCCATGTTTTACTGTAGATGAGTATATCATCAAAGAAGACCGGAATGAATTTCCGCAAGTAGGGACGAAATATTTTATCATCAATGCTCGGAATCTGGAAGGAGCATTAGTGAGGCCAAAGGGCATGACCAAAAAATCATAATTGCCATCATGTGTGCGGAAAGCCATTTTAGGGATATCATCCTCATGAACCCGAATTTGATGATTCCCAGAACAAAGATCCAACTTGGAGAAAAATTGAGCACCATGAAGCTCATCAATAAGCTCATAAACAACAGGAATTGGAAACTTATCCTTGATGGTGAGGTGATTAAGTGCTCGGAATTCAATGCAGAGGCGCCCTGACCCATATTTTTTGCGGACAAGAAGAACCGATGAAGAAAAGGAACTAGTGCATGGGCGAATAATAGGTTGCTTCAGTAAGGCCCGAACGAGCATTTCAATCTCTGTTTTTTGGTGAAATGGGTGGCAATAGGGCCTAATGTTTGGAGGAAGGCTTCCAAGAAGGAGCTAAATGCGATGGCCCTCTAGCCTTGAAGGTGGCAATCCCACTAGTTTAGCAAAGAAACCTGTATATCGATCCAAAATTTGTTGTAGATCTAAGGGAGTAATGGAGACCGCTGATGGTTGCATCTAAATGGAATGGATCTAAGCGATGACACCATGTTAATTCTTCTTATGGATTTTCTCCATGCAATTTGAACTGATGATGCTAAGAGACCCTGGTTTTAAGCCTGTCAATGTGTTTTTTTGTCCATTGGGTGAAAATTGCATCCAGAGTTAAGCAAAATCCCATAAGATGGGGCCAAGTGTGCGTAGCCATTGAGCACCAAAAACCACATCACATCCGCCTAAGGTCAATGAAAACATGTCAGAGTGTAGGTTATAATCTCCCATAGAGATACGTACATTGCAACACTTCCCTTTCCAAGCTAAGGTGCCCCCATTGATAACCATGACTTCAAATTTGGAGCAAGGATGGATAAAACAATCAGCCTGTTTGGCGATCCGAGCATCAATGAATCTATGAGTGCTACCATAATCAATGAGTATTGTAAGAGGAATCTTCTTGAATTAAACCCTAACCCGCATTGTTTGGTCGGTGGTGATTCCGGCTAAAGCATGGAGAGATATATCTAGCTGGTCATCCTGAGACAGAGGGTCAATAGGCGGCTCTTGATGTTGACCTGATCATCCATTGTACTTGGAGCTTCTTCACCAATTTCAGAGGCAGGCGGAGAATCCACATCCAAGAGATAGAGCTTTTTCTCAACACATCTATGTCCCCGAGTGAATTTCTCATCACAATTATAACAAAGCCCTTTTTCTCTACATGCCCGAATCTCTGTTTTAAACAAATGCTTGATAGGAGTTGGTCGAGGAGCTGGTGGGATGGGAGGCCATTGAGAACCCATATTTATGAAGGGAACACAAGTGTGTTTGGAGCGTTGTTGGGCTGCAATATTGTCTTCTTCCAACTTAGTCAACCCCAGGGCTTTTATCATTGTGTTGGGACAGAACATTTTGACCTCAGAGTGGATTACATCCTTTTGACCTCAGAGTTGGCTAGTTTCTCATGGTGCCAATTTGTTGAAGTTTAGTGAGGTCTCCTTTGAAGTCATCAAAAGCACTGAGACCAAATCGTTGCAAAAGGAGATGGAAAAAATTTGGCCATTTTGGCTCTTCATGAACCTTAATGTACCAACAGTACCATTGAAGAAATTCTTGTTCCAAATGAAAGGATGCAAGTGGAACTTTATTGACATCGAAAGTATTATGTAGACTAAAATATTGTTTTTCTCGATAGATCCATCCAATCGGATCAATACCATTGAAGCGAAGAAAATCAAGCTTCGGACCACAAAAATTGCTGGAAGAAGAGAACCCATTGTCTGAAGAAGACTCTGACTATCATTTATTGTTCATGGCTGAATGCTGAAGATGGAGGCCGGGAAAGTTTTCATCCAGATCCTGGAGTTTGGTTTTGAGGGCTGCAAGTTCTTCCTCCATGGTTTTCGCTCTCGCGCAGGTGACAACCATAACCAAGAGTTTTTTTTTTTTGAGTGGGTAGATAAACCAAAACAAAAACTATTTTAGTAAAGGAAAATATGGATTTGGGAAAAAATTTGATGGGTAATTTGGGGTTGACTAGGTTTTGGACAATTTCAAAGGGACGTGGAAGAATAAAATGGGGATTTCAGAAGCGAGGTGAAAGAATGAGAAATTTTGGCAGAGAGGTGCAAAGAAGAATAAATATGAAATGAACACCATGGTAAAATTTGAAGGCGAGTAGGTGAAAATCGAAGAAGTTATGGGTGAAAATCGAAGAAGTTATGGAAAACCCTAAAAATAGACAAATATGGGATTTCTGGCATTGGGAAGTGGAATTTGGGATAGGGTCCTCAGGAATGAAATATGCAGGATGGGATTGCAGGGGTGTCAGGAAAGTTTCAAGGGAAAAAGAGTTAAAAGAAGGGAGATATGGAGGGAAATTTATTTATTTTTCCAGAAATGGATAGGCAATGGCGCGGAAGGGATCGACAACAGATGTATCTGCAACGATGCAGAAGTGATCAGAAACAAATGGATCTGCAATGACGTGGAATTGATCGACAACAATTCTGGCCAGAGGAAATCTGCGATTTATTAATTGAAAATATATATGGACCCCAAGTATGCTTGGCTTCCTAACGGTTCCGCGAATTCACTCAGCCACCAATGTTGTTTGACAGCTTTCATATTGGGGAAGTACCCCTCACTCCACGGCTCAGGTAAAACTGATAACCGCTTTGCCACAAACGACATCTCTTGGTTTACCTCATGGGTGGGAACTAGTCAATTAGGTAGGGGTCATTTCCCTTTTCGCTGGCAGGTCCTCTCAATGGGACAGCTACTTCAGGGTTCCTATAATAGTCGATATCATGTTAAAGGCGACTAGAGGCTAAAATCAATAGAGAGATCCAGATCCATAGGCTTCTAGCTAATATCCTTAAAAATAATATAAAGATCCAAATCCTAGTTTAGATGACAAACTCAACAAACTATCTACTAATAGAAAGCTCCTTGTGTAGATGACAAGCTCAATAAACCATTACAAGTTTTTGAAGCTCAACACAGATCTGTCTCAAGGTTCTATTAAACAAGAAAACGAATCTGAGCACAGATCTATCTCAAGTCTCTATTAAACATGAAAACGATAAATTTCTCAAGGTCCAATTTTTTAGGTTGGATTTTTTTAAAATGTTGTGGAGCACCTTTCACAAGGTAATGTCAGAACAATAAGGAAAGGATTGTAGTAGTACTTAAATCTATAATGGTATCAAGAAACTCAGGGCATATTTTGCCTATAAAATTTCTTTTGTACAGAGAAAAATGGGAGAATAATTTAATGTTGACAAAACATCTATATTCACTATCACTATTTTCATTTCCATGGTGATATCAACGTTCCATTCTTACCAAGTGGCTTTTCTGCCATAAACATGAGGTTTTTATTTTTTTAAGCAACTAATATAAAAAAAAATCTCCAGGAAAATAGAAAAATTAGTCTGACTATGAATTAAACGGTATTTAATTGGTTTATGTATTCAGTATAGTATATGCAATAATATGCTACAATGCATAAAAATGTAAAGGAAAAAACTTGAAATCGGAGATAATCAGTTAGGAGGAAAGGTTCATAGCATTGTAGCATATGCTTGCTTGATCTCAATATTCCAAACTGATTGATTGCATCATTTTTTAATGTATATGCTTTATTTTTATCATGTATATTAATAAACTTATGTTTTCATTCAACGCAATAAGTTAAATAAAACTGAAAGGTGGATGCATGGAAGCATATGATTAAGCCAGTGAATGTTTTCATTAAACTAACCATGGAACAACTGGAAATATTTTCAAAAGTAAGACACTCCAACTAAAATGTAGAAGTATAAGTCTTTCCAAACCTCCAAAAATGTCAACTTGAGCTGAGTGGAAGTTCAGATCACCACCCTCAATACTTCTAACCCATCAGATGATGCAAACGTCCAACCAAAGTCTTGGGCTTTGCTAGTTATCCATATAATGTGCACCTGCTGAGTAATCCTATAGCTCCGTGAGATTAGAAATATTTGGGGGTACGCACAGAGAGAACCCATCTCCTCAGAACTACGACTATGGTTGTATTTAAAAGGCCATAAAAATTGCATTTAGTTGACACAGATTGCTTTGGGGTATCATAAGGATTTTTATTTTACCATAGTAGTGTGGAATGGAAATATCAATAAACTTAAAACATCATTCAACACTCAATATGTTAAATTATAATGAATTTAGTTGTCATATTAATGTGATAGAAAAAGTATAGGAAGATTGAAGGTGAATTGAAACCAAAAAAATAGATTTACGGAATGCTTAAAAAGAATGGAGATGCATTTATAGAGTGACACTGAAAAGGGACATGCAGATTCAGGTATAGTTAAAATAATGGATAATGAAGACACATTTATAGAATGAGTAGAACAATGAAATAAATTATAAATTATTCAAATATCTTTAGACAATGCAGGTTACTTCTAATATGCTTAATTTGCTTTGTAGTTGGGACAATATTTAACTGAGTATTTTTTTTCCTTTTCCCTTGTCTAGGGATCTGAATAAATAATATAGTTTTCAGAAATAATTTAAGTCACATGAAATCAAGTTGAGAATAATAAACAGGCTGATATGGAGAAACTAAAAGTTGGACATAAACACATCAAATAGAATCAATCACAATCACTGTAGACTCATCAAGTTATACTTACCTTAAGCAAATAAAATTCCACGAGATAAACTGAATGAGGCTGAGGCATGAAATAAAGTAACAGCACGAACAACATTGTAACTTCGAAGAACCGTGTGAGCGTGGTGGTCATATCGAAGTGGGGTTGCTCCCCTAGCCTCCATAAGTCTTGCGGTTTCATTATACCAATCTCTGCACTATAGGCCATCAATAGAATGACCAAGCCATCTCATTCACAACCTCTATAGCTGAGAAAAATATTCATGGAAAAGCCTGAATTTTTGTACCTCTAAAAAAATTAGTTTTAATCAATTTTCTTAGAAGAAAATAGTAACTCCAAAAACTAAAAAACTAAAAGCAATTTTTGTCTTAAAAATCGCCTTAACCACTATAAAATAATTAAAAGCAATTAGAACTAGATATTTAAGACAATATGTTAATTATGTCTTTAAAAATCATCTCAAACAACCTGACCCCTTCTTGTAGTAGTGAGACCATCTCACTTGGAGTCATATAGAGTATCCATTTCATTTACTTGGGTAGATTTAGTAAATAGTGTTGTTGGGAAACTGGTACAACCCACACTGGCCAGGTAAGAACTATGAAATTGGGCATGTGTCCTTTGCTTCCATGTAGCATGTGGGTTTTCCTCACCAACAATAACTGGAGTTCAAGCTATGATACTCTTAACAAAATAATGCAAATAAATGACGTAGATAGTGCTTCCAGGGGCTGAAGCCGAGGTCTAAACATGAAGTATATAACGCTGCCAGAGCCTAAAGTTGAGATACGAACATGAAGCAAAGCACTGAGAGAAATAATAGTGTAAGTATACATTCATATCCATTGTTTTCTTTCCATTAATCTCCATCTCCATCATTTGTTCAGGACCTAGAATTAGAAGTAGCATGCCTGACCGAGAATTAGAAGTTGTAAGTAGCATACTTGCTTAAAGCCTCATTCATATTATAGTTTAAATATTCCAATGAAAAAACAGAATATGATTTAGTTCAAGTAATTGAAAAAATCATGCAAATATTGTTTAAACATAGGATTGCGAAAAACAGTGATGCAAAATTGATAAAATTAGTTCCCCACAAAATTCTCATAATATGTTTTAATTTTTTGCAGAATATGTTTTAATTCCAATAGTTGAAAAGACTCATTCAAAATAGATTTTAAATACAAGAATGTTTAATTCTATGTTTTAATTTCAATAATTGAAAATACCCATTCAAAATAGAGTTTAAATACAAGAATGTTTAATTCTATCTTTTAATTTCAATAATTGAAAAGACCCATTCAAAATAGAGTTTAAATACATGAATGTTTAATTCGAGTAATAGATAAAATTGGTGCAAATAGAGTTTCATTTACCTTAGATTATAAACTAGTAGAACTAATGTTAAAGGTGTTGACATTTAAGGTTTTTTCCATTTGTAGGTATGGAGAACAAAGAACCCTCCAAGTGATTCAGTTGACTCATAACGAACAAGAGTCAACCAACATCACCAATTTAAGAATCGGTAGTTGAAGGTTACAATGGAATCTCTTCTTTGTGAATCCAGCCGAGGTAGGAACCCATTGCATGCGGCCTGAAAGAAGAAGAATCTCTGAGGAAGTGAGGAGTATCTAAGTCCAAGATAACAAGGAAGTGCCACAAGCGGTAGCACCACTTGATAGAATTCTGGTGTAGTGAAATAAATGTGGTTACAGGTTACACCTCAAGAAGTGATATAATTAATGATACTCATTAATGCTATCGTTAATAACTATAGAAATATTTCATACGTATAGAGTCCATATCCTTTGTTAAAATTTTGATTCTAACAAGATCCCAACAATAAGACTTCCAAGTTTTGGACCAATAAGAGGTGGGATAAAAAGAAATTTACATATAGCAAAAATATATTATTTTAGATTTCCTATGTGCAACATTAGAGTGTGCTAAAAAATTTGAAAGTCAAAATGTGACTAATACGAAGTCAAAGTAAATCTATCACAATAGTTACCCTGGCCTTCGACAAGGACTAATAAGGGAGGGAATAGGAATTAAAGTGAAATAAAAAGAAAGGGAATTCCCATGATATTTGAAAAGGGTTGGAAGCCCATGGTATTTAGAAAAGTGAAATGAAAAAAGTGAATTAATTATTTGATTAATGGGTGCCATTTCTTTTTAAATAAACATCTCCCTTTATGAACAATTATGAAAAGGTATAAAAAGATAAAGTATTGAGCGAAAGGGCGTGTGTGCAAAAATGTAGTAGCGTTTGTAGAAGTGGATAAGCTTGAAAAATCAATTTAAGGTCATCTTGGAATTTTTTGCCATAACGTTTTTCCCAGGATGTTTCAGACCATGAAAATGTTATGAAATAGATATAAGATAACGAAGTACATGTGGTACAAGTTTTATACCTTGGTAATCTATACTTTAAGAGATATTCCATATAAATGTTAGGGTTTATGGATGATCCTGAAACATGTTACTTTGGTATTTTTGCTATTAAAAATTTTCGGGATGTTTTAGAATGTAAAAATGTTATGAAACATATGTGATATATCGAATTACATGTTGTACATGTTTTAGAGATCGGTTTGATATACATTCGGAGATATTCCTGATGAAAGTTAGGGTTTCTGAATGATCCAAAAACATGCAATTTTGAAAATTTTGCTATAACACTTTTTCTTGGATGTTTCAAACTGCAAAAATATTATGATATGGAGGTTAGTTATCAAGGTACATGTGGTACAGGTTTTAGACTTTGTTTCTCTATACTGTATAAGATATGTGCTCTAGAGGTTAGGCCTTATGTGTTGTCTTGAAATCATTTTCAACTAGGTCAACTTGCCATTTTCTCTATAACTTCTTTTATGGGATTTTTCATACTGTTAAACTTACAAGGATCTTATAATACATATAGAAGTACCGTAGGTACATGTTTCAAAATTTGTTTTTCTATACTTTTAGAGATATGTGTGTGGAAGTTACGCCTTCTGAATGGTCCTGAAATAAGTTTCAAACCTGCCAGCTTGGAATTTTCTCTATAACTTATTCTCTAGGAATTTTCAGACTATGAAACTTGAAAGGATATTAGCATACATACTGATGTACCTCATGTACAAGTTTAATACTTTGTTTTTATATACTTTCCAAGATATTTGCTATGGAATTTGTCCTTATTAATGCTCCTAAAATTAGTTTCGAATAGGTTAGCTTGAAATTTTTTCTATAACTTATTCTCTAGAAATTTCTAGATTGTGAAACCTTCAGGGATCCGAGAAGACATAAAAAATTACCTTAGGTACAAATATTTCATAACCATATTTGCAAAATTCAATACTTGGAATGCTATACAAGTTTGTTCTTGGGAAGAGGCCAAAAATCCAAGCTTTGGGAAAGTTACCATTTGGAAATTGAAATTGTTGTTAGGACTGCTGAAGGAAGAAGTAGCAAGCATACTCAATGAAGGTAATGTGAATGTCGTCATATTTTTGTAATGAAGAAGAAATTTGAACTTGAAGTTTGGTGCTGCTCAAATAATAGATTGGTTTCTCTTCCTAGGTTGGTGCTTAATGGTGGGGATTAATGTCTCTAGTATATTAATGTCTACAAATATCTGTAAGAGTATGTTGGTTCCTACCAGGGTTTGTACATGTGTGGATTGGTGTCTCTAGTATATTGGTATTTACGAATATATGTAATAGTAGGTTGGTTCCTACCAATGTTTGTACTAGTAGGGATTGGTGTCTCCAGTAGGTTGGTGCCTACAAATATTTGTGACAGTGGGTTGGTGCTACCTAGGTTTGTACTAGTAGGGATTTTTGTCTCCAGTAAGTTAATACCTACAAATATTTGTAACAATAAGTTGGTTCCTACAAAGATTATAAATAAAAATTTTGTGGTTTTCTCCTGAAAGGGTGTCCATGAAAATTCTGTGTTCTATGTTCTACATATGTGAATGTTTTCTTAAGTATGGTTGTTGAATGTTTGAAAAAGTAAAATTTGTCTTATATTGAACTTTGGTCTTGTCATTGATGTTAAATTTGTTGGATGATGTCAAGAGGACTTGGTGTCTATGTTACAGTTTGATGAAATATATAAAACTATGTGTGCAAGTCCTTTATGCCACATAGTCATGGTATTCAAGTGTGTAAGTCCCACTAAGCCAATGAACTAGTGTGCACAAGACCCACAAAGGAATGATACCTCATTCACATGGGTTAAGAAAAGTGGAAGATGCTTGGGTAAGCTTGACTATAAAGAAAGGAAGAAGGGGTGTTATCGTTTAGAGAAGCCTCAACTTGTGGACACATTGTTTGAACAAGTTGCGTATAAATAAGAGTGAAGTTGATGAGTGAAAAGCAAGCTTAGAAGAACACATGGAGTAATATTCTGAATTGACAAGATTCAGTTAGATGAAATGATCAGGGGAATCATAAGAAATATGATTTGATGAAGAGCACAAGGTAACAAGAAATGCAAAGACACAAGGAGCAGTCGCGCAGATATGAGCATTTGTGAAATGTTCAAGAAGCATGTTGTATATGTGTGCAGAATATGTATTGTAGACCGGGAACTGTTGCACAATACAATGTAAGACAAATAGTGATCATAGTTTAACCGATTGAAGTGTGCATAGTTAGTGAAGAAAAGTGCAAATCTTTGTGTGCACAGACCTGAAGCTAGAAATCTGTAATATCTACATATCAGGGTGGTTGGACAAGGAAAGGAAAGGAGATCGATGTTTCCACTTAGGTTGGTTTTCAGGTTGGTTCCTAAACATTGCAAGTTGGTTCTTGCACTAAATATTGGTGTCCTCACAGGTCGGAGCCTGGTTCAACAAGTTGGTGCTTTCACGGAGGATTGGTGTCCTCACATGTTGAAGCATGCAATATGCAAGGTGGTTCCTTCCAGTGGGATTGGTGTCCCAATCAGAGGGGTTTTTGAGTGATCTAGTGCTCACATAAGTGGATATTGGTGTCTCCCATCGTTCTCTGTAAATTCATATTTTTCATATATATAAAAAATTTATTCAAATATCTGTGCACAATTGTTTTTAATTGATGTGGTGCTAAATAGTAATTGGTGGATGTTTTTAAAATTGAATAATTTGTAAATCTGCTCATGATACTGAGTCACCCCCTGTCAGTATCATTGAATATTCCAACAATCGGTATCAAAGCGGGTTGCTTCAGTAACGGTTTGACAACTGGAAGATAAAATATCATTGTGCACAAATGGAGAGGCAAGAGGGACTTTCCACAAATAGGGAACCAGGATTCAGTGGGTCTAACTACATATTTTCAAGCATAAGGATGGAAGTTTATTTACACTCACTTGGATTTGACATATGGAAATCAGTCATAAGTGGTTAAAAAGTTCCCACCATTCCTCCTATTGATGCAACTAATAAGAGGCAATATGAAAGCAATACAAGGGCCATAAATGAAACACTGTGTGGATTAATAGATTCAAAATTCATCAAGGCTATGCAGTGTAATCTTCCAAAAAGTTATGGGAGAAAATCAAGAACATCTATGAAGGAGACGATAAAGTTAAGAAAGAAAAATTTCAATCTTTAACAAGACAATTTGAAACCCTCAAAATGAAGGAAGAAGAAAACATTACAGCCTATATCCTTTGAGTTGATGAGATTGACAATGCAATTAGAGGACTTGGAGTACAAATTGCTAAGGAAGTAGTTTTGCAAAAGGTACTAAGGTCCATGCCAACAAGATTATATAACAAGGTATCAATTTTGGACTAGGATAGAAGTGATTTGGAAAAATTAAAGATGGATGAGCTTCATGGAATTCTTACAGCATATGAGATGTTGGACCGAGAAAGAAATTCCTATAAGAAAAGAAGCATCTTTGAAGGCCTCCAAGAATACAAGAGAAAGCAAGGAAGAGTCCAACAAAATTCTCTCCAATGCATTAAATGATGAAGAAACTAATTTTTTGAAGAATCTCAAAAGAGGTCATGGAAAATACAAAGG
Source organism: Larix kaempferi (assembly GCA_027924585.1). NCBI lineage: Eukaryota > Viridiplantae > Streptophyta > Pinopsida > Pinales > Pinaceae > Larix > Larix kaempferi. The sequence continues at coordinate 17,823,313 of BSBM01000765.1, read as the reverse complement.
TAAGTTACCTTTCAAGTGTTTTAAATGTGGTGGAGTAGGTCACTTTGATTTTCAGTGTCCCTACAAGGAATCCAAGGATAGTGATAGTGAAGAGGATATTAACTATAGAGAAAGAAGAAAGTCACACCAACAATCTAGGGATGAACATAAAAGTAAGAAGAGTTTGTATCCAAAGGAGAGCAACAACTCATTTGATGAAGATGGCGGTGATGACAATTCAAGAGAGGTACTCTTTATGCAAATGGTAGAAGACATTGAATATAAAGGCCTAGAGGAGAAGGATAAATGTTGGTCTTCTATAAAAAGGAAATCATATAGCAATGAGGTTGTCTTGAATAAGTCTTGTGAAAGACAAACATATCCTACTATAGAAACACTCTATAAATATTTCTACAATGGGATTTGATTTTCACCTTCAGATTCTTGTGTTGATTCCTACAATCTTCCTAACATGAGTAATCACCATATAGATTTTGAGAGAAAAGAAGAAATTCTTGATTCCGAGAATGAAGAAAATGTAGAAGTTGAATGGGAAGGTGAATTGATCAACGGTTTGGATGAATTAAGGAAAGAAAGAAAAGAAAAACAGTCTCTGAAGGATAGTCTGTAGAAATATCAACAGTCTTTGGACCTACAGAAGGATCAGTTACTCAAATTTGAAAGAAAAATCTAGTCCAAAGAATTGAAGAAGCACTTATAAACAAAGAACTTGAGGAGGCAAAACATGAAAATAGGGAACTTAAGAAACAACTAGCCTGCACACAAAATGGAATTGAGAAGCTTGAATAAAATAATTTATGATTGGAAGCATCATTGGAAGAGACAAAAAAGTAAAATGAGGTATTGAAAAAATAGTTTGATGAAATTAAGAACATAATATCAACGTCTAAAAAATAAAGGGAATCCTTCTTTTGACATGAATGGGCTTGAGAACAAAATTCCAAACTACATAGAGCCAAAGGATGACAAAGATATTTATAACATGAAGAATGAAGCTAAGTTTAAGTACAAATCACTAATTTTGGATGAGATACTAAATATCCAAAGGTCACCAGAAGACAAGTATAGTGTTGGCTATAATAAGATAGAAAATGTCTACAACAACAAGCATGTTCCAGTTACAAATCAACAAGTTGGGTCATCTAAGCAAAATCAACTTAGATATGATAATGATTACAATGTTTCTTGTTACAAGAGAAGATTCATTTCACAAAAATGATTAAGATGCAAGTATTATGGTCACACTACGAAGCTTTGTTATAATATAAGATGTTATTCTTTTGATGAGTTTTGGCATAAAGCTCAAAATTGTCAAGGATCAGCAAACGAGAACAATACGTATATTGCAAGAAGTAAGAACATGTTTACAAAATATTAAAAAAAAAACTATGTGCACAAAAAAATGTGTAAAGAAATGTTCACATACCTCCGTGGTTAATGATAACAATAAAAATAATCTTTTGGCAGAAGAGAATTGTTGCTTATTCTGATGACTCTCAAAATGTGCAGATGAAACCCTTGAATTGAAAAGGCTATGCAAATTCAAGGAAACTAGAACAATGTATCCAAAAGTCACATAATCATGGTCAGATATGGAAATGTTAGAAAATGATATACATATATTGTTTTGAGCTTCAATATTTAGTCACAATAAGAGTTCCAGTTCAAATATATCTAACCATGGGAAAGATACAAATTTTTTTGCTGTTGTCAAAGAAAAACAAAAAGGATGACTAACAATCGATGCATAAAGACAAAGGAGTACACTGCTTGGATGAAATCAAAGTACATTTGACTTTATATTCATGTTCTATAAAAAAGAAACTCATGTGAATGGTGCACAAATTGATTTATATTATATAAAAGAAGTTTCGTTTCAAAAGGTATCATATACAAAATGTGCCCTTATATCTTGGGCATTTATGACAATTACAAAATAAAATAAAATCCAAATCTCAAGGTCTAGCTCCATGACATGGTTGGATAGGTCTAGCTCCATCACATGGTTGGATGGTTGCAGATATAACCAAAGCTCAAGGTCTGGTGAAGACTGCTTGCAACTGGAAGCCTATAGAGGTTGGTAGAAGTTGAGGTCTTATGGAATTGGTTGGTAAGACCAATATGGTTATGATTCGTTTGCAACTACTATAGAAGAATCAATGTTTGATCCTATTTTTGATCCAAATTCCCAACTCGGTCTTTCAATACCTCAATATCATTTGCATTCCTCTTATTAACTTGAGACTATGCATACCACTCCTCTATATGAACCTCCTTGATTTGAGACATGTGACTCTCAAAATTGGCTACGAACTCTTGTCATCGAGACTGAACTAACTTAGAAATCCTACCAATAGCTACATTTATTTCTTGAAGAGAGATAGATATTGCGACATAAGTAAGAAATCAATGATAAAAAATAGGAAATCTTGGTGACTTTGTGTATGACGAGCAACTCATATATATATTGGAACATCACCAACTTGCGCACGTTGATGCAAATTGAACGGACATTGAAATTAATTGCATTCATGTCTGCATGGTTCGAAGCAAACTAAAGGGACGTCGAAGTTAATTTCATTCATGATGTACAACAGAAATTGTCTAACAATTCTTGTTGACATAAATTAACAAGATTGTTGTCAAGGACAAAATCTTATTGAATCATGCACATACATGAGTCATAAATGGCATACCAATTTTTTTTTGCACATTTCATCTATGTCAAATGTCAAATTAGTATGGTTTACATCAGGGAGTGTTTGAAAAGCGTGCCAAGGCGAGGTAAAAAAGGTAGACATATAAGATCCTTTCCATTTATGATAGCCGAAAAAGAAATATTTGTCACGCTAAAATGTCAGTAAAAGCATACGACCATAAGGGAATAAACTGGAAAAAATGGGTGACATGAAATAAATCTCATGTAGTCAAATCAAAGAAATGGGAAGAATGAAACTAGGAGGCTATAATAAAGCATTGTGTGCAAAGACAAGAAAAGAAGGAATCATGCACTAGTATAGAAGCAGTCAACACAAGGATACAATTATGTAATGCAACATTGATACTAGAAGTTAAACACAAGGTAGGAGAATAACAGGAAACCACGCAAGGGAATTGATTGAGATGGATATAGAAACATTAATATATGTATATGTTGTAGAAGAACTCAGTAGCATAAGAATCAAAAGGAAATGAAAGAATAAAGACAAGGAAAGTATCCCTTTTCCATTGATTTCAAAAGGGGAGAGATACTATGAAGCATGCATAGGAAGCATATATACTATGAAGCATGCACAGGAGACATGATGAAATGAAAAACTATAGAGGATTACTAATCAAAGTTTGCACAAAAAGAAAAGGATCAAAATGGCATGAATACAAGGGGAGCATTGTATTGTGTGCAAGCAGAACAAAGAGTTCATGATTAGGAGGAGCATAGCTTCATAAAATGTTGACATCAATACCAAAAGGGGAGATTGTTGAAATTTGGTGTTGTCATGTCAAGAGGACTTGGCGTTTGTGTATCAGTTTGAAGAAATATATAAAACTATATGCGCAAGCCCTTTATCCCACCTAGTCATGGTATTCCAATGCACAAGTCCCACTAAGCCAATGAACTATTGTGTGCAAGACCCACAAAGGCATGGTACCCTCATTCACGTGGGTTAATACAAGTGGAAGATGCTTGGGTAATATTGACCATAAAGAAAGGAAGAAGTGGTGTTACCGTTTAGAGAATCCCTAACTTGTGGACACAATGTTTGAACAAGTTGAGTATAAATAAGAGTGATTTTTATGAGTGAAAAATAAATCTTGAAAGAACACATGGAGTAATATTATTAATTGACAAGCTTTGATCAGATGAAATGCTCAAGGGAATCAGAAGAAATATGAGTTAATGAATTGTGTGAGGTAACAAGAAATGTAGAGACACAAGGAGTAGTCACACAAATATGAGAATTTGTGAAAGGGGCAAGAAGCATGTTGTATATGTGCGCATAATCTATATTATAGAGTGGAACTGTTGCAAAATATAGTGTAAGAGAAACAATGATCAAAGTTGACCTAGTGGAAGTGTGAGCAGTCAATGAAGCAGAGTGCAAATATTTGTGCATGCATACTTGAAGTCAGCAATCCTTAATATCTACATCTCATTGTAGTTGGATGGGGAAAGGAAAGGAGATCGGTGTCTCCACTCAGGTTGGTGCCTGAACAATGCGATTTGGTGCTTTCACTGAGGATTGATGTCCTCGTAGGTCGAATCCTAGTTAGTTGGTGATTTTGCGAAGGATTGGTGTCCTCACAGGTTTAATAGTGTAGTTTGGAAGTTTGTGCTTGAGAGTGGGATTGGTGTCCTAATTAGATGGGTATTTGAGTGATTTAGTGCTCACATCAGTGGATATTGGTGTCTCCCATATTTCTCTATAAATTCATATTTTTTATATATATTAAAAGTTTCTTCAAATATCTGTGCACAAATTGTTTTTATTGATGTGGTGTTAAATAGTAATTGGTGGATATGTTTAAAAGTGAATAATTTGTAAATCCGTGCATGATATTGATTCAACCCCCCTCTCAGTATCATTGAATATTCCAACAGTCTTATACTGATTCACCCCCTATATCGGTATAAGTATGTGCTCAACATAAGCATCCAATATGAATAACAACACTTTGATCCACCACACATGATCTATTAATCATATCCTTGTTCTTTTAGTGGGGCTATTAACAATATAAGGTATTTATGATAACTAAGTATGGGAATTAGGATCTAGGATATGGTTGGGGGAAGAACCTGCACCTTATGCCATAAATTAAAATTATATAAATCAAGGAGCAAGATAAACAAATCAAATCATAACACATGACCTTCAAAGGGTGTATTTGGTCTCCAAGTGGGACTATGCAAGCCATTACAATTTTCAAGCATGAGATAATGATCGAGGATTCCTCAACATGGTTGCAATAGGAAACCTATGATTTATGCCTTAGAGGGATATTTTATGGATGTAGGGATAACAAAAATTCCTCTAACCCACATACATGATCTCCCATGTATATCCTTTGCCTCTTAGTGAGCATCTTGACACCATTAGGGTTTTGGAGAACTATGTGTTGATATTTAGTGTTGGACCAAAGTCAAGCAATGAAACTTACTAAGTAGGTTTAAATGATAGCTTATAGGGCTCAAGAGTATTAAATGATGCCTTGAACCACCACATATGACCTCTCTATGAGATATTTTTCCTTCGGGAGGAAATATGGATACCATTAGAAGGTTTTGAGAAAAAAATATTGATCATGGGGTGATAGTGTCATGGATTTCAATAACTTTTACAACAATTATGCATAATGATTATAATAGTTATATATATCATAATTTAACAATGGCACAAACACAATTACACAAACAAAATCACACAACACACATAAATTTATCCTAGAATACCCTTTACAGAGAGAAACCAACAATCCAGTGAGCTTTACCGCCCATCTATTAATAACACTCTTAACCAATGTTTACAACAATGATTTACTAGATCACAATGGCTCAAGCGTGAATTCACTACAGTCTAATTCACTCATACATGTACTAGTTACAAGTACATACTTAGCCTTTTACATTACATCATATTTATAGATGCAACACATACACTAGCTCATGATACTCAAGTTAGTTACAACTAAATTCTCTATTAATGATTATACATAACTTCCTAAATGGATATATTTTTTCTATTACAGTTGAATTAACTGAGTCAACCTTAGTTAACCTCTAGTTGAGCTTCTTTTTGTCCAAGTTTTCATTGATTTCCTTCCCTCTTTATGCTCATCAACTTAACATCGACCAATCATGATCATTGGCCAGTTGACTATATTAGTTGGTTAGTCGACCAAACTTCCACTATCTATCAATTTCAATCCCAATTGACCTGTTGACTAGTCGATTATTGACTTTGACTGTCAATTTACATGCAAAGAATATAACATACCCAAAATTGTCCCACTTATTGTTTTCTTTGGATACACAAGATATTTTGAAACTTTAGTTCACTTAACCAAGGTTGATAAGTGCATTTATTCCCCACACCAAGTATACTTCTCAGTGCTGACCTACTTGGTTAAAGAGTCTATAACATTCTTCAACATGTCTACCTTTTCTAACAACACTTTCTGTTTCTCCATTGTTTCTCTCACAAAATGGTATTGTACATTGATATACTTTGTCTTTGAATGGTATACATAGTCCTTTGCCAAGAATATTGCACTTTGAGTATCACATTTTAACCTAACAGGTTTCTATTTAAACCCAACCTTTGAACATAACCATCCAACATTTTCAGAGCACCATAATTCCCTCATTCCATCTAGCAGTATTTGTAACCAAATTTCCACTTTGCTTGCATGAAAATCTACCATGTATTCAACCTCGATAGTTGATAGTGGAAAAAATGACTACTTCCTACTCATCCAACTTACTTCCCCACCAAATAATTTGAAAACATATCCATTGGTCGAATTTTGGCGGTTGATATCTCCATCCCAGTTAGAGTCGACGAAACCATGTACACTTATTGCTTTATTAGTTTCAAGTTTTCAATTCTAGAAGATTCATAATCTTGTGTGCCACACAAATGACTGAAAACTCTCTTGAGAGAAGTTCAGTGCTCTTTCCCAGGTGTCGATATGTACTTTCTCAATACTCCCACTGCATGGGAAATATTAGGTTGAGTACATACCATTGCATACATCAAACTACCTAAAACACTAGCATAGGGCACATGTGACATGTAATCTCTCACTTCTTGTGTATTAAGACAATGTTCAATAGATCATTTAACTCCTACAATAATAGGGACATTAACCGATTTGCACTCCTACATGTTCAAGCATTTCAAAAATATCTCAACATATTTACTATAATTTAATCAGAGAATTATATTTGCTTGATATCTCTTTATATCCAGTCCAAAATTGAAATGGGTTGATTCAAGATCCTTCTTGTCAAACTTGGAGGACAATTGCAATTTCACCTCCCTGATTATATCCATGTTTTTTCCGACCAACAACATGTCTTCGACATAAAAAATAACATATATAAAATTATCACTGACTTTCTTTTTATACACACACTGATTAGCCTAGCTTCTCACAAAAAACAACTACTAGATATACATATCAAACTTCTAGTACTGTATCATGTTGATTGTTTTAAACAATAGAGGGACTTCTTGAGCTTGTAGACTAGCTCATTTTCCCCTTTAACTATGAATCATTTAGGCTACTTCATATAAATTTTGTCTTCAAGATTACCATGAATAAATGTTGTCTTCATTCCCATCTATTCTATTTGAATATCAAATCTTACAGCTAAATACAGTAGTACCCTAATGGAAGAACTTAACAACAAGAGAGAATATCTCACCATTGTCAACTCCCTTGACTTGGAAATATCATTTTTCTACCAATCAAGCTTTGTACTTCTAAACTTGACTTGCATCATTCAAATTTTTCTTGAACACCCACTTACTGCAGACGAGTTTCCTTCCATTTGCTAACATGACTAGATCCCATATTTCATTCTTGTAAGGACTTCATTTCTTCTTCCATGGATTTTTTCTAGAGTTTACCATCTATCGATTTTTTCACTTCCCTAAAAGGCTTGGGATCCTCTTCCATGGTATTTATTGCAAAAGAAAAGTAGAAATCTAGTGGACTGTACCTTTCAGGTTGTTTCTTTGTTTAACTAGGCCTCCTGATGACTGGAGTTTGTAACTCTGCCTCTTCGTCGGATTCATTTGAATCATATTAATCATGAATTTTATCATTCCATTCAAACTTTATCTTTTGTGGTTCCTTTTTTCTTTTATAATCTTCAATCCTAGAACTACCTCTGACTTCTCTAAAGATCACATATCTACTATAAATGTTCTTCCTTATTACCGGATTCCACAGCTTATATCCATTCACTCCATCCTTGTACCCAAGGAAGATGCGTTTCAAATACTTGGTTTTGAGTTTACTTCTTTTCTCCTTTTGGACATGCACAAATGCATCACACCCAAGGACTTTGAAATGCGTAAGAGAGTTCCTTACACCATCCCATGCCTCATATGGAGTCTTTTCGACCACAGCCATCGATGGCGACCTATTCACCAGATAACGTGTCATGTCGATTTCCTATTCCCATAATTTTTGTGCAATACCTGCACCAGTGGGCATGATCCTTTCTTTCTCCATCAATTTTCTATTCATTAATTCAACAACTCTAGTCTGTTGAGGCATGTATGAAGTTTTGTTTTGTCAATCTATACTATGTTGTCTACAGAATTGGTTGAATGCATTACTATAGAATTCTCCTCTGTTATGAGTTTTCAACACCTTAAGCTTCCTACCAGTCTTATTTTCTATAAGAAATTTGAACTCTTGGAACTCCTCAAAAACCTTATATTTCTTCCTCATAAAATACAATGATGAAATTATGGAGAAATCATCTACGAAAGAGACGTAATACTAAGATTCCCGTAGTGATTGGAATGGTACTTTTCAAAACACATAAATACAATGTTCACATAAGTCTACTTCTAAAGATCAATTAGGGATACCCTTGCCCATACCTTTTTTGTGCATAGCATGAATACCTTTCTCACCAATATGTCCCATCCATTGATGCCATAACATGGTGGAGTGTACTAGACAAGAAGATATATCATCAAATTCATCAAAGAATTTATTGATACATCCATTGGTATCTATTCTTTCCAATATTTTATAGAGTTCCATTCTAGACTCTTCTCATTAGTACCATTACTCATCGCGCCATTTTACATTAATATAATTTCTCACATACAAATTGCACGCATGCATTTCCCATCTTAATAAAAGATATCAGGTTTCAAGCCAAAACTAGGATATGCAACACCCTTGGAAGGGTTCTTCTCCTTCCATATTTTAATAGCAGTTGAAATTTACCTCGTTCGACAACCCTGGTCATTCAATAATATCTTAGAATAACATCACCGCCATCAAATTTATCATATTCACAAAACCACTCTCTGCGAGGTTTCACATGATGCAATGCACCAGAGTCGATCAACTAAGAGTTAGTATTTGTCTATTTACTTTTGAATCCAAAAACACATGCCCTTTTTCTTCATTCGAAGGCTTTCCTTCAATCGATTGTGCTTACTCGGAACCTTTTCTCTTCTCAAATACCATCAACTTACAATCTCGCTTATATTTCCCAACTTTACCACATTGTGAGCATTTTCTCGTCATTGAACCAAGATATTTAGATCTCGTCGTATATCTACCCCTCAAATTTGATTTTCTACTGTAGTTTTACCTTTTCCTCTATCCACTGGTCGAACTCTCACCATGTTCTTCTTCCTCATCTATTATGACAGTATAGATGCATCCGCATTTTTAATCCTTAATGTGGTATTATTGCTTCCAATTGATATGACCAAACTATCCCATGACTCTATCAAAGAACACAATCAAATACTACATTTATCCTCCTCTATGATTTTGATATCCACAAACAATAATTGTCTCACAACAGTATTGAACGTGCTTTGTTACCAAGTTGCCCTCATTTATCCTTAGAAGATATAGCTTTTTTTGAAGAAACAAATTGTTGACTAGATATTTTGACTGTTTCAAGCTCCCAAACTTATCCCATGGTTTCTTTGCAATGACCTCTTCTAAGTCATTAAACAATACAGAATATACTGAGAAATTCTCCTTTATTTTCTGTTGAGTTTCTTCGAGTCTTCCAGAGACATATCTATTGGAGTTGTTCTAGGGATGACAACAAACCACTACTCTAGATCTGCAAGGGGATCCTTGATTTCAAGCTTCTAAATCTCAAAATTTTGTCAATTAGAGTTTTCAATTTCTATCCTTGAACTATTGGCCATTGTAAATAAGAATCAAATTTCTAGAACTCCCACTAAAACAAACTATTCTTCATATCTAGGGTCAAACTAAAAAATCCTCAGCAACAAATACATTCCCTTGAATCCAAATATAACTATGATACCATGTCAAGGATTTCAATAACTTTTACAATGATTATGCATAAATATTCTAAAAATTAGATATAATAGGATTTAACAATGGCACAAACACAGTCACATAACACAGATTTATCTTTAAAAACCCTTTACAAGGAAAATCTAGTAAACCATTGAGCTTTACCATTCATCTATTAACAACACTCTTAACTAGCGTTTACAATAGTTATTTACTGTATCAAAATTGCTCAAGCATGAATTCACTACACTTAATGCGTCTTCACTCATATAAGTACTAATTACAAGTACATAATTATCCATTTACATTACATCATATCTATAGATGCAATGCATGCATTAACTGATGATACTCAAGTTAGTTACCACTAACTACTCTATTAATGAAAATCCATAACTTCCTAACTGAATATAGTCTTTTCTATTACAACTAACTTGAATGAGTCAACCTTAGTTGGACACCAGTTGATCTCCTTTTCGTCCAAGTTTTTGTTGAATCGCCCACTTTATTCTCGTCGATTAGTCGTGGTCGTCGACCAATCAACTATTCTAGTCGTCCAATCAACCAAACATCCACTGTTTGTCAAGTTCAATTCTAGTTGACTTGTTAACAAGTCAACTATCGACTTTGACTATCGATTTAGTACATGTAAAGAATATAATAGACCCAACATGTAAACATGGTTGAGGGTGAAAAAAAATTCCTTATGACCTAAACTAAGCTTTTAGGAATCTAAATCCAAGAAAAATGACTTGAAAAAACACTCCTAAAATTTTGAGGGTATCATATCGCTCTAAGTTGACATATGGGCACCATTAGAAGGTTTTGATATCTAGGTATGAGTTTCATTTTCTTAACCATGGTTGGAGGAGAAAAATCATGCCTAGAGCCCTAATGGTAGCTTCCAAGGCTCAAGGGACATGAATGAAGATCTAAAGCACCACATATGACATATTTGGAGTTTAAGAGGGGATATGGGATCTATTAGAAGTATTTTAGCACTAGATTTTTGTCATGGTGCCTAAATCATGGTTAAGGGAGGAAACTCTATCCCTAGGCCCTAGGCATCTGGGAAAAAAATGGTTACTTCAAACAACCAAACATGATCTCTTGATGGTATCCTTCCCTCTACGTGGAGAGATGGAAACCATTTTGAAATTTTAAGCACAAGGTATGGTTGTATGGGCCAGGTGGTGTGTTCCACATGCATCTCTTCCCTTTGTCAGCTATTTCCATCTCTGCATTTTTGTTTCCACTAGTTGTCTCCATATGTGATTCATTTCCACCTTTTTTCGCATAGTATGAGCTACATGCATCTATAACTTCCATCGGTTATTTTCCCTTCGCCTTTTCATTTCAATTGTTTCTCATTAAATAATGTTGGTTGTTTCCATCTGTTGTTTCCTTTACAGTTTATACAGTTTTAGAAAAATGGTAATGGTAGACGAAATGATTTAGATTCCTTACAAGTAGAACCACTATTGAATAACTTCACAATCTGGCCAAAGGAGATGCATGGGCACCAATATGCCAAACAACCTATAGTACTCATTCAGTTAATTATTTGTGCATTTAATTAAATAAATCATATGACAATCCTGCATGGTTGAGTCTGGTAAGAAATGGAAATATACATATAGTTGCAATAGTCTTGAGTGCAGTCACAAAGTGGAGTGGTCCATAAGGAGGGAGGTACGTACTGCATTTCAAGGGAATTATTATTAGACTCATTACAATCCTAGACACTAATACTTACATGAAAGTACATCGTGATCGTAGTAGTGAAGAATGGAAATTAGGTTGAGCTAAATTGAATTAGCGAAACAACGATTATTATTTTTTCTGATTTATTTTGAGTTGTTAAATTTGTCATAATGGTCAGGAATCATGATTATATTTTGATTTGAACCAATTATTTAGTCCTTGGATTTCATTTTCATTTTCATTAATCATAATTCATAGCACATATAAATAATTTTAAAAATTTAGGTACAATTAAGATTAGTGTTTCCACTAAAAATTTGATGGTAATTCTCAAATTTTTCATGCATAGTAATCCCATAGAAGAAAATTCTCACATCCATAAGCACTTGATCCTTGACAAAAATAAAGATGATCCTTTTCTAAATGATTAAAAAATATTTTTTTTCCTCTATCGAGTATAGATATATAGAATACCTCTATAATAATTTTACTACAATCCTCTCATCTTTCACTAGTAAGTTCTCTATCGAAGTTTCGGCTAAAAAGGGAAATAGATGAACCAAACCCTAGTTTGATAAAGAATGTAAAAATGCAAGAAGAGAAATCAAGAAAGATATTAAAGAGTTTGTAAAAATTGACAAGATAAATAGATACAAAGCCCTAACTAAATTATAAAAAGGAACTATATGCATCAAAGAAAAACAAATATAGTATACCTCTCTAAGGTGGCTCCTAAGATATTTTGGAGGCAAATTCTAACTTGGGGACTCACAAATGGAAACGTTAAGGACATTGAGGGATACCAATCATAAATCTTAAAAATTGGAGGGCATGTCCTTATCTTTCACATCCACAATCTCTTCAATCTTTCGTTCAAGAAAGATATTCCTAAACCATGGACTCATTATTCCTATTTTTTAAAGTGGTGATAAAAACCCCTCTAATTATCAGACCATTATGATTAGCCCTCTCTTATTCAAATTATATAGTATTATTTTGCAAAACAAGATCAACATATGGCTTGAAAGTGAAGGTAAGCGAGCTAAAGTTCAACCACGTTTTAGAAGGAATCACTCTTCCATGGACCACCTTGTTACATTTAGGATTATTGCAGAGGAATGTGACAATAATAAATCCAACCTCTTTTGTTGCTTTGTAGACTTTAGAAAATATTTCGATAATGTACCTAGAAATAATTTCTGGAATAGATTAGACGAGCTAAAGTTTCCTTTCGAGTTAAGATCTTTTGCAATAAGGCAATACAACAAAATCATTTCCAAGTTCAAGAGTACTAAGGGGTGGTCAAAAGATATTAATTGTAATATTGGAGTTAAGCAATGTTTCCCCCTCTCCCATACCCTTTTTGGCATATACATCAATAAGCTAGAAGGTTATTTAGAGGAAACAGGTTATGCTGGTACAATCTTATATTATTCTTATGGAAAGGTCTCTGTTAAGTTTATACTAATTTGATTAGCAATATCACTGAAAGAAACACAATCACAAGATAGACAAAGATTTTACCCTGGGAAACCCTCATGGGGTAGAAAACCCAGCAAAGCTTTCCTGAATAAGATGATCAACCAAAATACAAGATGTGCTCCAAGACTAGAGCTCCTTCTCTACCTCCTATGCAGACCTCTCTCTCACAAGTGCACTACTTTCCGAGCTATGGAAGTGTGAGATAAGTGAGGAGAATCCTCCTCTACTTATACTAGTTTTTCGACTGATTTTTTTCCCTTACGGGGCCTATCTCTCCCAAGGGAGTCTAATAACCCCTAATTAATTAACTCAGGGTATCCTCATAATAATAATAATAATACAGGTATCCTCATCATTGACCTTACTATCGATGCGGGCAATCTCATCATCAGTGTCTACATCACTCCCCCTTTCAAGGAGGGTCCTTTTGAACTACACCAAGCTTATCTCGGAAATACTCAAATTTTACTCGAGATAGAGGTTTGGTCAATATATCAACAATTTGTTCATCAGTGCTCAAATACTCAAGCTTAATAGCTCATTTCTGCACCATATCCCGTATATAGAAATATCGGATCTCTATGTGTTTTGACTTATCATGGAACACTGGATTTTCTGTCATCTTAATACAACTTTGGTTGTCACACATGATCACAGTGGGATCCATCTCTAAGTCAAAAAATATTGATAATAGTTTTTGAAGTTATACTGCTTCACAACTAGCAGAGCAAGCATCCATATATTCTACTTCGGCTGTACTGAGAGCCACAATAGACTGTTTCTTGCTGAACCATGAGATCATGGCAAATCCAAGACCATAACATCCACCTGATGTACTCTTCCTATCTGAGACACTTCTTGCCCAGTCAGAATCTGAGTAACCATGTAGTCTGAATTCATGATTTCAAAGATAATATAGACCAAAATCTAATGTACCCTTTAGATACCTCATTACATGATTTGCAGCTATTAAATGAACTCTTCTAGGTTCCACTAGATACTGACTCAAGGTATTTACAACAAAGCATATGTCTGGTCTGGTATTTGTCAAATACATTAATGATCCAATAATCTATCTGTATAGAGTCACATCTACTAACTCTGATGAGTCATCAACTAATAAATTCAAGTTGGAGTCCATGGGAGTGGCCATGGCTTTACACTCCAACATATCGAATCTTTTCAAAATCCCCACAACATACTTACCCTGATTTAGAAAGATTCCTTTTGGTTCTCGCCATACTTCTAGACCTAATAAGTAGTGCATTAAACTGAGATCTTTCATCTCAAATTCTGAAGAGAGCTTCTTCTTGCACTCGATAATTTGTTTCCCATTTCCAGTTAGAAATAGATCATCTACATACAACAATAATATATCAGGTTCATCATCCATAACTTTGAGATAAAGATTAGGATCATCTTTACTCTTGGTAAAGCCCATGCTTGTTAAGAAATTGTCAATCCTTCCGTACCAAGCTCTGGGAGCTTGCTTCAATCCATACAAAGCCTTTTTCATCTTGCATACAGGTCTTCTCCCATCTTTAACCTCAAATCCTTGTGGTTGTTCTATGTACACTTCTTCTTCAATCACACCATTTAGGAAAGCTATCTTAGCATCCATCTGGTGTAATTACCATTTCATCATGGATGCAAGTGCCATGATAGTTCTAATGGAAGTGTACCTAGAAACTGGTGCAAATATTTCTTTATAGTCAATTCCATCTTTCTGAGAGAATCCTCTGGCTTCAAATCTTGCCTTATATTTTTCAATGCTACCATCTGCAGCATGTTTTATCTCGAATATCCATTTGGAAGATACCACACTTTTATCTTTTGGTTTGGGAACTATATCTCAAACATCATTTTTCATTATTGATTGATATTCTTCTGTCATTGCTTCTACCCACTCTTTCTTCTGAACTGCCTCTTCATAGCTAGTAGGTTGTTGATCCACAAGATCACACATCAAAGCCACATAGTTGGATACTAGCTTCAGTTTCTTTCTTTCTCTAGTGGAGCCTTCGGAAGCTCCATATTTTTCAGCTCCTCGAATAATGTCTCTATCCCATGTTGGGCTTCTTTTTCTAGATAAGTTTGTAATGGGGGGTTCTTGTGGTTCTAACATGTCATGGTGTTCAGGTGTATCATATTCAAGGATGGGCACGACCTCTGTGATTCTAGGAGGTGTATATTCTTCATAGACTTCTTCAAGTTGGGACTTCCTAGATTTCTTGAGATCTGCTTCTTCATAAAATGTCACATCTCTACTTATATCCATATGATGAAAACCTGGTATGTAAATTCTGAAATCTTTGGATGATTCACAATATCCAACAAATATTTCCTTCTTACCAGAAGGATCCAACTTGGTTCTCTTTTCTTTTGGAATGTGAATGTACATTGGACATCCAAATATTTTGAGATGACTTACCTAAGGCTTCTTTACTCTGAGCACTTCTTCTAGAGTCTTGAATTCAAGAGCACTATGGGATAGTCTATTTTGCACATAAACTGCTGTCCTAGCTGCTTCAGCCCATAGATACATGGGTATATCTTGGTCATGTATCATAGTCTTCACAGCTTCCATGATGGTTCTATTCTTTTATTTAGCAACCCCATTTTGTTGGGGATTGTAGGGGGTGGTTAGTTCCCTCTTGATTCCAGCTTCCTTGCAAAAGTCTTCAAAATTCTTTGAAGTATATTCTCCACCATTATTTGTTCTGAGAATCTTAATTTTCTTTTCTGAGTGATTTTCTATCAAAGCCTTGAACTCTTTGAATTTTTCAAAGACTTCATTCTTTCCTTTTAGAAAGTATATCCAAGCCTTCCTTGAATAGTCATCAATGAATGTGAGATAGTATTCAAACCCACTTAGGGATGTGGTGGGCATTGGTCCACATACATATGAATGTATTAACTCCAGGATGTTCTTAGTCTTTGTTTCACTCTTTGGAAATGGGTTCTTGACATTCTTCCCTTTTTCAAATTCTTTGCATGTACCATTATGATCAACCTACAAGTTTGGCAGTCCCATAACCACCTTGCTTACATAGGGTAGGGATTTGTAGTTAATGTGAGCAAGCCTTCTATGCCATAGCTCACTGGGGCTAGTACTTTCATGGGAAAGGGAAACTTCTTGATGACCCTTGAGTTTGTAAAGACCTCCTTCCTCTTCACCAATAACAATTGCATCCTCAATTGATTTTCCTTTGGGCCACATAAGTACTTGTCCATCTATGAATGAAATTCTAAAGCCTTTCTTATCTAGAGCTGAGATAGAAAGTAGATTCTTCTTCAAACCTGGTACATATAAAATTTCTTTCATCTTCAATGGTGTTCCAGAATCAAGCTTATAGCTTGCTTCACCAATTCCCTTAATGGGATATTGATAATCATCCTCTAGAGATACCTTTTGTGGAGAAGTCTTTTCTTCAAGTCTTGAGAGAGTTTTCTTTTGACCTTTCATGTGATTTGAAGCACCACTATCGATGAGCCATATATATTCTCCAGGTGTTACCGACCCAGATAGTGCAGAAAATAGAACATATTCTTCTGCATCTTCTTTCTTTACTTTGGATCTTTTCTTTCGAGGCCTTTCCTCCTCCTCCTCTTCTTCTTCTTCTTCTTCTTCTCCACTATCATCTTCTGCCATATGTGCATAATGTCTTTTGTGGACAGACTTATTTTTCTTTGTTTGTGAAGTACAATCTCTAGCAAAGTGTCCTAGTTTAAGACAATTGAAGCATTGAACTGTGGAGAGGTCTTTTTCTGAGTTTGATCATCTTCTCCTATTAAATCTATGGGAGGGTTGATACTGCTTATGGTCAACTTTCTTGAAGTGACCCTTTCTTTTTCTTTTGGTGTGAGTAGCCAAGGCTTGGTCATCCTCCTTGAGAAGGGCTTCTCTATTTGCTAACCTAGCTTCTTCTTGAACACAATCCTCCCATACTATATCAAAATTCATACTTTCTTTTCTGGCACACATAGTTTGTATAAATGACTCCCAAGGTCTAGTGAGGCCATTTAGAGCAGTCATTACAAGTTCATCTTCATCAAGGGTATCTCCAATGGCATCTAGTTGTTCCTTGATTTGGGAAACCCTTGAGAAGTAGTCTTGAATGGATTCTCCTTTGTTCATCTTGGTACTCTTCAACTGAGTTCTTAGATTCATCTTCCTATTGATGTTCCTCCCTTCATACATTCTTCCTAGCGCATCATACATTTCCTTTGGGGTCTTTTTGTATGCCACTTGGGGAATCGAGTGGTCCTTGATAGAATCCGCAATGATTCTCTTTGCCCTAATCAGATCCTTCCTATACTTTTCTTTGGCTTCATCTTCAGTGGGTTCTGCAAATTCATCCTTGATATATTGAGCAAGATCATTCTCTTCAAGAATGGGACCAATTCTGTATTTCCATGCTTGGAAATTCTCTATACCTTCTAACTTGTCTTCAAGCTTAGTGCTTGGAGCCATCTTCTCTTGGGGGAGTCCAAGAGATTGAAGTTTCTCAAGAGATAGAGTAACACTTACCAGGAAATGTGCTTGATTGACTTGGGAACACTGTTGTGTTCTGTTTCTGGCAACTTCAACTTTCACTTTTCGGATGTGCAACGGAATTTCTGGTTTATCGCACTTTTGGTCAAACTAGGGTTTGATTTTTCTAGAGTTCTACCCAACCAAAAACCTCGATCCAGGTCTCACAACTTTGAATTTGAGAAGTGTTATTCAACCATGCAATCAGAATCCAAAAATACTAACTTTTGCAGAAACCCTAATTTTGGGAGAGAGAAAGAAAGATATTTTCACCTTGTAAAAGATGTTCTATTCAGGCTAGCTCTGATTCCATGTTAAGTTTATATTAATTTAACTAGCAAGATCACTAAAAGAAACACAATCACAATATAGACAAAGATTTTACCGTGGGAAACGCTCATGGGGTAGAAAACCCAGCAAAGCTTTCCTCAATAAGATGATCAACCAAAATACAAGATGTGCTCCAAGACTAGAGATCCTTCTCTACCTCCTATGCAGACCTATCTCTCACAACTGCGCTACTTTTTGAGTTATGGAAGTGTGAGATAAGTGAGGAGCATCCTCCTCTACTTATACTAGTTTTCCGACTGACTTTTTCCCTTATGGGGCTGACCTCTCCCAAGGGAGTCTAATAACCCCTAATTAATTAACTCAGGGCCGAACCCCACACGGTGGATCTAATAACCCTGGTTAACACAATCCATCGGAGGAATAAACATCTCTGGATACATAATAGGATCACCTCCAAGGGATTTAACATCTCCGGAATAATAAAGTACAAATATAATATTCTTAGAAGTTACGATATTCAATAGTCTCCACTATGGGTATGACTGTCAACACCAAAAAAAGAAATGTTATGGTTATCAAGTCTAAGAAGGTCACTTACCCTAATTTTGTGGATGACAATAGCAACCTCGAGGAATTGTCTTCTTACAAATATTTGGGAATTGATATTCATCACAAGCTCAATTGGAACTGTAGCATTGAGAAAATTATTAAAGGAGGGTGGAAAGCGTATTTCGGTCTTGAAAACAATTGTAAATCATCAAACATTGTGATGTGGGATAAAAATAAGTTCCTATTTGAAACTCTTGTCACTGTAGTAATCTTGTATGATTGTGAAGCTTGGGGTTGCAACATCTCTAGGGAATCTTAGAAATATACTAAGCAAATCCAGAAGTGTTTTATAACTTATAGCCTCAAAATTAAAAGCAATAAACCCTATCCTATTCTCCTAATTGAAGTGGGTCTTTCCTCCATCTAGAGCATCTCTATGAATAGGTTCTTGATGTACAAACATAAGACAAATAACATGGGAGACCAAATACTTTGTAAAATTGCTTTAATATCTAGTCAAAACCACCACCTTCAGCTTGAGTAAGAATGGCAGAAAGATTCCATGGCTTGCTTAAACCATTGGGAGATTGATGACAATTTTGCTTTGCAAAATATTAAAAACATTAAAAAAATTATTACTTTGACTTGTGGCCTTGAACACATGGGACACAAGTTAAGTGCCAAAATATGTTACTTGTTACTTGTTCTACTCCATATGTAGTTGTACATCTTAAAATTTAGGGTGGACTAGAGTCTACGCTTTTTTTAGATTACACGAGGATGAGACAAGTGTATTGCCCAAATTGATTTTCACTCATAGCTATGCATGGATAACTGTTAACTAGGCCTGAAAAACAAAAAAAAACAAGTAATTTGCTCATGGCACTTAACTTGTGTCCTATTGGTGTTAAGTGGTTTTGCTAGTTCTAACATCAATCCATGTAATAGATGAGCTAGCTAAAATTGACATTATTTATCTTTTCTTTACAAATATTTATTTTTATGTTTTTATAAAAGTAATGTTAATTTGTAAAAGTGATAGATATATATTGATTGCACATTATATTCGAAAATACTGATTTTTTGTTTGTTTGTTGTAATGTGACCTTTCAACAAAGAACTAATTGAATCATTAAGGAGACTCACACTTTAATCAAGGGAGCTAGCCATATCTTAACTAGAAGAGCCACTTAACTTGTGGTAGGTGAACATCGATAGGTCACAAATTAATGGAGTAGTCTATTTATTCTAAGTTTTGGACTTTATTCTAAATGTTTAAATTGTATTTTTGAATCTATAAATAGATTCAACACCCTCAAATACCCCATGGCACCCAAATTATGCAATTTCCACAGCTAATATATGTGATCCTAAGATTTTGTAAAGATTTCCAATTGGAATATGAATAAAATTAGACGAAAATATGCTCGCAAAAGGTTGAAAAGTAGAATATTTAGACTACATCCAAATTAAGTGCCATGAACAAGTTACATGTTACTTGTTGTCCATGCTTAATTGTAATCACATGTTATCTATGCCTAAGCTATGAATGATCCATGCCTCAATTACTATTTAATTTTTATATTTCTTTTTCTTGTATAATTGTTTATTTTGAATTTTGAAGATGCTCATAAAATCAATCTCAATAGTACACTTGTCCCATCGTCCTTCAATCTAAGAAGATCATAGATAATTGTCCCTAAATTCTAAGATATAAACACCTATAGTGTAAAAATAATGGACTGCTCATGTAAAAATGATTGTTAAATGATATTATACATTAATGTGTCAAAATTGCAGTTATAGCTTAATAATGTTTAACAATAAATCATATGTGCGTATACATTTAGTCTCCAGAAAATTTCAATATTATAAATGTTACTGTTGCTAGTATAGACCAATCTACTCGGCCACATCTGGTCCTTATTCTTTTTCTCTAGTATCATGTAATCATTTATATCTTCCTTTATATCTGGTTGAGATTTAAGGATTCAGCCATGTCTTATATCTTAACTGGAATTAAATCCAATTATCAGCGCTTGAATTATCTTCCATGAAGAGGTGCGTCGCTTGAAGGTGGATGGCGAGAGATCAATGGATAAATATATATATCTCATTCATTTACAACGATCATCAAAACCAAAACAAAATCCATATCTGTAAAAGAAGAAACGACCATCAAAACAAAAACCAAATCTATATCTATTAAAAAAGAAGCCAAAAATAAATCCCTGGTCTCGCTCAGGATGAACAGCGACGACAACAACAACAACCAGCTTCCTTCTGAGGACGAGGATGAGTTATTGATGCCTGATCACGATCTAAGAGTGCAGAACTCAGTATGGCTTCACAGATACGATCGGAGGCCTCCCTTCGCCTATATCTTAACACCCCATGATCTTGAGCTTGTAATTACCTCTTTATTAACTCGTGAAGAAAATGACATATTGGAAGACTCAGACTTACTAAAGAATCTACGTCAATTGAATTCAGCCCTTCAACATAAAACTGCGATACTAAATTCGGCATTTGGCTTTTCATCCGTTGTTAGGCTCATAGCAGGTTGCCCTGTGTCTTCTGATCATGTGACCAAATGGGTGCAATTCTCTGTGAGTATCCTTTCTCGAGCCCACAACATCGACAACAATGACCATAATCTCTTCATTAATTACCGACACCCAGTTCTTGGGGTCATTGAGAGAGTATGCGCTCATATTCACGATACAGAATTTCAGTCGGGTTTAGTCAACTTAATCGACTCGTTCATGGAAATTGGGAACAGTCGGGAGATAATTATCGAACACAATAATGTGGTAAGAGCTTTATCTTCTAACATAATGTGTCTCATAAACAGGCGCTCTTCCACGACTAGCGAAGACCATTTCAATAAATTGTACAGCACGATCATGAGACTCTGGGCCTCAGGGAATGGATTGACAAAGCCCAGACTCTCACAGGCAGTGGCTTCGTTAGTGTGGCCAATACATCGGCAGATGTCTATGACACAGTACCATGATTTATTACAGATATTATCCTCCGTACAGGGAGATCTTGAACTTGGTGCATTAGAACACATGACCCGTGCAGGGCTTGTGAGTCGAGTCTTTGATGTATTGAAGTACGCAACGCTCCCGGATGAGGAAAAACGGAACAACATGGATGGATGGGTTGGCAAGCGTGAGACACCGGACGAAGACGAAGGAGAAGATTTTCTTGTTATTGAGAGGTGCTTTGAGATTCTTTCGAACCTCAGTTCCGTCACCATTGGGCGTCTAGAGATTGTGAGAGTCATAAAACGCAGTGGTTATACAGCTTTGGAGACTTTCTACGACGCTATCTTGCGAACCGCTATCCCTGGCCCTGAGGATACTCATTTAATATCGGCATTAACTGTTCTTTTCAATCTTTTGGAATATGCTCGTTATACACCACTGTTTGAGAAACAAGGCCCCGTCTATCACATTTTCTGGGGTTTAGATTTTCAACGTGGCTTTAGCCAGAGAGTGCGTGCATTAGGAAGAGACATTTCCGCCTCCGTTGCTAGAATCAGAGGAGAAGAACAAGCTCCCGTAGTTGTACAGAATTATTGAATTATCTGTTTTTGATTAATAAAACTAATTTCTCTTCATTAATTACGCTTAAGTCAGCTGTCTCTCACCTTCTTAATCACCGGAACATGAAAAAGGAAAATAAATGATATATACATTAATGATATATTTTTAATCATAACTTTTGTAGTGAAGTATATAATATTAAATGAAGTAAAGTTGTGATGGTAAACTTTAATTTTGATATGCTTATGATTCTTTTATATATATATATATGAACATGAACATGAACATGAACATGAACATGAGGAAAATATAATTTTTTATAATTTTATTAGATATTAATATGATTATCATATTATAAAATAACATATTCGAATAAGTGATGTGTGAGTGAGCCACTCAAATCAAGATGTTAGCATTAGTGATTGTAAACTGGTTAACTTTTACATGTGTTAAGCACTTTAAGATGTATATAAGGTTTATCATACAATTATTTTATAAAAGAAATAAATATTCTAAATAAACATGTAGTAGACTTATTATTTTATGTATATGAAAATTATAAAATTATAAATGTTTATAATTTTATTAAATATTAATATATTTAGTATATTATAAGATAACATATTTAAATGAGAGAGTTAATGAATGATAGATCACATGTACAACATGTTTAAATTGTTATCCTTGGATAGTGAGGCACTCAAATAAAAATTTTCAAAAATATATATCATGAAATTAGTTTAATTAAGATTTCCAAAAATTTAATCAATTTCATTAAATAAAATTCATATATGAGCATGAGTACAAGTTAACTATGCTCTCTTTTGATATATATGATATAGTGTGGATATAGTGGAGTATGTTGATGAGGAGTTAATGATGGAAAGCATGGTAAGGAAGGTAATTCATTTGCATTTACTTTATGCTGATTATTTTGATTTTTAATAGGTATTGGCCACCTATGTCATTAACATTAATCTAGTGGACTTAATAACGAATTGTGAGTTCTCTTTATGTTCCAAGGTGTTTTTTATTGCATAATTTTATGACTATGTTGATTATTAGTATGTGTTTGAGGAGGGTCCCTATTTTTGGTGAAGTGGGGACTTTTGTAATTTGTTGGTTTTGATATTTTGAACTTAACACTATGTTCATTATTAGAATATTAGTTTGGGTTTGTCTTCCTAGTTTTCTATTACTTTTATGATATGTATTAATTTTGTAGGATATTGGGAATAATTTAGGTACTTATTTTGAGAAATATATAGCAAGTTTGCACATTATATGTGTGTATACGTGTTGTGATAGACCTCTATAGGGGCCTTCTACAAAAAATGATTTTTAAATGGAAAAAAATTAGATACACATAGGTCTTGGAACAGGAAAATAGTATTCAAATGCAGGAGTTGTTATTTTCAAGATGACATTTACAAGATTCTTATCCTCGTGCTCAAGCTCATTATGCTAGGAAAAAAGGGACAAGTTCTAAACTTAAAAAAATGAATTTTTTGAGTCAATAAAGTTTGGATGCATTCATGAGAAAGAGGTAAATCATAAATCAAATACTAGCATTCATGAGAATGAGGTAAATTAGAAATCAAATACAAACATTGATTAGAATGAGGAAATCAATAATGATATGGCTTAATTGGGGAATCCACTCCTTTTTTAAGGGAATAGAGATAAAGAAATGGATTAATGAATTTTCTCCTTGAAGAAGGTCATGGTAGGTAAAAACCCTCTAGGTTGAAAGAAAAGACATTGAAAAACTAATACTTATGATTCAGATAAAAAACCTGTTCATTCTAAGAATCATTGTTTGTCACTTTTTTATTTATAGTTATCCATGTCTCTCACCTTTGTAAGTTAAAACAAAAACATGCAATAGGGAAAGATTGAGGATTATGTTCTTGAAGGAAAATAAATTGGATCTGAACATTCATGAGAATGAGGTAAATTATAGATCAAATACTAGCATTCATAAGAATGAAGTAAATCAAAAATCTAATACAAATATTGCTTAGAATGAAGAAACCAACAAATGGATGTGTCAACTCAGGAACACACTCCTTTTTTAGGGGATATAAATGAAGAATTGACCCACATATTTCGTCCTTGAGAGAAATATGGTAGCTAAATCCCCTCTAGGTTACATGAAAATACATTGACAAACTAATGCCTATAATTCATATAAGGAATTGGTTCATTCCAAGAATCATTGTCTCTCACCTTTTGTCTTACAATTATCCTTGGTGCAATGTTTAAAGGTCTTAACATAATGAAAATGTTTTTTTTTCAAGCATGTGGAGGCTAGTATATGCAACATGTAAATTATTTTGATATGATTGAGGAATGGAAAATTTATTAACAAACTATATTTTATTGTAATGAGTATGTCATAAGAAAAATAGAAAAAGGAAAACAATAATAATTTTCTTTAAAATATATATATATATATATATTTGTAATTTGCACATATAGGGATTTATATGTTTACATTTTCATCATCTATGACACGTGTAACATATTGCGGTAGTTCCTTAAACAAGCACATATTGAAAAAGGAAAAAATTGTTGAATTTTCCATGGTTTATACATTCCATTCCACTGTCTTGATTATTTCGAACCTAAGTTTGAAGAAAATGCATAGAACAAGAGATGACACATACTAGGTAATAGGTGGGTGGGATAAGTGTTACTAAATGTGAGCATGTACTTTTGAAATTCGAAGTTTCTACATGTGTTAACTTCTACCTTTTTTTCTTCAACATGAAAAAAAGTACTATATTTCATTGAAATATAAAATAACCAAAATTTGGATAAATTATGTGTTCACTTCTACTCTATAGTTTCAATTTAACTTCATAGAAACATGTGTGTTATTTCACTTCACAAAATGTATGCATTATTTCACTTGAAAAAAATTGTGTTATTGATTACTTTAATGATGTCCGAAAGAAAGAAGCCCCCTTAGTGTTGGAATTGTCTTATTCTATGATGAAATAGATCGACTAAACACATCTATAGAAAATAATGATTTTCTTACTATAATGTGAAAAATGCAGAGGGTGTGCTATAGTTAATCACCCACTTATTAAAAAGGAGAACATGGAAAAGGAAAGGATTAACTCATCATGGGTTCATTTAATTAAGGTTTTATCTCCATTACTAAGGTATGTATGAACTTTATAATGGTATCAACATCAAATATTTAGCCAAAAGCCCCATTCTACATGACCACCGTATCAATTTCTAAACAAACTGAATTTTATAAACGAAAATAAGTTGTCATGGAGGATAGATTTGATTTATCATAGGTCTTCCATCAGGTCTGAATTTGTCATACTTGTCATAGATTCCTTCATCATTGTTGTCATATATTCCATGGAATCTTGTCACAAGTGTCACAATTTGTCCATTATGCTTCTTCCTCTTCATTGGGAGTTACTCTTCTACTCCAACTCAAACCTCCATGATTCTTTCCAAAAATATTGTCTCTTCACCTATCCCAAGTATGTTACCCTCCACCTTGAACTCAAATTTGTGTGAGAATGATGCCAAGTGTATTAGGGAATCTTTCCACATGTGAGTCTCACAACCTCTTATGCTCCCTCATGATCCAATGTCACCTTATTTTCCAATTTATTATTGTTTATTTGTCCCATTTAATGTGAATTGGTAAGTCTAAGGTCATTTGGGTCTTGTATCTCCCATATTCCATATTTTAATGCTTCCACCCCAATCTAGGGAACTAGTAGGTTAGTGGAATTTTTCCTCCATGATAATTTATTTGGATGGGGACATTACAGACTTCGAGTTGGGAATTTACTCTTAATGTGACTCACCTTGTCCATTGGGCTCTAATTTTGAATTATTACTAACTTGGACATCATGCTTGGAAATTATTTGACCCTTAGCACCAATTTGACATTTAACTATCATGAACATGGACAAGTGGCTTAAACCATTGTGATCCAATGAAAAATCTGGGGACATGAAAAGTCCTCCCCTGCAAATATTGCTTGTCCTTAAGAAATATGGACCAAATCCATGAATGTTTAACCCAACCAATGGATTCTAACCTCCTGCAAGTGAAGATATGTATGATGAAACATTTATGTACTTTTCTGCCAACTTTTGCAAGCTACTTCACGAAATCGAAAATAGAAATAGTTGAATCCAAAGTTGATCACTGGATCTTAAATGATCCTCAAGAATACAAGGTGCAAAATATATTCTCCCATGCAATGCATAAGAGTTAGATGGAAGTCATCATAACACCCTACAAGAAAAACATAAGTCCATCCAAAAATATATTCCCCATGGAGGAAACCATAACCATCTACTAAAAATATGAACCCATGGGAAGAGAAGAGGCTTGCTTCCTCAAGACAACCAACCAAAATGTGCTCCCAATGAGCTGCCAATGATAAACAATTCTTGGGTACCACTGCTTGTGCAAACTCCTAGTGCACAATGTCATCAAGGGCCAATCTATAAAGTATGGGATTCGAGGGTACCAACACATTCGCACCCCATCAATACACAGTGTAACCACTTATATACTATGAAACGAGAACTCGACACAATTCCGGTTTTTCTCTCTCCTAATTTTAGTAGTTATTTTTACCTTCATTTCAGAAAGGGTTGATACTAGTATCACACATTTTCATTTTGAGGCATTTTTTTGGGCCTTTGAATTATCTTTGTTGTAAAATATTTTTAATTTATATTTTCAAGTGTGTTTTTAGAAATTTAACAAAATAAAATACATTTTTAAGCAATTTATAATGAAAAACATATACATTTTGCAAATTTTTCTATAAAATAAGACATTTTTATGGACACAATAAGACATTTTTTTTGACAAAATTGGAAAAAAATCCAGAAAATAAAGACATTTAAACCATTTTCAATGAATTTTAAGAGATTTTTTATATAAAAATGATACCATTTCATATTATTTTCCAAGAAGTGACGATTAATAAAAAATTAAAACCTACCCCCTAGCCCCCCCTAAACTATATAATAAAAAATAAATAAAAAATTAAACCTAACCCACCCATCCCTTCCACCTTAAAATTATAACAAAATTAAAAACAAATTAATAATTTATAAAAAAAAATAAAAATCAAATTTAAAAATATATAGGTATATATATAACAAAATTAAAATAACAAAAAAAATTATAACAAATTTCAACTTTAAATTCAAATTTTCAATTAAAAAAATGAATAAAATACAAATTTAAAAACTTAAAAATAAAACCAAAACAAAATTAAAACATATATATATATATAACTGAATTAAACAAAAAACAAATTTAAAAATATATAAAAAACTGAATTTAAAAAAAACAAACGAAAAGCAAAAACCTAACCCTTGGTCACCACTTCCTCCTCCGATTCCCCCACAAAACCCTCCCTCCCGTTCCCTTTCCCTATACCCCCCTCCCCCTACCCATCCCTCCCTTCCTCCTCCTTTCGTTTCCCCCCTTCCCCATCTTCCCTCCTCCGACTCCCTCCCTTCCCCCTCCTACTCGCCCTAGCTCCCTCCTCCTCCCACCCCCTCCCTTCCCCCCCCCTCCCCTGCCCTCCTTCCTCCTCCTCCCACCCCCTCCCTTCCCCCTCCTCCCCCCATCATCCTCCCTTCTCCCTCTGTGGCCCTTTGGCGCCCAAGTGAGCGGTGCTCCGCTCACTTGAGTGCCAAAGGGATACTCGTCACGGGCGACGCGATGCTCAACATCGCACTGCCCATGAGGGGCATCCCTTTTGCGCCCAAGTGAGCGGAGCGCCGCTCACTTGGGTGCCAAAGGGACACCCTACCACCTGTGTTCATCCCACTTGTTTCTCACACAATGCACGTTCTTATTGGTTGTTGAATTCAGTTTGAATCTTTCCAAATAATAGGAAAAAATTCAATTTCTCCCATACATAACCTAGATACCTCCACAGCATGTGGTTTAGCAGGTCAATTAATCCTTACTTGATCATTTAAATTCTTAGCCAATTAATTTTTGAAATTAATCCATAATTTGCCATTTTTATTAAAAAAATAAGAAAATTGTGCGGTGCGTTCGAGCCATTTGGCTCGCACCGGTTCTCGGTGTACTCTGGAAATTTTTACATGACGCATCATTTAAAGGGACAAGCCAAATGGATTGAATGCAACACATTAATGGTGTGCTTCCCTTTTTAAGCGCACTGGCATAACATAAACTTAATTTTAAAAATTATAAACTAATAATCAGTGCATTAATTACACTTAAGCTTACTGACATTACGGTGCCTTTACATGTACCAAACACACTAGTAAAGATTGACAAGAAAAAATTCAAAAACCAAAATATATCATGCATCTACTACACATCAGAGCACTGGGTAACGGTGCTATGACATTCAGTACGAGCACCGTGAACACATTCCCCATCATCCATAAATTAAATAAACCCCAGTGATTTTATATCATGTCGGAGCACATAAAATAGTGCGTTGACAAGGTATAAATGCACCAACAACTGCAATTTCAAAAATTTCATTGAAACTTAAAAATCACAATTTAGTGGTTCTCCTATTTCACGTCAGCGCACCAGTATTCAGTGCTCTGACGTGTTGTAGGCACGTTCTTGAAACATTCCTTATCAATTATACAATGAAATAAATAATTACGACACTTTTAGATAAAGTAAGCTCACCATATACGGGGTTCTTACTTGTTAGAGAAGCATCGATGCTTACACATTAAAATGTTTTGCATCATAAAAAATCATAATTCAACGGTGCTCCTAGTGCACATTAGTGCACCAGTTTCCGTTGCTCTTATATGACTTAGGCACAACGTTAACACAAATTTTAAAATGCACAGGTGTGTGTGTATTGTAGCGCATTGACTTGATATTAAAATTTTAAATTTATAGAATTATATCATTGGTGCGTTATGTCAGATTTGTGCACCGGATATGGTGGGTGAATCCATGAAGGTGGTTCATGCTTTTTGGCAAGTGGGGTGGGAAAATTTTGCGCCGCAAACCCTCGATCAAGGTATTTTAAATCCCTCGATCGAGATATTAAAACCTTGATCGAGGTATTTTAAATCCCTCGATCGAGCTATTGAAACCTTGATCGAGGGATTATTTAAACGCTCGATCGAGCTGCTGAGACAGTGAAAAAAAATAAAAACCGGTCGCGGCTGGCCGAACGGCACTGTTCCAATGACATTGACCCATCAATGCACCTCGACCAAGGATGTGATACCACCACGTTACGCTACACCACCCACCACACCACGCCAACATGCCACGATTTCATCCAATCCACCAGTTAAGTGGACCATAAACCTCAAATTTATTTTTAAAATTAAACTTAATTTCTTTTGTTTTTTGTTTGTATAAATTTGTATCAACCGCCGGTTTTATTTCTAAATGTGTATTGCAAAGCATAAGTGTTGCTAAATTACACATTTGGAAATAAAATCGGAAAAAAACTAAATTGGTGACCTTGCGAAACAAACCCTATATAAATGAGGAAAAAACAACCTCCACAAAAATATCCAACAAAATCTTCAACAAGACAACATGACATATATGTCAATGATGCAAATGGCATACATGTAACTCATTCATTTGGCCAATGGGTTATAAGAATGCAAGTCTCCATAATACGATCATGGTTAGCTTATCTTTGGTTCACTTCTCTTCACCTTGATTTATGTTAGATGTATCCGAGCTGCCACCACCAAATCACTGTATTGGCATGATATATATTCAAGCATAAAATCATTGTAAATAATATAAGCACCCTATTTTTTCACTCTTTCAAAAAAGTGTACCATTAGAACTCGGTCTCCAATTTGGTATGCGAACTCTCCATCCTGATAGGGTCACACCAACCCGCTTTTAATTTGTGTGCACCGCATCAAATAATATGCCACATTTTCTTGATTGCAGGGGGGTGCAATAACAACGAATACATCACCTGCGAAATAAATTACAAATATTGTTGAAATGTATATGTGTAATATATAATGAACTAATGAACTATATATATTGAACTAATATATAGTGAACTAATTAATGAAGTATTGTACCTTCCCTAACCACATAAAAAACTCGATCATGATCGAGTGAAACCATTTCCTCATCGGTGTGCAACTCTTTCCATGTTGGAATTGGATGTGGGTCCTTTGGATTAAGAGGGACATATTTCCATGGTTTCACATATACATCATTTTCACAGTGATGAAGCCCGCATCCATTTGCATCAATGAAAAAATCACAAAAACAAGCATACTTCCTTGTTTCAATGGAAAATATGTCATCCATGTCTTTACTTTGAACATAATGTAATTCCCTCGTACCAGGTATGGTCTCACAATACCGCGGCATGAATCTATTCACATCACCAAGGGAAACATCCAAAAAGAATTTGCATGGAATTAAAATTTTCATATATAAATTCCTACTAAGTAGGTGTTCTTTTGGAAATGATGATATTGAATATTGTTAGATTATTAATTGAGTTTGGAGTTTATTAACTGCACACCTGCCTTGCTTGTTCGCGACCTTGATGTCCCAAATGACATGTGCACCAATCAACTACTTCCGCAGAGCATTTGAGTCCGTTTGCACCATGAATCATCTGGTACATCCGAAGTGCTCATTTCACACATGCACCTACACCATCATGTTCACCCTTTCCATGTTCTATTTCAAAAAATATCCAAGTGTGTCAGACTCCTATATCTTTATGAAGGCGACTCAACCAATAAAAAGAGTGTGCCGATTTGAATTGCCCTGCACACCCATCTGACCAAATCCATTGTTTAGTAAATGATATGCCTCTCTGCCTGAATGAATCATAAATCAACCCAAAGTAGTGTTGAACGAACAATGTGTCATGATCATGATCATCACTAACTTAAAAATGGTACTCCTTGATCACTTCATGTGACTGAGGAATGCTATCCCTACCATCAATGCTTTCCTGAGCATGTATGTACAATACATGTACATGTTTATGTATATGTAACTTTGGAATGTATTTCACATATATGTATATTGTATTCCTATAGAGATGTTATTATTCCTCTATACGGAAGTGTTTGTATTCCTATAGAGATGTTATTATTCCTCTATATGGAAGTGTCGTCATTTATATTGTAAGTGTTGTAACTTATACTTGATGGGTTATTAGACCAGCTTGTTGGGGTCAACCCTGTATAAGTCATGTGGGTCAAAGGGTTATTAGACCACCCTATTGGGTGTCGTCCCAGTCAGCATTGTATTATGTGGTTAAGTTGAGGCCGACTTAGTAAAGGTTATTAGGCAAGTCAAGTAAAGTATAAATAGAGTGTGGGAGGCACTCTATTTCATCATTCTATTCTGACACACACTCTTTGGAGAGTGGCACACTTGTGGAGGAGGAGAAGCTGTTGCTAGGAGATGTCTATCTCTTCTGCTTGGGTTGTATCATTGCTCTAGCTATCTCTGAGGAATTTATTGTGGTTTTTCACCTTTATGGTTTTACCCAAGTAAACTCTGTGTCTCTTGTGTGCTTGCATTATTCTGTCCATGATTGATATGTTTTAGATATGCTGTACATGTTGTTCTCTCAGTTAAGATCCTATATCAGATTGAAGTAAATTCTGTAAAACTAACATGATATCAGAGCTAGCCTGAAAGAAGGCATGGTATGGCTTGTATGACACTTGTTTCACTTGTGAAGCTAGGGATTGATATTGCAAAAACCAGTCATCGTAGCATTTTTGATATAAATCCATTTTGGCAAAGTTTTCAGATCTAAAAATTTTACAGGTCGAATATAAGATCCCCATGTACCTTTTTTCCAACGAAAAACTTCTAATTCATTGTAATTTGTGTTTTATGATCTGTACAATCTAGGTTTTCTGCCTCTTCCAGATCTAAGTCATAAACAAGTGACCTAGGAAAACAGGTCATAAATTGGGCTAGGAAGCTCCAAATAAAATTTTGTAAAACGTGAAAGGTAGTGCACGGACTTTAATTTCTCACGTAACTTTTTCAAAGGCCGAAACTTAACCAGTGACACGTGGCATTCCGTACAAGTTCACTCTCCTGTTTTATCCCATAAAATGGTCACGTTGCGACACTTGGAATAACTCTCTCTCAGAGAATCCATTTGAGGTCAGAACTATGGGGTTGGAAAGAAGACAGGTGAGGCTACCACAAGAACAATTTTCAGACCCTGTGGATTGGAATGTTCAGAGTTACACCAGAAAGAATCAGGTGCATATTTGTATGAAAACATAATTATTTTTTAGCACCTTCATTCATGGCTCCGGGAATTAAGGTTTCATAGAACGTTGGTATTTTTGTAATCAGAGACCATAGCTGAATGCTACTCATCAAAATCAAAATTTAGAGACCAAGATCAAATTTTTTGGTTGGGTAGAAGGCTAGGCTTGATCAAACCCTAGTTCGGGACCTTGATCGGAAAAATGGAAAATTAGGCTTCTGCAAAAGTTTGATTTTTTGAAGTCTGTGACCACAGCTGGAAGCTCCTCAGAAAAATCGAATTTTAGAGCTTTGGATTGAACCTTTTGGTTGGGCAGAAGGGTGGGCTTTATCAAACCCTAGTTTGGGATCATGTCAAGAAGATTCAGAAGGCAATTTTGAGGGGTGAAACTTTGCAGTTTTCAAATTCTGAGTATACCAGGTTGATCAGCTCATCAAGGCGCATCTTTCTATCCTTTCAGCAGTTTGAAATTCAAAGTTTGAATTTTGAGGGTTTCCCTGAAAAACCCTAATCCTGCTCCAAATCCAGTTCCTGCAAATCAAGTGGAGTGGATTAATCCTAGAAGAAAATGGATTGGTCACCTGCATAAGTGAAGAAGTTCCTGTTTCAGAGGGAGATGAGGCTAAGGCCTTACATAAGAAGATTACAAGCAATCTCAACAGGTATGACTTATAGGTATGTTTTGAATTCTGTTCATGGTTAAGTTTATGGAATGTTTGTCTTCATATCATTACGGTTAGTACAATCTTGATTAATTACTAGACTTGTCGTATCACCTTAATAAAATTATGAATACATGATAGAATATATTCATTGATTAAGGTTTTGACACTTATGATTGTACTAATGCATTGTAATGTTGTATGAGGTTTATGTTGTTCGCTAACATGAAAGGTACACCAAGAAAGACAAATCATGTTCTACTTCAAGAACATATGATCATGGTGACATGAAGACAAAGTTTCATCCATTGTCATGTATCACATAGAAGATCTACTTACGAGGTATGTATAACTGGGTTCTACAATGGTTAACTTATAAGACATGCAGGTTACTAGCACAAGTCATTGAAGAGAACCAGAAGACATCATGCGGGTATGTTAGACATAACTAGCTAACATAGTATCCAGGTATGTTTTTCTATATCAAGTTAGAATATTACCTTGTGTTAGGATCCCTTATATAAGTATACTTGGTATGATTGGTTATGTTTATTCATAAAGTTAGAAATGTAAGTAATCAAGGGTTTACGCATATTATGTCTCTTATCTTGATTGATGATTTGACTAACCAGAAGAGTCCTATGAACAAATAAGAATATGCATGAGTAAAAGAAGTCTTCCCTGAAACCTTGAATACTAATGTTTATTATTTGTGTTTGAAATGATCATGACTAAACATGTTTAAGATTATTGTGTTTTGATAGTATTGAGAATATACTAATAAATGTATGATTATGTATGGGATAAGCATGCATAGTGATCAAGGATGGATATAAGTTCAAGGACAGGTAATCCAGGAAGCAAATATCAAGAGGAAGCACACTCCAGTAGTTTCTTCAAGGATGAATATATTCAGAGGGATTCGACCACTTCTCACAATCCACATCAGAATGGAGTTGCAAAGATTCAGAGGGAGTCCACCCAACAACCAAACAAAGATAAGTATTTGAATTGTCATTTCTTACATATTTGTTTGTTTAAATAATGTTGTTCAATGATGTATATGCTTATGTTCCTAGACTTAGGTTGTGTATTATGCATATTAGAATAATTGCATTAATGAACAATATACTACTAATATGCATGTGATGGGTAAGTGGCCTATGGCACTGTACAACATTCCATTGCTACTTACCTAGAATGAAACCTCTTTGATGACATGTTGGGAGTAGTGCAAACTCTTAACAATGTTCTGGTAGAGATTGGAAGGCATCTAGAAAGTTACAAGATATGGATGAATGTTGTATTGAAGCATTGGCTAAAATAATTGCATGACTGTATGACATATTTATTTATGTGTAAGAATTTGTTCTGAAAACTATGAGATGTTTCTAATCATGCAATTTAACTTGTGTTGTAGAAAAGATCATATACCTTCACCTACAAAAGAAGGACTACAACATTTGTTCCAACAACAAAGATATCTATTGAATATATTGAAGTTCCCAGGATCTAGGATGAAGTAATGAAAGAATTCCATGATCAGTCGATCATGAAGAATGATGTTTGGGATGCAGTCCCAAGACCTGAAGGGAAGTTTGTTGTGACTTCCAAATGGATCTATAAGATCAAGCATGCTGCAGATGGTAGCATGGAGAAATACAAAACTAGGTTTGTAGCTCGTGGCTTCTCCCAAAAAAAGGGATTGAGTATGAAGAGACTTCTACACCTATATCTAGGCACACTTCCATCAGATCAGTACTTGCTCTGGATGCAGTGATGAAATGGAAGATACACCAGATGGATGTCTAGACAACTTTCTTGAATGGTGTGGTCGAAGAGGAAGTGTATGTGGAGCAGCCACTCGGGTTTGAGACACATGACCAAGAGTCACATGTGTGCAAACTGAAGAAATCCCTGTATGGTTTGAAACAAGAAGTCAGGACCTAGTATGGCAGGATAGATGGCTTTCTATCCAGTTTGGGGTTTACCAAGAGTAAAGTGGATTCCAATCTTTACTACAAGGTTCAGGAAGGAAATCCAGAGATACTACTTTTGTATGTGGATGACCTGTTTGTTATAGGTGAAGATAGATTGATTGCCGACACGTAGCGGAAGCTTGCTGCCAAGTTCGAGATGAAGAACTTGTGGATGATGCACTACTTTCTAGGAATGGAGGTGTGGCAGAGTGCAGATGGAATCTTCCTTGGACAAGGGAAGTATGTAGTAGAGATCCTGAAGAGGTTCGAGATGATG
The DNA here is from genome assembly GCA_027924585.1 of Larix kaempferi. Classification (NCBI taxonomy): domain Eukaryota; kingdom Viridiplantae; phylum Streptophyta; class Pinopsida; order Pinales; family Pinaceae; genus Larix; species Larix kaempferi. The sequence continues at coordinate 17,787,969 of BSBM01000765.1, read as the reverse complement.
GACTGCAAAGACATGGCCACACCTATGGCATCGAACCTGAAGCTTCTGTGTGATGCTTCATCTGATCCGGTTGATGTCACTATGTATCGTCAGATGATTGGGTCCTTGATGTACCTGGAGAATATGAGACCAGATATTTGCTTTGCGGTGAACATATTGAGCCAGTTCCTGACGGATCCGAGAGGTGTTCACCTGGTTGCTGTAAAGCATATTCTGAGGTACCTGAAGGGTACAATTGATTATGGCCTCAATTATGATACGAATCAAAAGTTTAACCTGTAGGGTTATGTTGATTCAGACTGGGAAGGAAATGCTGCAAATAGGAAGAGCACTTTTGGGTACTCCTTTAGTATGGGATCAGGTGTGATCTCTTGGTTTAGCAGGAAGCAATCCTACGTAGCACTGAGTACAGCCGAAGTAGAGTATGTTGCAGCTTGTTCGGCTAGTTGTGAGGCAGTATGGCTCAGGAAGCTACTGTCTGAGTTATTTGATATTCCGCTGGAGGCTACTAGTATCTTTTATCACAACCAGAGTTGTGTGAAGCTGTCTGAGAACCCGGTGTTCCACGACAGGTCAAAGAACATTGAGATCAAATATCACTTTATCATGGATATGGTGGAGAGAGGAGCAATGAAGCTCCTGTATGTTGCGATGAATGAGCAGATTGCAGATGTGTTGACGAAGCCACTAGCCAGAGTGAAGTTCGAGTACTTTAGAGAGAGGCTTGGTGTTCTTCAGATTGATGACACTTCGAGGATAAAGTGGTGGACACATTTGCTGGAGACATTCCAAGCATGATGAGAGGAGTATCCTTCACATGGATGTGGATGTAAGCACTAGATGATGATTATCAGGACGATGCTCTAGTTACTGCTCAGTATATGCATCATGTTGGATGCTTGGACCATGTATCTGTATATGTATTAGGTGGATACGTTGTATGATCAAGTAAATCATGTATGTTGATATATATTAGGAGGATACATTGTATGATCAGGTGGATCATGAATCTGTGTATGTATCAGGTGGATACATTGTATGATGAGGTGGATCATGTATGATGATATGTATCAGGTAGATACTTGGTATGCATCAGGTGGATGCATTGTATGATCAGGATGATCATGGATCACAAGCTTCAGGATGTTGCTCCAGATGACATGCATCAAGACGATGAAGTGATGATGATCAGGATGATGTATGGAGAGTATCAGGATGATACTCTATGGTTGTGGACAGGTTGTGCATATAAGCATATAATCCAGCACTGGGAGGTTTGCAGATAGTCTTTCAAAGTTTTTCCTATGGCATGTAATGTGGCCCTGGGTTATCTAGAAAATGCTCTTTCGAGGTTTTGCTTTGGGTGGACTTATAATCCAGCCCTGGGAGATCCGATAGTTAGAGCTGTGTGCTCATAACAGCCTGGGATGCTCTTTCGAGGTTTTGTCCTATGGCATGTAATGTTCTCCTAGGAGATCCGACAGGTAGAGTTGAGTGCTCGTAACATCCTGGGATGCTACAGCTAGGTTTTGCCATGATCACATGTAATATTCTCCTGGGAGATTTGACAGGTAGAGTCGTTTGCTCGTAACAGCCTGGGATGCTACAGCTAGGTTTTGTGGTGAGATCACATGTAATGTGCTCCTGGGAGATCCGACAGGTAGAGCTGTGTGCTCGTAACAACCTGGGATGCTACAGCCAAGTTTTGTGATGGGTCACATGTAATGTCATACTAGGAAGATCCGACAGGTAGAGTTGTGTGCTCGTAATAGCCTGGGATGCTACAGCTAGGTTTTGTGATGGGGTCACATGTAATGTTCTCCTGGAAAGTTCCAACGGTAGAGTTGTGTGCTCGTAACAGCCTGGATGCTACCGCCAGGTTTTGTGATGGACGTAATAAGTCCTGAGGATTCCACAATATGGCCAGTGATGATGAAGACCTGCGGGTGGTGGGCCTTCATCCAGTATGAAAAAGGACTGGCTTTGTAGAACTTCCTATGACGAGTAGATTCAGAGATTGATTGAGATAGCAGCATCAGTGATGATGACAATGATTTGAGGACGATGATTCGCTAACGATGATCTAGAGAAGAAGACTTGTGCTAGAAGACCCGTGTCAAGAAATACCTTCCTAGTTAAGAGGGAGTGTTAATGTATATGTAACTTCGGAATGTATTGCACATATATGTATATTGTATTCCTATAGAGATGTTATTATTCCTCTATACGGAAGTGTTTGTATTCCTATAGAGATGTTATTATTCCTCTATATGGGACTGTCATCATTTATATTGTAAGTGTTGTAACTTATACTTGATGGGTTATTAGACCACCTTGTTGGGGTCAGCCCTGTATAATTCATGTGGGTCAAAGGCTTATTAGACCACCCTATTGGGGGTCGGCCATGTGGGTCAAAGGGTTATTAGACCACCCTATTGGGTGTCGACCCAGTCAGCATTGTGTTATGTGGTTAAGTTGAGGTCGACCTAGTAAAGGTTATTAGGCAAGTCAAGTCAAGTATAAATAGAGTGCGGGAGGCACTCTATTTCATCATTCTATTCTGACACACACTCTTTGGAGAGTGGCGCACTTGTGGAGGAGGAGAAGCTGCTACTAGGAGATGTCTATCTCTTATGCTTGGGTTGTATCATTTCTCTATCTATCTCTGAGGAAGTTATTGGGGTTTTTCACCTTTATGGTTTTCCCCAAGTAAACTCTGTGTATCTTGTGTGCTTTTTTTATTGTGTCCATGATTGATATGATGTAGATATGTTGTACATGTTGTTCTCTCAGTTAAGATCCTATATCAAATTGAAGTAAATTCTGAAAAACTAACAGTACACAGATAGACACCTGGTCGCAGTGATAGTACTCACTCTCTTCTCTCTCTAAGGAAAAAATGTGTAGTTCTTAGAAAATTCTACCATTCATAGGATTTTTCCTGGATCAAATACCTCACGAGAATGTTTGAATTCTGAAACTCGCCACCTGGACCTATGGGAGTGCTTTACATAATTATAAATCTGAATTTAAAAAATCTCCATGAAATCTGAAACATGAATCTCATCCTTGAGCAAGTCAATCCTCTTAGATGGCACATATGAAGAAGATGATGGATTCATGGAGACATACTCGTACCTATTCCACATAACTCCGATATATGACAATCATGGTGTGTTGGATCGATAGGACATTTCCTATGGAACAATGTCAAATCACCACATTCAGGGCATCTTCTCGCACCTACACACCTCTTAATGGAAAACACTTGTTCAGGATTCCTGTTTCATAGTATCATACAAATAAAATCCCGCACACTGTGAGGAGCTAATTCACTGTTCTAGTGCCTTTTACAAAAATACAAAATGTGTCATAGTATAGTTGAAATTCAATGTGGTACCAGCAACAACAAGTGTCACTAATCGTATTCGGCCTAATATACCACGGTTTCAATTTGTTGAACATGACAAATGATATTTGAACACCGAGATTGGTTTCTTGGAATTCCTCGTAAAGTGCAACTCCCGTCATCTCCATCAAATGCTTACAGTGCTCCTGATAAATGCCTATGGATAAATGTTGTCGCAGGACATGCTTTTGATCTAGAATAGCACGAGAATGGATATCCCAAAACTCTATCACCTTCTCCCTAATGCCCGCTTCCATCCTGCCTCAATACAATTCCCTACAAATAAGATCCCAACAAGCAACTTCATCATTTTCATCTATCCAGACCCTGAATTTAGTATATTTGAACAATGTTATTTTTGAAACTTTGAGCAATGATGCCATTGTTGATACAATTTGATTTATTGAGGTGCTTTGTGCCACAAAAACCGTTGTAATTACCCTACGAGCGGCTCAGATATAATTATTTCTTGATTTTCCAAACGAAGATAATGCAGTTCTTACATTTTCTATTGCATTATCGCATGTCTTTTTTGTTTTAGCATCTTGAAAACCCAACAACTTTGTGGCATGTTTCATTTTTTTGTGTTTTATCAACCCATGTAGGATTTGAGTTTGTGCCATCATTGAATGTTGTACAAAATATGACTTAATTATATTACTAACATGAACTCTAACTGTCCGACTAGGGATCGAGTTCTCACTCTCTTGTCGTGCAAAAAGCACTGCACAATCCTCTAGACAATTTCCACCCCTTCCAACCCCACTGCAACTCCCAATTATACTTGAAATGTGAGAGGGCAAGGTGTCATGTGATGGTTTATCAAGATCATGAGGGGGCAGAGGGTGATGTAATTATTTATCTCCATGATGTGATGGCTGACCATAATCTCTCCCTACATAATCAAAATTCATGTGAAGGGAATTTCAATCAGAAATGCACTGTACAAGGAGGTTAATTTTAAAGTACCAAATTGAAGTGTTTTGAAATGCATTGGTACACGAATTGAAAATACTTTTAAAACAAGAGAATTGTTTGTAACTTGAATTCAAAATAACTAAATATCTAAACATTTAACTTGAAGTTGTACATTTAGCTTGATAATTGTTCTAAGTAAAGTTTGAAATTGCTAGTAACGTGAAATTTGAAATTGCTTGCACATTGCTCATAACTTGAAATTGCTAGTAATTACTTGAGAATTGTTCTAAGTAAAGTACGAAATTTCTAGTAACTTGTACATTTAACTTTAAAATTGCTAGTAACTTGAAATTTGTTACATGTAAATTAACAAATTGAAAATTGCTAGTGACTTGAGAAATTTTTCCAACTAATACATTTAGCTTGAGAATTGTTTCATGTAAAATTTGAAATTGCTAGTAACTTGGAATTTGAAATTGCTACTAAAGTTTGAAATTGCTTGTAACTTGAAATTGCTAGTAACTTGTACATTTTAACTTTAAAATTGCTAGTAACTTGAAATTTGTTACATGTAAATTAACAAATTGAAAATGGTTATAACTTGAGAAAAATTAGGTACAAGTATTGAAAATTTACATAAAAAACAAGAAAAGTGTTTGTAACTTAATTTGAAAATAACTAAAAATGAATGTAACTTGAAATTGTACATTTAGTTTGAGAATTGATAGTAAAGTTTGAAAATCAAGTATATATATTTAACTTAATAATTATTAATAACTTGATAGTTGTGCATTGAACTTTAAAATTGCTAGTAACTTGAAATTTGATGTGAAATTGAGAAATTGAAAATTGAGGGGGTGAATTGAATTTTTCGACTAATACATAACTATCATTAACTTGAAAATTATCCACTTAACTTGAAAATTGTTACAAATTTTGAAATATAAAAAACATATATACTTTCTATATGAAAAAAAAAATTAACTTATCCCTACATTCATGCATAGAAAAAATTGGTAGATGAATTGAAAATATATTAAAAATAACATAATTGAATTTTCCAACTACTACATAATTTTCACAATGTTCATTTTATTTGTTATCATTGAATTTTACATCTATTTCATAACTATCAAAATATTCATTTCATTTGTTTTCAAATCGAATTTTCTCACTAATACATAACTATCACAATGTCCATTTCAAATAAAATGAGGGTAAGTTAAAATTAGACATTATTAGTTATTTCAATCAACAAATGTTGAGACTTGGAGCTCACATGAGGCTATACATCTATATTTTTTTAACAAATAACAAAACAAAAATTGAAATTACATTTAACCTGAAATTGTTAGTAACTTAGAAAATTGCAATTAGTTAAATATGTACATTTTAACTTGAAAATAGGGTTCAAGTGTACATTTAATTTGAAAATAGTTCCAATTACATTGAAAATTGTTACTCACTTGAAAAATTATTTATTTAACATGAAAATTGTTACTCACTTGAAAAATTATTTATTTAACATGAAAATTGTTACAAATTTTGAAATACAGTTAACAAAGTTATGAAATAAGAAAGAATCTCATTACAAACAAATATATTAAATAAATTAGATTGTGAAATAGTTAAAAAAAATTTAATTGTTACTAATTTTGTAGTCTAAATAACAAATTGAGAAAAATATTATTGCAAACAAAATATAGTAAGGCTAAAATGAAAAAAAAATAGTAATATATATATATAAAATTATTAGATAAATCTATATGAAATTTAAATTAGGTAGCATATAATTCAAAAATTTACTTGGTTGTCCCCCATTGGAATTTGTTGCACCAAAGGTGCATCTTCTTTTTCTCTCAATTTTTCTCTTTGTTGTCTCATTATTTCCCTATTCTTCTCATGCTCTTCATGCTCGTTTTGTTGACGAGCATGCATCCTTTGTCATTTTCTTTTGCTCCCCATCAAAATACAATGAAAAAAAGAAAGAATTTTTCAAATTGTTATAACAAACAATAATATGTAATATGAAACCTGGATATGGGTGCTCGACACAACACCAACGAGGATAGGGGTGCCACCTTCCCTCCTGGGAGCGTGGCTCCCACACCTAGCCACCTCCCTCCGCCAGCGTTGTTCCCTATCCCCCCTCTTTAATATCGCGTCCTATTCCAGCCCATCTGGCCTCCTCGCGCAAGTTGAACTTCACTACCCCCATTGCTTAGCTGCTTGCACTCACTTCGGATCGGTTCTCCTTGTCACATCCCCTTAATTGGTTCAATTGAACCATTAATTTGTCTCGTGTGAGTTTTGGAAGCTCCCACCTTGAAACTCTTAATATGAGGCTCCCCCTTCACACCCCGAATTTCATTGCTCGCCTCTGTCATCCTCTACCTGATACCCTGGATGAGAGATCTGCCCCTTCTCCATTCTCTGGTGAACCTATTGAAACTGCCATGACCCGAACACGCAACACCTCCAAGAGAGGTTCTGGTCATAGTGCTAGGAAAGATGACACTTCTGTTGAGAAGGAAAATATGGGCAACTATCACATACCCAAATTCTGAACATTTTATGTTGTCAGAAAACATTATCTTTTATATTATTGTAAAGTTTTATGTTATTGACCAAGTGGGGTCAAGGATGACTGTAATTAATTACTCTGAATATTTTACTTTTTATAAATAAAAGAGGAGACAAATATCCAAAGGAGACTATTGAATGAGTGTTCACTAACTCACTAGGATGAATGGACTGGGGTGGAGAGCAAACTGACACTTGGAAACCTCCTCAACTCACTTCTAGTTGTTGCAAGGGGCAACTTCCCTATTTTTATGGTCATGTTCCCCAAGAAAGTGGAACTAAGCAGGTGGATCATTAACTAAAAACAACTAACCAAAGACATATGCATGCTTTATCTACACATCGAATTCAGTATGAGGTTGTTCAGTTCTTACCTTGTGAAAATTTATGAAAGAGAAAGATAAGAGAGAACAAGAGATTCGATGAGGGGAAGGTTAGAAGTGATTGAGTGAGTTAAGACTGCATTCTGAACTAGTGCAGCCACATTGCTGAGTTCAATATTGCTAAAGGCAGAAGTATTACTGTCAAGTACTACTACTGAGTTGCAAGGGAATTTATTCCATTTCTCCACACAAAATCTTCGGCCTGGTGGTTCACTGAATAGGCTCAGGGGTCTTAAGGCAGGTAACTTGCTGTCTTTAGGAAAAGGTTGGGTGGAACAAGCTCCTTTGGCTATTTGTCTCTTCTACATTTACCAGGTTTTATTTGTGTTGTCTTATTTACTTTCTGCCCAATTTATTTACTAAGGAAATGATTTATTTATGTTATCAGCTTTCTATTCAAAACTAGATATCTCTTAAATTGTTAGTAATGTTTTTAATTTTCTATCATATTATCTTTGCTGAAAATCCATGTATATGTTAAGTATAAAATCGATTGAATAATTATGAGTTTGCAAAATGATAAATGATAGAATAAAATTACTTCTTTGTATTTTTCCGCATACTTTATGTATCATACTCTAGTATAGAGAAGTAGATTTAGGAATAGATTCTAATGATTGTGTACCTTATAATAAATTTGTTTCATTTATGTATAATATTTATGTGTTATTTTCAGTAAATCATAACATAATTCTAATGTAAAACCTGTCCTTTTCAATAGTATAAACCAAATCAAGTCTCAGTAACTTTTCTTATAGTTATAACCATATAGTATTATAGCGCATAATAACAAAAGTAACATTATACTAATAAATATCTTTCTCTTTTCAAAACCTAAGTTCAATCGTGGCATAAACCTCTCATATCAGAAACCAAATAACATATAATTAATTGCAGAATACTTCTCAAATAAAAATCCTTATAAATAGTATAGTTTCATATATCACAAACCCTAATAGTATTGCAAAATTTATGATACAGTATTTTAAAAACAAAATCGAAGTTATGAGTTTTGTAGGAACGCAAATAGAAACATGTACCTATTTTCTTTTTCACCGTAGGTTAACCACTTAAACATTTACACAGAGTTTCCAACACATTGCTTCATAACACACTTACCAAAAAAATATCAATTAATTTAAACATTAAATTATACTAAGCAAATAATATATCAACTTTTTAGGGTTGAAAACCCTGTGCATACTTCTTCATTCTTAATATTGTATTATCATTACATTCTTTTCAACAAAATAATTTAATACAAGACTAGGGTTCGATACCCATAATGGTTCACCCATATAGTCCAAGCTTTCATAACATTATAAGCTGTCTTTTTATTTTCTAAATACATAACAGGTCCAGGGTTCAAAATCCTTAGTATTGCCACAAGCTAATCGTAAACATAGTAATCGGTTATGGTAGGGTGTTAAACCCATCCTTACGGCCATTATTTACAAACAACATTTAAAATAAGACATTACAACCATTCCCAATAGCGACGGGATTTGCCCTAAAAACATTAATTACAAGCATCACAAATCTTTTAATACAAAATAACAAAGAATGCCGAGAGCATTCTCTCAGGTTTTGTATTTCAAACTTCATTTCAATCTTGCAAAAACCTTATCTTATTATCCATAAAAGATTATACACATACACTACGAAAGGAAGCAACGCAAGTCAAGGTCGAGGGTTCAACCCTCCCTATAACTAATATTCATAAAACAGAACTAATTTTCAAACCCTAATCACCAAGAAGTTTTATCAAAACAATGCATTTCCAAAAATATCAAAAGGCCAAGAGTAAACTCTTCGAAATAATTTCCGAGCTAAACATTGATCTTAGAAAACCATATGTATTTATCCATAAAAAAGTATACAGTAAGCGTTGAGAAACCAACGTAAGGCAGGTTGAGGGTTCAACCCTCTCTGTACTAAAAATTCCATACGGCTTATAAATATTTTACAACCAGCTATTAAAACAAAAGTTTAAATAAAAATGAAATCTCAGCTAGCCAAATGAACACCAGCATCATGCCAAGGCTTCACCAAAATATTATGAGTACAATAGATTCCCATAGGGATTCACCGAGGCTTACCAAGGCTTTTTAAGATCTTATCCCTCTCTGGCTAAACGTAAAAGGAATGTCGAGGAAGTAACCTGCCAGAACATCAACATAATAAGTGGTTAAACCTTGAAATAGCTCAGACTTTAAAACCTAAACATTGATAATGTTAAACACTTGACGAAACAAAAATGGGTTGACCATGACTTTACCTGCAAATTATCGTAGCACGCCTCAACACATCTGCGGCGTATTAAGCTTTCAGTATCAACACTGGAGGTGCACAGATTCACCATCAAATCTAGTAAGGTTAACAACTTTGTAAAGGCTCGTCTCATATATCCTGCTGGTGACAAAATATAATTTACAGGTCTCAGTATTGAACCCCGCGAGAGACTTCCTGCAAACCATTGTTACAAACCCTAAGAACCCGAGAGCCTATCAGCCTCTCCTCCCATACTCTTTGCAACATGAATGTTCCAGGTTATGGTCTCATCGAGTATTTCAAAAATCGGGTAGGGTTTAACACATTAACCAAAAATATTCACGTGGAGACTTGCCACGAGGGATTCCAACAGACATTCCACCCAAACACATTTAATAACATTTAAGAGTATAGCTACCAAAGGCACGTATGCTTCCAACGAAGAGATCCACCGAGATTTCATTATATGGTCTTCAATGTGCTTAAAACATAACATGTCTATGCACTATAGCCATAGTATATAGTGTATATGTATAACATTTCGAAGAGCCATACTATGCACATCGCATAAGGTTTAGGTGGTTATAGTTATAACATTTAGAAATAGTATGTATGCATATAGTTTATAACTTCTAGCAATAGTATATATGCATATAGTTATAAATAGTTGTAACACATATGTTAGCGCTTAGTATAAAACCTTTAGTGTAAGGTTTGATCTCATATAAAAGCTATAATGGAAGTTTAAATATATTAACCCATGACTTACTACAAATGAAACAAAATGGTATAAGCATGATCTTGAATATGAAGCTTAAACGTTATGGAAATACAAGTAAATATACAAGACAATAATGAATTTCATAATTTGCCATTCAAACTATATAAAGATGTAGGTGACATTATAAACCTTTAAAGTTGATGATCGAAACTAAGGTAGATCTCACACTTGAACAAGTCAAGTTCTCTATACATTTTATTATCGAGGAAAATTGAAGTTAAGTAAAGTCTTTTTGACATACATCGATAATGCTTCGGATAGTGAACTCACTCTTACCTGTGATCTGCGACAGAGGTTTAAGAGCGTTATCTATAAATAGCTAAGTAAGCCTCGGGGTGCCCATAATACCCCTTCATAAAAAAGAAAATCACACAGTTAGTATTTATGAATAAAACAGTACTATAGGTAATTGACGATGCTTATGCATTTCAAGAAGTAACCATAATTAATCAGAAAACAAAAATTGTATTAAAACATCCCGCGGTAAATAACAAACATAAATACATACACTTAATCAGTCGGACAAGAATAGCATGTAATTGACGTAACATGTTTATAGCATTGACAACCAAATGAAGAAGGTGTCGTCATAATACAAAATCAGGTTACCATTTAAATAATCAAAATTATCCTTAATTATAATTCCACATAACGAATGTAAGCATTTAATGCTACTTAGAATTTTTTTTTTTTTTTTAAATTTTGGGGCTATTACATGTGGTATCATAGCGCAAGTTCAAATATGTAAGACCCCTCCTTTAGGGTCCTCCTGAACTGAACCTGAAACTTTAACAACTTCATGCAAACAGATTAGCTATAATACTTACTGGAAAATAAAATAAATTAAGTAAATAACTTAACAAAAATAAACAAAACCATAACCTATCAACCCGATCCACCTCATCCATTCCCGTCTGCATCTTCCATAGGATCCCTCTAACAAAGCTCATTTAACCATTGACGAAGCAACCATTAGCTTTTCCACCCAACCATAGGCTCATGGTTTCAGTTTCATGGCGTCCCCAGAGCTTTGGGTCGTAAAGATCACACACAATAATAAAAAAAATCAGCTTGGGATTCCCCCACACCAAAATTTCCATCCAAACCCTCAATACCAACAAGTCATAAACTAATCCAAGATTACGATAGCCATCCAGGATCTGGGGGCTTTACCCATTCCCAATGCATTCCTTTCAAAGGACATGCGACACATGTCACTTCATGCATAAATATATATTTTATTAAATTTTTAATTTAATAATACTCACCTATCCATGTGTCAGTTTCTCTAGGAGATGCACCAACATTCCTAAGTTTGCTCATGTTTGTCCACAAGATATTTCACTTAACTCCTAGATTTGTGGTGTAGGTAGAGTTGACTAGGTGTCCATGCCTAGGATTCCATTTTGCTCCTAAATAAATATTTTTAATATTTTTAAATACTCAAAAGTATTCTTTCATGTGCAAATTCATAAATAAGCATTTCTAATATTTTAAATGCCAAAATATTCTTTTATGTGCAAATGCATAAATAATAATTTCTAATGTTAAAAGTACTAAAAATGCATTTTCCTAAGTAAATGCTCTAGGTGCAATTTATACGTTTTTAGGCCATTAAGTTAACAATCATTTTTACTAGGATCTCGATGCCACACCGTTGGGCCTCCTCGTTCCTTAATTCATTTCCCCGACATGGAACCACTCCATTCGGTCTAGTCATCAATCGTTTCCATTTCTCAGCAAGGTACCACATCGTCAGGTCATTGCATCCACTCTTTTTGTTCTCAGCAGGGTACCACATTGTTGGGCCCTTCTGCCACCATCCATTCGTTTTGACTTGCAAGAACTTCATGTAGGGATTTTAGGAGATGTTACCTTCTATCCTCCATCTACATGCTATTAGGGACTAATGGCGCTGAGGAGTGAGTCCGTTCTCACTACGCGCCCCCCAACTCGTACATGAGTAGCTCCATCGTGGCCCACCTCGTACGCCCTCATGCTTTCCTCTTGAGCAAGCATATCAGTTATTATCTGCTCATGCGTGGTATTCTGTCAGAAGTCGACATCATCGTCGCTCTCCCCATGTGTGATTAATCCGTACTCTATGATTGTTAATTTTTTGATAATTTCATTCCATTATCATTAGGATCTCTAAGAGAATAACATGTACAACATATCTACAACATATCAATCATAAACACAATCATGCAAGCACACAAGAGACACAGAGTTTCACCGGGGAAAACCAAGAAGGTGAAAAACCCCGCAACTTCCTCGGAGATAGAATAAACCCAAATACAAGATCACAAGGATCAAACCCAATAAGATGTCTCTAGTAGATGCTGCTCCTCCTCCTCCACATGTGCACCACTTTCTCTCTTATCTATGCGATCTTGAGAAGTGAGTGAATGAATCAAATGAGAGACACAACCTCTCTATTTATACACTGACTTGACCTGGCAATAAATCACTGGGGACAACTTCTCAATGAAGCCTAATAAACCAACCACATGACCTCAATAGGGCTGACCCACACTGGTGGTCTAATAACCCATCAATACAAATGACGACACTTACAATGTAACTTGCGACACTTGCAAATACAAATGACGACACTTCCAACTAGAGGAATATAACATCTCTGTTGGATATACAATAAAGTACAAATGTAATACATAGAATAATATCTTCCGAAGTTACAAATACATCAACACTCCCTCTTAACTAGGAAGGTATTCTGAACACAGGTCATCAAAACATATTGGCGCAAGTCTTTAATTCTAGAGTTGGATAATCATCACTGGATCACAGATCATTATCATCATCACTACTGCTATACTCGACATCTCGATCACTGGGCTATCTCTGAATTCTGCTCGTCATAGGAATTTCTACAGAGCCAACCCTTTTTCATGTTGGATGTAGTCCCACTACCAATAGGTCTTCATCAACACTGGCCATACTGTCGAATCATCAGGACTTATTACATGTGTTACAATGCCTCAAAAGAGTATCCCAGGATCCTTTATGTGTCGAAGCACGACCGGAAAGATCTCCCAGGTCCACTTACATGTGACTATCACAAAACCTTAAAAGAGTGTCTTGCCTAACAAGATCTCTAAAGAGAATCCAAGTGCTTTTACGTGACTAGCACAACCTGTCCGGAACTCCAGGATGTATTACATGTGAATCCCACCACAAAGCCTTGAAAGAACATCCCATGACTGATTATGAGCGTACTACTTGTGATATCCCTCTCTTTTTGTATCCTTTTGTTTTGAAAATATGTCATAATTTGTAAGTGGCCCAGGTGAGGAGCTCAAGGCCAAGGCCCCACATGTGGACCTTGAAAACATTTCTAAGTTATTTCCTAAATGTTATTTTTGGCTTAGGTGACTAAGGACATGACGCCACTTAAACAATGAGGAAGAGAACCATTAAGGGAAGAGGAAGACTGGCTAGGAAGCCATGAAGGTCTAGAATCTTGATGACGAGTGCCATCTTAGTTGTCTTAGACACTTACAACTATTCACTTAAATTCTCAAAGATATAAGTGTCGCCTTAAAGCCCTAAAACAAAAGCTAGAATTAAGAATAATAGCTTACTTTGTTAATTATTTTGCATGGGCAAGGAAAGACCAATAAACGAGACAAGTAAGTATTATGTTCATAATATGAAATAAAGTTATTACTACCATGACCATATTACTGCTTGAATGGAAAAGAGCCTAAGTTGTTCCATTTTACCATAACATTATCTTACTATTATCAAGAAGAGGAAGAGGTAGTTTCTCAACTTAATGACTAATATGTTACAATGTTGTCCTAGACATAGGAAGTATGCCATCATACTCCTTGAATTACCACCTTGTGGAGGAGAAAAAGGCTCTTAAAAATAATTATCTTAGGATAATTATAAATTATTAAAGAAAATAATATATAATCTTATTATTTGTAAATGCATAAATCGATCACAAGGCTCTTAGTCCCATTAAAAAGATGGGAAGTTTTAATATTATATATGCACTAGTACTATTCGATATATCACTTAGACTCACTCCACTATTGTCGTGATAGAGGAATTAAATCGATTTCGAGTAAGGATCTAGTGGAGTGTAGAAATAAATGAAGTGACAGATAATCTCACGAGAGATTTGTGCGAACTGTCCCCTTAACTGATCATCCATCGAGTATCCTTCCATTTGTCACTTGATTGAGAGATAGGTGGAGACTATTATTTTTACACGTTGCATCATGGAGGCCAAGCTGGCAGTTGTCCAAGTGTAAGTTGCATGTGGCTGGGCAAAGTGGTTGTTCAATATCGCTGTATTGGATTTTTCTTAAAGAGGGGGCATTTGGGGGAAGATCGGGGGGACGAGGATGGAAGAGATCGAGGAGGTGATTTCGTCGTAGTTGAGATTGGCTCTTCGCAGCCCTGAAATGAAATCTTTGCATTTCCGAGGCGATTTTTAGTTATGCGACCCCCTGCATAAGGAGAGGTGATCCCAACAGTGTTTTGGGCTCTCTGCTAGTCGCATCAATGTGAGAACGAGAGTGTTTTGGTCTCTCTCGGTGCTCGGAGGGTAGACACAGATTTGTAACCTATATATTTCTATATTGCTGTGGTGGTTTCGGCAGGGGGGTTTTTGTCAATCTCTGGGAAGGTGGTTGGGAATTTGTGAAAAGGAAGTAATCTCTGCATGCACTGGTAATATCGATCCAATGTTTATTGTTAAATATATATATATATATATATATTGTTGTTTTCAATCGGTAAAAGCTTCGTCGTTTGGATCGAGGAGAATGCACCTTAACTTGGAATTGTTACTGATATTTTAGCGTAGATCGATATCCGCTCTGAGATTTATTAAATCATGTCCTGGCGATTTCCATCCTGCTTTGACAGTTATCATGGCATTTCCATTTTGGAATGGCGGCGTTCCTTTACAGAAAGGGTTTTTGTGCACCTTAGCGAGAGATTGAAACTTGCAGCTTAGGGTTTGCGTTTAATGGGATCGACAGCGATCCTTGGCATTAGTATTAAAGAGTGAAGTTGACCCCTACTTTGTGTTTCCTTGATACAATTTTCTGATCTTAGCGTTGCTGCTATAAGATCTCGGCTTCAACGTTGTCAATGGCCTTCCCTTGGTTTTGTATACTCCGACGGGCCTTTGAACCTTGATGGGATGCGTTATGCGCACAAATGAGTTAGTGCTGACCTCCATGCTTGATCGGTGAAGCCAATCTCTGTCTAGTTTTTCACTGAGGATGCACTATGTCTCGTTGTTACATGCAGAGTTGACCTCTAGTTGATTTGCCTGCATTTTTCCCTTCCAATATTAGTGTTGTTGCATCTGTCTGCAGGCTCGACGATCTCTCCAACGAGAGAATCGACCCGCTTCCATCTTGTAAATAACCCTCTGATCATTTAAATATTGTTGCAGCATATGTTTGCAAGCTCAGTGATCTCTCCAATGAGTGGATCGAACCATGCCATCTTGTAAACAAATCCCTATACAACAAGTGTGTAGCTGCAATTGATTTGCACGCTGGATGAACTCGCTAGTAAGAGGATCGATCCACACCTATTGGTTTTGTTTAGCTCGGGTTTTAGTTATGATGGATTGAAATTCATATCTGCTTACAAGTTTGACGTTGGATTTCATGTATAACTCTCTGTCGATTGACTTGTTGAAATCATGTTTCACTTCCTTGCTATCCATGTATGAAAATGAAAGCTCTACCTTGTTGAATCGTAGATCTATAGGCAAATAAGGAAAGGCAGTCGTAAATCTCCGTTGATTGACTTGTAGAAATTGTGTTTCACTTCCTTGTTATGCCTTTATGAAAATGGACAGTTCGAGAGCTGATCCCTGCCTTCTTGTATTGTTGTATAACGCATTCGATCTGTGTATTTATATTAATGTTAGCATTGAAATATGGAAGGTTTTTTGGCAAATGAACATAGATCCCTGTGACGATTATGATGTTAGTATTGTAATGTTTGAACTAGTATCTCAATAAGAGAGAAAAGTAGAGAGACTGTGTAAAGATTTATATGTATCTATCTCGATCCCTGTCATGTGAAAGAGATGCCCTACGTTGATTCTAATATCCGGGTAGCTTATGATTATAAGTTAAGACGTTGATTGCCTATCCATCAGAAAACTGATTGCAGGCCATTTAATAATTAAACCAAAAATTATGATTATGATGACAGTATAGATCTGAATGTGATCGAGCAGCTTGAATAATAGAAAGGCATAGAAGGAAATAATTGTTCCTTATTTATTTACCTATATTATTTAAGGTACAAAGATAAAGTATAACCAACACTTAAAGTATTTTATAGATTTTTATATCTGAGCTTAAGTCTCAGTTGAGTTTTGGGATTGGTACTATCTAGATAAGATAAGATCGAAATATATTACCTGGGTTGATTTACTGCTTAGTTATAGAAGGCATAAATATTTAACATTATGGGGGTGATCTAGCTAAGTGGAGGCTAGTTGATATATATGTATAGGCTTGGTAAACATAGGAAAGTCACCTTTATGTAATAACATGTTACAAGGAAAAATATATTATCTAGTTAATTGGTTTTGTGTTGAAAGATCTACCCATTGAATGTTATATTGAAGAAGTAGATCTCTACAATTTTATTACGGCTTTTTATTGTATGATCTATTTAGCTAACCATGTATGTCAGGTTGGGAAGTATTTAGGAATTTACTTAGACATTAAAGTTTAAGTTGGGATATATATATATTATATATATATGAAGATAGGCATAGGCTGGATATCAAATGACAGGACGACCACGAAGGCCCGATCCATACTATTCTATGGTAAGAAGCTCTACTTTTGTATGATTTCGTAGAAATGTTGTTGATTTATGATTGAAAGTCTAAAGGAACTCTCATTAAGTTTTTCCGGAACCCTGTCATATCTTGAGTATGGACTTGGAATGTATCGAAAGTACTCTCAAGGAGAGATGTTGTAAAAGGTGTAAAGTAAGCTTTGATTATTGAATGAAATTTCTCTACCTTAAAGGTCCTTTAGGAGAAGGCCATTAAGTAAAGAAAGTGTCAACAATGATGCAACAAAAAGATGTTGCGAAATGTAAACTGCTGTCTCGACAGATGAATGAAATGACCTGCCTTTGTGGACGTATCCCAATAGGGGTGAACCACCTGAAATCGTTCTCTTCTTATGTGTATGTGTGTTAAAGATATGAATGATGGTACAAGTTCAATGAATAGTTAACCAATATTATGTTTAAAAGAATTAGTATAAATCTGATCTTACCTTTAAAAAGAATAGAGTGTCGGTATTTGAGGTATGTTACAAGGTGTTTCCTTTGAAGAAAGATGTTTCCTTGTTAATGTGCGATGATCATACGGTGATGATTATTGTTTTCGTGAATGTCTACTAAGGAATATTATTAACAGTTAAACTTTCATAAAGATGTGAATTTGCACAAGCTTGAGTTTAAAGAATGGTCATCAGTTTCTTTATGGAGGAAGGGAACTAGTTACTACAATATCAATTTTTATGTTCTACTGAAGAACTTATAAGTAGGCATGGAAATAAACGAACGAATGTAAATGCCTCTTTCTTATATTAATTTTTGTTTTCTTGCACTTTCCCAAGTTAATAACTCAGTTATATGGAGATGTTACATATGGTATCAGAGCACAAGTTGCTACACTCGGGCCTATAGTGGGCTCAGCATGAGGAAATAAATTGGACGAACCAGGAAAGGGACTCCACTTGGAAATAAGTATCGAGACAGATTTAGATTCAACGCTTGACAAGAGGTAACCAACAAGTTGTTTGGAATCGCAAGTAAGTATGTCCCACTTTCTGAAGCATTATAATAGCATAGGATTGTTTATATGAGAATGTTGTTTCACTATGTATTTGAATGAGTGGTTATTGG
Source organism: Larix kaempferi (assembly GCA_027924585.1). Lineage (NCBI taxonomy): Eukaryota > Viridiplantae > Streptophyta > Pinopsida > Pinales > Pinaceae > Larix > Larix kaempferi. The sequence continues at coordinate 17,769,683 of BSBM01000765.1, read as the reverse complement.
AAAATATTATGGATGAATATTTCCTCTTACTCTATAGTTAGTTTTATGGAATGGCAAGAAATAACTCCTTAGAAAGATTAAAATAGCTAGACTATTGGAGTTATGAAAAATTTATTGTAAGGGATCCTAGTTCTGAATGAAAGGTTTATATGCGAGGGAACCCTCCTAACTCTGTCAACTTGATAGTTCGATTCAAATGTTTATTACTTTCTCTACGTCTCATGCCTTCCTAAAAGCTGACACCTTTCAGTCTCAACAACCGCTTTATAATAGGAAGTACGGTTTATACATTCTGTGGTTTTTATGTAATTAATCGGATTTGATTGATCTAGTCGTCAAGATACCCAAATAGGAGCTTTAGATGGATTACTTAAGCAAACTTAGATATGCTAGAAAATATTAGTTAAATGGGATTAAAAGTAAGTTTAAAGGTCCATTAAGATTTGAGAAAAATACGATAGTCTTGAGTTTCAATGATTAAGTTCTTTTCTTCGCATTAAGTTTCTTTTTGTATAAATGCCTTTGACCTTAATAGTAGAAGCTGTAAAAGTGCATGCTACAGGAGGAGCCAATGGGAATAAAGCTGGTAACTGAGGTTCAACAAAGGAAATGGTTATGATTACTTAAAAAGGTATGTATTTACCGCTATAAAGTATGCAAATATATATATATGTAAACAATGCGTTGTTACTTACATGATGTTAAGTGCATACAAAGAAAAGTTGTATAACTATATAGGAATCGAATGATAAATGGAAAATATAGCGTCCTTCCAATAAGTTACTAGACTAAATGAATTAGAGTTTAACCATAGTCTTTGGATTCATGAGAAGGAAGGAAATTACCGATGAAACAACTCTCACCGGTTCTTATTATCTGTCATGAAGCATGTTATTATATCTTATACTATCTTCTGATGATGTGTGTATCTTCTGTCATGGCAAATTTTGAGTTTAGGTTATTACCTAGATTAGAGTAATGACGAATGCATTACTTTGAAGTAAAACATATGATCATGAAAATTCTCCTAGGGAGATAATTATTCTTGTGTATATTGACGGTTTATTGCTCATCAAATTTTATGGTTTAATTATTTTCTGATGAGATTGGTGATACCGGGATATGACTAAAGTGTATCTAAAGATGAATGAGGTATGAAACGTATTATATTACAAACTTTCATATATGAAAATCCATGAAGTTGAAGTTGGCATAGTTCAAAGTAGTAACATGAAGAAGGATGCTTATTATGTCAAGGTTAATAAAGAAAAACACCTATATGCTTAGAAGTGAGTTACCATAAGATGGTTTTGTGATGAATAGAAGTATTTGACATTTCCAACATGGGTACATACCGGTTTTGTTGTTTACTCACAACAGCTTAGTAAGAAAAGAATGTTGTACGTAGATGATCAAGTATAGATGATCTTATTTTCTGCATAGGAAAATATATTCTTACAAATATTTATTTTTGTTACTAACAAGTGAATTTGGCAGATGGTCAAAATTCTGTGGAGCTTGTGGAAAGACAAGAGCACAAATGTTATGCATGGTAAAATAAGAGGGTGAGAATTTAAGATACACATCACAACTGCTATTTATTCTTTTAATGTTTTCATAATTATTGTTGAATAAAGAACTAGACCCAAATTGGTTAGAGTAATCTTATGGTTACAAAATGTAATATGACAAATTAATTGATAAATTTGAAAGAGATTTTCCTGGACTCAAGCGAGGAAGTTTGAGGGGAAATAGATTCCATGAATCAAACAAGAAGGTTTGAGGGGAATTATGTGAGAGTGCGTTAAGGGCACTGAAACACTCCCGAGAAATCAGGGAGTTGACAGCCGCTAGGATTCTTGAAGGAATCAGCAAGCTGTAAATACCTAGTCAAACTATAAGAGAATGCATATGTGGGAGGCAGGACGCTGCTTAGTATGCATGAGAGAAAGTATTGCTGCGTGAGCAATGTGGTGTTAGGAAAGAAATCTGTGAAATAATTGCTGTGTGAGCACTGAAGTGTTAGGCAAGAATTTCGAAAGGATTGTTGTGTGAGCACTCGGGTGTTAGACAAGAATTTTCTGGATCAAGTGAATGGTTTGTTGTGATTAAGTTCATAGTCTACATTCCTGGATCACTTGAATTATGTGTGCTTGTGACAATAAAAGCACAAACAATGATTAAAATATATTCCATAGACTGCAAATGTTATGTTACAATAAATGACTCAGTATTTATGAATATGAGTTTGATTATGAAGTTGATGATAAGTTTTACGGTTTCTTTGAATTCCGATTTAAAAAAAAAAATGCAGGGTGATTGAAAGTGACTTGCGAGAAATTCATGAAAGACCAAAGAAGGTAAAAATAGAAATGATGAAGCAAGCAGAAAGGTGACTCAAGAGGAGAGGACGAACTGCTAGAATATATCAACACCGAGGATGGTGTTATTTTTAAAGGGGAGGAGGATTTGATATCCCTCTCTTTTTGTATCCTTTTGTTTTGTAAATATGCCATAATTTGTAAGTGGCCCAGGTGAAGAGCTCAAGGCCAAGGCCCCACCTGTGGACCTTGAAAACATTTCTAAGTTATTTCCTAAATGTTATTTTTGGCTTAGGTGACTAAGGACATGACGCCACTTAAACAACGAGGAAGAGAACCACTAAGGGAAGAGGAAGACTGGCTAGGAAGCCATGAAGGTCTAGAATCTTGATGACGAGTGCCATCTTAGTGGTCTTAGACACTTACAACTATTCACTTAAATTCTCAAAGATATAAGTGTCGGCTTAAAGCCCTAAAACAAAAGCTAGAATTAAGAATAATAGCTTACTTTGTTAATTATTTTGCATGGGAAAGGAAAGACCAATAAACGAGACAAGTAAGTAATATGTTCATAATATGAAATAAAGTTATTAATACCATGACCATATTACTGCTTGAATGGAAAAGAGCCTAAGTTGTTCCATTTTACCATAACATTATCTTACTATTATCAAGAAGAGGAAGAGGTAGTTTCTCCACTTAATGACTACTATGTTACAATGTTGTCCTAGACATAGGAAGTATCCCATCATACTCCTTGAATTACCACCTTGTGGAGGAGGACAAGGCTCTTAAAAATAATTATCTTAGGATAATTATAAATTATTAAAGAAAATAATATATAATCTTATTATTTGTAAATGCATAAATGGATCACAAGGATCTTAGTCCCATTAAAAAGATGGGAAGTTTTAATATTATATCTGCACTAGTACTATTCGATATATGACTTAGACTCACTCCACTATTGTCGTGATAGAGGAATTAAATCGATTTCGAGTAAGGATCTAGTGGAGTGTAGAAATAAATGAAGTGACAGATAATCTCACGAGAGATTTGTGCGAACTGTCCCCTTAACTGATCGTCCATCGAGTATCCTTCCATTTGTCACTTGATTGAGGGATAGGTGGAGACTATTATTTTTACACGTTGCATCATGTAGGCCAAGCTGGCAGTTGTCCAAGTGTAAGTTGCATGTGGCTGGGCAAAGTGGTTGTTCAATATCGCTGTATTGGATTTTTCTTAAAGAGGGGGCATTTGGGGGAAGATCGGGGGGACGAGGATGGAAGAGATCGAGGAGGTGATTTCGTCATAGTTGAGATTGGCTCTTCGCAGCCCTGAAATGAAATCTTTGCATTTTCGAGGCGATTTTTAGTTATGCGGCCCCCTGCATAAGGAGAGGTGATCCCAACATTGTTTTGGGCTCTCTGCTAGTCGCATCAATGTGAGAACGAGAGTGTTTTGGTCTCTCTCGGCGCTCGGAGGGTAGACACAGATTTGTAACCTATATATTTCTATATTGGCGTGGTGGTTTCGGCAGGGGGGGTTTTTTTCAATCTCTGGGAAGGTGGTTGGGAATTTGTGAAAAGGAAGTAATCTCTGCATGCACTGGTAATATCGATCCAATGTTTATTGTTAAATATATATATATTGTTGTTTTCAATCGGTAAAAGATCCGTCGTTTGGATCAAGGAGAATGCACCTTAACTTGGAATTGTTACTGATATTTTAGCGTAGATCGATATCCTCTCTGAGATTTATTAAATCATGTCCTGGCGATTTCCAGCCTGCTTTGACAGTTATCATGGCATTGCCATTTTGGAATGGTTGCGTTCCTTTACAGAAAGGGTTTTTGTGCAACTTAGCGAGAGATTGAAACTTGCTGGTTAGGGTTTGCATTTAATGGGATCGACAGCGATCCTTGGCATTAATATTAAAGAGTTAAGTTGACCCCTACTTTGTGTTGCCTTGATACTATTTTCTGATCTTAGCATTGCTGCTATAAGATCTCGGCTTCAACGTTGTCAATGGCCTTCCCTTGGTTTTGTATACTCCGACGGGCCTTTTAACCTTGATGGGATGCGTTATGCACACAAATGAGGTAGTGCTGACCTTCATGCTTGATCGGTGAAGCCAATCTCTGTCTAGTTTTTCACTATGGATGCACTATGTCTCGTTGTTACATGCAGAGTTGACCTCTAGTTGATTTGCCTGCATTTTTCCCTTCCAATCTTAGTGTTGTTGCATCTGTCTACAGGCTCGGCGATCTCTCCAACGAGAGAATCGGCCCGCTTCCATCTTGTAAATAATGTTGATGTATATGTAACTTCGGAATGTATTTCACATATATGTATATTGTATTCCTATAGAGATGGTATTATTCCTCTATAAGGAAGTGTCGTCATTTATATTGTAAGTGTCGTAACTTATACTTGATGGGTTATTAGACCACCTTATTTGGGGTCGGCCCTGTATAAGTCATGTGGGTCAAAGTGTTATTAGACCACCCTATTGGGGTTCGTCCCACTCAGCATTATGTTATGTGGTAAAGTTCGAGCCTACATGAGTTAGGTAAAAATTCAAGTCAAGTCAAGTATAAATAGAGTGCGGGAGGCACTCTATTTGCTCACTCACTTCTCACACATGCACTCAAGGAGGAGTGGCGCACTTATGGAGGAGGAGGATCTGCTGCTAGGTTATGGCTATCTCTCTTGGTTGGTTGTATCATTGCTCTATCTATCTCTGAGGAAGTTATTGGGGTTTTTCACCTTTATGGTTTTCCCCAAGTAAATCTTTGTGTCTCTTGTGTGCTTGCATTATTGTCTCCATGATTGATATGCTGTAGATATGCTGTACATGTTGTTCTCTTAGTTAAGATCCTAGATCATATTGAATTAAATTCAGAAAATTTAACAAGGTATCAGAGCTAGCCTGAAAGAAGGCATGATATGGCATGTATGACACTTGTTGCACTTACGATGCTAGGGCTTGATATAGCAAAAACCAGTCATCGTAGCACTTTCGCTATAAATCCATTTTGGCAAAGTTTTCGGATCTGAAATTGTTACAAGACGAATATTACATCTCCAGGTACCTTGTGTCCAAAGGAAAACCTCTAATTCGTTGTACTTTGTGATTTATGATCTTTACAATATAGGGTTTCTGCCTCTTCCAGATCTGAGTCAAAATCAGGTGACCTTGGGAAAAAGGTCATATCTTGGGCTAGGAACATCCAAATGAAATTTCGTAAAAATGGACAGGTAGTACACAGTCTGTACTATCTCAGAAATCTTTTTCAAAGGCGAAAGTTTAACCAGTGACACGTGGCATATCGTACAAGTTCGCTCTCCTGTATTATCCCATAAACAGGTCACGTTGACACTTGGCATAACTCTCTCTCAGAGAGTCCAATTGAGGTCAGACCTATCAGGATGGAAAGATAACAGGCAAACCTATCTCAGAAACGTTTTCAGAGGCCGAAGTTCAAACAGTGACACGTGGCACACCATACAAGTTCGCCCTCCTGAATTATCCCAAAATAGGTCATGTTGCGACATTTGGAATAACTCTCTCTCAAAGAATCCAATTGAGGTCAGACCTATCAGGATGGAAAGATAACAAGTCAGTCTATCTCAAGAAACTTTTTCAGACCCTGTGGATCAAAAAGTTGAAAGTTACACCAGAAACAATCAGGTACATATTTCTGTCAAAACAGAATTATTTTTGAGTACCTTCATTCATGGCTTCCGGAATTTAGGGCTTTGGAGAAAGTTGGAATTTTTGTAATCGGAGACCACGGCTGGATGCTACTCATCAAAATAGAAATTTAGAGACCAAGATCAGAAGTTTTGGTTGGGCAGAAGGCCGGGCTTGATTAGACCCTAGTTCGGGACTTTGATCAGAAAAGTGGAAAATTAGGGCTTCTGTAAAAATGGGAATTTTTGAAATCTGTGACCACGGCTGGAAGCTCCTCAGAAAAATAGAAGCTTAGAGCTTTGGATCAAACATTTTGATTGGGAAGAAGAGTGGGCTTCATCAAACCCCAGTTCAGGGTCACGTCCAGTGAATCCAGAAGTTTCAAAAGCAAAATTGAGGAGTGAAACTTTGCAGTTTTCAAATTCTGAATATACCAACTTGATCAGCTCATCAAGGCACATATTTATATCCTGTCAGAAGTTTGAAATTCAAAGTTTGAATTTTTAGGGTTTCTCTGACAAACCCATATCCAGCTCAAGGTCCAGTTCTTGCAAATCAAGTGGATTGGGTTAATCCTAGAAGAAGATGGATTGATCATCTGCATGAGTGAAGAAGTTCCTGTTTCAGAGGGAGATGAGGCTAAGGCCTTATATAAGAAGATTACAAGCGATCTCGACAGGTATGACTCATCGAGGTATGTTTCGATATTTGTCCATGATTAAGTTTATGGTATGTTTGTCTTCATGTTATTACGGTTAGTACAATTTTGATTTTAGATTTGTCGTATCACCTTAACAAAATTATGAATGCATGATAGAAGATATTCATTGGCTAGGGTGTTGACACTTATGATTGTACTAATGCATTATGGTGTTGTATGAGGTTTATGTTGTCTACTAACATGAAAGGTACACCAAGAAAGACAAATCATGTTCTGGTCAAAGAACATATGATCATGATAACATGAGGACAAAGATTCATCCATTGTCATGGATCTCATAGAAGATCCATTTACGAGGTATGTATAACTTGGTTTTGTAATAGTTAACCTATGATATATACAGGTTACTAGCACAAGTCATTGAAGAAGAACAAGAAGACATCATGTGAGTATGTTAAACATAAATAGCTAGCATGCTAATCCAGGTATTTTTTTCCTATATCAAGTTAGAATCCTACCTTGTGTTAGGATCTTATACTGCTGTTGATAATGATTATTCATGAAGTCATAGGTTTGAATAATCATGGTTGTATGCATATTATGTTTCTTACCTTAATTGATGATATGACTAACTAGAAGAATCATGAAGGTATAGGTTTGAATAATCACAGGTTTTATGCATAATATATCTCTTATCTTGATTGATGATTCAACTAACCTGAAGAGTCATAGGTTTGAGTAATTACAGGTTTAGACATGTTATGCTTCTTATGATTTGTCTAACCATAAGAATCCTACATAAACCTTGAATGATAATGCTTATTATTTCTGTTTGAAATGATCATGTCTATACATGCTTGAGATTATTGTGTTTTAATAGTATACTAATGAATGTATGATTTTATATTAGACCTAGAGGATAACACAATCATGATACTAATAAGCATGCATAGGGACCAAGGATGAATATGAGTTCAAGAACAGGTAATCCAGGAATCAAAGATCAAGAGGGAGTACACTCCAGTGGTTTATGCAAGGATGCAGATATTCAGAGGGAGTTGACAATCTCTCTACATCCCACAACAGAAAGGTGTAGAAGAAGCTACTTCAGATTAGGACTCCAGCAGCTCCTGCAAGGAAGCGAAGACTCAGAGGGAGTCCACCCAATGAACAAACAAAGATAAGTATTTGAATTGTCATTTCTTAAATAATACTGTTCAATAATGTTATATACTGATGTTCCTAGAATTAGCTTGTGTATTATGCATATTAGAATAATTGCATTGGTGAACATTATACTCCTAATATGCATGGGTAAGTGGCCTATGGCACTGTACAACATTCCATTGCTACTTATCTAGAATGAAACCTCTTTGCTGACATGTTGGGAGTTGTGCACACTCTTAACAATGTTCTGGTAGAGATTGGAAGGCATCTAGAAAGTTACGGAATATGGATAAATGTTGTATTGAAGCATTGGCTAAGATAATTGCATGACTGTATGGCATATTTCTTTATGTGTAAGAATTTGTTCTGAAAACTATGAGATGTTTTCTAATCATGCAATTTAACTTTTTGTGTAGGAAAGATCGTATGCCATCTCCTACAAAAGAAGAACTACAACATTTGTTCCAGCAACAAAGATATCTATTGAAGATATTGAAGATATTGAAGTTCCCAGGAACTGGGATGAAGAAATGAAATGCCATGATCTGTCGATCATGAAGAATGATGTTTGGGATGTAATCCCAAGACATGAAGGGAAGTTTGCTATGACTTCCAAATGGAACTATCAGATCAAGCATGTTGCAGATGGCAGCATTAAGAAATATAAAAGTGATGAAATAGAAGATACACCAGATGGATTCAAGATAGCTTCCTTGAATGGTGTAGTTGAAGAAGAAGTGTATGTAGAGCAGCCACTTGGTTCTGAGACACATGATAGGAAATCATATATGTGTAGAACTTGGTATGGTGAAGATAGATTGATTGCCAACACGCAGCGGAAGCTTACTACCGAGTTCGAGATGAAGAACTTGGGGATGATGCACTATTTTTTTTTGGCATGGAGGTGTGGCAGAGTGCAGATAGAATCTTCCTTGGACAAGGGAAGTATGCAGTAGAGATCCCAAAGAGGTTCGGGATGATGGATTGCAAGGCCATGGCCACACCTATGGCATCAAATCTGAAGCTTCTATGTGATGCTTCATCTGAGCCGATTGATGTCTCTATGTATCGCCAGATGATTGGGTCCTTGATGTACCTAACGAACACGAGACCAGACATTTGCTTTGCTGTGAACACATTGAGCCAGTTCCTGACGGATCCGAGGAGTGTTCACCTGGTTGCTGTAAAGAATATTCTGAGGTACCTGAAGGGTACAGTGGATTATGGGCTCAGGTATGAGGTGAATCAAAAGTTTAACCTGCAGGGTTATGTTGATTCAGATTGGGCTGGCAGTGCTGCAGACAGGAAGAGCACATATGGGTGCTGCTTTAGTATGGGATTAGGTGTGATCTCTTGGTTTAGCAGGAAGCAGTCCTGCGTAGCACTGACTACAGCTGAGGTAGAGTATGTTGCAGCCTGTTCAGCTAGTTGTGAGGCAGTATGGCTACGGAAGCTACTGTCTGAGCTATTTGATCTCCCGTTGGAGGCTACTCGTATCTTCTGTGATAACCAGAGTTGTGTAAAGTTCTCTGAGAACCCAGTGTTTCATGACAGGTCGAAACACATAGAGATCAAATATCACTATATCAGGGATATGGTGCAGACAGGAGCTGTGAAGCTCCTGTATGTTGCGACAGACGAGCAAATTGCAGATGTGCTGACGAAGCCACTAGCCAGGGTGAAGTTCGAGTACTTCAGAGAAAGGCTTGGCGTTCTTCAGATCGAGGACACTTCAAGGAAGAAGTGATGGACACATTTGCTAAAGCCATTCCAAGCATGTTAGAAGGAGGATCCTTCACATGGCTGTGGATGTAAGCGTTGCATGATGAGCATCAGGTTGATGTTCTGGCTTCTACTGGATATGATCTGTTGGATCATTTTTATGTATGTATGTACGCATCATGTTGGATGCTGGATATGATCAGTTGGATCATTTTTATATATGTATGCATGCATCGTGTTAATGCTGGATATGATCAGTTGGATCATTTATATGTATGCATCATGTTGGATGCTGGATATGATCAGGTGGATCATTTATGTATGTATGTACATCATGTTGGATGCTTGGACCATGTATCTGTATATGTATCAGGTGGATACATTGTATGATTAGGTGGATCATGTATGGTGATATGTATCATGTATCAGGTAGATACTTGGTATGCATCAGGTGGATGCATTGATGATCAGGTGGATCATGTATGATGATATGTATCAGGTAGATACTTGGTATGCATCAGGTGGATGCATTGATGATCAGGATGATCATGGATGATGAGCTTCAGGATGTTTCTCCAAATGACATGCAGCAGGATGTTGCAGTGATGATCAGGATGATCATAGATGATGAGCTTCAGGATGTTGCTCCAGATGACATGCAGGAGGATGTTGCAGTGATGATCAGGATGATCATGGATGATGAGCTTCAGGATGTTGCTCCAGATTACATGCAGCAGGACGTTGCAGTGATGATGATCAGGACGATCATGAGTACATCAGGATGATGTATGGTGAGTATCAGGTTTTGCAGATGAGCATGTCTGGGAGATCCTATAGGTCGGAGTTGTGTACCTGTAACAGCCTGGGATGCTCTTTCGAGAAATTTCTCTGGGAGGACATGTAATAGTGCCCTGGGAGATTTCAGGTCGGAGTTGTGTACTTGTAACATCCTGAGATGCTCTTGCGAGGTTTTGTCCTATGGCATGTAATTTGGGCCCTGGGAGATTTCAGGTCGGAGTTGTGTACCCGTAACATCCTGAGATGCTCTTGCGAGGTTTTTCCATGACCACATGTAATTTGTGCCCTGGGATATTTCAGGTCGGAGTTGTGTACCCGTAACATCGTGAGATGCTCTTGCTAGGTTTTGTGGTGGACCACATGTAATTTGTGCCCTGGGAGATTTCAGGTCGGAGTTGTGTACCCGTAACATCCTGAGATGCTCTTTCGAGGTTTTGTGGTGGGGTCACATGTAACAGCGCCCTGGGAGATCCTACAGGTCGGAGTTGTGTACCCGTAACATCCTGGGATGCTCTTTAGAGGTTTTGTGACGCACGTAATAAGTCCTGAGGATTCCACAGTATGGCCAGTGATGACGAAGACCTGCAGGTGGTGGGCCTACATCCAGTATGAAAAAGGACTGGCTCTGTAGAACTTCCTATGACGAGTAGATTTAGAGATTGATTGAGATAGCAGAAGCAGTGACGATGATGATGACTCGATGACGATTATCTAGTGACGATGATCCAGAGAAGATGACTTGTGCTAGAAGAAATGTGCTGAGAAATACCTTCCTAGTTAAGAGGGAGTGTTGATGTATATGTAACTTCAGAATTTATTTCACATATATGTATATTGTATTCCTATAGAGATGGTATTATTCCTCTATAAGGAAGTGTCGTCATTTATATTGTAAGTGTCGTAACTTTTACTTGATGGGTTATTAGACCACCTTATTTGGGGTCGGCCCTGTATAAGTCATGTGGGTCAAAGGGTTATTAGACCACCCTATTGGGGGTCGGCCCACTCAGCATTATGTTATGTGGTAAAGTTCGAGCCTACATGAGTTAGGTAAAAAGGCAAGTCAAGTCAAGTATAAATAAAGTGCGGGAGGCACTCTATTTGCTCACTCACTTCTCACACATGCACTCAAGGAGGAGTGGCGCACTTATGGAGGAGGAGGATCTGCTGCTAGGTTATGGCTATCTCTCTTGGTTGGTTGTATCATTGCTCTATCTATCTCTGAGGAAGTTATTGGGGTTTTTCACCTTTATGGTTTTCCCTAAGTAAATCTTTGTGTCTCTTGTGTGCTTGCATTATTATCTCCATGATTGATATGCTGTAGATATGCTGTACATGTTGTTCTCTCAGTTAAGATCCTAGATCATATTGAAGTAAATTCAGAAAATTTAACAAATAACCCTCTGATCATTTAAATATTGTTGCAGCATATGTTTGCAGGCTCAGTGATCTCTCCAACAAGTGGGTCGAACCATGCCATCCTCTAAACAAATCCCTATACAACGAGTGTGTAGCTGCAATTGATTTGCACGCTGGATGAACTCACTAGTAAGAGGATCGATCCACACCTATTCGTTTTGTTTAGCTCGGGTTTTAGTTATGATGGATTGAAATTCATATCTGCTTACAAGTTTGATGTTGGATTTCATGTATAACTCTCTGTCGATTGACTTGTTGAAATCATGTTTCACTTCCTTGCTATCCATGTATGAAAATGAAATCTCTACCTTGTTGAATCATAGATCTATAGGCAAATAAGGAAAGGCAGTCGTAAATCTCCGTTGATTGACTTGTAGAAATTGTGTTTCACTTCCTTGTTATGCCCTTATGAAAATGGACAGTTCAAGAGTTGATCCCTGCCTTCTTGTATTGTTGTATAACGCATTCGATCTGTGTATTTATATTAATGTTAGCATTGAAATCTAGAAGGGTTTCTGTCAAATGAACATAGATCCCTGTGATGATTATGATGTTAGTATTCTAATGTTTGAACTAGTATCTCAACAAGAGAGAAAAGTAGAGAGACTGTGTAAAGATTTATATGCATCTATCTCGATCCCTGTCATGTGAAAGAGATGCCCTATGTTGATTCTAATATCCGGGTAGCTTATGATTATAAGTTAAGACATTGATTGCCCATCCATCAGAAAACTGATTGCAGGCCATTTAATAATTAAACCAGAAATTATGATTATGATGAGAGTATAGATCTGAATGTGATCGAACAGCTTGAATAATAGAAAGGCATAGAAGGAAATAATTGTTCCTTATTTATTTACCTATATTATTTAAGGTACAAAGATAAAGTATAACCAACACTTAAAGTATTTTATAGATTTTTATATATGAGCTTAAGTCTCAGTTGAGTTTTGGGATTGGTACTATCTAGATAAGATAAGATCGAAATATATTGCCTGGGTTGATGTACTGCTTAGTTATAGAAGGCATAAATATTTAACATTATGGGGGTGATCTAGCTAAGTGGAGGCTAGTTGATATATATGTATAGGCTTGGTAAACATAGGAAAGTCACCTTTATGTAATAACATGTTACAAGGAAAAATATATTATCTAGTTAATTGGTTTTGTGTTGAAAGATCTACCCATTGAATGTTATATTGAAGAAGTAGATCTCTACAATTTTATTACGGCTTTTTATTGTATGATCTATTTATCTAACCATGTATGTCAAGTTGGGAAGTAATTAGGAATTTACTTAGACATTAAAGTTTAAGTTGGGATATATATATATTATATATATATGAAGATAGGCACAGGCTGGATATCAAATGACAGGACGACCACGAAGGCCCGATCCATACTATTCTATGGTAAGAAGCTCTACTTTTGTATGATTTCGTAGAAATGTTGTTGATTTATGATTGAAAGTCTAAAGGAACTCTCATTAATTTTTTCCAAATCCCTGTCATATCTTGAGTATGGACTTGGAATGTATCGAAAGTACTCTCAAGGAGAGATGTTGTAAAAGGTGTAAAGTAATCTTTGATTGTTGAATGTAATTTCTCTACCTTAAAGGTCCTCTAGGAGAAGGCCATTAAGTAAAGAAAGTCTCAAGAATGATGCAGCAAAAAGATGTTGCGAAATGTAAACTGTTGTCTCGACAAATGAATGAAATGACCTGCCTTTGTGGACGTAGCCCAATAGGGGTGAACCACCTGAAATCATTCTCTTCTTATGTGTATGTGTGTTATTGTTGTTGATACGTAATTGATGGGAATTACTTGATGTCATGAGATTAAATGTATGGTTGAAGGAGATAGTGGTTCACTTAATGATATAAAGGATCAAGGTAGGATAAAGAGGTTGCAAAGATATGAATGATGGTACAAGTTCAATGAATAGTTAACCAATATTATGTTTAAAAGAATTAGTATAAATCTGATCTTACCTTTAAAAAGAATAGAGTGTCGGAATTTGAGGTATGTTACAAGGTGTTTCCTTTGAAGAAAGATGTTTCCTTGTTAATGTGTGATGATCATACGGTGATGATTATTGTTTTCGTGAATGTCTACTAAGGAATATTATTAACAGTTAAACTTTCATAAAGATGTGAATTTGCACAAGATTGAGTTTAAAGAATGGTCATCAGTTTCTTTATGGAGGAAGGGAACTAGTTACTACAATATCAATTTTTATGTTCTACTGAAGAACTTATAAGTAGGCATGGAAATAAACGAACGAATGTAAATGCATCTTTCTTATATTAATTTTTGTTTTCTTGCACTTTCCCAAGTTAATAACTCGGTTATATGGAGATGTTACACTACTCAACCTATCAGATCTCCCAGGTCTAGTTACATGTCGTCATGGAAAAGCCTCGAAAGAGCATCCCAGGACTGATTACGAGCATACTGCTCAACCTATCGGATCTCCCAGGTCTAGTTACATGCCATAGAACAAAGCCTGGAAAGAGTATCCCAGGACTAATTACGAGGGTACTGCTCAACCTATCGGATCTCCCAGGTCTAGTTACATTTCCTCCCAGAGCAATGCCTCAAAAGAGCATCCCAGGACTTATTACGAGCGTACTTCTCAACCTATCGGATCTCCCAGGTCTAGTTACATGCTCATCTGCACAACTTGTCCATGGCCACAGAGTATCAACTTGATACTGACCATACATCATCCTGATGTACATGATCATTCTGATCATCGTCATAGCATCATCCTGATGCATATCATCCAGAGTATCGTCCTAATACTCATCGCACATTATCATCCTGATCATCGTCATTGCATTGTCCTGATGCATGTCATCCAGAGCATCGTTCTGATACTCATCACACATGATCATCCTGATCATCGTCACTGCATCGTCCTGATGCATGTCATCCAGAGCATCATCTTGATACTCATCACACATATTCATCCTAATCATCGTCATTGCATCATCCTAATTCATGTCATCCAAAGCATCGTCCCTACATCATCCTGATGCATGTCATCCAAAGCATCGTTCAGATACTCATCACACATGATCATCCTGATCATCATCACTGCATCTTCCTGATGCATGTAATCTAGAGCATCATCCTGATACTCATCACAATGATCATCCTGATCATCGTCATTGCATCGTCCTGATGCATATACATATACATGATCCAACTAATCCATATCCAAATACCTGATCCAACTGATCATACAAAGCATCCAACTGATGCATATCCAAAGCACTAACTAGAACATCGTCCTGGTGCTCATCACACAGCGCTTACATCCACATCCATGGGAAGGATCATCCTCTCACCATGCTTGGAATGGCTCCTACAAGTGTGTCCCATCACTTCTTCCTCGAACTATCTTCAATCTGAAGAACACCAAGACTCTCTCTGAAGTACTCAAACTTCACTCTGGCGAGTGGTTTCATCAACATATCTGTAACTTGCTCATCCATCGCAACATACAGGAGCTTCACTGCTCCTCTCTACACCATATCCCTGATATAGAGATATTTGATATCAATGTTCTTCGACCTGTCATGGAACACTAGGTTCTCAGACAACTTCACACAAATCTGGTTGTCACAAAAGATACCAGTAGCATCCAATGGAAGATCAAATAAATCAGACAATAGCTTCCTCATCCATACTGCCTCACAACCAGCCGAACAAGCAACGACATACTCTGCTTCGGCTGTACTCAGTGCTACGCAGGACTGCTTCCTGCTAAACCAAGAGATCACACATGATCCCATACTAAAGCCGCACCCCGAAGTGCTCTTCCTATCTGTAGCACTTCTTGCCCAATCTGAATCAACATAACCCTCTAGGTTAAAGTTTTGATTCGCATCATACTTGAGCCCATAATCAACCGTACCCTTCAGGTACCTCAGAATATGCTTTACAACAACCAGGTGAACACTTCTCAGATCCGTTAGGAACTGGCTCAATGTGTTCACCACAAAGAAAATATCTGGTCTTGTGTTCGTCAGGTACATCAAGGACCCAATCATCTGACGATACATAATGACATCAACCATCTCAGATGAAGCATGACACAGAAGCTTCAGGTTCAATGCCATAGGTGTAGCCATGGCCTTATAGTCCATCATCCCAAACCTCTTCAGGATCTCTACTGCATACTTCCCTTGTCCAAGGAAGATCCCATCTGCACTCTGCCACACCTCCATACCTAGAAAGTAATGCATCATCCAAGTACTTCATCTCGAACTCGACAGCAAGCTTCCTTTTGTGTCGTAAATCAACCCATCCTCACCTGTAACAAACAGGTCATCCACATACAGTAGTAGTATCACAGGATTTCCTTCATCAACCTTGTAGTCAAGGTTGGAATCTGCTTTACTCTTAGTAAATCCCAAACTGGATAGGAAACTGTCCATCCTACCATACCAAGTCCTAGGAGCCTGCTTCAAGCCATACAAGGCTTTCTTCAACCTGCACACATATGACTCCCTATCATGTGTCTCAAAACCAAGTGGCTGCTCCACATACACTTCCTCTTCGACTACACCATTCAAGAAAGCTGTCTAGACATCCATCTAGTGTATCTTCCACTTCATCACTGCAGCCATAGCAAGTATTGTTCTGATGGAAGTGTATTTGGCTATGGGAGAAAAAGTCTCTTTATAGTCTATTCCCTCTTTCTGAGAGAAGCCACGAGCTACAAACCTCACCTTATATTTCTCTATGCTACCATCTGTAGCATGCTTGATCTTATAGATCCACTTGGAAGTCACAACAGACTTCTCTTCAGCTCTTGGGACTACATCCCAAACATCATTGTTCATGATCGACTGGTACTCCTCAACCATCGCATCCTTCCATTCTTTCATGTCCACTGCTTCTTCATAACTAGAAGGTTCTTTGTTCATAATGTCATAGAGTAAGGCAACATAACTGGTATGTGATATGGTCCTCTTCCTTTCTCTGTGTTCTTATTCTGGAATGCCATACCTTTCTGCATATTGAATGAGCTCTCTAGCCCATGCAGGTTTCCTCTTGTGAGAGTTCTTCTCATGAGGTGGATCTATAGGTTCTTGTGGATCTTCAATTTCACACTCTTCTTATGGAATTGCTTCATTCATAGTGGTGTCTTGAAACCTAGTTACCTCTGGTTCTTCATTGTCTTCAACAAGTGTCTTCCTTGATTTGATGTATGCTGAGTTTTCATCAAATGTTAGATCCCTGCTGATGTCAATCTTCTTGAACCCTGAAAAGTATATTCTGTAAGCCTTCGATCTTTCACTATAACCCAAAAAGATGCCCTTATTTCCTAAAGGATCTAGCTTTGTCCTCTTTTCCTTTGGAATGTGTGTATATATAGGACAACCAAATAGCCTGAGATGGCTAACTTCAGGTTTCTTACCAAAGAAGACTTCCTCTAGTGTCTTGTTGTCAAGTATCTTATGAGGTGTTCTGTTCTGTACATATAGAGTTGTTCTAGCTCCTTCTGCCCATAGATGCATAGGCAGATCTTGGTCATGAAGCATTGCCTGTGCTGCTTCCATGATAGTTCTATTCTTCCTTTCTACAACTCCATTTTGTTGTGAATTGTAGGGAGCAGTCAAATTCCTCTTAATCCCTGAATCACTGCATAGCTTCTTGAAATCACCTGAAGTGAATTCTCCACCATTGTCGGATTTGAAGGTCTTGATTTTCTTATCAATTTGATTTTCTATCAAGTCTTTGAATTCCTTGAACTTATCAAACACTTCATTTTTATTCTTCAAGAAATAAACCCAAGTCTTCCTAAAGAAATCATCAATGAAAGAAACATAGTATACATACCCACTTAGAGAATTGGAAGACATCGGACTGCATACATCAGAGTGGATAATCTCCAAGATTCCTTTTTCTTTGCTTTCACTGCATGGAAATGCCTTCTTTGTGTTCTTTCCTTTTGCACATCCGTTGTAAACACCTTCATTCTTTGATTGAATTTCAGAAAGACCTTCTACAACTTTGCTTGCAATTGGTAGTGCTCTATAATGAACATGTGCAAGCCTTCTATGCCAAATTTCACTAGAATCCTTGGATTCATGTACCATGGCATGTTCAGGTTGTCCCTTCAATTTGTACAATCCTCGCTCTTGCTCTCCAATCACTACTGCATCATCTATGGTCTTACCCTTTGTCCACATGAGTACTTGACCATACACAAATGCAAATCTAACCCCTTTTGCATCCAAATATGATATGGATAGGAGATTCTTCTTGAGCCCATGTACATATAGAACATATTTCATCTTCAAAGACTTCCTAGAGTCTAGTTTGTAGGAGGCTTCACCACATCCTTTGATAGGATATTGATAGTCATCCCCAAGTTTCACTTTATGAGGTGAATCATGTTCAGATAGATCTAAAAAGGATTCTTTAAACCCAGTCACGTGTTTGGAATCCCGACTATCAATAAGCCAGTCATGACATCCATGAGAGATGGTACCTGTGAGAGCATAGATTAGAACATATTCATCTTCACTTGATGAGTCATCACTTTCTGCTTTAGCCTTTTTCTTTGGAGGTTCATCATCCTCAGCAGCATGAGCATGATATCTCTTCTTGTTTCCCTTCTTCTTCTTGTTTAGGTTGTTGTTGTTGTTCTTTTTGTTCTTAGGACAATCTGAGGCAAAGTGTCCCTTCTCATTACGAATAAATCATCTTAGATCTTTCTTATCTCTATGATGATAGTGTGAAGATTTATTGGGATGAGAATGGTCCTTCTTGGACATTCCTTTCTTGGTGTATGCTGTGAGAGCTTGATCTTCATTTCCCATATTTCCTTCTCGGGCCACAAGCCTAGCTTCTTCTTGAGAACATTCCTCCCATAGTATACTAAAGGAGATTAGTTTCCTTCTTGCACAGATTCCTTGGATGAAGGAGTCCCATGACCTAGGTAGGCCATTCAATGTGGTCATTACAATTTCACCATTTTCCACTACTTCATCCACAGCTTCAAGTTGTTCCTTGATTTGAGAGACCTTAGAAAAATAAGATTGAATGGTCTCTCCATTCTGAAGCTTTACCCCTTTCAATTGGTTTCGTAGAGTCATCTTCCGATTTATTTTCTTTCCTTCAAACAACTTGGTCAAGGAGTCAAACATCTCCTTAGGTGTCTTTAGGGAAGACACATGAGGTATGAGATGGTCTTTGATAGAATTAACAATGATTCTCTTAGCCTTGACCAAGTTTTTCTTGTGCAAGTCTTTAGCCTCTTCTCCCTCTGGGACATGAACCTCTTCACTTATGTAAGTGTCCAACTCATTCTCCTCTAGGATTAACCCAATCCTATACTTCCAGGCTCGGAATTTATCAGCCCCTTCAAGCTTATCCTCAAGCTTGGTGTGGTGAGACATCTTAAAGAGTACTTCAAATGGAAATAGAAAATATTTAGGTCTTACCACTTGATTTACTGAAAATTAGATCTGGAGCTGGATTAGGGTTTGCTAGAGAAACCCTAAAAATTCAAAATTTGAATTTCAAAATTCTAAAAGGATACAAAGATGTGCCTTGCTTAGCTGGTCAAGCTGGTATACTCAGAATTTGAAATCTGCAAATTTTCACCCCTCAAAATTGCTTTTGAAATTTATGGATTCACTTCACACGACGCCAAACTAGGGTTTGATTTTCCCGGAGCTTCACCCAACCAAAAAAATCGATCCAAATCTCTGAACTTTTGTTTTTCAGAGGAGCTTCCAGCCGTGGTCTCAGATTTCAAAAATTCCAATTTTTGCAGAAACCCTAATTTTTTAGGTCAAAAACTAAAAATGCTCAGAATTGATTTCTGTCTCACCAGAAAGATGCTCCCTTTCTAGGAGAGTCAATACAGACTCCTTCCTTTGATGATATGTGGGGAGAAATCCAAATATTAAGAAGCCCTAGATTCCGTAGCTACATAGTGCCTTCTTCTTAGGTCAGCTCTGATACCATGTTAATTTTTCGATAATTTCATTCCCTTATCATTAGGATCTCTGAGAGAATAACATGTACAACATATCTACAACATATAAATCATAAACAAAATCATACAAGCACACAAGAGACACATAGTTTCACCGGGGAAAACCAAGAAGGTGAAAAACCCTGCAACTTCCTCAGAGATAGAATAAACCCAAATACAAGATCACACGGATCAAACCCAATAAGATGTCTCTAGCAGATGCTCCTCCTCCTCCACATGTGCCCCACTTTCTCTCTTAGCTATGCGAGCTTGAGAAGTGATTGAATGAATCAAATGAGAGACACAACCTCTCTATTTATACACTGACTTGACCTACCAATAAATCATTTGGCTCAACTTCTCAATGAGCCTAATAACCCAACCACATGACCTAACTAGGCTCACCCCACACTGGTGGTCTAATAACCCATCAATACAAATGATGACACTTACAATGTAACTTGTGACACTTGCAAATACAAATGACGACACTTCCAATTAGAGGAATATAACATCTCTGTTGGATATACATTAAAGTACAAATGTAATGCATAGAAGAATATCTTCCGAAGTTACAAATACATCAACAACGACCCTTCAATTCCCTTGTGTGTCTGTCGGTGAACCATTTGACCTGCCACTACATACATTTCTCACATTTACATATATTAGTAGCACTGTCCTCAATTATCATAATATGATTCATAAATATGCTATTTCGTTAAGCATTTATAGTTTACTCATAACATTACTCATTCATCTAATCAGGAATGCATCTCGTCAATATTTACTTTCTTCGTTCTCATCACATAATCAATCATACAGCTAGTTGTTAAGCATCATTCACATGTACATTTTTCATAATCAAAGTTAATCGTTAAACAACATGTGATCATTCATTTACATCAACTATCCAAATACAAATATATCATTATTTTATTGACTCACAATCAGTCGTAGTCATGAATATACTCAACAGAACATCAAGGGGTCATTTTATTAATGTTTCCAATCAGTCGGGTCACTCAATAGGTTCCCTGAAGGTCTGCAGCAGTCTAGGGGCGCTACATACACCCCTACTTATTGAGAACTTCATCCCAAAGTTCATATTAAATACGGAAAGCTATGACGCATCTCAGTTGCGTCCTCCCAAGTCGGAGAGCTAGGACTGTAACCGTCCCACTACACTTTGACTTGATCAATCAAGGCTAATCATTAAGCAATATATAATCAATCAATTATCCCACTCCACACATATAATTTAATTCCTTAATTCGTTTATCAATTATTGTCGTCATTCACATCATCAGGTTTTCCCCAATCAATTAAGACGTATCAAGGCTCAAGAGACCACTTTATCAAACTTGTTTAGTCGGGTCACTTGACAGGTGCCCTTAAGGTCCACTATCATATTAGGGGCATTACATACACCCCCTCTTATATAGAACTTCATCCCGAAGTTAATTTTTGTTCTCGTACTTTTGACACTAGGCTTAACTTTTAATTTCCTCTTCTCATCTTCTTGTCATTCTCTTCTATTTTTCTCAAACAATCATGGCCATAAACACTAGTGGTTCTAGTCATTAGTTTTCTAGATCTTGTAGTATGGTTCCAATACACCCCAAGGAACTCAATCGCAAATTTTGTGTAATGCAAATCCAATAATACATTCAATTATTGTTAGTCCCAACTAGATTTCCTATACCTACAATTCATCTGCGAAGATCCGTGATATCCGATTTTAACTATAGGTTATCTTGCATTCATAGCCACACCATAGTTACCTAATCATCATTTTGCACAACAAATCCAAGCAAGGTTTCAAATTAGAGTCCCGTCCCGTAATTGAAATACCAAATGTAAGGACCATGTCGCTTAAAGGAAGTGATTTTTTTCTTCTTTTTTCTTTTTAAAGGGATAACTACATAACTCATATCGTCCACAAGAAGATCCATCAGTACATACCAATACTATACATAAATTCATAGTTAGAATTTATAACTTTACCATCATGTCCTAACTCCGATGTAGTCATACACATCACAATGGGATTAATATTTCATTTTATCGATAAGTCAAATCTACATAATAAATTCACGACATTAATCAATAGGAACATGGCCACAAAAGAAACATACAACCTATATATATATATATTTATATGAATATGTGACTTCAATACACAAACATTTATAAACCTATACACCGTCCATGCACGAACATGTATAATTAAATCTTCATATACTTCCTAAGCATGAATAATAAAATTAAGCACTCTTCCTTATACATTTTCTATGCATGAATACCAAATGACTAACTAATTCATTATGTCAACAAATTGAATCCACAAAATACTTTCATGCATGAACATGTGCAATTAAATCTTTATATACTTCCTAAGCATGAATAGTAAGATTAACTATCCCTTTTTTTTTAATCTTATCATCCTTCATAACATTTCCAAATTTTCTAGTCATTAAAGAGTTTAATCATCTAAACATCTATAGAGTCATTTCCTTAAAATCCTAATAACATCTAAACATTCAGCTTGACAGAGATCCATCAATTGCTGTTCCATCACCGTGACTCACGCTCGACAGAGTAATCAATATTCCTTGCCCAGTCGCCGTGATCCACGCTAGACAGGGAGTTTGTTTATCATCATCATGCCATGGCCTGCATTTTTTATAGAGAATTTGTTGCAGGGTTTTCTAGCACTTCTCTATGGTTACACTAAGATTTTAATAATTTTTTTCCATAGAGTCTCTCTGAATTTTACTTCTACTAGACTGGTATGGTCAACAAGGTTTGGGAATATATGCAATAATGGTAAATAGAATAGTTCCGAGCTTTTCTTAGATGCTCTAAAAGTATATGTGAAATGAAAAAGGAAATGGGCAGCGACGGTTTACACTTGATTTCTAAGTGGGTTTTTGTGCTACACCCTGACGCACACGCCGATGCTAGACAATCAAATAATAAACTTTGGACAAACTACCATTGAATAAGTTGAATGGCAAACAACTGGCATTTCGTCCATTGATCACGCTTAGGCTAGTAAATTCATATTAAATCTAAAACAAAGTGCCATTAATCAAATCAAAAGGTGAGTAAACTAGATTGCAATCTCTGATCACGCTTTATGTCAATAGACAGTCATTCAAGAAACACGCTACCTTTAATCATTTCGAACCCTGATTCTTGCCTTTGCAAACAACATATTTAAAAATTAATTTGAACAACTATTATAAACGAATCAAATCCCAGGTTAATGTAATGTCCCAAAATTACGGGAATAAAAGTTGGATTAGAGATGATGATTGTAAAATTAACTTCAGCATTGATAAAAGAATAATAAACCTACTGGTATTTGTTTGCGGTACTTAAGAGTTTCAATAATTTATAAGTATCATAGTCTTACTGGTTTGGTGATATGTGAGTTCTGCAGAAGCGATGGGTAGAGTACGGTAATTTTCCGCATTTATATTAAGAACACTTCCTTAGTGTTTTTAAGAAGTCATGTATATGATTTATAAAAGTCTAAATGTCATCTTCAAGCGAGATGGACTCTTGATGAAGAAGGTTTAAGGCCCATGATGGAACACTGGTATATCGACGGAAAAAGTACCCGGGTAGAGTTGCCGAGAGGTAAGGTGTAAGCAATGGGAAGAATCTGACTTACTTACCGAGTTTTGCTAATGCATTCTATTTGCACTCTATTTGCAGGTATACCTATGAGGAAATCTACTTCGGGTGTCTACCTGGAAACCCCAACAGTTAATGAAGCCTAAAGATTATAATAGTTGGAGTGTTGGCACATTTGCATTACTTGTTGGTGCCATGAAATACGTGTTGGTACTTTACAACAATGGTTGGACTTTGCAAAACTTGATGGTATGTGGTAACATTTATTGGACAACACCTTGTTCAAACAACGACTTCCCACTATAGGGAGTAGGGTCGTGTATTGAAATATGTTGGGGTTGGTGGTAACATTAAATGCAGGTCTACGATGTCACATGGCCCTTCCCTTGGGTTTTACACCATCGAATTCTCATTTTCGCATTTCACTTGGGTTATGGCGAATGCTTGTTGAGTCTGAGGAGTCTATGCTCAGACCCGAGCTTTGCTTGTGGTCTTATCTCTCGTTGGTTGCTTGATTGAAGGTGCAGAGGGGAAAGAAAATGAATGCTACAGGTAAAATGCCCATGTCTTGAATTCGAGCTCATTCAGTAATGATTTTAATCGACATCTACCTCAATATTTAACTTCGTTGTGGTGTCTTCGTGGCAGGTTAGAAATGTTCTGCTATGCTTGGACTGCTACCAGGTTTCCAGTGAGAGTGGTATTTGAATGACTTGGGAGAGGTTAAGTTCAGGTTTCCCAAACCCTTACTCCTGCCTCTCGTACCTCTAGATGGTGTAATTTTTTTCTATTTGGGATTCGTGTTTTTCTATTGATTTCTGTAATGTTTTGGGAAATCCCAAGAGGGTCTCCTTTGGTTGGACCTGTTAATGTATGAGTCTAATGTAATGGCCAGGAGTATCCCTGTGGAATTTTGACTATAATGTGTCGTTTTAAGTCACTGGTACTGAAGGGGTTTCTACGCTTGTGTAGAAGGAGATACTGTCACATGTGTAAATTTGGGGATTTTGGACACTCATATAGTGACTTGCGTTTATATGTTGATATGTATTTGAATGGAATGTGCAAATATTAAATCTCTACATTTTTATTCTTGAGATTATGTGGTTAAAGTGCCTGAATCCTCTATATAGTTATCGTTTTCAATTTCTAAAGGTTGTCAGTTGAAACATCTTAGTTCTTCTATTCTTCGTATTGTTTGACTGTTTATTTAAGAATGCGTTAGTAGGAATAATCCTAACCTTTATGTTGGTGTCTCTATGTGCGTGAGGAAAATTTGTCTAGGGTTCTTCCTGCTGCATTTTCTGATGATTGAAATAAAATGGATAGGGATCAAATGGACCTTTGCATAATTCGCTATACGAATCTCAGTCTGTTTTAATGCTACGTTTTGATTTCTATGAAAATGTATGTGGTGTCCAGGTTTTCCTTCTACATGTAGCGTCATTGTCCTAATTCTTTAAACAGTTGATTGGGTATTTGGAATGGCCTCCTAGATTCCTATGATAAAGATGAAGCCTCTGTCCAAGTTCTAGTTTGTGTAAAAAGATGAACCTATAACTTTTTAAAACTATAAATGACGCGTTTTGGATTTGCAAGCGTACTAATGAAAATATAATGGGTTTCGATCCTTGTTTTGTGTTTGTTTTAAATGAGCGGTTGTGATGATGCTAAAAGTTATCATATATATTTGTTAATAGTAGATTAGGATTCTACATGTTAATACTATCCTGAGTCTAAAGGGTTTGACTTGATGGTTGAAAAACATAGCTAAGGGTGTCGTTGATGTTTGAAAAGATTGGAAAACATATAAGCTTCTTTTACCATTGAGAACAGTGAATGATATGATTTCTAAGGAAATAATATGGGAATGTAAATTCTATTTAAAATGATAGATCTCTAACATTATTATGTTTATCTTCCTAAATTATTCTAAAAGAACTTAACATAACTAAAAAACATGAATATAATACTGGCAGCGTTCTACTTAAACAATGCTGCCAGGAAGAGGAAACTACTCTGATGTTTAGATTGATAGAACAAAGATTCTAGATTTTAAGATTTGCATGGATGTCTAGCACAGGCTAGTTTGACTAGACCTGCAGACATTCTGCGGGTTTTTAAATTATAAATTTTCTGAGGTTAATAACATTTATAGGCATGCAGCTCTATCTTTAAAAAAATGGATTTAACCTGGGAGCCTATTCCCTAAAGATCCTTGCTTCATGAGAGAAGTAATGTTGTAAATATTTAGGGAAATCAATACTGTAATAACAAAACCTAATTAAAATTCCTAGCTTCCAACATAATTGGAAATAGTTGGTTTAATAATTCATACCTGATTGACTTGTGGCTTACTCCTCTCTTGTAGTAACCTGCACACTCAAACAATAATTAGTGGGAAAAATTGGTGTGCTTAGCTAGCCTGTTAGAATGATCCCCTTAACTGGATAGCTTTGGGACTACCATGTTCCTCCAAACCATGATCCTACAACCGTTCCTGGTTTTGTATGGATCCCCCTGAGCTGTATTCCAACATGCAAAAGAGATAGAGGTCTTAGGGTTACTATTGGTTCATATATGAAATTATATAAGGCTGCTTTAGTTTCTTGGAGCAGAAGACTTCTCTCTGATTACCATAAGAGAATGATAATGAAAAAGATAGATGATCCCCCAAAACATAGGATCTGCCGTCTTTAAGTAGGGGAGTCTTGAATCATGACTGTTGGAAAATTAGTTTCTTTAAATTAAATAAATAATATTTAAAAGATATTATTTAATACATATCTAGTCTTTTGCACTAAGACTTTTTCAATGGTTTAATCTATAAGTGATTTCTAATTTAATCTCTTCATAATAATTATGATAACAATACTTATAATAATACTATTTCTAACCTATGTATTAATACATTAGTAATACTATTTATAAATGTGTCTTCCCACTAAATATTAATACTTTATTAATACTATTAAATCATGTGGCATCCCACTATGCATAAACTATATGCAATAATGTCTTCTATAAATAATTAATCACATCATTATTTACTAAATATTCTTCATAATAATATTAACTCTTGTATCTTTACATGATACTTACTTTTAACAAATTAAGGGTAAGGTCCACTTCTTTAGACAGTCTTTCGGTAAGCTAGGGTAGGAAGCTCTAGTCTCTCTCTTTGCATGTCGGATTCCCTCGTTTAACAAGGTAGTTCCTGCAGTATTAGATGATAGATAAAAGATGAATCATTTAATCAAATTAAATAAATGTAATGAAAGTAGAAGCGCTATTCGGAGTCTTTTCCGACTCAACACTTTGAGATCTAGTAACCCCGAGTGCTCTTCACAGCCTTTTAACTCAACACTCTCACATGGGCGTTACACTAGTCCAATACCGGAGCCTCTGCTCAACACTAGTGCTAGAATGTGGTTGTGAGGCAGATCTAGAATATTTAAGTTGCCTTGGATACGGTATTCGTTTATCAAGCTTGGAGTGCTCCAGGGATTAGGCCCAACACTCAATGTACCTCAGGGCCTACTCCTAGTACATAAACATTCTTCTAGGTACATCGGGGCTTATGCCTAGTAAGTAGGTTATATGTTTGTTTCTATGTCCACGCTCAACACACTCATAAGTCAAATCATGTAAAATGATAGCTCTTCACAATAAGTAACAAAAGATCTTCTCAGTATATTAGGGTTTCTACCCATATCAAAGCTGAAGAACATCATTAAAACATTGGGGCCTTCTCGCCCAGTATACACTCAAATAAAGAAGTCAGTCAGGGTCCATGCCGGATATGTCAAGATATAAAAGAATAAATAATAGGTGCTAGGGCTCATGCCCAATACTCAAAATAAAACATAGGTGCTGGGGTCGTGGCCAAATATAACAACAAAAATAGTTAGTCCAAAATTCAGGAAATTACATCCCTCCCGCTTAGAAACAACATCGTCCCGATGTTTCGAGGAACTAGTAATGAGGTCATGAAACAAGGCAGGGTATGCCTATTTCATGGTGGTCTCATTCTCCTAAGTAGCCTCATCTGGTCCAAAGTGTCTCCATTGCACTTTTAGCTAAGTAATGGTCCTCCTCCTAAGCTGCACCTCTCTTTTGTCCAGAATGTGGAGTGGTTCTGGCATGAACTCCCCTTCGGACTCCACCTGTAATAAGGACCAATCAATAACATGTTTAGTATCGTATACATATTAATTTAATAATGAAGGATGAAAAACATTATGAACCTTTATATGTGCTGGTAAGGCTAACTCATAAGCCACCGGGCCCTTCTTGGCCAATATTTCAAAATGTCCATAAAATCTTGGGGCTAGTTTCTCGCAATGTCCTAAGCTTAACGAGCTTCATTTTGCCTTTATTTTTAGAAACACGTGTTCACCGACTTGGTAGTCTTTGTATTTTCTTTTCTTGTCCGCATAACTCTTTTGGAAGTCTTGTGCTTATTTCAAGTTCAGTTGTACCTTGGATACTAGTTGTTCCAAGTCTTTTAGTAGGTCAGACCCTAACATAAGTCTATCTACTGGACTATCCCAAGTCATGGGTGTCCGACATTTCTTGCCGTAGAGTACCTCAAAAGGACTCATTTTGGCCGAGGTTTGATAACCGTTGTTGTATGCAAACTCTGCGATGTGCAAATAATCATCCCACTTGGTGGGGTTGTTCATGACATACATCCTGAACATGTCCTCGAGGATCTGGTTTACTCGTTATGTTTGTCCATCGGTCTGGGGATGGTATGCGGTACTGAATTGTAACTGGGTCTCCAAACCAGAGAGCAATGCTCTCCAGAAGTTGCCAGTGAACTTCGTGTCTTGATCGAAAATGATAGCCTTGGGTATCCCATGCAATCGAAAGATCTCCTTTAAGAAAATTTCTGTGATGTGAACTGCCTTGTAGGTATATTTTACCAAATTGAAGTGAGTTGCTTTAGACAGCTTGTCTACCACTACAAAGATGGAGTTGTTCAGTTTCTTACTCTTGGGTAAGCCTGTAATGAAGTCCATACTTATTACCTCCCATTTCCATTCTGGAATGGGTAGAGGTTGAATTAATACGGAGTGGTGTTGGTGTTCTGCTTTGACTAGTTGAAACTCCTGAAATTTCGTGATGAACATGGCGATCTCAGCTTTCAACTTAGGCCAAAAGTAATGTTTCTTTACTACCGATATCATCTTTTGATATCTGGGATGCCCTGAATAGGGTTTCTGGTGAATCTCGGTGAGAATGTTTGATCTAATGTCTCCACTTTCCAGGAATTAGAGTCTTTCTTTCGACCATAGTAGTCCTGACTCGTCTATCTTATATTCCTTTTGTTGCTGGAATAATCTGTCTTCTTGGATATTTGCAAGGATTTCTGTGTAGTAACGGTCACTCTTACATGTCTTTAGAATCTTGTGGTGTAATTCTGAGTGGGTTTGACTCACCATGACTTCGTAAAGCATATGTGCTCAACAAATCAAGGCATCCGCAATCTTGTTTTTCTTGCCTTTTATATGCTTTAGTTCGAAATGGTATTCACTAAGAAACGCTAACCACCTGGCTTGCCTGGCATTTAGGTCGGGTTGGTCTAAAAGGTATTTCAAGCTCATGTTATCAGTCATCAAAAGGATTTTCTTTCCCATGAGATAATGTCGCCACATCTTCATAGCATGGATGATGGAGGCTAGTTCGAGGTCATGCGTAGGGTAGTTCTGCCCATGCTCTTTTAATTTCCTCGATTTGTAGCATATGGAAAAATTGTCTTGCATAAGGACTCCCCCAAGTCCTTCCTTGCTTGCATCTATGCAAACGATGAAGTCCCCATTGGGATCCACAATACACAGAATCGGTGCACTAATCAGTAGTTGCTTTAGCTTTTGAAAGGTTCAGTCCAGATAAACTTGTTTTCCTTCTTTTGCAAGGCAGTCATGGGACATGCAATCCGTGAGAAGTTTTTAATGAACTTCCGGTAGTAACCGACTAAACCTAAAAATGATCTTATATCGAATACGCACATAGGTGTGGGCCATTCCTTGATAGCTTTGACATTTTCGGGGTCGACGGCTATTCCCTTCTCGAAAATGATATGTCCTATGTATTGAATCTGGGGTTTATAGAAATCACACTTACTAATCTTAGCATACAGTTGGTGTTCTCGTAGTATACGTAGAACAATTTGAAGATGTTCCTCATGTTCTACTTCATTATTGGAGTAGATCAATATGTCGTTCGTCAATGAAGACTAGAACGAACTTATCAAGGTATTTACTAAAGATGTTGTTCATCATGCACAAAAAGTTGGCTGGTGTGTTCATCAACCCAAAAGCCATCACTACGAACTCGTAGTGGCTGTAACGGGTTTGAAATGTGGTTTTGTTGATATCCTCATCACGGATCCTCACCTGAATGGTATCCAGATCGCAGGTCGATCTTTGAGAATATCTTCGCTCCTCTGACTTGGTCAAACAAGTCGTCGATCCTAGGGAGTGGGTAGCAGTTCTTAATGGTCATTTTGTTGAGTTGGCGGTAATCGATGCACATCCTTATCGTTTCGTCTTTCTTTATGACGAAGAGTATCGATGCGCCCCAAGGGAACACACTTGGTCAAATGTACCCTTTTTATATTAACTCTTCTAACTGAAGCTTGAGCTCCACCAATTCTGGTGTGCTCATGCAGTATGAGGCTTTAGAAGCTGGCACTGACCCAGGTGTTAGTTTGATGGAAAAGTCTAAGTCTCGTTTGGGTGGTAATCCCGGTATTTCTTCGAGAAATACATTTTTGAACTCCACGAGGACTGGGAAGTCTTCGAGATTTTGTTCCCTATCAGTTTCTATGTTTTGGATATTGACGGCAAAGAGTTTGCAACCCTCTCAGATACATTTTTTTGCTTGTATGGCAGATATCTGTCGTAATGACACATTTTTAGGGATACCCTGAATCGTCTTCTGATTTCCTTGGTCATCGCTGTAGAGTAAGGATTTGTTTAAGCAGTCCAGTAGGACATGGTGTTCTTCTAACCAGTCCATGTCGATGAGTACATCGTACGACCCTAGGGGTAGAATGTTTCATTCTAACCTAGTTAGTAAATCATTTAAGTTTATCTCACAAGTTTTAACTAACTCGGAGACCTTTCATTTGGTACTGGTGGCTATTTTTACCAGCCACGGTCTCTCTTGATGCTATTGGTTCACCTTACAAGTGTCTACTATCTTACGGGATATGTAACTTTGGCATGCATCAGGGTCTACTAAAACTGAAATGGTTGTGTTTGAGATCTTATCCTCAATTTCAACCATAGTGGCCTGGTGATCCACCTATCAGCCATCAAGAGCGGCATAAATACTGGGGGTCTTTGCCATGTCTCCTACAGTAGGTTTTGCTTGGACATTGTGTAAAACTCCATCCATTTTGTTGGGGTAGTCTCTGTAGTAGTGGGGCCCTTGGCATTTACAACAAGAAATAGTTGGTGGGATATCTTTTTCCCCTTTGTTGAAAGTTGGGCTGTTGACAGGTGGTGGGGGTGCACATGGTCGTGCTTGTGGTTGGTTGAAGCCTCTATTGGGCGGAAAACTGTTGTTATGTTTATGGTAAGGTGGAGGTCTAAAATTTGGTCTGCGGTTGTCCAAGAAGGTTCTAAACATATTTCTGTTTCTATTGATGTTGTCATTCCTTGGATGTCCGTGTTCATAACATAGTCTTGCTTTATGTAAGGTCACATCAAGGGTTTTGGGCATGTCAAACTCTATCTTTTCTTTAAATTTTGGTTGCAGCTCTCCCAAGAACTGTTGTATTCTGACCTTTTCATCTTTGATGTATGGAACATAGTGCAGCAAGTCTAAAAATCTATTTATGAATGCCTCCATGGTGAGGGAACTCATTTTCAACTCATGAAATTCCTTAATTTTCTTGTCAAATAATCTTTTAGACATATATTTGTCCTGAAATATTTTGCTGAAAGTATCCCATGTTATGTCTCTCAATTCTTTCCCTTTGGTGTGTTTCAAGTCCCACCACCATCTGGTTGCTTTACCATTCAGGTTGTATATGGCTAGTCGGGCTTGCATTTCACTGGATTAATTATGAACTTTAAAGTACCTATTCATTCCTAGCAGTCACTCCTCGGCCTTCTCCCCGGAGTTAATCTCTCTGTCATACGTTGGGGCTCTTATCTTTTTGGATTCCCCTTGTAAACTATCGTCACTTTTCCTCCTTTTCTTGTAAGGAGGTGGTGAACCTTTATCGTTGGAAGAGCTCTTACAGTCCTTCCCCATTGATTCAGGTATGTGTTCTCCCTGCTCTTCTCCCTTAGGACTGATAGTCCTTTTTGTGTGATTGTTTCCCTTTTTAAAAGTGTTGACTGAGAGTGTGGGTTGTCCGTGGGGTTTTTCCCCTGCCAAGCTTTCAAGTAAAGCTTCATTTATAGCTTGCTGCTCTCTTCTTTCTTGCATGTTAGCATCTCTGAAACTTTGGAATTTTGCTTGCATATTTTGCATGGATTTCATCAAATATGAGTTTAGTTCCACCACCACCTCTTTCTCTCGTGGTGGTGAGTTCATATTTCCGTGTATACTGCTGCCTTGTTCTGCATTCATTTTCAGACAATGTATGTACCTAAAATTTTATATAAGTATAAAGAGCACAAACATATGTTAGGTTATTTTAACACAAAACAAAATAAAATTTAAATGTATGTTTTTGTTTACTAATTATCGGCAGCGGATGTTCTATTTATAATGATCCCAATAGGTCACATAGTTTTTGTAACTGAGCTCTGATACCACTTGTAATATCTCAAAATAGTAAAAATTTAAAATTTTCACACTACGACAATAAAAGCTGGATTAGAGATGATGATTGTAAAATTAACTTCAGCACTGATAAAAGAATAAGAAACGTACTGGAATTTGTTTGTGGTATTTAAGAGTTTCAATAATTTCTAAGTATCATAGTCTTACTGGTTTGGTGATCTCTTAGTTCTGCGGAAGTGATGGGTAGAGTAAGGTAATTTGCCGCACTTATATTTAGAACACTTCCTTACTGCTTTTAAGAAGTCATGTATATGATTTATAAAAGTCTAAATGTCATCTTCAGGCGAGATGGACCCTTGATGAAGAAGGTTTAAGGCCCATGATGGAACACTGGTATTTCGACGGAAAAAGTACCCCGACAGAGCTGCCGAGACGTAAGGTGTAAGGAATAAGAAGAATCTGACTTACTTAGCAAGTTTCACTAATGCATTCTATTTCTACTCTATTTGCAGGTGTACCTATGAGGACATCTACTTAGGGTGTCTACTTCGAAACCCTAACAGTTAATTAAGCCTAAAGATTATAATAGTTGGAATGTTGGCACATTTGCATTACTTGTTGATGCCATGAAATACTTGTTGGTACTTTACAACAATGGTTGGACTTTGCAAAACTTGATGGTATGTGGTAACATTTATTGGACAACACCTTATTCAAACAACGACTTCCCACTATAGGGAGTAGGGTCGTGTATTGAAATATGTTGGGGTCGGTGGTAACATTAAATGTAGGTCTACGATGTCACATGGCCCTCTTGCCAGCTATGCGTGGGGTTTTCCCTTGGGTTTTACACCATCGAATTCTCATTTTTGCGTTTCACTTGAGTTATGGCGAATGCTTGTTGAGTCTGAGGAGTCTGTGCTCAGACCCGAGCCTTGTTCGTGGTCTTAGCTCTCGTTGGTTGCTTGATTAAAGGTGAGAAGGGGAAAGAAAATGAATCCTACAGGTAAAATTCCCATGTCTTGAATTCGAGCTCATTCAGTAATGATTTTAATCAGCATCTACCTCAATCTTTAACCTCATTGTGGTGTCTTCGTGGCAGGTTAAAAATGTTCTTCTATGCTTGGACTGCTACCAGGTTTCCAGCCACTATGGTATTTGAATGACTTGGGAGAAGGTAAGTTCAGGTTTCCCAAACCCTTACTCTTGGCTCTCGTATCTCTAGATGGTGTAAAGTTTTTCTATTTGGGATTCATGTTTGTCTATTGGCTTTCTACAATGTTTTGGGAAATCCCAAGAGGGTCGCCCTTGGCTGGACCTGTTAATGTATGAGTTTGATGTAATGGCCGGGGGTATCCCTATGGAATTTTGACTATAATGTGTCATTTTAAGTAACTGGTACTGAAGGGGTTTCTACGCTTGTGTAGAAGGAGATAGTGTCACATGTGTAAATTTGGGGATTTTGGACACTCATATAGTGACCTGCATTTATTTGTTGATATGTATTTGAATGCAATGTGCAAATATTAAATCTTAACATTTTTATGCTTGAGCATATGTGGTTAAAGTGGCTGAATCCTCGGTGTGGTTATTTTTTTCCATTTCTGAAGGTCATCGGTTGAAACATCTTAGTTCTGCTGTTCTTTGTATTGTTTTATTGTTTATTTAAGAATGTGTTGGTAGGAATAATCGTAACCCTTATGTTGGTGTCTCTATGTTCCTGAGGACAAATTGTCTAGGGTTCCCACTGTTGTGTTTTATGATGATTTAAATAAAATAGATAGGGATCAAATGGACCTCTGCATAATTCGCTATATGAATCTCAGTCTGTTTTAATGCTGCATTTTGATTTCATTGGAAATGTATGTGGTGTCCAGGTTTTCCTTTGGCATGTAGTGTCGTTGTCCTAATTCTTTAAACGGTTGATTGGGTATTTGGAATGGCCTCCTCGATTTGTATGATAAAGATGAAGCCTCTGTCCAAATTCTAGTTTGTGTAAAAATATGAAACTGTAACATTTTAAAACTATGAATGATGCATTTTGGATTTGCAAGCGTACTAATGAAAAGATAATGCGTTTCGATCCTTGTTCTGCGTTTGTTTTTAATGAGCGGCTGTGTTGATGCTAAAAGATATCATATATATTGGTTAATAGTAGATTAGGGTTCTACATGTTAATTATATGCTGAGTCTAAAGGGTTTTACTTGATGGTTGAAAAGCATAGCTAAGGGTGTTGTTGATGTTTGAAATGTTTGGAAAACATATAAGTTGCTTTTACTATTGAGAACAGTGAATGATATGATTTCTAAGGAAATAATATGGGAATGTAAATTCTATTTAAAATGATAGATCTCTAACATGATTACGTTTATCTCCATAAATTATTCTAAAAGAACTTAACAGATCTGAAAAACATGAATATAATACTGGCGGCGTTCTACTTAAACAATGCCGCCAGGAAGAGGAAAATACTCTGATGGTTAGATTGATAGAACAAAGATTATAGGTTTTAAGATTTGCATGGATGTCTAGCACAGGCTAGTTTGACTAGACCTGCAGACATTCTGCTGGTTTCTAAATTATAAATTTTTTGAGGTTAATAACATTTTTGGGCATGCAACTCTATCTTTAAAAAAATGGATTTAACCTAGGAGCCTATGCCCTAAAGACCCTTTCTCTATGAGAGAAGTAATGTTGTAAATATTTAGGGAAATAAATAGTGTAATAACAAAACCTAATTAAAATGCCTAGTTTCCAACATAACTGGAAATAGTTGGTTTAATAATTCATACCTGATTGACTTGTGGCTTGCTCCTCTCCTGTAGTAACCTGCACACTCAAACAATAATTAGTGGAAAAAAATGTTGTGCTTAGCTGACCTGTTAGAATGATCCCCTTAACCAGATAAATTTTGGACTACCATGTTGCTCCCAACCATGATCCTACAACCGTTTTTGGTTCTGTATGGATCCCCCCGAGCTCGATTCCAGCATGCAAAAGAGATAGAGGTCATAGGGTTACTGTTGGTTCAGATCTGAAATCATATAAGGCTACTTTAGTTTCTTGGAGCAGAAGACTTCTCTCTGATTACCATAAGAGAATGTTAATGAAAACGATAGATGATCCCACAAAACTTGGGATCTTCCCTCTTTAAGTAGGGGAGTCTTGAATTATGACTGTTGGAAAATTAGTTTCTTTAAATTAAATAAATAATATTTAAAAGATATTATTTAATACATATCTAGTATTTTGCACTAAGACTTTTTCAATGGTTTAATCTATAAGTTATTTCTTATTTAAGCTCTTCATAATAATTATGATAACAATACTTATAATAATAATATTTCTAAACTAGGTATTAGTACATTAGTAATACTATTTATAAATGTGGTTGCCCATGAAATATTAATACTTTATTAACACTATTAAATAATGTGGCATCCCGCTATGCATAAACTATATGCAATAATGTCTTCTATAAATAATTAATCACATCATTATTTACTAAATGTTCTTAATAATAATATTAACTCTTGTATCTTTACATGATACTTAGTTTTAACAACTTAAGGGTAAGGTCCACTTCTTTCGATGGTCTTTCGGTAAGCTAGGGTAGGCAGCTCTAGTCTCTCTCTTTGCATGTCGGATTCCCTCGTTTAACATGGTAGTTCCCGCAATATTTGATGATGGATAAAAGATTAATCATTTAATCAAATTAAATAAATGTGATGAAAGTAAAAGTGCTATTCAGAGTCTTTCCCGACTCAACACTATGAGATCTAGTAACCCAGAGTGCTCTTCAAATCCTTTTAACTCAGCACTCTCACATGGGAATTACGCTAGTGCAATTCCAGAGCCTTTGTTCAACACTAGTACTAGAATGTGGTTGTGAGTCACATCTAGAATATTTAAGTTGCATCAGTTCCGGCATTCGTTTATCAAGCTTGGAGTGCTCTAGGGCTTAGGCCCAACACTCAATGTCAAGTACATAAACATTCTTCTAGGTACATCGGGGCTTATGCCCAGTACGTAGGTTATATGTGTGTTTCTGAGTCCACTCTCAACACACTCATAAGTCAAATCATGTAAAATCATAGCTCTTGCATAGTAAGTAAGAAAAGATCATCTCAGTATATTAGGGTTTGTACCCATATCAAAGTTGAAGAACATCACTAAAACATTGGGGCCTTCTCGCCCAGTATACACTCAAATAAAGAAGTCAGTCAAGTTCCATGCCCGATATGTCAATATATAAAAGAATAAATCGTAGGTGTTAGGGCTCATGCCCAATACTCAAAATAAAACATAGGTGCTGGGGCTATGGCCCAATATAACAACAAAAATAGTTAGTCCAAAATTCGGGATATTACAGTTAAGCTATAATTACTTTCACAGATCAACAATTACATAATCAAATAAAAGGTTAAATACTCGATCTAATATGAATTATAACAATTTACAATATAATATTTTCTACCAGATCAAGTAATTAAATTTATAAAGAACTCACAGTATATAGTCTAACTGTAGATATGAAAGGTTGGTAAAAGGACAAAATAACTCAGTGGAGTCACTCTTATAGTGAGATGGAAGTATCGATCCAACCGAGAGAAATACCATGCACCAGGCCACACTGCCAAATCACTAGACCATTGGAGCTAGGCTAATGGAGATTATGTGATCTATCCTAGGTCTGATCCATGGAATTATTAGGTGGCAGTTTAACAATTCTCTATCATAAAGGACTGTTAGTGAGGCACTCCATCGGCAGAGTCGACGGGGTACCAACTCCTAATCCCACGGTGACTCAGAAAGAAGGCTATGGATGGTAAGCATAGAGGATATAGAACACCGTCTTAGTGGCCAACAAGAAACCGCAAGACTAACCGGACCTGGAGGAGTTCGATCCAGTGCAGAGGTAGTGAAGGTAATAATGTATAGCACCGGGAGATGTGCTTGCACAATCGCAATGCTAGAAATTTATGAATAGAATTGCAACCAAAATGCTTGTTTGCACAGATAAAAAAGTGTTTGATTCCATATATGTCCTGGGTGTAAGATTACCTCAAATGAAAAAGTGAAGCGCTTAGAGATATATCATGAAAGGGGCATAGATATTTACTCTATATTGGGACGGTTCTAAGCAGAAGACCATCTAAATTAAAAGTAGACGCAGAAGTCCACCAGATCTGATTTGGAAGACAAATTGTTCAAAACAGAGGATTTCGAATTCCATGCAAAAATATTTTCAAGCAGATTTTTCCTGTCCCGTATGGATGCGTAGATCAAATAGAGCATTTTGGAGGTAATGGAAAAGTAAAATCTGGAAATAGATGATGATAGACAGTGATCCACACACTAAATTAATTTAGAATGTAACTCTTGAACGCGGGGCACAATATGATCTCGTGATTAACAATCGTGGCAATGAAATGTAAAGAAATAAACATACACAGACTCGCTCAGAAATTTAACACGAGTAATGAGAAAAGGGTCTCTTCTGGATCTAACATCCAATGATCTCCTCGATAGAATCAAGGATGCTACGGTATTCCCTGTATGAGGAGTTCATCATAGCATGATCATCAGCGGATTACAGTATCATTCCTAACTTAATTATTTAGATATATTGAAATTTTCCCTTATATGAGAAGATCAACAAGAGTATAAGTATAAAACTGATATATCTCGGGATGACAGAATACATTTTTTAGGATTTTTATATTCCAAGATATAGATCCCTATAAAAAAAATCTTCAGGTTACTATTTTTGGAACACTATACATCTGTCCATGATTAAGAACACCATCGACTATCACACGCTTGTAAATAAATAAGAAAATACCATAAGAGGCACACCTTGCCTCGATCAATAGAGATCGAGCACCATCAACTGTCATATGATGTCAATAAATAATGAAAATAACACAAGAATTAGATTTAGCATCAAATTAAAGAGATCAATCACATGGGATCTCAAATCACGGAGGTTTTATACACAGTAAAAGAAAATAAAGGGATAATCTTGGATCCCTTATTGCACAGGTTGTCGCAGATTCATACTGGTTATACCATGACTAAATGAAACGGGTGCAGGATTTTGCACAGAATGAAACTCTTTGTCCGAACGCTTTATTAGTTCGCACAACAATTTTCAATGATCGATGCAATAATATGTATAATAGAGCGAAGCGATCTTACAAAGAAAGGGAATTTTAATTTAAATGTTCAATTAGTCAAGTCAACAATTCTCCTATGTACACATTTTTCTTATATAGACCGCAACCATTCAGATACACTAGAATGAACTTATTGAAATGTACAGCTATTGCATAACAGAGTTATAAAATTTCAGATCTTAACTAATTTGAAATAAAGAGAGAAATCAGAGATAGTTAAACCTTTAAGTGAATAAAACCTGTATGATTAGTCGTTTCCAACCATTGGTGATAACTCCTCAAGAATTTTTCGTCGATCCCTCCAACCTTCAAGATTTACCGACGACCTCTGATAAAAAAATATGAGTATGGTGCCCTCAAGGCTTGACTCGCTCCGATACCAAATGTAGGATCCCTCCTTTAGGGTCCTCCTGAACTGAACTTGAAACCTTAACAACCTCATACAAATAGATTAGCTATCATAATTACTGGAAAATAAAATAAATTAAGTAAATAACTTAACAAAAATAAACAAAACCATAACTTGTCAACCGGATCCAGCTAGTCCATTTATGTCTGTGTCTTCTGTAGGATCTCTCCAACAAAGCTCGTTTAACCATTGGCGAAGAAACCGTTAGCCTCGCCACCCAACCATAGTCTCATGCTTTCAATCACATGGCCTCCCCCGAGCTTTGGGTCGTAAAGCTCACACACAATAATCAAGAAACTCAGCTTGGGATTCCCCCCCACCAAAATTTCCACCCAAACCCTCAAGAGAAGCAAGTCATAAACTAATCCAAAATTACGATAGCCATCCAGGAGTTGGGTGCTTTACCCATTCCCAATGCATTCCTTTTAAAGGAAAATTCCATGCGACGCATGTCGCTTCATGCATAAATATATATTTTATTAAATTTATAATTTAATAATACTCACCCATTCATGTGTCAGTTTCTCTAGGATATGCACCAAAATTCCTAGGTTTGCTCATGTTTGTCCCCAAGATATTTCACTTAACTCCTAGATTTGTGGTGTAGGTGGAGTTGACTAGGTGTCCATGCCTACGATTCCATTTTTCTCCTAAATAAATATTTTTAATATTTTTAAATAGTTAAAAGTATTCTTTTGATTTTACAAACGTCTTCGTAATCTTCTGTGACAATCACCCCTTTGCATTAATCTTTCATACGCAATACAAAATCATTACCAAGATCGATTTTACAAAAGTCTTCATAATCTTCTGTGGCAATCGTCCCTTTGCATTAATCTTTCATACGCAATACAAAATCATTTACAAACTATCAGTTTGTCTTCGGACTGTGAAGATCATCTCTGATGACACACAG
Organism: Larix kaempferi; assembly: GCA_027924585.1. NCBI lineage: Eukaryota > Viridiplantae > Streptophyta > Pinopsida > Pinales > Pinaceae > Larix > Larix kaempferi. The sequence continues at coordinate 17,730,000 of BSBM01000765.1, read as the reverse complement.
AAAACCAGACAGCTTTTGATCCCAGCTGGTCGCATAAAGCGTAGAGAGAGAGCATACACTACTGATCTCTTACAGACTCTTTACACTTGAGATATCTATTTTTCATATGCCAATTCACACTAGATGCAAGAATAGAGGATACACAGACCTCGACTCTAAAACTTGCATATCTCTTGACTTGCACACTTACGAATGTCTCAAAAGAGACCCAAAGGGCTTTATTTATACAAATTTGAACCGGTCACCTGGTGACCTCTGACTGACAACACACAATCAAAAGCAAATATTTGGGGTGGTGAGTGGGGACCACCGCTACCGTTATCTCGTCCCTTGAATGGTCTAGCAGACATGTGGGGACTCGAATAAAATACTTTCGACAGAATTTGACATACTGATAAAGGGACAAATGTCCGAAAAAATTAAACAATGTGGAACCTATAAAGGCGGTTCACCATGCCTTTCAATCATAGGGGTCCCACCCTTTAAGACAAATAAAAATTTCTCAGCCATCGCCGAGATCGACGCCACCACATGGGCGATTAAATGGATCCCCGTCAGAATCCGGTCCCCGCCAAAATACTCAGGTTCATTGTAGTGCCCCTAGACTACTGTAGACATTGAGAGCACCTACTGAGTCACCCGACTGTTTGAAACATTAATAAAATAACCCTATGATTTTATTTTGATTATATTTATGATTACGATTGATTGATATATGTGCATTTGGGTAGTTATTGTGAATAGACAAATTCATGTTGTTTAACGATTAAATTTGATATGAAAATTGTACACATGAATAATGCTTAACGACTAGCTGTATGGTGATTATGTATTTGGCGACGAAATGCATATTTGATAAGATGAATGAGCAGTTTGAATAAATCATAAATGTTTAACAATGCTAGAGTTAGAAACCAGATGATGATTGTTGAGAACAGTGCTACTGATAATTTGTTGTGAGAAGTGTGTGTAGAAACAAGTGAGACGGTTCACCAACGGACACACAAAGGAACATGGAGGGTCGTAGAGTACGGGTAAATCACACACAGGGGAAGCGACGACGATGTCAACTTCCGACAAGAATACCACGCATGAGAAGATAAGCATTGATCCGCTTGCTCAAGAGGAATGCGTGAGGGCGTACGAGGTGGGCCACGACGGAGCTGGTCACGTACGAGTTGAGGGGCGCGCAGTGAGAACGGACTCACTCCTCAGCGCCATTAGTCCCTAGATAGCATGTAGACGGAGGATGGATGGTAATGATTCCTAAAATCCCTACAAGAGTTCCCGCAAGTCAAAACGGAAAGATGGTGGCAGAAGGGCCCAACGATGCGGTACCCTGTCGAGAACGGAAAGAATGGACGCAAGGACCCAACGAGGTGGTACCATGCCAAGGAATGAAAACCATGGATGATTGGACCCGACGAAGTGGTGCCATGTCAGGGGATAAAAAAAAATTAAGGAACCAGGAGCCCAACGACGCGGCACCGTGATCCTAGTGAGTTTGATTGTTAAATTAAACTGCATAAAAACTTAGGAGAATAACTCTAGATTATTACTTAGCAAATGCATAACAATAACTTAGACATTTGCACATGAATAGTTTTTTTGTTAAGCATTTAAAATAATATAAATTATTATTTAGGAGCAAAATAGATTAGACACCTAGTCAACTAAAAGCTAGGAGTTGATTAAAATATCTGGGGGACAAACTAGAGCAAACTTAGGGATGTAGGTGCACTTCCCAGAGAAACTGACACTTGGATGGGTGAGTGTTTTAATTAAATAAATAATTAAAAATATTTATTTATGCATGAAGCGACATGTGTCGCAAGAGATTTCCCTTTATAAGGAAGGCTTAAGGAATGGGTAAAGGGCCCATAATTTGGACGATCGTCGTAATTTTCGAATGCTTCAAAGACTTGCTGCTATCTAAGGGTTTGGCCTAGAAATCCTGGTGGGAAGGGAAGCCCAAGCTGAATTTCTGGAATACTTGTGTGAGCTCTACGACCCAAAGCTCGGGGGAGGCCATGCGACTGAAAGCATGAGCCTATGGTTGGGTGGCGAAGCTAACGGTTGCTTCGCCAATGGTTAAACGAGCTTTGCTAGAGGGATGCTACGGAAGAAGAAGGCGACAATGGACTAACTGGATCGGGTTGACAGGTTAAGGTTTTGCTTATTTTGTTAAGTTATTCACGTTTTTTTTTATTTTATTTTTCCAATAACTATGATGGCTAATTTGTTTGTATGAAGTTGTTAAAGTTTCAAGTTCATTTCAATGGGACCCTAAATGAGGGTTCCTACATTTGGTATCAGAGCCGGTCGAGCCTTGAGGGCACCGGACTCATATTCTTCAGGGGTTTGCGGTAAAATCGTCAAAAGCTTGGATTGGACTCAGGCAATGACTACTTCGGTATCTCTTTCAAATCCTTGAATCGACCGCCGGATTAGGTTCAATGTTATTTAAGTATTGTATTTTGATTTAAATTAGAGAATCGTTCTTCTTCTTTTTTTTGTATGGTATGCCATTATTTCAATAACCCTGTTTGCATGCTTGCGTTTCCAGAATTATTATTTTAGAAGTTGATTGGGTATGGATCATGTAAACTCTGTCTACATCTTTTTGTGCTTTCAGAATGAATATATAACCCTGTTTGCACTCTTGTGTTCCCAAAATTGATTATTACTGCAGTAGGGTGAGATTATAGATTTATTTAAAAGTTTTGTTTTATTGCGATTACTATTCCAGAATGGATCAGTTTTGCAGTCAAATAAGATTATGGATTTATTTAAAAGATTATTTGTATTCTGAATGCGTTCCCAGAATCGATTAGTATTGCAGTCGAATGAGGTTTTAGATTTACTTATAAAATTTGTTCAATTCCCTTCCAGCGTTTACAGAATTCTTGAAAACTATTTTCTTTTTCTTTTTCTTTTACTTGACCTTCAATTCCGTATAGATCTAATTTGTTGGGCGTTTTCTGAATCGTTTAAAAATGGCTTGTAAATATCCTAAACAATCCGTGTTGATCTATAAACTCTCTGCGCTCTATCTTGAATTCAGAAGTACATTTTCCTTTCCCTGGCTTCACGATCCAATCTATAAATTGATCATTGATTTTTTTAAAAAAAATTCTGTGTGTTTAATTTCCGATTTGGAAGGGCGCCTTATGGCACTTCATCTATTTTTTTTAAAGTTCCTGTGTGTGCTCCCCGGAATTTGAAGGGCGTCCATATGGCATTTCGATTCCTTTTAAAATATCTGTGAGGTACTTCAAACCTAGATTGGCGTTCTCTAGATTTGCAGTTCGAATTATATCCTGATCTATTTTAAATCTCGGTGATCTATTCCAAATCTCGATGGGCGTTTTCCAGGTTTGTAACTCGAATTATATCTGGATCTATTTAAGTCTCCTCCAATATTTGTGGATTTCTGTAAATGCTTCAACTACCATCCGCCCGGATCTGGTATTGAGCCGATCCCTGTCTGTGGGTTGTCTCTGTTTTAATTGTTTATTTTTATTGATTGATGTTCCTATACATGGTTTTAAAACCAGAGATCTGAAGTTGAGGTCAATGGGTTCGAGCAGATCTATCTCCATCTCGTGAATACTCTGTTTTTAATAGTTTATTTCATTTGATTCTTGTATTATATATGGGTTAATACTAGAATCCAATACATGAAGTCAAAGTTAAGGGAGACGAGCGGATCTATTCCTGTCTCATGATTACTCTGTTTTTCATAAGTTATTTTCTTCATTGTTGTATTGTATATGTTTTAGAGAAAGAATCCGATTCATGGTATCAAATTTAACAGAGACGAACAGATCCACTTTTAATTTATTTAAATACTGTTTGCATTCCTCTTAGCGCCCCAGAATTATTTATCAAGGATCGATCTGGGAGACAGCGATCCAGGGTATGAATTGTCTTCCTATTATCATCCCTGAAATTTATAAATGTATCCGATCTCTGCACATCCAATAACAGGGCGTTTCCAGTCCTGTAATTACGAATTCAGATCCGATCTTGGCTTTTGATTTTATTAAATGGATGGTTCGTTTTAGAACTAAGAGTTTTCAAATCCGATCTTGGCTCTTAATTTGTATACCCATTTGTCTCTACAGAAACAATCTCTGTGGGGGTAACGCTTAGTGCACCAGCGCAGTCCTAGAACAGAGATCAACATTCTCTGCAGGGATCATGCCGATGGCGTTCCGTGTGGAAGCATCCTGCCTGTCTAAAGCACCCACATATACATATGCTGGCACAAAGTGTAAATCTCTGTATTTCTGCCCGAACAGTAATTCGTGAAATGCAATCTTTTCGCTTTATGTTGATTTTGTTCTCTGTACTTGATTTATGTGTATATGAACCGGCAGAGTAAATCCCCGGCCTTTCGTGTAAATATTGCCTTCACACCTATGTCTTCTGAGCGGTTCCCCCAGATCGTGGAAAGATCACTGCTCAGCGAAATCTAAGGCACTTGATTGAATGTTGTGCTGAATCGCCGCTTAGACAACTACCACTGCCACATTACAACAATATTTGATGACCTTTACACAGTAATGATTTTAGAAAGAAATCTGGGAAGCTAAAATTGAATGTCATATTTGCTTGACATGTGCTTTGTTAGTTGTCCATCGAATATTTGAATGCTGCATGAAATGCTGTATCAAAATCTTCAGAAAATATTGATCGCAGCCTAAAAATGTGGATCTATATCCATCTACTCACTGAAGAAGCTAAATTGGTTCTTTCTAGCTTTTGAATGTAGATACTCTGTTTGACAAACTGACCTGGAAACCTGGGATCGATTGCTTAATTTCTGCCTGAAGATCCTCACTGAATTGCTAAAAAAAAAAAAAAAATGGAAATAACTCAAACATTGCCTGAAGACCCAAAAATGATTTTCCAGCAGCTCACGCTTCTCCTCAAAATCTTGAGAAACAACCCGCCAATGCAACTTAATAAAACAATCATTGCAACAACAAAATGCCGAGAACTGTCAAAGGAGGAAATAAAAATGGCGATACAGAAACCAATGCCTGCATAGTTTGCTGGCAATCTCATTTGTATGGACGGAAATACAGTTGTGAATGGAAATAATATCTCAATCCAGCCTTGGAAAATGAAAAGCGGTGGCCGCATGATCATTAGATTCCATTATGCTTATTGAAAACCCCATAATTTATATGAACGAGCTGTTGATGAAAATGATATCTCAAAGCCACCTTGGAAAATCAAAACTGGTGGGCGTGGGCCAACCGAGCCAGGCCTGGACATGATGGCAAATTAAATTCCAATATCCATTTCATGTGCTGGAAAGGTAGAACATAACCAAGCCAATGGTAGTAAAACTCGGAGAGTTTTACTTTTATAATGAAGAGCTCTATTCATTTTGGAATAAAAGAATTAGGCAAAAGTTTGGTAAAATCCAGAACCATTATAATACTTCTTTTTAACTTAGATGGGTTTTGGAGGGATCTCTGCGAGTGTTATTCTTTTAGAAAAACAAGAAAAAGATAAACTTTTGGAATTTACTTAGGGTGAAATAGTAATGACTCGTATTGCAGGATTTTAGGGAATATGAATGGGTATGGGATGTAATATGAATGTTAGATTATGTTCTCCATTAAATAAAGTATTCATTTGCTATAAATTTATTTTCTATTCTTGTCATATTAAAAGAAAATAAATTATATTAGGTATATTGATAAATTATATTAGTTACATTGAAACATTAATTACTCTAGGGTCAAAATTCTCAAGGATTGGTTTAGGATATGTAAATGTTTATTCTTTTTAAATTTGGATATTTTTTATTTTTATATACAATAATTTTATATGTTTGTAGAATATGAAGGAATTGATAATTGTATTTATAGTTTCCTTTATATATAATTTTAAAGAGTACTTGTAAATATTTGAAGGGAAATTGTCAATTAGGGATATAAAAATATATGATAACTTAAATAAAAATGCATAGATTATGTATAAACTTAAGATAGTCTAACTATAGGAAGTTCTATGATTATTGAAAAGATAGTTATACTGTTTGTTAGTCAATTGATAAAACTATGTATATATATATATATATTGAAGAAACATATATGGATACAATAGCTTAAGTCAATGAAATGAATGTTATGATGTAGTTAATGATTAATAGTTACATATTTTTGTAAGAGGGAAGATTTTGAAAAGGGCTATTATATTTTGCATGTTTTAAATTATAATAATGATATATATATATATGTTTACATAAGAAAAGGATTTGGAGTTGGAAATTCTAGTGTCTTTAAATATTAAAAGAATTTTAGTTTAGATGTTAAAAGAAAAGGATTTTGTATTAAAAAGAAATGATATTCAAGAAAAGAATTTTCATTATGATTCAAATATGAAAGAAAAGGGTGCTCATAGTTGAATGTTACAAAGAAGTTTTATATTAAAAAGGACGAATGTTTATATTAAAAAGTTGAAATAAAAGAAGTGCCACATTTATACGTAGAAAGGAAGGTCCCTATTTTTATTTATTTTTTAAGTATTGAAATAAAATTGATATTGGATAACCCCCTTATACTTGAATTGTAATTCTCAAAATAATAGCAACACATAAGTGGATATGAGGCACATAAGGGATTTCAACGCTGTATATATAATTGGGATATAATTATTTCTAGAATTACAAGGTAAAGTTGTTAGTTGTGTTTAAAGGGGAAATGATTTACATTGTAATTGCATCACCATGTTAGTATAGATAGAAACATTTTTTGTCAATGCATGTGTGTTGCATGTACCAAATACTTGATGAGAAGGGTATACCTTGAACATAGTTGAAATAGTAAAGGATGAATAAAGAATTTATGGAGAATGAAAAATGGACAACTTTTGGCTATTTAACATGAAATGATGGTACTTGTCGAAGTCTTAACGAATTGTCGAGAGTGTAAGGAGGATTTCGAATTTAGGAAACAAGATATAAATGAGACTATGACGACCTGCACTGATGTGATGGGACAAGCCTACCGAAGTAGTCACATGATAACAGGGACGATGAAAAGATGAGGTAAGAACGTGATAAGCCCGTTGACCAGAATATGATGTTATTGATAAAGGGCCAGAAGGTAAATATTAACATATCGACTAAACCGCTAATTCCGGACGCTTGGAGCCTTGTCAAAATTATGAATCAATAATAGTAAAAACATTTAGTGCTTTGGATGTAGTCTTTTGGGAATTGAATTTTGGAATATTTGGTAACCTCTCTTGATTTGTTAACCTGTGATTATAACTTACCGTCATTATTTTACTAAATATCCTATGCCATTATCTTCTCGTCCTAGAAGAAAGGATAGCCAATGGATTTAAATCCTTGTTTGGATTTCTTATGCACAAATATGATTGGATAACTGTGGTGTGGCTTTTGATGCAATGTAACTAGTAGATAGATTGAATACCATGGATCTTCGTGAAGGAATAAGAGATATAGGAAATCTAGTTGGGACTCACAATTATTGAATGTATTACCAGATTGATATTTTACGAAATTACGATGAACATCCTGAGGATGGTATGGAACCATGTTGGATGAGAAGGAAAACTAGTGATTGAACCACTAATGCTTATGGTCATGATTGCTTGAGAAAAATAGAATAGAATGACCTCAAGATGAGAATAGAAATTAAGTAAAGCCTAGCATTGGAAGCATGAGAACAAAAATTAACTTCGGGACGAAGTTCTATTTAAGGGGGGGTGTATGTAATGCCCCTAGAATGACTGTGGACCTTAAGGGAACCTGTCAAGGAACCCGACTGAACAACTTCGATAATAGTGGTCTCTTGAGCCTTGTTTTATATGTGTGGAGTGGTATAATTGATTGATTACATCATGCTTAATGATTAGCCCTGTTTGATCAAGTCAAAGTGCAGTAGGACAGTTACAGTCCTAGCTCTACGATTTGGGAGGACGCAACTGAGATGTGTCATAACTTTCCATTTTTATTCTGAACTTCGGGACGAAGTTCTAAATAAGTAGGGGTGTATGTAGTGCCCCTAGACTACTGTAGACATTGAGAGCACCTATTGAGTCACCCGACTGTTTGAAACATTAATAAAATAACCCTATGATTTTATTTTGAGTATATTTATGATTACGATTGATTGATATATGTGCATTTGGGTAGTTATTGTGAATAGACAAATTCATGTTGTTTAACGATTAAATTTGATATGAAAATTGTACACATGAATAATGCTTAACGACTAGCTGTATGGTGATTATGTATTTGGCGACAAAATGCATATTTGATAAGATGAATGAGCAGTTTGAATAAATCATAAATGTTTAACAATGCTAGAGTTAGAAACCAGATGATGATTGTTGAGAACAGTGCTACTGATAATTTGTTGTGAGAAGTGTGTGTAGAAACAAGTGAGACGGTTCACCAACGGACACACAAAGGAACATGGAGGGTCGTAGAGTACGGGTAAATCACACACAGGGGAAGCGACGACGATGTCAACTTCCGACAAGAATACCACGCATGAGCAGATAAGCATTGATCCGCTTGCTCAAGAGGAATGCGTGAGGGCGTACGAGGTGGGCCACGACGGAGCTGGTCACGTACGAGTTGAGGGGCGCGCAGTGAGAACGGACTCACTCCTCAGCGCCATTAGTCCCTAGATAGCATGTAGACGGAGGATGGATGGTAACGATTCCTAAAATCCCTACAAGAGTTCCCGCAAGTCAAAACGGAAAGATGGTGGCAGAAGGGCCCAACGATGCAGTACCCTGTCGAGAACGGAAAGAATGGACGCAAGGACCCAACGAGGTGGTACCATGCCAAGGAATGAAAACCATGGATGATTGGACCCGACGGAGTGGTGCCATGTCAGGGGATAAAAAAAAATTAAGGAACCAGGAGCCCAACGACGCGGCACCGTGATCCTAGTGAGTTTGATTGTTAAATTAAACTGCATAAAAACTTAGGAGAATAACTCTAGATTATTACTTAGCAAATGCATAACAATAACTTAGACATTTGCACATGAATAGTTTTTTTGTTAAGCATTTAAAATAATATAAATTATTATTTAGGAGCAAAATAGATTAGACACCTAGTCAACTAAAAGCTAGGAGTTGATTAAAATATCTGGGGGACAAACTAGAGCAAACTTAGGGATGTAGGTGCACTTCCCAGAGAAACTGACACTTGGATGGGTGAGTGTTTTAATTAAATAAATAATTAAAAATATTTATTTATGCATGAAGTGACATGTGTCGCAAGAGATTTCCCTTTATAAGGAAGGCTTAAGGAATGGGTAAAGGGCCCATAATTTGGACGATCGTCGTAATTTTCGAATGCTTCAAAGACTTGCTGCTATCTAAGGGTTTGGCCTAGAAATCCTGGTGGGAAGGGAAGCCCAAGCTGAATTTCTGGAATACTTGTGTGAGCTCTACGACCCAAAGCTCGGGGGAGGCCATGCGACTGAAAGCATGAGCCTATGGTTGGGTGGCGAAGCTAACGGTTGCTTCGCCAATGGTTAAACGAGCTTTGCTGGAGGGATCCTACGGAAGAAGAAGGCGACAATGGACTAACTGGATCGGGTTGACAGGTTAAGGTTTTGCTTATTTTGTTAAGTTATTCACTTTTTTTTTTTTTTTTTTTTCCAATAACTATGATGGCTAATTTGTTTGTATGAAGTTGTTAAAGTTTCAGGTTCATTTCAATGGGACCCTAAATGAGGGTTCCTACATTCATTGGGTAAGGTATATGGATATAGATTATAGTCAAAGCATTGCTCAAAATCTGAACCAAACATAACTTTGTTATGTTCACACATGAATTCGCCTTGAAAAGTCGATTCAACTCTAAAATTCAGAGGAATCCATCTGGTGTGAACTTTGGAATCAATCCTATTGCCAGCTTGGTCCCTTTTGATAAACTTCTGAGTTGTGTACAGAGTGTGTTCAAGTGGTGAATAACGGCCCCCAATGTGTCATAACTTGAATTTTAACCACATCTGGTTCAGATCAACAACTTGCATATCATCCTGGAGGTGAAGAATAAAGTTGGCTCTTCTTTGGATCCAATATTTCCTTGGGAAGAATTTATTCAAAAGGGTTTCTATCCATCCTGACCATGTAGTGTTGAGCAGATTAGATGGATCTGCACAGATAACAATCGCTCTTTCTTCTCTGCAAAATTGAAGAATAAGGTTGTATGTTGTCCAGGTAAGATCACCATGTCCAATGTCAACATACCAAACTTCTTTTCCTTCTTCTTCATTACAATCTAGCCAAACTTCACGACAACCAATTAGTTTATCTTGTGCCTTTTCTAATCCAAGAAAGGCGTCTTTCTCCCATTTCTCCAAAATTTGGATTTTAAGTGGGGATTCTTGGATTTGTCTGATAAGCGTCAAAGAGACGAACTTTTCAGCTTCTATTCTGCTTGCATATTCCAAATATAGCTTGCGTTCTTCAGGTTTCACTGATTCATCCCAAGGCTTCAAGAACAACCCTGCCTGAGAATGGCTGAGAGGGGAAGGAAATGGTCTTGCAGGCCCTTTTCGTTTATCCTGCTACTGGGAGCTAGAGGCTCCTGTATGGAACGTATTTAGCTGGGGCAAAATTGGAGTATGTGGTTCTTCTCTGGTTAACATGTCAGCAACACAATTAAGATAACCAACTTTATATACAATATCAAAATCAAAATTTTGTAACCACAAAAACCGTTTTAAAATCCTAGAAATATTTTCGGCCATCAAATTTTCATTTTTAAATATCCCAGGCATTATTTTCAAATTAGTCCTAATCAATAACTTTACAGGTTTTAATTGACTATCTTTTTAACAACCAGAATTTCTTTATGACTAGAAGGATAATTATGTTTTGCAGATTTGAACGATCCTGAAGTGTAGCCACAAATTTCTTCTTTTCCATTATGTAATTCAATAAGAATCCCACCCCATGAATTAGCCGAAGCATGGACCTTGAGGGAGAGACAAAGTAGGGAGCTGTTGTACTTTAGTCTTTATCTTTTGGACTACTGCAGTCATTTCTTGAGACCATTTTGGAGTATTCTTTTTCAATCTTTTCTGAAGGATATGGATATCCTCAGCTTGTCCTTTATAGAATGGTCTGATATAATTTAGACTTCCCAGAAATCTCTTAATCTGTACTTTTTCTAGAATCTGATTTGGGAATTGGGAGAATACTTTCAAGACATAGTCTCGAAGAATTACTTGTCCTTTATTAATATTGAAACCGAGAAACTCAATTTAAATTTTTCCGATCTCCATCTTTCTCTTTGAGAGAACAAGACCATGTTTATAGACCAGATGATAAAATTCCTGCAAATGCTTTAAATGATCCTGCAAATTCTTGGAGCATATTAGTATATCATCAATGAAGACTAATGCCCATCCCTTTTCTATGAAAATATCTTCCATCCTCTTTTGAAATTCTGAAGGAGCATTGTTTATCCCAAAGGGTAAGACTTTCCACTGATATTGGCCATGAGGAACAACAAAGGCATTTTTAAATCTATCTTTAGCATCAATTCCAATCTAATAAAATCCAAATTTTAGATCGAACTTACTGAATGTAGAAAATCTAGCAATTCTTTGCAGAAGGATAGATTTATCAGGTAAAGGATACCTAACTTTTTGGAGTACTTCATTGAGAGGTTTCTAGTTTACAACCAATATGGGTTTTCCTCTTTTTATCTTTGAATGTTTATTGACAACAAAGCCTCTACAGGCCCAAGGACTCTTAGAGGGCTCAATCAATCCTTTTGAAAGCAACACTTTTATTTCATTGGCACAAAATTCCCTTTCAGAGGGAGACATCAGTCTAGCAGAGGCTTTCATGGATTTGTGTTTTACCAGAGGATCAAAGGGAAGGGAAGCAAAATATTTTTCTCTAGTCCAGAAAGCATTAGGGATTTCTGAAGTACAATCATTTTCTAATTTAGCAGAGATCTCGGCCAAGGCTATTTCCTTATGCATTTTTGCATAAGCAATGCATCTTTCCATTTTGAACAGTTCTCCAATGTTTGGCTTAAGGTCTGTTTTCTTAGCAGGTTTCTTGCATTTCGATTGAGATTCAAAGGATAGGGGATAGGAGATCGAATTTCCATTTATGGTGCAAGTAAACAAAATTTTCTTTGTATCCATAGTTATAGGGCTCACTCTATTAAAAAAATATGAACCTAGAATATAGTCATCTTTTATGCTATCTAATCTATTCAAAGATAAAGCATCTAGACAGCTACCTACTTGAATGGGGAAATCTGCTACTCTACTTGAAAGCTATATAGGGGTTCCTTCTATAGAAACTACATGATGTGAATGCTTTTCCTAATAAAATGAGGGCTTTGCACCACCTTTTGCTAGATTCATCTTACATCCCGAATCAATCATGCAATCCATATTATAAGATTTGAACTCTGGAAGACAAAACAAAACATTAATATACATTTTAGGACTTGTGAAAAGTCCTAAGGATGGTTCTGGAAACATTGTGAGACTATTATGGGAATCCTCATTATGCTCTGGGCTGTTTAAAGTTTCTTCATACTGCTTGCTCATTTCATCATCAGAAGACTGGTCTTTTTCCTGGATTGTTCCGTCAAGTAGTCCTTTTAAGTCTTCGATTTCCGTTACAAGCTTTCGAAGGGAACTCTGCTTTTCCTTGATTTGTAATCTGAGCAGATTTTCTTTGTCTTGTGTAAACTGTTGTCTATCCTTATGTTCTGCCGGATAGTGTTTGTATAAATCTGCAGGATTGTAGAATGCAAGGTTATTCTCTTCTGATTGATTTTTTCTTTCTTTTAGTAATGACAATAATATTTGCTTTTCTTCTCTTAATTCTCCTCTGAGAATATATTCAAAAACAAGAATTTCTGAGAGCTGCCGATTAATTGAAGCTAATCGCTGTTGAGGAGACGGTTTAGCTGAAGCTGAAAAACATAAAAAAAGAAAAATCAAAATCTAGAGGTCCTTCACACCCCCCTAAATTTGCTTCCGAAGCACAATCGGAGTCGGAGGAGGAAGAATCCGAACTGGAGGGAGCAAATTTATTTAATTGGATGGAAGAATCTGAATCAAAAGAATTCTCCTCAAAGAGAAATATAATTTCACCAGAAGGATATTGGTCGGATGTATAGGAGCAGAGATCCCACCAGGATGGATCTAGTTGGGTGAAAAATGCTACAAGCTTAGGCTTGGAATTATTTTGTGGACATTTACTTGCCCAATGCCCTTTCTTACTGCAAATGAAACAGTTTTCTTTGTCTGCTTGTTTAGACCTTTTACGGACAAAAGCTTTCTGATAAAAAGGGCGGAAAGATTTCTTATGATAAGGCTTATGATCCTTGTGCTTATAAGCTTTGGTAGGATGAAATCTAGGGGCGCTTGTATGGAATCCTTTATTTTTTGGTTTACAGTGGTAGGATTCTTTGTCGAAATGCCCTCGATTGTAAGCACCACATCCCCAATCTAGCATCTTTGCCACATCTCTACAAAAACTAGGGGAATACATGGATTGGTGCTTTTTAAAATCTAAACTAACTCTTTTTTCAAGGCAATGTTCTTACTAGGTTTCCATGATAAAAGCATGGAGATGGGATAATGAAATTCCTCGAAGTATTATTTTCTTATCTTTCAGAAATTGTTCCACGGCATCTAGAACATGACCAGCGAAACTCCGGAGATAGTGTTTCAAATACGCTGATTCACCAGACGATATAAGGAGATTTTGCATATAGCAGAAGTATTTCTCACTTTGACCTAAGTGACATATTCTAGAAGACATAAATAAAGAAGCTAAATGTTCGTAGTCCTCTTTATCATCAGGACCATAGAATTATTTTCCCAAGGCTTGCAGTATCAGCATTCAGAATTTCATCTTTTTCTTTTTGAGGTAGCCATTACCACCATTCATGGGCTAGGCCAGACAATTGAGCAATTACCTGTAAACTTAACTGTTGTCCATAGATATTAGTATCTTGGGTCTTTTTATAGAAAACCCATTGACCAAGAAGCTGAATGGCTGACTTAACTTCTGCCCTTGACTAACATTGAATATTCAGAACTGGTTGTTTAGGCATTTGTGACATAAAATTGTTCATTCCATTTATTCCAAAATGGAATTTGTGAGAAGGTGCAGAGGAGGCATCTTGCATATGGTTATCAAAAGTAGGAGGAGGGGGGCCTGGAAAAGAGGAAGACCCACTTTCCTGACTGATTCCGGAAGTGATTTGGGTATTCTCTTGTCTAGTGGGAAAATCCATCATAGCCAAATATTTCTCAGATAAAGCAGGGGGCATGCTATGAAATTAGGTGACTAGGCTATGAATTTCTTGGAATTCTTCCTCATCTTCACCAAAAGAAAACTTTGGTCTATCGTTCTCATCTTGGATACTCAGCAACCCAAAAGAGTAACTTTTCAAGTGTTGTCTCTGGCATCCTTTCATTGCAAGGGACATTGCTTCCTAGCTGACTGGAGCAGCTTTCTTTTTCAAATCTTGGGTGTTAGTTAACAATTTTCACAAGACATCCAGTCGTTTCTTAGTTTTAATATGAGTTGTTGAAATAGAAGACTTGATTTCTTTTGTATCATGCAACAGATGATCCAGAAGTTCAAGCTTAGTTTGGAGTAACGAAATTTTTTCATGCTCTTCTTTCATTATTTGCTTTAGCTGTATAATATCCATGGCTATATCATCCAAATTCTGTGTTGTGATATGATGTTGCAAATTTCCAAAATTTGCGAGTTTCATTTTGTCAGAGACAGTCTCTGTTTTTGCAAAGGATTTATATGGCATAAATTATTTCTTTGTCATGCCATCTGAGGAGAATTGTCTAAAGGGAACATCTGGAAGATTCCTTCCATGGATGAAAGACCTATCGCCCTTAGTAGAGATTACTTCCATTCCTGGGCCACTCCGAGTTAGAGAAGAGAACATGGAAAGAGAAGGAGTTTCTCTAGACTGATGATGTTGTAATTTCTGGAGTATCTTTTTGCAGGCCGGACAATCTGAATGTTGGCCTTTATGTTTAGTATCATAAACTCTAGTAAAGGAAGGCTGAACTGAGGAGGCACCGGGTTCAAACCTTGGTGACTGAGTGAAAATTTTTGCAGATGAGGTCCTGAGAAGAGGAGGAGTAAAACGAGGAGTAGGACGTCCTTCAGGGATTCGAAACGAGTGAGAGGATGTATCGAAAGTAATAGGGGTATTCACAAAAGATTCTATTTTTTGTACTTCATTTTCTTGGTTCCTTAGCTCTTTATATTTTCCTTCCCATTGTCTAGGGTAATTTATGCCTGTCCAGTCAAAAGTAACTGGCGTTGAGTTTTTAGACTTATCGGTTTCCACCACGCTTTGCAGGTGTGAGATCTGATGGACCTTAGACCAAAGGGGGGGGAGGGTATCATTGCCAAAGTGGACAAGAATACATGCTTTAAGCTGGATCGGTTTTGAGAAAGAATCCATTTTAAAACCACGAGGTAAAATATAGGCTTTAATGAGGTCATATATATATGGATCATCTAAACTAACAGAATATTTAGGAAAGATAAAGCCAAAACAAGGGACATTATGCAAAGGAGTGATAAAACCGCCAATAATAGCATCAAAGAAATCTATATGCCAGGTATCAATGGCAACACGTAAAGAGGAAACAGGTAAATAAGGTCGAACTGAAGGTCTAAGGCCTAGCTTGATAGCACGAACATCGGCATACTTATATCCTTGGGTTTTTGCCCAGTCTATCTAAGATTTATCTAACAAGTTAATATGCACAGGCACATCTTTATCAGTAAAAGAAACATCTACAGAACTGACTTTGATTTGAGTGTGAGTGTGGTATTTCCACCATGATAAATTGTAAACATCAGTGGGTAATATGGCGGGTAATTGCCAATTTACAGAAGGATTGAGATCTTGAATTTTTATGATGGATGAAGAGTTTGATGTGTCATTCTGGAGAGAAGATCGTCTGGCTGCTATGGATAACTCAGTGTCATTATCTATTTGACAGTCAAGGGTTTGGAGCGAAACGACATCCATTGAAGGGTCCATGGAACACTTACCTTTCTCGGGCAGTAAATGGATAAATTGCTCACGTGGGTTTCCTACAGACTCTCAAAGAGTTACAATAGGGATTATTGTGCCTAGTCCAATGGCTGTGGCCTCAAACAAACTCGGAACACCCTTTTATCCAACATAGAACCTTCTCTTATATAAATGGAAGCAGATTTAAGACTAGAACAGTGAATAAACAGCTTGTAAAATTAGAAAAGACGAATTATCCATAAATGAAAATGAAACTTACAACAAAAGCTAGTGGCTCTGATACTAGGGTACACCAAGATCGATTTTACAAACGTCTTTGTAATATTTGCATAAATAACCATTTCTAATATTTTAAATGCCAAAATATTCTTTATGTGCAAATGCATAAATAACAATTTCTAATGTTAAAAGTACTAAAAATGCATTTTCCTAAGTAAATGCTTTAGGTGCAATGTATAAGTTTTTAGGTCATTAAGTTAACAATCGTTTTTACTAGGATCCCGGTTCCATGCCATTGGGCCTCCTCGTTCCTTAATTCATTTCCCCGACATGGCACCATTTATTTGGGCCCGGTCATCAATCGTTTCCATTTCTCGGCAAGGTACCAAATCATCGATTCCTTGCGTCAACTCTTTCCTTTCTTGGCAGGGTACTGTATCGTCGAGCCCTTCTACCGCCATCCTTTAGTTTTGACTTGCGGGAACTTCATGTAGGTATTTCAGGAGTCATTACCTTCTATCCTCCATCTACACGCTATTAGGGACTAATGGCACTGAGGAGTGAGTCCATTTTCACTACGTGCCCTCGAACTCGTACGTGACTAACTCCTTTGTGGACCACCTCTTATGCCCTCACGCTTTCCTCTTAAGCAAGCGGATCAGTGCTTATCTGCTCACGCATGGTATTCCGTCGGAAGTCGACATCGTTGTCTCTCTTCCCATGTGTGATTTATCCATACTCTACGACCCTTCAATTCCCTTGTGTGTCCGTTGGTGAACCGTTTCACCTGCTACTACACACATTTCTCACAAACATATATTAGTAGTATTGTCCTCAATTATAATAATATGATTCATAAATCTTCTATTTCATTAATCATTTATAGTTTACTCATAACATTACTCATTCATCTAATCAGGAATGGATCTCGTCAATATTTACTTTCTTCGTTCTCATCACATAATCAATCATGCAGCTAGTCATTAAGCATCATTCACATGTACATTTTTCATAATCAAAGTTAATTGCTAAACAACATGTAATCATTCATTTACATAAACTATCTGGATACAAATATATCATTATTTTATTGATTTATAATCAGTCGTAGTCATGAATATACTCAATATAACATCAAGGGGTCGTTTCATTAAAGTTTTCAATCAGTCGGGTCACTCAATAGGTTCCCTCAAGGTCTGCAGTTGTCTAGGGGCACTACAAAATACTAGGCCTGAAGTGGCTCACTCGCGCAAATAAAAAATTTAGGACATAATTGAAAATCACTGATTTTATTTTATTTTGTTTTCATTTTCAGCATTTTATAAATTTAGACTGCAGGTATGGAAGCACCAAAAGAGTCGACTGAGGACAGGTCCCTTAATAATGAACAAGGACACATTAATTCAGAAAACTTATTTGTTGAATTGAATGATAATTCATCTGAATTATTAAGAACAGTAAATGATTTAAAATTGAGATAAAAACTGTTAAGGAAAAAAATGAATGAATCCTAAAAGCTCAAGAGGAGCTTAACCAAATCCTGCTGCATAATTTCCATAATAATGATAAAGATAAAGGAACAGAAAATAATGTTGAATATGGAACTATGTCCTACCAACGTAAGGATAAAAAGTTAAAATTGACTAATTATGATAGTAGTTCATCTTTCAAATTTTATGAAAAAACACGCAGGAAAAAGCACAAATATTCCAATGATAGTAGTAAAAGTGATTGCTACACTAAAAGGAAGAAGTACAAGCCATACGAAGAAATTTCTAGCGAGTTTAAAAAGATCAAAGCACCAAATTTTAAAGGAGAAATAGAAAAGAGTGAGACAGTTGAAGCATGGTTATCTGACATGAATAAGTACTTTCAAATTTACAACTACTCAAGTCATTTAAAAACTAAAATGACAATTTATAATCTGACGAGGAAGGCATACATCTGGTGGCAAGATCTGAAACCAGTAAAAGGCTTAAAGAGAAAAGTGTAAATTTGAGTAATTTTAAGAAATATTTTAAAAGAAATTTTCTGTCGGAACAATATTATGAGGAACGAGTTAAAGAATTTTATGAGTTAAATTTGGGTTCCATGGATATGAGGGAATTATGCAACAAGTTTTTAAATTTATTAAGGTATGTGCCTTACATCACTGAAGAAAATCCTAATGTACAGATATTTCTGAGTTGTTTTGCCTCTCATATAATGGACAAGATTGAGTACGATGGTCTTCGAACTCTTGAAGAGGCCATGAGAAAAGAAAATATCTATTATGAACAGAACAAGAAAAGAGAAGGCATACAAAACTGGAAAGCAAAAAGGCCTAATAATTTTGAACAAAGGAAGAAATAGTTTTATTTTAATCGCAACTTTGGAAATAATAACTCACGTACTTATTCTAGCAGAAAATTCCAAGGGAATAATTCAACAGGTAATACATAGTCAAAATTTACAGCTGCAAGAAACAGTGATTCACCTAAAAATTTCGTTAAAAACAATGAACATAAAGAACCTCTAAAATGTTGGGGCTATCAGGGACCTCACTATGCATCCAATTGCCCACTTAGAAAGAGGACTGTCAACAACATACACACAGTACAGAAGGAGACTACTGTTGGTGACCTAGCAAGGGAGATGCTCAGGATATATGCTGCTTTGGAAAACCGATAAGCTGATCATCAAACTTCAATGGTTTAAGTAGAAGGTATGCTGAAAAATAAACCCATTTATATTTTAATTGATCCAGGAGCAAGTCTTAGCTATGTGTCACCTAATTTAGTTAAATGTTGCAATATGGAAATAAACAAGTTTGATAAGGCATGGTTGATCCAACTAGCTACTAGAACTAAAAGAAGGGTGACTGATTATCTAAAAGAGTGTGAATTACTGATGAATCAGTTTATGACTCATGTTAAGCTGAATGTGTTACCTTTAGGTTCTTACAATGTTCTGATTGGAATGGATTGGTTGGAAAAGAATAGGGTAGTATTAAATTGCTTTGAAAAGACTTTTACTTACTTGAATGATGAATATGAAACTGTAACAATAAAAGAATTCATAGAAAGACTTATGTTAGACATATTTCTGTTTTGCAAGTTAAAAAGGATGTTTGTAAAGGGTGTAAGTTGTTTGCTGTAAATGTAATTAATGATAGAAAATCAACTAAGGAAGATAAGTTAAAGTTGGAAGACATACCCATTCTAAAGGAATTTTCTAATGTGTTCCCAAAAGAAATTCTAGGACTACCTCCGAAAAGGGAACTAGATTTCACCATTGAGTTAGTACCGAGAGCAGTACCAAACTCAAAAGCTCCTTACATAATGAACCTTCTGGAGCTTAATGAACTTAAATCACAGCTTAAAGAACTGATTAATAAAAATTATATAAGGCCTAGTGTATCTCCATGGGGAGCACCTGTCATTTTTGTTAAAAAGAAAGACGGAACTATGCGGTTATGCATAGATTACCGTCAGTTAAATAAAATGACCATAAAGAATAGATATCCTTTGCCTCGCATTGATGATCTGTTTAATCAACTATGCGACATGAAGATATTTTCTAAGATCGACTTGAGGTCGGGGTACCATCAAGTCAAGATTAAAGATGATGACATCTTTAAGACTACTTTTAGAACCTGTTACGGGTACTACGAGTTTGTGGTTATGCCGTTTGGGTTAACCAACGCCCCAACAGTTTTCATGTGTCTTATGAATAATATTTTACATCAGTACTTAGATAAGTTTGTAACTGTTTTCATTGACGACATTCTAATTTATTCTAATACTAAAGAAGAACATGACCAACACTTAAAAATAATTTTACTAGTGTTAAGAGAACACCAACTTTACGCTAGGTTCAGCAAATGTGATTTCTATAAAGATAAAATATAGTACCTAGGGCATGTGATATCCAAGGATGGAATCACAGTAGACTTTGACAAAAGTAAGGAAATTAATGAATGGCCTGCCCCTAAAGACGTAACTGGTGTGCGATATTTTATGGGAATTATAGGTTACTATCATAAATTTATAGAGGGATTTTCTAGAATAGCGAATCCTATAACCTCTTTACAGGAAAAAAGGTAAGAAATTTGTGTGGGATAAAAAATGTGAAGAAATTTTTAAGAAACTAAAAGAACTATTATCAATGGAACCTATTCTAAAATTGCAGACCCAAACAAGGATTTCATTGTATGCACTGATGGATGCAATGATGGACTTGGAGGAGTCTTAATACAAGAAGGTCATGTGATTGTATATGAGTCTAGGAAGTTAAAGATTCATGAGAAGAACTATGGAACTTATGAATTAGAGTTGGTTGTCGTGATACATGCGTTAAAGATTTGGCGTCATCACTTAATTGGAAGAAAATTTACTTTAATGACAGATAATAAAGGTTTAAAATATTTGTTGGATCAACCAAATCTAAACGCAAGGCAAGCTAGGTAGCTAGCTTTCCTTAGCGAGTATGATTTTGAGATTCAACACATTAAAGGTAAGGAAAATAAATTTGTTGATGCCTTAAGCAGAAATGCTAGGCTAAATTTTGTTTCAACAATCAGTACTTATAAAACTGATCTAAAAAACCAGATTGAGGAAGGAATCAGAATGGATGAAAAATATCAAAAAATACATGAAAAGATTACTGAAAGTAATTCTGAAAATTTAATAACAAGTTTTAGAATTGATGAAAGAGGATTAATACTGTATAAAAACAGATTGTATGTGCTTAACATTGCTGAAATTAAGCTATTGATTTTAAATGAATTGCATAAAAGTCCATACTCAGGACATCCTGGTTACCAAAATATGATAACAATGTTGAGGAAGGATTAATTTTGGCCAAGTATGAAAAATGAAGTAGCTAAATATATTGCCAAGTGTATGGAATGTCAGCAAATAACGGCTGAACATCAACACCCAGCAGGACTATTGCAACCACTACTTGTTCTCGATTTGAAGTGGGAAATAATTAATATTGATTTTATGACTGGTTTACCTAAAAAACAAAAACAGAATGATTCCATAATGGTAGTTGTGGATAAGCTTAGTAAAGCATCCCACTTCATACATGTTAAGACAACCTACAAGGCTGCTAACATTGTTGAAATTTTTATGAAACAAATTTTTCATTTGCATGGGATTCCAAAAGTTATAATTTCTAACAGAGACTCAAAGTTTATAGGAAATTTCTAGAAGTCTTTATTTAAAGGTTTAGATACTACTTTAAATTTCAGTACAACATTTCATCCACAAATGGATGGACAGACTGAAAGAGTCAATCATATTCTTGAAGATATGTTAAGAATGTATGTTAGAGATCAACCAGGTAAATGGGAGGAATATTTGCATCTTCTTGAGTTTGCTTATAATAATCATTACCAAGCTTCAACAAAACTCAGTCCATTTGAAATTGTATATGGTAGAAAATGTAATACTCATATTTCATGGAGTAATCCAGTTGACAGGTTAATGTTAGGACCTAAGTTATTAAAAGAAATGGAACTAACCATGAAACAGGTTCAAGGCAATTTGAAAATTGCACAAGATAGATAGAAAAATTCATGCATATCTCAAAAGAACTCAAAAAGAGTTTAGGTTGGTGAGCATGTGCTCCTCAAGGTAAAACCCAAAAAGAGCTCCTTAAAATTAAGAAGTTGTGCTAAACTAGCACCAAGGTATTGCGGACCTTTTGAAATACTATCTAGGGTACGACCAATGGCATATCAGTTGGCCTTGCCACCAAACCTTAAAGTACATAATGTATTTCACATCTCTCTTTTCAAAAAGTATGTGCATGATGCTACTCATGTGATTAATTGGAATGATGTACAGGTGGAACCAAAAGTTTATTTTTTGGTGGAACCGGATTGTATCCTCGACAAGAGGAAAATTTTGCTTCGTAATCGTACTGTTGGACAGGTAAAGGTGCAATGGAAGCACCTTAGTCCAAATGAAGCAACTTGGGAGTTGGAAAGTAATATGTGGGTGGCATATCCAAATCTATTCCAGGAGGAATTAGAGGATGATGAATAAAACAACATCGAGAACAATGTTGAATTTAAGAGGGGGTGTTTGTCACATACCCAAATTCTGAACATTTTATGTTGTCAGCAAATCATTATGTTTTATGTTATTGTAAAGTTTTATGTTATTGACCAAGTGGGGTCAAGGATGACTGTAATTAATTACTCTGAATATTTTAGTATTTATAAATAAAAGAGGATACAAATATCCAAAGGAGACTGTTGAATGAGTGTTCACTGACCCACTAGGAGGAATGGACTGGGGTGGAGAGCAAACTGACACTTGGTAGCATCCTCAACTCGCTTCTAGCTGTTGCAGGGGGCAACTTCCCTATTTTTATGGTCATGTTCCTAAGAAAGTGGAACTGAGCAGGTGGCTCATTATCTAAAAACAACTAACCAAAGACCTAGGCATGCTTTATCTACCCATAGAATTCAACAGGAGGTTGTTCAGTTCTTACCTTGTGAAAATTTATGAAAGAGAAAGACAAGAGAGCACAAGAGATTTGATGAGGGGAAGGTTAGAAGTGATTGAGTGAGTTAAGACTTCATTCTGAACTAGTGCAGCCACATTGCTGAATTCAATATTGCTAAAGGAAGAAGTATTACTGTCAAATACTACTGCTGAGTTTCAAGGGAATTTATTCCATTTCTCCACACAGTATCTTCATCTTGGTGGTTCGGTGAACATGCTCGGGGGTCCTAAGGAAAGTAACTTGGCTATCTCCAGGAAAAGATTGGGTGGAACGGGCTCCTTTGGTTGTTTGTCGCTTCTACAGTTACCAGGTTTTATTTGTGTTATATTATTTACTTTATGCCCAATTTACTTACTAATGAAATGATTTATTTATGTTATCAGTTTTCTATTCAAACCTAGATATCTCTTAAACTGTTAGTAATGTTTTTAATTTTTTATCATATTATATTTGCTGAACAGCCATGTATCTGTTAAGTATAAAATCAATTGAATAATTCTCAGTTTGAAAAATGATAAATGATAGAATAAAAATACTTCTCTGTATTTTTCCACATACTTTATGTATCTCACTCTAGTACAAGGAAGTAGATTTAGGAATATATTCGAATGATTGTATACCTTATAATAAATCTCTTTCATTTTTGTATACTATTTATGTGTTATTTTCAGTAAATCATAACAGAATTCTAATGTAAAACTTGTCTTTTTCAATAGTATAAACCAAATCAAGTGTGAGTAACTTTTCTTATAGTTATCACCATATAGTATTATAGGGCATAGTAACATAAGTAACATTATACTAATAAATCTCTTGCTCTTTTCAAAACCTAAGTTCAATCGTGGCATCAACCTCTCATATCAGAAACCAAATAACATATAATTAATTGTAGAAGTCTTCTCAAATAAAATTCCTTATAAATAATATAGTTTTATATATCACAAACCCTAATAGTATCGAAAAATTTATGATATAGGATTTTATAAACAAAATCAAAGTTATTAGTTTTGTAGGAACGCAAATAGAAACATGTATCTATTATCTTTTTCACCATAGGTCAACCACTTAAATATTTACACAGATTTTCCAACACACTGCTTCATAACACACTTACCAAATAAATATCAATTAATTTAAACATAAAATTATACTAAGCAAATAATCTATCGACTTTTCAGGGTTGAA
The DNA here is from genome assembly GCA_027924585.1 of Larix kaempferi. Lineage (NCBI taxonomy): Eukaryota > Viridiplantae > Streptophyta > Pinopsida > Pinales > Pinaceae > Larix > Larix kaempferi. The sequence goes on along the minus strand of BSBM01000765.1, from coordinate 17,706,011 downwards.
AACCCTGTGCATACTTCTTCATTGTTAATATTGTATTAACGTTACATTCTTTTGAACACAAGAATTTAATACAAGACTAGGGTTTGATACCCGTAAGGGTTCACCCATACAGTCCAAGCTTTCATAACATTATAAGATATCTTTTTTATTTTCTAAATACATAACAGGTTCTGGGTTCGAAACCCTTAGTATTGCCACAAGCTAATCGTCAACATAGTAATCAGTTATTGCAGGGTGTTAAACCCAGCCTTACAACCATTATTTACAAACAACATTTAAAATAAGACATTACAACCATTCCCAACAGTGACGGGCTTTGCCCGAAAAACATGAATAACAAGCATCACAAATCTTTTAATACAAAATAACAAAGAATGCCGAGAGCATTCTCTCAGGTTTTGTATTTCAAACTTCATTTGAATCTTGCAAAAACCTTATCTTATTATCCATAAAAGCTTATACACATACAATACGAAAGGAAGAAACGCAAGTCAAGGTCGAGCGTTCAACCCTCTTTGTAACTAATATTCATAAAATAGAACTGAGTTTCAAACCCTAATAACCAAGAAGTGTTATCAAATCAATTCATTTCCAAAAATATTAAAAGTCTGAGAGTAAACTCTTCAAAATCCTTTCCAAGCTAAAAATTGATCTTTTAAAACCATATGTATTTATCCATACAAATTTATATAGTAAGCGTTGAGAAACCAATGTAATACAGGTCAAGGGTTCAACCCTCCCTGTACTAAAAATTCTACACGACTTATAAATATTTTACAATCGACTGTGAAAACCAAAGTTTAAATAAAACCAAAATCTCGACTAACGAAACGAAGACCGACATTGTGCCAAGGCTTCACCAAAATCTTCTGAGTACAATAGATGCCCATAGGGAGTCATCGAGGCTTACCACGGATTTTTAAGCTCTTATCTCTGTCTGGCTAAACTTAAAACAAATGCTGAGGAAGTAACCTGCCATAACATCAACATAATAAGCGGTTAAACCTTGAAATAGCTCAGAATTTAAAACTTAAACATTGATAATTTTAAACACTCGACGAAACACAAATGGGTTGACCATGACTTTACGTGCAAACTCTCGTAGCACACTTGAACACATCTACGACATATTAAGATTTCAATATCAACACTGGAGGTGCACGGATTGACCATCGAATCAAGTAAGGTTAAAAACTCTTTAAAGGCTCAGTTCATATAGCCTACTGGTAACAAAATACAAGTTATAGGTCTCAGTATCGAACCCCAGGAGAGTCTTCCTGCAAATCGTTGTTACAACCCTAAGAACCCGAGAGCCTATTGATGTCTCCTCCCATACTCTTTGCAAAATGAATGCTCCAGGTTATGGTCTCGTCGAGTAGTTCAAAACTTGGCTAGGGTTTAACACATTAACCAAAAATCTTCACGTGGAGACCTACCAATGGGAATTCTACCCAAACAAAATTAATAACATTTAAGAGTATAGATACCAAAGGCACGTATGCTACCAACGCAGAGATGCACCGAGATTTCATTATATGGTCTTCAACGTGCTTAAAACATAACATTTCTATGCACTATAGCCATAATATATAGTGTATACGTATAACATTTCGAAGAGCCATACTATGCACATCACATAAGGTTTAGGTTGTTATAGTTATAACATTTAGAAATAGTATGGATGCATATAGTTTATAACTTCTAGCAATAGTATAAATGCATATAGTTATAAATAGTTCTAACACATATGTTAGCGCTTAGTGTAAAACCTTTAGTGTAAGGTTTGATCTCATATAAAAGCTACAATGGAAGTTTAAATAAATTAACCCATGACTTACTACAAATGAAACAAAATGGCATAATCATGATCTTGAATATGAAGCTTAAACGTTATGGAAATACAAGTAAATATTCAAGAGAATAATGAATTTCATAATTTGCCATTCAAACTATATAAAGATGTAGGTGACATTATAAACATGTAAAGTTGATGATCGAAACTAAGGTAGACCTCACCCTTGAACAAGTCAAGTCATCTATACATTTTATTATCGAGGCAAATTGAAGTTAAGTAAAGTCTTTTTAACATACATCGATAATGCTTCAGATAGTGAACTTGCTCTTACCTATGATCTGTGATAGAGGTTTAGGAGCATTAGCTATAAATAGCTAAGTAATCCTAGGGGTGCCAATAGGACCTCTTCATCAAAAAGAAAATCACACAGTTAGTATTTATGAATAAAATAGTACTATGGGTAATTAACGATGCCTATGCATTCCAAGAAGTAACCATAATTAATCAGAAAACAAAAATGGTATTAAAACATCCAGCAGTAAATGACAAACATAAATACATACACTTAATCATTCAGACAAGCATAGCATGTAATTGACATAGCATGTTTATAACATTGACGACCAAATGAAGAAGGTGTCATCATAATACAAAATCAGGTTACCATTTAAATAAGCAAAATTATCATTAATTATACTTTCGCATAACGAATGTAAGCATTTAATGCTACTTAGAAAATTTTAAATTTTTGTCAATTTTGGGGTTGTTACACCAACATCGGCTATGAAGCCAATGTATTTGTCCCTCTCTGTAGGATAGTGGACGACTGGGAATCACATAGTGTTGCCTAGATTATGGCATTTGGCAACCAGGGAAACTAGGTAAACCATTACTGGTTAATGAAAAATATGTTGGGAACTTTGGTGGAGGAAATGCTAACAAACTGGAATATGGCCAAGGTGGAAATTATGGACAATAGGGCACATATGTCTCATTTGGATAGAATGTTGGCTTCCATGGAATCCAATTTGATAGGTAGAAGGTACTCTTTGTTTCTCCATTCTACTCCTCCCCGCGATTCTGGTCCCGCGGTTCATTCTGAAGGTTTGGCTAGCAATCCTAATGTCCATGCTAAGGGTGTGGCTACTGCCACTGAGATCCATGCTGCAAACAAATCCCTACCTGACTCCCTCAGTTTTGTTATTATTGTGGAAGGCTCTACTCTAGCTCCATCTTCCTAAGGAAAATGTAGATGGTGTACTAGTACAGTTTCCTAAGGCAAATGCAGATGGTCTACTGACCGCGGATACAATATTATGTGTCGTGTTCAAGGGAGACAAGGACTGATTGTTGCCATTTTCTTCGAAGTTTATAATATGAAATGATTCAAGTCTCTCCCTTTTTGGATTTTTGTGTTTTCCAAATTTGTTTTAACCTTTTTCATTTATTAGCTTGAAAAAAGAATAAAGCATGCTATGATACATTAGAGGAAACGAGTGTCTCAAGGGCATGCGCCTAAATGTCAAGGGCATGGGTCAGGCCAAGGCAAAGATCCAGATTGCAAATAAGGGATGAGCTAGTTACGTACACTCTTATATATGTTTCCTCCATGGGTATGGGTCAAATATACATAAGCAATGGTTTATAGGCATCTTGTAACAGAAAGTGACTATACAGGAAAAAAAGCAACATAAGCAATAAGCAACGAAGCAGATTGCATGGATGTTCAAGTGGATATTTTAACGCAAGCTTATGTAAAATGACAAAAAATTGGGAGCCCATCAGGATATGGTTAGAAATGTATGAAAGAGAAATATGCAGTCTCAAACTCCAAGTCATGATGGGACTAATAGGGCTCCCGGGCCTATGAGAATAATGCAGCATGGGCACCAAGATGGCAATGTGGTGCTGACTAGGGTGTCCCATGTTCGGTAGGTTCTTCTCTCGGAATGGTGGAAAATACAGATATGAAGGGCTGACCCACCAATTTCCAACAGGTTTGACCCTATGGTAAGTTTGGGTTGCAAAAGGTTCAAATGCATCTTCACAAAGGGATGGCCTAAACCTATATGCAAGTTTCCAAATATACCAGATAAGATCGAGGAACATGGAGATCATGTTCCTATACATGGGTAGATTTATATCAAGTATGCTCCCAGTGGCCCCACAAAAGATGTCCTTAGGTGGGTACAACCAAATGTTTACAACTTCAAGGATATCTTCATTTGATGATAAAATGTAATCAAAGAGGTCATGTGAGCTGGGAGATCTCACAGCCCAAATGGGCCAAGTAACTGAATCATATTCCTCCATCCCGGGAAGCTTTTGATCTGAATCTACCGAAGTTATTTGAGTAGTTGGGTTTGAAACTTCTACGACAGATAGGGGTGATCCAAATGCTTGCCAACATGCAAATGACATTACACAAGATGAGGTTCCTTCGTCTACTATGGTTATATAGATGTTCTTACCATGAGTAGTTACTTTAATCTAAAAAGAAACTTCGAGAAGTATCCTACATATTGAATGGTCTATGTCTGATGTGATCAAATTCTCATCGGATGGATCAACAACACAAATGGTAGACAATTGTTCCTTTCTTGACGCAGAACGACACTGGAATACCTTCAAGGACGACATGGCGCATGGTACTTGAGCTAGGTCCTCAAGAACATTCATTAGAGGAAATTTGGGTAAAAAATGGGCCTCCTAAGGAAAATAATAAAAAAACAATAAACTGATAGTAGTGAGAGAGTAAAAAACTACTTTTTTGGATCGTATTTTTAACTTATCTCCTTGTAGGTTTAGTCAAATTTGATGCGAGAGGACTCATTGGATGTTGTTAAAAGTATCCAACATGGGTACTTGTTGGATGCATAATTTAATTATGCATCCAACGAGTCTTCTCGCATCAAATTTGAGTAAACCTACAAGGAGATAAGTTGAAAATACAATCCAAAAAAGTAGTTTTTATTTTTTCCCTCTAATTTTTTTAGGTGCTAACTTTTTAAATTTTAAAGCATTTTGATTGGCTAATACATGATGACATGGAATTTATATTATTTTTGGAAGGCCCATTTTAAATTGAAATTTCCTCTAATGACTTTTCTGAGCATCTTGAGTGTTGGGATTATGCATTGTTCTACATAGAACACCTTTAGGGGGGTGTGGTACTAAGTCTATGGTTGGTTTCTCAATGTAGAGATAACCATCTGGTTGTGATTTCGACTGATTTGGTTTACTATGAGAGACATCATAAGAATCAAATCTTGTTTGAATGTTCATCTCAAGATCACACATGAAGACATTGGCATTAGGATCATCGCCCCCTTGTGGGGGGGTTGGCTAGTTGCCCCCTGGAGGGTGTACCGGTGTCAAAATAGTGGGTTGTTGTTTTCCACCGCATTGAAGCATAGTTGGTGCATCTCCCTTCCTAGAGTTATCATTTTGCTTACTCTTGTACTTCTTCTTCTTTCCTCTAAGGTCTATGGATGAGACTATGAGGATGTTAGAATTGTTGGAAGGATTGGCAGGTTCCTGCATTTCCTGGCTAGCTTTGGGTTGCGAAATATGAATAGAAACTTGTCCCGGATGTGGGCTAATATGTTCAAGATGGTTGATGGAATCCGTCATACACTTGACATGAGGTTCATGTGGCAGCCTAGCTAGATCAAATGCAGGTCTTGCAGGTTGGTTCCAAAAAGATTGGTTATTTTCTAGAGCCTGACCACTCCATGGTGGAATGGGCTTAATGGTTGGATTTCCCCCTTGTGGGGTTAGGCGTGGAAAAGATTCGTTACTTTCTAGAACTTGACCACTCCATTGATGTGGTCCTTAAGTGTGATAAGAATTCCAAGGTGGGTTTCTCCTTTGTGGAGGATGACCCCAAGAAGTTTGGCTACTTCCTGAAACATGACCAATGGGTGGATTGCTTCCTTGCATAGGTGGGGCCCAAGAAGATTGGTTACTTCCTAGACCCCAACCACACCATGGCGATTTAACTTGGTATTGAAAATCATTTCAAGGTTGACTTCCTCCTTGTGGAGATGGAATCCAAAAAGATTGGTTACTTCTTGAATGTTTCCCAGTCCATTGTGAACTAGGTTGCATGTATGGATTTCCCCCTTGCAAGGGTGTGTTCCATTGAGATTGAGGACTTGGTGGAACATTACCATTCCATTGTGGGATAGGATTAATAGGTGGATTTTCCCTTGCAGGGGTATGTTCCATTGAGATTGATTACTTGGTGGAACATTACCACTCCATTGTTGGATAGGATTCATAGGTGGATTGCCCCCTTACGGAGGTGGGTGCCAATTATATTGGTTACTAGTTGGAATTGGACCACTCCATTGAATGTTTCCTTGGTTTAGATTAGAATTCCAAGGTTTATATCCTCCTTGGGAAGGTGGGCCCCAAGAAGATTGGATACTTCCTGAAACCTCCCCACTCCATGGATGAATGGGGTTAATAGGTGGATTGTCGCTAGGCATTGTGCTAGGATAATTCAGAGGATAACCCCGTGGGGCATTTCCACTAATCTGAGGAGCATAGCCCCAATTTGCATAAATGATCCATGGTGCATTGCTTCTGCCAGGAATATTACCATTCCATGGTGAAGGGTTTCCCCCGAAAGTAGAATTTGGACAAGTGTTTTGTATACCATGAAGGCTCTAGTTTACTCCCAGTGTATGTTGACCCTAATTAGCCGATCCATATGGAAAACTAATGTTTGAAAAAGCCATGGGGTCCCTTTGTGACTTGTGCATGTCATTCAAACTTTCAGAAAGAGGTTTGATATCACCCAATGACTCACAGATAGTAAGTGCCACTGATTCTGAAAGACTCATCAAAGGAGTAAATTCATGAGCATGTGTGTGATGTTTCAATGGTTCAATTTCAACTAGAGTAAGATTATCAACTATGTCTATATTTAGTTCATGATGTGACGATGAATTCTCAGTTTTGATTTGATGTTCTTCTTCTTGAGTACTGTTAATTGAGTTGAAAATCCATTCTTTTTCCAAGTCATTAGAATGTGGTTTTTGTGTCTGTCTCTGCAATGTAGCAGGGCCTTCAATTTATGGTGACTCACCTCGCTGTCGCCGTGACTGGTGGATCGGGAGAGTAGCCACTTATAATAAGTTGATAAAAGGATGTGTTTAAAATGATATTTTGAATCAAATAATCCTAAGGTATTCTAGACTCAAAAAATGAAAAGTGTCCACACAGTAAAAATTTCCTAGAGATTTCAAGCAAGCAAGCTTACTTTTCCAAAGAAACGAAGCTTAGTGAAAATATGGATTGTAGGGCCTTCCGAAACTAGTCGCTGCTGAGGGATTTCATGTCCTCATACAATTGCTAGGAGCAAAGGTGTGAGAAATAGTTACAATAAAATTTAATTGCCAAGGGTACAAGTGTTGGTTCCTGACCACTCACCCTCCCAAGGAGTAAAAGTTCCAAAGTCTGTCTCGGGTATTGCAACTGTGTCCCACTCACAACATCCTATTTGATATCCTAAGAATAGCCACTAAAGTTACCACTTCACAATCGACGGTCGGGCGGACAGTTGTAAGTCGAGGACAACTCTTATTACCAGAAACTCTAGAAACAATGATGTCACCCTGAGGACTTATCACTGAACATAGAATCCCCTTGATAAGATCATTTCCCACTAAATAAGCAATAAGGGGTAACCACCCTTACTTATCTAGATTGACCTCGTTCTTGATGCATGTTTCAGAAGCGCTTTCCCGACAAGCATTTTTTGTGACTAATGGATTTACTCTCTTTAATCAATGCTAGTTTTGAAGTTTTGCAGCCCCGGAGTGTTAACTCTCAAAACCTAATCTAGGGCACTAACCTAATCTCGTTGGTGATATTAAAATCAAAAAAATTTCAATTTTAGATTAAGCGCCAATTTTAAATGTAGTTTGCTTAGTTTCAGGAGTGGAAATGAAGCTGGCAGTGTTTTGACTTGAAAAATAGAAAAATGAACCGAACAATTCAAAATGCTCACTACTCTACCTTTCAATTTGATGAATATTCTAAATTAATGCAGAGTGAGAGGTTTATGATTTTCTTTCAGTCATGCAAAATTTCCAGTAGATTTTGTATGTTTATGCATAGTTTTTTTATGAAATATGGATAACAACCAATGTTTGATGATCAATGTAACCCATACAGATATCTCAAGTAAACATGAATCTAATTCTATTACACGGGGGATATATGTTTCTCATTCACAAGATCACCCGAAATCCCAAGTGAAGAGGATACGCAGAGCCCTTTGGAATGCTTTCGAATTAAATCCTCAACTGTTACACGTGAGATCCACTTTCTCATTCACAAGATCACCATAAGGCCCAAGTGAAGAGGATATGGTGGCTCAGAAAAACTGGATGCAAAAAATTAAATCTATCTTATTACAAGTGAGATCCACTTTCTCATTCACAAGATCACCCGAAAGTGTGAGTGAAGAGGATACGGTGGCTCGATATAAGATGTTTTGAAAATCAACCCCTAAACTATTACACGTGAGATACACTTTCTCATTCACAAGATCATCATAAGATGCGAGTGAAGAGGATACGGTGCCTCATACACAATAGATCTCAAGAAAATTGAACTCTAAAGGTACAACTCTCTCTAATTGTGCATGGAAATTATGAAAATATTCTAACTTTAAAACAAAATGCAACTAATTAAAGTTTTAATTATGTTTTATGGAAATAAATTTTTCTCAAATTATCTCAATTGTGTGATATTCCAGGTGTTTTTCAAATACAAATGTGTGTGAAAGGATCTTTAAGTCATACAACTCCAACCATAACACAATCTTAATCCTAACTTCCCAAGCCTTGTTTTCCTTTTTAATCCATAATTAAAGATTTAAAAAAGCTTCAAAAATTTTGCAATTTTTTTCCTTTTAATCTAATTAAAGATTTAGAAAAATTAAAAAAAAAAATTGCAAAGTTTTTGCAACCCTTTGAATTCTTTTTTAAAACAAAAATAAAAATATTTACAATTTATACAAAAGTTTTTGCAACCTTTTTAATCCAAAAACAAGAAGATTGTGACTCTACTATGCAACACTTTTTGCAACCCTTTGAATTCTTCTTTAAAACAAAAATAAAAAGATTTGCAATTTATACAAAAGTTTTTGCAACTTTTTTAATCCAAAAACAAGAAGATTGTGACTCTACTATGCAACACTTTTTGCAAAATGCTTACATTTTTTTTTAATTTTGTTTTTAAGACATTTGAATTCTATTTTTCTCAAAGAATCAAAAATTGATTAATGAAAAAAAAATTTAAACAAATTTCAAATGTAACAAAAAATTTAAACAAATTTCAAATGTAACAAAAAATTTTTAGCTCATCAAAAAATAAAGATTGCAAATTGTTGGAATGGTTTAATTCTTTTTGAATTTGAACTATGTAACACTTTGCAACATGTTTCAAAATGAGATTTTAAAATAGTTTCAAAAGGATTACAGTAGAGTGGTCCGCTAAGAATGGAACCGACGACCTCACCGAATACGCGAGTGGCTTCACTGCTCAGATTTAAAATGTTGATATCCTATGTTTTGTTCTTGTTGATATCCTATGTTTTGTTCTTGGATCATGATTTTATCGAGGTTGAACTCTTTGCTTTAGGGTTCCCACATTTTCCTTTGTAGGTTGGAGCATCAATAGAGTTACAACTCTTTGTGCAACCATAATTGCATGCTTGGATAGAGACCGTGGCAGAGAATGTCATTCGACAGAGAGCATTAACGTAGAGGGAGAAGCGTTATGGTATTCAAAGGTTGTCGCGACAATGGTCTGAGATCTACCAACGTTTAAACCTAGTCATTGTTGGGGAAAACCGAGATTTAACTCAACATAATGCTGGGGTCTCAAGTTCTAACACGCAGAGGTTCAAAAGCTGTTATGGAGATTAAAATGCAGACAACACCAGCAATCAATTTTTTAAATTGAAATTCTCACGGATCCTGGCAGAGTTTTCCAAATTGTAATTCGCGTTGAGGTGTATGGTTCTTCATGGTAAGGTTGTTTCTACATGTAGGGAAATGTCCATATAGAGCAATCGCTTCTTGATATGAAAAACGTAGCAGGCAATCTTTAAATTGAATCTCATATAGAGCGCTCGAAGAATGACAACACATTCCGCATTCGATGAAAAACTGAAGTTAAGATCATAACGTTTCCAATAAGAGATCGTGCATCAATCAAATTCTGCATATTGACAGGGATTCTTTGTCAGTTTGCAAACACCTTGGCGTTGCTACCAGGATAGTTACTGTGTCTAGATCCTATAATTCTTGCAATTTTTTTCATATCCTGCGTAATCCCCCCCCCAAAAAAATCAAGAAACTCAAATTTGAAGAAGCTCAAAAAGCAAGAAATGCAGATTTAAAGGGATTAATCATGCATTCACTATATCGATTCGTGACCTTCTAATTGCAAGGTTCAATGATGACCACTTGTAACCTGTGGCTAAATAAAAACCTTCAACACCTATCTACAGAGTGCAAAAGCTCATAACAGAGTTAGCTGGGAGGCGTGCCAGAACTTTAAAGGGATTTTCTTCAAAGTTAAAACTGAATGCATGGCTTCAAGAGAGTTTGAAGACACTCAGAGCTTTAAAGCTCTTCAACACAGAGGGTTTCAAAAATCCACATCGACGCAGGGTTTAAAGAAAAGACAGAGCTCTACAAACTTCAACACAGAGTTTAAAGGATCTAACAAGCAGATATTTAAATGCTCAAGATCTTGGATCCACGCAGGAGATTAAAGCCATATATTACCACACAAAGCTTTAATGAGATTGGTGCAGAGTTTCATAAAAAAAAAAACGCAACTCCCTTTGAATAGATCCATCGGACATGCAGAGATCCTCTTAGAGTCTCTTTAAGAAGATCAAAATAAAGGCAAAGTTTGATGGATGTAACATGATGAGGTGAAATGCATCATCAGATTATGAATACCAGCCATTATCAAAATGCCTAGAAACTGAAATTTCAAGAACTCAGATCTGATCAAATTCTAAGGTAGTTTGCTGGATTAAAGGTGTAGTTAGGCTAGTCTTAAGCCTCCTAAGCAAGATATTAGGGTCTTTAATGGGTCTTTAAGCTCAAAATGAGTAGATCTGAAGGAAGAACACCCAAAAAATGTAGAAAATTCAAGAGATTTCAACAAGCAGTAATGGTCGCCAATCTGATAAAAGTGTTTAGTGTAGGGTTGTGTCTACACTAATTTAGCTATCTTCCCAAGGAATGGTGAGTTCCTACGTCAGTAACTTGAAAATATTATTACAAATTTCTAAAAGATCTATATCTATTTATCAATCAAGACAAACACATTTAAGATCTAAAGCCATCTAAGAAATAAATTCATACAAGATAAACCAGATTTAAACTCATAGATGGTAGAAAATTGAATCTATTCATAGTAGAATAATGGGGAAATACATCCTTACCATGACATTAGATATGAATCCTTCCTCCATTGACATGATCTTCCCTTCCTTCACCCTTGCTTTTGAAGAATTTGAGCTCTTTCTCCTCCTTTAGAATCTTTTCAGCATTCCTTTGCTCTTCCTTTGTGTGTCTTTACCATGTCCCAAATCCTTTCTTATATAGCATTGTAAAATGAGCCTTAGGTTTCTCTTCTGAGTGTGGGATAAACCATTTTAGATTATTTTAACTTGAAAACCCATTTTTCATAGTTTTTAGGCTTTTTGCACCATTTAGAATGATTTTAAGCACAATTAATGCATTTTAATGCATTTCTTAGAGAGGATTCATCTCTGCATGAACTTGTGTCATGTCTTCCTGCTGCAGGTGCATGGTGAAAATGAGCTTCTTCCATCACTTGATTAAGGGTGTTAATTTTATTGTTAACACCCTCCTCTGGCCTGAGCAATCCTGCTGCAATGGTGGTTCAGGGGCCCTCTTTCTCTGGGAATCCCTTCATGATGCCCTCGATGATTGAAACCTTACACTACAAACGGGTCAAAAAGGATGAGGATGATGCATCCATACAATGCAAAACTAAGCCCATTCCCATTAATCTCCCACTCCAGAATTGGGAAGACGACTTCTTTGGCAGTTGTCCAATAAGTGAAGACAATCCTGGTTCTCAGAATGCAGAAGCTAGCACATAGATATGCTCTGTGAGAGCCTAGCTCCTATCTTTTTGTGGTTAGCATTATCCTTCTTCCTTCATTTTAGCTCAATGGACTACTATTAGACTCTAGCTTTTCCTACTAGTCTAGTTTAGTCTATGTTTTTAATGATCGGTTGTAATTATGTCAATTCTGCTCATTCCACTTACGGGAAGGACTTTGGATGCTCCTACTTGCTTTTTCTGCTCCATGAGAAGCTTCTGAAAGCTCATGAATTTACATATTCTCATGTGTTTGTAAGTTTTTGTGTACTTTAATAGATTTCCCTTATGCTGCTTACAAAAAAAAAACGATATGTAATATGAAATTGAACAACAATAATACTTCTTACATGTATAATGAATTCTAATTGAACAATAATAATACTTCTTACATGTCTAATGAACTCTAATTGAACAACTTCAAATTCACATAGCTCTACTTGAAATTAAATTAACAATGAATTACATAACCGTTGTTTTGCAATTGTTAAGTGATTACATAGAGGTTTCTTGTTAATTTTTAGTGGGAATGGTGGTTGGAAACATTAATTGTCCAACTCATTTCCCAGGTTCCTTTTTATGTTTTATTTACACACACAAATCCTTGATCGAGGCCTTTTATTAAAACCTTGATCGAGCAACTAACCTTGATCGAGGTTCATTTTAGCCCTCAATCGAGGGCGTAAAAACAGGTTGAAATCCCTTTTCACTACAGAAAAAAAAAAATTTGGCCTCCCTTTCACAAGCTTAAACTATGTAATTAAATCCATATTAATGGGAGGACTTGATACCATTGGATTTGTCAATGAATCTTCTATCCATATACATATAATTTACGAATTTTTATATTCGTATGTCATTTTTTTAAAAATTTATGCTAAAGCTTACCCTAGAAAACCTTGTCGACAACTTCGAATGACCTCAAAGATAAATCAACAACATTCAAAATACACAACCAAAAATTTTGAAAAAATATGCAAGCACTACATCAATGCGTCCTCTTCAAAATGGTATTTTTAATTTTGGAAATTATGTAAACAATCAAAAGGTTTGGCGCACACACACACATGTGTGCAAAATGCGACTAAAATATTCACTGGTTAGTTTCGAAAAATAATAATAATAATAATTTTTTGAGGAAAATTAAAATAAAAATATGTATGCACTAGTGAATTCTATCTAGATCATGTTTAGTACATATTTAATTTTTAAAATTATTACTTTAACATTAAAATATTTTGCATACACACGAGCCACTTGTTATTTGCTCTTCAAATTTTTAAGGACACACGTTTCATTAAATGAAAATTTGACACGATAAATGACATTGGTATATTTTTAAAAAAATATCATTGAAAAGCCAACATAATTCTCTACATTTCGTTTTTTAACTGCATGTCGAAATTCATAAGGAAAATATGAGTTTTGAGGGATTCAATTTAATATATGGGAAAACTTTCCATTTTTCATTGCCATATTTGGAAAAAAAGAGTTACCCATTTTCAAGGAATCACCCCAGTGCTTAAAATGTAAGAGCATACCGCAAGCAATGCGTATTGGTTATATTGGTGCACCGTAATTCAAGTTTTGCCAAAATTTTAAATTTTGATTTTAGTACATATAATTCTCATCTAATGATTTTATATGTATTTTGATAATACTAATTGATGTTATATGTGAAACAGAGATGTGAACTCCATGAGGACATGCAGTAGCAGGAAGCACAAGTTGACCACTATAACTTCCAAAGAGAGTGAGAGACTAGGGAGAGGGAGAAAGATTTTTACCCTTGTCCCATTACTCCACAGAGGAGACACCTCTTGAGAATTTTTGGCCTCCTCAAGTTCTATGAGAAGGAGACATCACTCAAGGGGAACACTACATACCTCACCCAATTGATTGCACATTGGGATCATCACAGGTTGGAGTTTCAAGTTTGTTCCGATCAATGGTTCCAACCCACTGAGGAGGGCATGTATTTTATCACTAGTCTCTCTAATAGAGGTGAGGAATTTCATCAGTTCCCTGAGGTCCTAGTTGGAGCTATGGAAGGGAATCATATAGTCTACGTTTAAATATATGTTGATCCCAACATTGTCCACTTTGCTCAGTCTTAGGTCAGTGGTGGGAATCTTTCCATTGTTGCTCTTGGTAGAGAGGATGTGAGGTGCCTCTCTTTGTTGGTGATGACCATCGTGCATAAAACTAGTGATGGGAAGCGTATCAGCTAATATCTATTATATTATGTTGATTCTTTAGTGCAAGCACCTAGATGCATTAGGTGGTCTGCTATTTTATATGACAGTTTTCTTATGCTCTTAGTCGATGTGGTGGATCTATTGGAGGGAGGTAAAACTTCCCTTTTGGTTCAATTTTTTTTTTACTTTTTTCTAAGATATTTCTGGCAACTAGGAAATATTTTGTCTAGATCCCAACTATGTTGATGATAGATGTGCATATGCGCATGTGGGGGAAGATGATTCCCAAGACAGGGAAGCCAGACTTTCCTATGAGGATTGCCACGAATGTGCTCGCAATTATAGGCAGCAAGGACCAACCTCGATTAGACATGGTTGCATATCCATATCCGTGGATGGATTGGAGAGAGTGTACCAACATCTTCTTCACCAGGACAAGCCACCTAATGATAGAGGTAAATTTAGGATTATGTTTATATTAATCTAGTTGCATTATATTCTTTTTATATTTAATAAATTTTAAATTGTTATATTAAATTCATGTTTAATGAAATTTCCTAATTATTATTGTGTACTATATATTTTACAGATGTTGGGATATTTTATGGTGATGTGTCACTCTCTAGCTGAGGATGAGGAGGATATGGAGTCAGATGATCAACTTGAGGTGCCCCATTTATCCAGACCTAGCCTTCGATGCATGACACACAAGAGGTACCGATAGGATGTAGCAGATAGGCTAAATACATTGTTGGAAAATTGATGGATTTAGAATCTACCAGTGAGGTACATTATGAGGGACCGTCACCCCTAAAAGTCGTGGAGGATGATTTCTTGTGATATGAGGCACTTGATGCAACATATTCTTGGTGCTTGTGATGTTTTAGATGGTATCCCATCTGCTAGTTCATCGTTAGATGAGGAAAGATATGAGGATGATATGGAGCTGGATGAACATCCTGAGGTACCCCATTTATCTAGACATGGCCTTTGATGCAGGACAGACAAGAGGCACTAACTAGACATAGCAGATATGATGACTATGTTGTTGTTAGTTCAAGGGGTTCATCCTATACTATTGAGGTACATTGTGAGGGACCCTCACAGCTCAGAGTTGTGAAGGGTGATTTCTTGTGATATAAGGCACTTGACGCAACAAGTTCTTGGTGCTTGCGATACTTGAGATGGTATCCTATCTGCTCGTTCATCATCAAATGAGGAAAGAGTGTAGTGACCTCACTTCTACGAGAAAGCAAGTATTTTTTTTATTATGTCTTATATTTCTTTAAGTTTTCTTATTTGAGTCGTTTAACAATACAACAAAGGTGGTGTCACTAATTATTATAATCAACTCTTATAAATTCTTACGACATTCATTTTCATATCAAGAACATATATAACAAATCCAATACATCTACTTTATAGTTTACAGTTTCATCAATATATATGTAAGAAGGTTCAATGTTTATAGCATAATCCAATAAAATTATAATGCATTCATAGGTACATCACCCTATCCTTCCTTGGCCAAATTAATATAAGCAAAAATATTATACGAAGACAATTTTTACGAGATGATCAATTATGATAAGAAATCTTAATCCCCCTACTCATGATTCACATACAAGACATTTACACTATGACCATAAGCTGGTACCATATTCCCGTACTTATTTATATTTTAAAGGATGAGAAAATAATCATAAGTATCTATCCAAAATTTGTATCAATATTCAATAATTGACTTTCATATTATTCAAGTGCCTAATATTTAAACAACATAAATAATTAATGATTATTCCTAAGCTTCCACAATTACTATCTAAATGATATTTCCACCAATTTAACTAAAGGCAATCGTAACAAGTGGAGCCCGCCATTATCCTGCCATATCGGCGAGGAGTTCTCCCACTATTCAAGCCGCATGCACTAGTGCTTACTACTGATATGATATCATGCTGCAAAGGTTAGTGGTTACATCTTATAAATGTTTATTACAAAATATCATAATAGAATATCAAACCTATTAACTAGATCTAACATTCCAAAGACAAATCTATGATAGAATAAAATCAAATACGACATTAACACATAAAGTATGTGAATATATCAATTCACATTTACTATACTAGGATAAAAACAAATCGTATATAATCCACATTAAACTGTCATAAGGTTAACAAGGCATGAGTAAACAAACTCAAAAGATATGTATATTTTTATTGGTCACGAAGTAATAGATGGAAGTAATCTAATGGTTATACTCCACCGGATTAGCGTGAATCTTCATGCTAAGTTTTAGCTAAAGGTTAAGTTACAACTCCAATTAACATCTGATCTATTATTTATAACAGAATGAATAAAGTTCAAATCAAGGCTATAATAAAATTAAACAAAGTCAGACGGTAATTGAATCATATGATATATATAACTATATCGTTTGCAGATCCCAATATAATAATAAGTAAATAAATTCACTTACATCTTACTTGATTTAAGCTTTATCGCATAATAAATACTAATCTATATATCAATTTTTTCTCTAATATACCATACTAATCGTATAAATCCAAATCAACTATCATAGTATTAAACAAAGGCATACGAAATTGAATAATATGCTATGTACAATTATAATATTTGCAGGTCACAATATAATAATGAGGAAACAAACTAACTGATATATTAATTGGATCAGCATGGATTCCTCTCGCTATGATTTAGTTTGAAGGTGAATTTACACCATAGTGTAACTAATGCAGAATCAATCTACCATTGGGATTGAAGTTTCACTCACAGATTCTGGTGTTTACTGGCAGTTAACTTAACTCACTCCCTCAATCGAAACAACGGAAGCATTAATCGCCATTCCGACGAGATTTACACACATCCTCTACCATGAATGCATCTGTAATCCCTAATCTATAATTAATTACGGATCTTGATTGATCTCTAGATAACGGTACCGGAATTGGGTTCAGGTTTGGCATCTGCGTTTCTATCAGTATACAACACATCCAAGGTTTCTATTATATACGGTCCCACAGAGTTATTGCTAACTACAAGTAGTGGTCCATACCACTACAACAATGCAGATTAACTTTATAGAATCAATTCTAGGATTAGATCAAACTAAGATCGAAGCTATGCCCAATCCCCTGGCGCATTCTCTATCACTAATAACTACATACATAAGCTATAATAGCGTTCCATCTCTCAAGGATTTTGCGCATGGACTTCACCACCACTGTTCGACAGTACTACAGAGTGGGAGTGTAACATACCCCTTTGCTGAAAACATTTTTATGTTTGAAGAAGACATTATCTTAACTTTTATTGTAAAGTTTTATATTTGGACAAGTGTCCAAGGATGACTGTAATTGCACAATATTACTATTTAGATAAATAAAATAGGAGACACTCACCCAAGGAGAAATGTTAAAAGAGTGTTTACTGACCCACTAGGTGGAATGGAATCCAGGGTAGAAAGAAATGGACAAGTGGAAGCATCATGAATCAAGTAACTAGCTGTTGGTATGGGACAATTCCCTTGAATTGTGGTCATAGTGCCCTGAAAGATGGGACTGGAGCTTGAGGGTCATTTATTGAAAATTGACCACCAAAAAGACCTAGGCATATTTTTAAGAGCCATCGAATTTGGACTGAGGTTCAACACTTCTTTAGATGAGGAAACTTACCTTGTGGTTCTGATGTATGCACACAAGAGATTCGATGAGGGGAAGACTAGGTTTTTTATCATGGTGTAAGTCTTCCTTGTTTACTGTTGATTGCAAAGCTTTACTGTTGAGTGCATAGATTGAGGTGTACGGCAAGTCTCCATTGATTGCTGGTTATACAAATTGAGTGCCTTGCTTCTACACAAAGTCTTCTACCTAGTGGTTCAATGAACAAGCTCGGGGGTCCAAAGGAGGCAAGTAGTTTGGCTGCTTCTTTTGGAGAAGGTTGGGAGGAACATGCCTCCTTGGGTGTTTGTCCACCCTATCTACAGTTGCAGGTTCTACTTGTTATTACATTTCCTAAGTAATTGTCATTTAATTCTGTAGATGTTGAGTTAGTATTCTTCAGTTAAATATTGATAATGCAGAAGTAAAAGTTTGAATTTCTAATCGGTTTATGATTCTGTATATTGTTGAATAAAAATATGGAATGATAGAATAAAATATCTTCCTTGTATTTTTCCATGTACTGTTTTTGTACCATACTCTAGTACAGGGAAGGGAAAAATTTTAAATAGATAGATGATATGCAGTGATTGAATAAACCAATTCTGTTATGTTTTTCTTTTAAATTTCCCTATCTATTATATTCTACAAATTTAATTGTCTTATGTCTAGACTTAGAAAACACAACGACATTCTTATTGTATAGACATTATAATGTTTTTATAACATTAAAATCAAACATCTCACTTGTTGCCAAAAACCTAGGGTTTCATTGAAGATCAGTTGTTACCTTACAGTAGATAAACAATATAACTCTTTTTCATTTCTTTCAAATATTATAGTATGCGAACTTCATTTTAGGCATTCATCAATATCTTATGAAATTTAAATAGCTGTAAAACAAACATAGAAATATTCATATTATTCAGATACTTTAGTATTTCTATTTTTGCAGCAGCAAATTTAAATTAGGGTTTAACATTTCCATGTTTTCTAAACCTTTGAAAAAGATTTCTTTTTTTTTTGGTCTCTTTACTATTTATCCATTCAAAACTTTTGTTAAGACTTCTATCCATTTCTGTAGTATCAAACGTTACCGACATTATTGAATTGAAAACATTTTTACAAACAGAACAACTCTACTTGGACGTGTTAATTTTTTAGCATTAATTCAACATACTCTAGGATCTTTACTGAGAGAATAACCTGTACAACATATCAATCATATCAAGCACATCAAGCAATGACATAAGACAATAGGCACACAGAGTTTCACTAGGGAATACCATAAAGGTGAAAAACCCCACAACTTCCTCAGATATAGAAAGAGAAATGATACAACCCAAGTACAAGAGATAGTCTTCTCTAGCAGCTAATCCTCCTTCCTCAATTGTGCGCCACTTTCTGGAGACTGTAGAAGTGAATAATTAGATGATCAAATAGAGTGCCTCCCACACTCTATTTATACATGACCTGACCTGCCTATAAACTAGCAGGGTCGACTTGTCTAACTCAGTCTAATAACCCATGGTAATACTAATCAGGGCCAACCCCACACTTGGTGGTCTAATAACCCATCACATGCAAGTTGTGACACTTGTCAATACAAATGAAGACACTTCTGTATATACGAATAATAACATCTCTATAGGAGTACAATATACATAGGTGAAATACATTTCAAAGTTACGTATACATCAACACTTCCTCTTAACTAGGAAGGTATTTCTTGACACAGATCTGCTAGCACAAGTCTTCTTCTCTGGATCATCATCACTGGATCACCATCATTGAATCATCGTCATCGTCACTACTGCTGCTATCTCAATCAATCTTCGATCTACTCGTCATAGGAAGTTCTACAGAGCCAGTCTTTTTTCATATTGGATGTAGGCTTGCCACCTGTAGGCCTTCATCATCTACAAAGCCAACCCGTTTTCATGTTAGATGTATCACAGAGCCATCCATTTTTCATGTTGGATGTGACCTAGAACAAATCTAGGATTTCCACCACAGAGCTAGTCCTTTTTCATAGTGGATGGGACCTAGAAAAAATCTAGGATTTCTGCCATAGAGCTAGTCCTTTTTCATACTAGATGGGACCTATAACAAATCTAGGATTTCCTTTTTCATACTGGATGGGACCTAGAAGAAATCTAGGATTTCCGCCATAGAGCGAGTCCTTTTTCATACTGGACGAGACCTAGAACAAATCTAGGATTTCTTCCACAGAGCTAGTCCTTTTTCATACTGGATGGGACCTAGAACAAATCTAGGATTTCTGCCACAGATCCAGTCCTTTTTCATACTGGATGGGACCTAGAACAAATCTAGGATTTCTACCACAAAGCCAGTACTTTTTCATACTGGATGGGACCTAGAACAAAACTAGGATTTCTGCCATACTGTGGAATCCTTAGGACTTATTACGTGTAACACAAAACCTAGCCAGAGCATCCCAAGACGTATTACGGGCACACAACCCAACCTATTGGATCTCCGAGGGAAATATTACATGTCCTCCCAGAGCAATGCCTCGAAAGAGCATCCTAGGACTTATTACGATCACACAGCCCAACCTATCGGATCTCCCAGGTCAACTTACATGCTCGTCTGCACAACCTATCCACGGCCACAGAGCATCAACCTGATACTCATCATACATCATCCTGATGTACATCATCAAATTATCATCGTGATCATCATCATAGCATCATCCTGATGCATATCATCTGGAGCAACATCCTGAAGCTCATCATCTATGATCATCTTGATCATACAATGTATCCACCTGATACATAGACACGCATCCAACATGATGCATACACAAATACATGATCCACCTAATCACAACAAGCATCCAACATGATGCATACAGAGCAGTAACTGGAGCATCGTCCAGATGCTCATCATCTAGCACTTACATCCATAGCCATGGGAAGGATCCTGCTCTCACCATGGTAGGAATGGCTCCTGCAAATGTGTCCATCACTTCTTCCTCGAAGTCTCATCAATCTAAAGAACACCGAGCCTCTCTATGAAGTACTCAAACTTCACTCTGGCTGGTGGTTTCGTCAACACATCTACAACTTTCTCATCCATCACAACATACAGGAGCTTCACTGCCCCTCTCTACACCATATCCCTGATATAGTGATATTTGATCTCAATGTGCTCCGACCTGTTGTGGAACACCGGGTTCTCAGAAAGCTTCACACAACTCTAGTTGTCACAATAGATACTAGTAGCATCCAACAGGAGATCAAATAAATCAGACAGTGGCTTCCTCATCCATACTACCTCACAACTAGCCGAACAAGCTACAACATACTCTACTTCGGCTGTACTCAGTGCTACATAGGACTGCTTCCTACTAAACCAAGAGATCAAACCTGATCCCATACT
Organism: Larix kaempferi; assembly: GCA_027924585.1. NCBI lineage: Eukaryota > Viridiplantae > Streptophyta > Pinopsida > Pinales > Pinaceae > Larix > Larix kaempferi. The sequence continues at coordinate 17,684,757 of BSBM01000765.1, read as the reverse complement.
GAAGCAACATCCAGAAGTGCTCTTCCTATCTACAACACTGATTGCCCAATCTGAATCAACATAACCCTACAGGTTAAACTTTTGATTCGCATCATACTTGAGCCCATAATCAATTATACCCTTTAGGTATCTCAAAATTGTTAGTTTTTCAGAATTTTCAATCTGATCTAGGATCTTAACTGAGAGAATGACATGTACAACATATCTACAGCATATCAATCATGGACACAATCATGCAAGCACACAAGAGACACAAAGTTTCACCAGGGAAAACCAAGAAGGTGAAAACCCCGCAACTTCCTCAGAGATAGATAGATCAATGATACAACCCAAGTACAAGAGATAGTCCTCCTAGCAGTAGCTTCTCCTCATCCACTAGTGCGCCACTCTCCAATGAGTGTGTGAGAGAGAAGTGAATGATCAAATAGAGTGCCTCCCGCGCTATATTTATACATGACTTGACTTGCCTAATAACCTTTACTAGGTTGGCCTAAACTTAACCACATAACATAATGTTGACCATGCCGACACCCACTAGGGTGGTCTAATAACCCTTTTACCCACATGACTCATACAGGGCAAACACCATCAAGGTGGTCTAATAACCCATCAAGTATAAGTTACGACACTTACAATATAAATGACGACACTTCTGTATAGAGTTATAATAACATCTCTATAGGAATACAAACACTTCCATATTGAGGAATAATAACATCTCTATAGGAATACAATATACATATATGAAATGCATTCCGAAGTTACAGATACATCAACAAGAATATGCTTTATAGCAACCGGGTGAACACCTCTGGGATCTGTCAGGAGCTAGCTCAATGTGTTCACCGCAAACCAAATATCTAGTGTCGTGTTCGTCAGGTACATCAAGGACCCAATCATCTGATGATACACAGTGACATAAACCAGATCAGATGAAGCATCACATAGAAGCTTCAGGTTTGATGCCGTAGGTGTTGCCATGGCCTTGCAGTCCATCATCCCAAACCTCTTCAGGATTTCTACTGCATACTTTCCTTGTCTAAGGAAGATTCCATCTGCAGTCTGCCACACCTCCATACCTAGAATGTAATGCATCATCCCCAAGTCCTTCTTCTCAAACTTGGGAGCAAGATTCCTCTTTGTGTCGGTAATCAGTCTATCCTCACCTATAACAAACAGGTCATCCACATACAAGAGTAGAATCACAGGATTGCCTTCCTCAACCTTGTAGTAAAAGTTGGAATACACTTTACTCTTGGTAAATCCCAAACTGGATAGAAAGTTGTCTATCCTACCATACCAAGTCCTAGGATCTTGCTTCAAGCCATACAAGGCTTTCTTCAATATGCACACATATGACTCTCTGCTAACTGGCTGCTCCACATACACTTCCTCCTCGACTACACCATTCAAGAAGTCTGTCTTGACATCCATCTGGTGCATCTTCCATCTCATCACTGTAGCCAAGGCAAGTACTGATATGATGGAAGTTTACTTGTCCACAGGAGCAAAATTTTCTTCATAGTCTATCCCCTCTTTTTGGGAGAAGCCACGAGCTACAAATCTCGCTTTTTATTCCTCTATGATGCCATCTGCAGCATGCTTGATCTTGTAGATCCACTTGGAAGTCACAATAGACTTCCCTTCAGGTCTTGGGACCACATCCCAAACATCATTCTGCATGATTGATTGGTATTCCTCGACCATGGAATCCTTCCATTCTTTCTTTTCCGTTGCTTCTTCATAATTGGAAGGTTCTTTTTTCATAATATCACAGAGTAAGGAAACATAGCTGGTATGAGATCTAGTTCTCTTCCTTTCTCTATGTTCTTCTCTTGGAATTCCATATCTTTCTGCATCTTGAATGAGCTCTCTAGCCCATGTAGGTTTCCTCTTGTGAGAGTTCTTCTCACAGGGTGGATCTACAGGTTCTTGTGGATCTTCAGCTTCATGATCTGCTTCTGGAATTGCTTCAGTCATGGTGGTGTCTTGGAATTTGATTTCCTTTGGTTCTTCATGAGCTTCAACAGGTGTCTTCCTTGATTTGATATAAGCCGAGTCTTCATCAAATGTCACATCCCTGCTGACATCAATCTTCTTGAACCCTGAAAAGTATATTCTATAAGTCTTTGAGCTTTCACTGTAACCCACAAAGCTTCCCTTCTTTCCTGAAGGATCTAACTTAGTTCTCTGTTCCTTTGGAACATGAGTATATACTAGACAACCAAATATTCTAAGATGGCTGACTTCAGGTTTCTTACAAGAAAAGATCTCTTCTGGTGTCTTGTTGTCCAATATCCTATGAGGTGTTCTGTTCTGCACATATACAATTGTTCTAGTTGCTTCTTCCCATACACGCATAGGCAGATCCTGATCATGCAATATTTCCCGAGATGCTTCCATGATTGTCCTATTCTTTCTTTCTGCAACTCCATTCTGTTGTGGATTGTAGGGAGTATTCAACTCCCTTTTAATACCTGAATCACTGCATAGCTTCTTGAAATCACCTGAAGTGAATTATCCACCATTGTCGGATTTGAAGGTATTGATCTTCTTATTAGTTTGATTTTCCATTAATGCTTTGAATTCCTTGAATTTATCAAATACTTCATATTTGATCTTTAAGAAGTAAACCCAAGTCTTCCTAGAGAAATCATCAATGAAAGAGACATAATATACATACCCACTCAAAGAACTTGATGACATTAGGCCACATACATCGGAGTGGATAATTTCCAAGATTCCTTTTTCTTTACTTTCACTGCTTGGAAATGCCTTCTTAATGTTCTTCCCTTTTGCACATCCTTTGCAAAGACCTTCATGCTTTGTCTTGATTTCAGGAAGACCCTCTACTGCTTTACTTGCAACTGGTAGTGCTCTGTAGTGCACATGTGCAAGCCTTCTATGCCAAAGTTCACTTGGCTCCATGGATTCATGTACCATGGCATGTTCAGGTTGTCCCTTCAATTTGTACAATCCTCCCTCTTGCTCTCCAATCACCACTGCATCATCTATAGTTTTACCCTTTGGCCACATTAGAACTTGGCCATCTATAAATGCAACCCTTGTGCCTTTTGCATCTAAAGAAGATATGGAGAGTAGGTTTTTCTTGAGCCTAGGTACATATAGTACATCTTTCATCTTCAAAGACTTTCCAGAGTCTAGGTTGTAGGAGGCTTCACCACTTCCCTTGATGGGATATCGATAGTAATCCCCAAGTTTTACTTTATGGGGTGACTCATGTTCAGATAGATTTACAAAAGATTCTTTAATCCCAGTCATTTGTTTGGAAGGCCCACTATCAATAAGCGAATCATTACATCCATGAGAGATAGTACCTGTGAGAGCAGAGATCAAAACATATTCATCTTCACTTGATGAAGCATCACTTTCTTCCCTAGCCTTCTTCTTGGGAGGTTCATCATCCTCAGTAGCATGAGCATGATACCTCTTTTTGCTGCCCTTCTTCTTGTTGAAGTTGTTGTTGTCCTTTTTGTTCGTGGGACAATTTACACCAATATGTACCTTCTCATTACATGTAAAACAAAGTCTCTTCTCTTTATGCTGATGGTGGTGACAAGATTTCTTGAAATGAGATGGCTCTCTCTTGGGATTTCCTTTCTTGGTGTGTGTTGTGAGAGCTTGATATTCATTCCCCATCTTTTCTTCTCGGGCCACAAGCCTTGCTTCTTCTTGTGAGCATTCCTCCTATAGTCTATTGAAGGAGATCATTTTTTTTCTTCCACATATTCCTTGGATAAAGGAATCCCATGACCTAGGTAGGCCATTCAAAGTGGTCATGACAATTTCACCATTCTCCACCACTTCATCAACAGCTTCAAGTTGTTCCTTGATATGAGAGACCTTAGAGAAATAGGATTGAATGGTCTATCCATTCTGAATATTTACCCCTTTCAATTGATTCCGTAGAGTCATCTTCTGATTTATGTTCTTCCCTTCAAATAGCTTGGTCAGGGAATCAAACATCTCCTTGGGTGTCTTTAGAGATGACACATGTGGTATGAGATCGTCTTTGATAGAATCAACAATGATCCTCTTTTCTTTGACCAAATTATTCTTATGCAAGGCCTTAGCCTCTTCTTCCTCTAGGACAGGGACCTCAGAACTTATGTAAGTATCCAATTCGTTTTCTTCGAGGATTAACCCAATCCTATACTTCCATGCTCGGAAGTTATCAGCGCATTCAAGCTTATCCTCAAGCTTGGTGTGGTGAAACATCTTAAAGAGTACTTCAAATGGAAATAGAAAAGATTTAGGTCTTACCACTTGATTTGCAGAAATCTGGATCTCGAGCTAAATTAGGGTTTATCAGATAAACCCTAAAAATCAAAATATGAATTTCAAACTTCTGAAGGAATAGAAAGATGTGCCTTGATGAGTTGATCAGCCTAGTATATTCAGAAATTGAAAACTGCAAAGTTTCACCCTTCGGAAATGCCTTTTAGTCTTCTTAGATTCACTGGGAGGACCCTGAATTAGGGTTTGCGTTTCCTCGAGCTTCACCCAACCAAAAATTTCAATCCAAATCTCTAAACTTTGATTTTTCCAAGGAGCTTCTAGCCATATCCTCATTTTTCAAAAATTCCTATTTTTGTGGAAACCCTAATGTTTAGGGCCAAAAATGAAAGTGCCCATAATTTAATTATGATTGGACAGAAAGATGCGCCTTGCTGAGGAGAGTTAAAATACCCTACTTCCTTTCAAGATCTGTGGAGAGAAACCCAATAAACAGGAAACCCTGGTTTCTGTAACTACACAGTGTCTTCTTCTCAAGTTAGCTCTGATACCTTGTTAATTTTTTAGCATTAATTTAACATAATCTAGGATCTTTACTGAGAGAATAGCATGTACAACATATCAATCATATCAAGCACAACAAGAAATGACATAAGACAATAGACACAGAGAGTTTCACTAGGGAATACCATAAAGGTGAAAAACCCCACAACTTCCTCAGAGATGGAAAGAGCAATGATACAACCCAAGTACAAGAGATAGTCTTCTCTAGAAAATATTCCTCCTTCCTCACTTTTGCACCACTTTCTGGAGAGTGTAGAAGTGAATAATGAGATGATCAAATAGAGTGCCTCCCGCACTCTATTTATACATGACGTGATCTACCTAATAAACTAGCAGAGCCGACTTGTCTAACTCAGTCTAATAACCCATGGTAATGCTAATTAGGGCCAACCCCACACTTGGTGGTTTAATAACCCATCACATGCAAGTTGCGACACTTACGACACTTGTCAATACAAATGACGACACTTCTGTATACAGGAATAATAACATCTCTATAGGAGTACAATATACATAGGTGAAATACATTCCGAAGTAACATATAAATCAACATGACGAATACCTCTTCTGCTAGAACCCTAGCTTTTCATACCATAAACATTAAACACTTAACGAGTTACAAGACATAATTCAACTAAATAAATATCTCTTCCTTATATTCATAGGTTTCATTGGAAACCCTAAGAGAATCGAAATAATCTTAGTATTGAAATGAGCTTATAACTAGTCTCTTGAGAAAACCCATCATTTTATAAAAACACACATTTCATTTTTCCCAGGTTCAACAATTGACAAGGATAGTCAAGATATCAAATAAATTATACAAATCCTAACTAAATACAAAGTAACATGTTCGGCATCAACATCAAAACAGTAGTGATACATTCATATTGCAACCTTTGTCTGCAACAAAACAAAGTAGACAAACGAGACTAGGTCTCAGTCTTTAGTTTGACTCCTTAACCCTATCAAAGTTAAATAGGGTTTCAACGAAGAAAACGTGGCATTATCCCGTGGCTCTCAACCATTAACATTTCAAAAACATTTCAAAAACAGAGCATTGAAAAAAAATAAAACAGATCCTGGAGCATTGCTCTTAGACATAACAATACGACAGCATGAAGATACATGTACCAAAATCTTCTCATTTCTTTAAATGACTGAGGGTTAAAACCCTTTTTTTTTAAATGTTACATTTCAACATTTAGTGCTACAACGAAACGTTGCAAGGCCAGCATTGAAGAAGGTCGAGGATCCCATCCTCCCTACATTCATCTTCCAGTTTACAAAACATTATAATGTTGGCCATATCCCCAGCCAGACACCAAAACCCAACTTTCAGCTAACACCAAACAACAACCAATAGTTGGCATGAGTAACCTACAGGGTAATACCACCGAGGCTTACCATTTGATTGAGCAACATTTTCCTTACAGCTTCAACAGAGCAACCTGTAGGCTAGTAGCACCTGTCAACAACACAAGAGACGGTTAAAGATGCACTAAGAAGTTGAAAACTCTATACAGTCAACCGTATTATATTTTCAAAGAAACGAAACATCACCTGAATAGAGAATCCATGGATCGAAACCAACACTCTGGCAACCAGTGTGAGACCTAAGACATTCAAACGATAAAAAACAAGTGCAAAAACCCTCACACCTCGACTCAGCTCTTAACAATCATCAGGCGACAATAGTATCCCTCAAATCGCAGTTTCGAATCATTGGAGGAACCCTGACAGAACCAGAAAACGAAACCCTACAGACCCGCAAGCCAGTCTTCCTCTCCACTATACTACTATCTACACAATGAAAACCTAGTTATGCCATCATAACACTAAAACCCCATGCAGTTATTGCAGCACCATAACCCGAGAAACATTCACATGAAGGATCTCCACATAGGATGCCAACAGGAATTACACTCCCTTCGCTTTTATTACACTTTAATACAAAAGCTACCATTGTACTACTACCTAACATAGTAGCCATGTATTAAACCATGTCTGAACTTCTCTATAGTCATTACTTACCAATACTAACATAAGTCCAGTCTTATGTTATCGAAGTATTTACCATCGTTCTTATGATTATCCAAGCTACGTAGCATCACATAAAAGGTGGGCCATTAATTCGATATGATTTGAAACTCTATTATATGGTATAAGATACCCTAAGTCCATAAATCCATAAGGTCACCAACCTTGCTAACTTTTGGTATAGGAAGCCTGTAACACTAGCCATTTGAACAAGGTATTAGGACCATAGAGACTTATAATTGTTATGAATAACCACTGTCACAATATTCTAATCCACCATATAAATATCAAATGAGGAAATGTATGAGTCATATAGTTTTGGACTATGAACTTTAGACAAGCCATTTTATTAATACCTCCTTGGGTCATGCTTTTATACTCTAGGATAATAAACAAGTTTAGAACTGCAACAATGAGATACTTTAGCATCGAATTCTAAGATCAGGACTTTCACATCATACCCACACACGTATTTTATAAATTTACACAACGTTTAGAATGAAGTTAATAGTATGGTAAGCATATAAGCCACTTCTTCTATGATGTAATTGAAGAAACTGTTAGAGTAAATCTCTTTTTTTTGGCGATTCATTAAGGGTCTAGAGTAGCTAATGGTAATTGCGACTTATGCGAATTTAATCATAGTTGTAAGTATCACTTATAGAAGTAAAACTGAGGGTCAAAACATTAATAGATTTCTCCATGAAGTACTTTAGAATTATCATAAAACATTGACAGCTAATTGAAAGTGCAATTAAGTCTTCTTAAAAATACTTGTATTACTTGAATTGAGGTATCACTCTTACCTGCAAATCTTTGAAAAGGAAGGTTCAAATGCTTTAGCATAATACCTAAGTAAACCTTGGGGTGCCCATAGGACCCCTTCATCGTCGGCAAGCAAAAGAAAACAATTAGTATATGTAATAAATACAACCTTGGGACTGACAGCTATTTGAGAAAATAATACTAATCTAGATTGCTTGCATTAAAGAAACAACATCCAACAGTAATTGATTATGGACATGATTACATGACTATTTCATTGATTAATGAGATCTATTTAGTAAAGTGTAATGAATAATTAAACAAATAGACATTTATTATACTTCCGCACAATAATTATAGTAGATAATGCCTATTAGAATTTTTTTTAATTTTTGTGAAATTTACAAGATGTTACAGTGAGAATGGAATCCAATATTTTGGTCAATGTGAATACACAAGATTATTTTAACCTATCTTGCAGAGGTTGATACATCTACAAAGATGTATATTTACTCCGTCAGATTGAAACAAGATTTAATCGAGACAGAACATAATGTTATCAAAAGTTTGGGCTAGTGTTTTAGTTAATCGCATGTTGTATCTAGGAAGAATTAAGTCGCAGGTGGATTTCACCGTGTGGAACAGAAATTGACTTGGATCACAAGTTTTTAACCTATATTAATCGAGATTCCCTTACGTTTTAAAGCTTTGGGACTAAGAGTTCACTAAGCCATTCGATAGGTAGGATAGCAGAAAAAATATAAAGATCAAGTCTTGATTAGTTAGATCTGAAGCAGAACAATCACAATAGAGTTTTGTTTTGAAATCATTCCTAGTTTAAACATCCATACAAAAATTACAGTAAATGATCTTACTTTAGCTACCATCTACCATCTGATACCAACTCGTGGGAGGGGATAGCGAATCTGAGTTTTTCCCGTCATGATGTTCAACATGGATCCTTCGAAATCGTGATGTCTAACTTGGTTGTCTATGTCAATGTTTAGTGCTATGCACAGTCATGCTTCACCATAAATCATTACTATAAAACATATAATAATGCATATTTTATTATTCTAGAAATTCATATTAACAACATTTCAATCTAAGCGAATTGATCTTAGTTACTAATCATTAGAGAATCTCATAATCATTTCATGAAGTAAATCGACATTCCATAAATCATTTTTAAACAATATTCAAACCTGATTCCGATGGTTTTGGATGAATCCACTTGTCGAATATTGTTGTAGCTACTACTCCTTGTCTCTATGATCCATATATCCAACTGACCACTCGGTTGACCTCCCTACCAATTACAAGAATACTCTTCTTCTTCCCAAACCCTCGAGCAATGGGGTTGTAGAGCTCACACACAAAAACCAATGATCTAGAAGTGATTTTCCCCCTCACCAAGATCCTTTTCCAAACTCACAATAGAAGGAAATCAACATATTTTTAACATTACAGTAACCATCCAGCCATAGGGTGTCCTTCCCTTTCCTCTTTCCTTCCTTAAATAGGAAAATTCTCTACGACAGATGTCACTTCATGCAAAAATGTCTACTTTCCTAATTATTTAATAAACCTCACCCAACCATGTGTCTATTTCTCATGAGAGTGCACCTACATTCCTTGATTTACTTAGGTATGTCCCTTGATGCTCCAATTTAAGTTTCTATTTTTGTGGGTGCAAGTGGACTTGGCTATATGTTGAAGTTTAGTCTACCAATTTCTCCTAAAACAATTATTCTCCATTATTTAATTACTAATATTCGTTTCATGTGCAAATAGCCTAAATGCAAATTTAGATGTTTTAATGCATAATATTCATCATTTTTTTTTCATTTTGGGTCTAGGTACCACATTGTCATGTCCATTTGACCATCATTTTATTTTACCATCCAGGTACCACATTGTTGGGTCCTTTGGTTAATGTTTCAACGTTTCATTTGATTTGCGGGACCTTCATGCAGTGATTTAGGGTTTCTTATCTTCAATCATCCATCTACACTCTATTGGATGCTAATGGCTTTGAGGAGTAAGTATGTTCTTACTACGCACCCCTAAACCTCGTAGGCGGCCAATTTTGTCATGGTCCACTTCGCAGGACTTCACGATTTCCTGAGTAAGAGGATAAGGAATTTTTAACTTATGCATGGATTCAGTAGGAAGTCGACACTATCTTCGTTGTTCTGTGGGTGATTTATTCGTACTCTACGACCCATTTATTTCCTTTGTGAGTTAGTTGGTTATGATAATTACTTGCTACTACACATATTCTCAAAGTACCCATCAGTAGTATTGCTCATCATAACTCATCAATATACATAATGTAAATCATTCCATAATCATAATCATGTTTCATATCTCTGCTAATTATTGAGCAATACATGCAATTCGTTCATTCACATCATATATTTCATAAACTAGCTAATTGTTAAGCAGGGCATGCATTCATTCATCAATTTAAGTAAAGTATCCATTTCTACAAGTATCATTCATTTCATTGTTTTCATTTATCATTTTTTTGTCATGCACATCATCATGTGTTTCTCAATTATTAAAACATAAATATTCAAAGGACCATTTTATTAAAGTTTATTCATCCGGATCACTTGACAAGTGCCCTCAAAGTCTACAATCAGTCCAGGGGCATTACAAAGAGATGAGGAGGATATGGGGCTGGATAATTTATATTAGTTACAAACTACTGGGGTTTCATAAAAGAGTTCTATCTCACGATGAATTGTTGTCAATGAACCAAGATTGTGGCTTGAGGATGGCATGTTACAATTTGCAGGGTAAAGCAGATTCCCATTTTCATCTACGGACTTCTTGTGATTTATTGCTCCTAATAAGAGCTTACGACATTTTGAAACTGGTGGGATGTCTTGTGCAGTCGAACTTAAACCTCAATCGATATCTTGGAATAAAGAATAAATTGATATTTAGATTCACATGGGTAACCTAAATTCAAATAAATAGTCAAAATATAAATAAAACTTGAACTTACTGGAGATGGAAATGGAGAAATCATCGAACTTTGAACAAGATGGAATCTAAAGAATTGACCATTTGATACTACAAACTTTTCTCCCTGCATTTGAGTGAAATCAACAATCAATATATGTCTCTACAGTCCTAATTGTTTTCAAGAACTATATTACAATCTAACTTCCAATATAGTTTAGAAACCATTTTGTAAGAATAAGGTGAGTTTAAGTAGCATATATATACTATGAAATATTTTAATTGGTGTGGTTGAATACTAAAAGAACATTTTAGATGAATATATAAATTTAAGTGGATACATAAAACCACAGGAGGATTTACAAATTAAACTGATGCATCTATACAAATATGCACACACCGGGGCTCTCACATATATAAAATGGACCAGTGTGTAACAAAAATAAATGCACAGTGAAAGAACATCTGCAAAATCCCCATGTGGTAGAAAGTATCTGCTACATTTGGTAGTTGATATTTATACATGCATTTTAGAACATTTTTTATTCTAGTGCGTTTCATAAAAATAAGGGCACCGAGGCGTCCTAATTATACATGCACCATGGCTTGCGGTTTTTTGTAAAGTTGTTGAATTTAATGTTACTAGTGCTACGTTGAAATTCAAAGTTCCAGTTCGTTTCAAATATTTACGCACCGGTGTGGCATGAGAACAAGTGCATTGCAATGCCAAAAAAAAAATTTAAAAAAAAAATCGCAAAAATATTTTTTCCCTAAACTGAAAAAAGGGAGGAAATTTTAAGTTTGAAAACTAAGTCTAAATAGTGTTTAAAAGCAAAGAACCTAAACATTAATTCATTATTTTGCCAAAAATGTCAAGGGAGAGTTTTGGAAGAGAGACTTACATGGAAGGAGTTTGGAGCAACTGAAATATTTTGAGGATAGAAATTTGTTAGGTATGGTGAGTCAAACAAAACCCTACATAGTAAAAATTTCAATTATGTAGATACTACTGTTGATCTTATTACCTTAGTTAGAGTTTGACTAGGTTTAGAAGAAAAAAAATCATACTTACCTTCAATGTTACAACCCTTATTTTCTCGTTGCTTCTTTTCATTTTTATACGTGGCTGCAATATTTTACATTCAGGTTTAAATCCCTCTATTTTTATACACAATTATGATTTCACCTTTTAGGGATTTTAGATTTCTTGAGGTTCTAATTATATGTAGAAAGTGTAGGGTGAGATGGGGCCACGTTTTGGGTCGAATCCATCACCATGTCGGCCCTAGTAAGTTTATTTATTTTTTATGTTTTCAATAAAAAAACGCATGCGTCAAAGGTGCGTTTATATTATAGTAACACACCGGTGTGGGTATAAGGAAAGCACATCGGATTCGATATGCGTCATGTGGTGTTTTATTTTATAAAAAAACAATAATCATTTTTCTTTGCTTGGTTCTATTTTCACAATGCGTTTATACGAATGTCACACCGCTAATGGAAGGAGCACATCATTTTTTATTTTCATAAAATGCTAAATAATTTTCAGTCGTTCATGGTGTACCTATGTTGATATAATGTACCATTGATTTTATGTAAATAAACGCACTAGGTCATTCTATGTGATAAAGCGCAACGATGCTAGATTCGTTTTCTCTTTTGAAGGTCTATAATTTATTTGTATAATATATTGATAGCTTATGTATTTAATGGTCCAAGTTTTCTACTGATAGAAAATGCATGGTATTAGTTCAATGAACAAAAAATTTAGTCAACATGATGGGATCACATCCAACATTACGAAGAAGGAAAGTGATTTTAAGTAATTTATGTATTTAAATTAATTTGTTTGAATTATTTGTAAAGTTAAATAATATGTTTTGGTTAATGTGTGACATGCAGAGCCAAAAAATGATGAATCTCGATAATATTCTTACTAATCTAAGTCCAGAAGAGCATAAGACATTGGTGGAGAAGTTGCAGAGAGAATAATCAGGTGAATAAAAAATAAGTCAATATGAATTATGTCTTCAAATTTGAGTAATAATGTACTTAAGAACATTCACTAATATGTTTCAAATAATATAATTCACATATGTTGAAATGTTTTGCAAGGAATAACAACAACATAAGTCAATTTCATCATAAGAAAAAAAAATTTATGGAAGATGAAAATGATGATCAAATGGTCCTTAGCTCATCTAAAGTGGTGCTGGAAGTTAATAGAAGGGGAAAATAATTTTATAATACTATGAGGGATATAGTGGAAATAGCATACAAACATACATCTCACTTACAATACAATATTCAATCAAATGTTGCGAAGAATCAATTCATATGTAAACTACAAGAGGCATTCCCAAACAAATGGTCAATGAGACCTGTCATACCTGCAATAGAAAAAACATACACCAACAAAAAAGAATCTTTCAAAAATTAATATTCCTAAACATGTTTATGTCAAATATCTATTTATAACTACTACAAAGCATAATTTCTTCAATAATTTTAATTCTTCTATATTGATTTTTCATATCAACAGAAAAATAGTTTAATGTCATTTTACATTTCCATGAAGGTTATGAAAATCCCAAAGGATGAACGAGGTCATATGTGAAATGTGCCAGTAGGGATGTCTAAAAAAGTGTACAAGTAGTAGGGATGTCTACAATGTCATTAAATTCCTTTATTCACTCATCAATTGTCGTCATGAACATACTCAGTATAAAGTCAAAAAGTCATTTTATTTAAATTTCATCCAGTCGGATCACTCAACAAGTTCCCTCAAGGTATACAATTGTCTAGGGGCACTACATACACCCCTACGTATTTAGAAATTCATCCCGAAGTTCAGAATAAATATGGAAAACTACGACGCATCTCAGTGGCGTCCTCCCAAGTCGCAGAGCTAAGAGTATAACTATCCCTACTACGCTTTCACTTGATCTAACACACGGTGCTTAAGATGCCATGTTCGTTGTTCCAATATTCTTATTGGTTTTGGTGGTCAGTCGTGGTCCTCGACCTTACCCTTGTTCTCTTCCATCCCCCTAGTTCTGCCGAGGGAATTCACTCTAGAAGTGTGTTGCTCCACACTTCCAACATCCTTCCTTGGGGCCTCTAGTGGTACTACCAGTTGGCGCATTGTTCCTTCGTTTTCCAAATTGCCCTTGGTTGCCAAAAGGTTTTGCATGAAAATTTCTTGGTGGTGGTGGTCGATAGTGTGTTACGTCTTCTCTATTAGGTCTTCCATTGTAAGAACCCTTACCAAAATTCTTCTTCCCATAGTGATGATTTGGTGTACAATAATGTTGATTTCCTCGGTCAATACTAACAAAGTCCCTCAAAATATCCTCTTCGTCTATGAGATCCCTTTGAACCGTATTGTGTAAGGTAGAGGGCATTAAAATGCAAACCTTATCCCTGATATTCTGGTCTAGTGCATAAACAAATTTGTTGACCTTTATCTTTTCCATTTAAATGTGAGGTGCATACCTCAAAAATTCCATAAACTGAACTTCATATTCCTGCGCCATCTGTGTAACATACCCTTTTTCCTCGAAAACATTTTGTGTTAGAAAACATTATGATAATTGTTATTGTAAAGTTTAATGTTGGACAGGTGTCCAAGGATGACTGTAATTTGCACAATATTTTATTATTTAATAAATAAAATAGGAGACAAACACCTAAGAGGACTGTTGAAAGAGTGGTTACTGATCCACTAGGTAGAATGGAATCTAGGGTAGAAGGAAATGGACAAGTGGCAGCAGCATGATGCAACTAACTAGGTGTTGGTATGGGACAACTCCCTTGAAATGTGGTCATAGTGCCCTAAAAGATGGGACTGGAGCTTGAGGCTCATTTATTCCAAATTGACTACTAAATACCTAGGCGGTCTATATAATAGTCATCAAATTATGAACTGAGGTTCATCACTTTTCCTGACTAGGAAATTTACCTTGGGGTTTTGCTGTGTTTTCACCCAAGAGATTTGATGAGGGGATATGCTAAGTTGTTGATCATGTTGTGAGTCTTCCAAACTATATTGAGTTTCAGGAGGTTGATGCTAAGTGTTGAAGGCATGTATTTTTAGGAGGTTGATTCTAAGTGCCAAAGGCATTTTTGAGTGCCTTGCTTCTACACACATTCCATCTACTTAGTGGTTCAATAATCAGGCTCGGGGGTTCACAAGAAGCTAGCTGTTGGGCTGCTTCTTCTACAATAGGTTGGGAGGAATAGGCCTCCTTCGGTGTTTGTCGGCCCTATCTTCACTTACAAGTTCTCCTTTTATTTCCTAAATTTTATGCCATTAACAGTTTTCTATCTGTTATAATTACATTTTCTATTTTCAAAGATATTAGTGAACAGACTCAATTATTTTATTTTCTAAGTCAAATAAGATTCTGAATAGTACCGAATACAGTAATGAAAGATTGAATAGAATATTCTCTGCATTTTTCCCCATGCTAATGGATCGACATCGTACTCTAGTACAGAGAATGAATTAAGGTAGATAGATATGATAGGTGATTGCCAAGATGATGAAAGAAAAACTCTGTATGTTTTGTAAATTTTCCTACTGTTAGTGATTAGTAATAATTACTGTATTCTTTATAGTACTGTTTTATTTCATCAAATAGTAAATTTATTGCTTTGAAAATATACTGTGATTTACACTCATTACATAAATTATTCCTGATACATAAATTATCGAAAGGATTTCATAACATCACTGTACAGTACTAATCTATCATTTCAAATTTTAAATCAGGGTTTATGTTTCCATATTTTCTTATCAAAAAGTTTACTGTAGTTTCATTGTTATTTTCACTACTTAATCGTTCACTGAACATACAGGATAGACAAGCAATTAAAAGTTTTTTTTTTTGTTTTGTAAATTTTCCAAACATATAGTAGAAAACCCCTAAACCCTAACAGTCCATTTACAAACCCTCGTAACACAAAACTAGCATTTCATTTCTTCATTTTAATATCAAAATCAAATCGCAATCATCATTCTGGTAATACCTTTTCAATCAAACGTTTTACAACATTCGAGAATTGTCCTAATTGTTGACTGTTTCACATTCATTGATACATTTCTACAAATATTTAAAGATTGTTTCATTACAGGTTATTTTCACCTTTCTATCACAACTGAAAATGACAAAATAGAGAGCAAATAAATATTTCATTATTTATCAAATTCATATACATCACACGGTTCCCAATTCCATCGTTTTACATTTCAAAGTTTCATAGTTCACAAAAGAAAACGATAGCAGTAGAAGTATTGAAACCTAGTTTAGAAACCACACATTCTATTACATCAAAGTTAAACACAGAGATCTGCTAGAAACTAGTTCATTTCAACACTTAAATCACCGAATTACAAGTTATGTTCACGGGTCAAGCCCCAAAAAGGAGAAATGAAAACAACTATTGCAAAATAGACTTGTAAATATTTTTCTTATTGAATACTCGAGAGAGCTTGAAACCCTCAATGACAGAAGTTACATTGTGAGTTCAACTTAGAATCCAAAACACTATACAGTAACCTAAACCTTATTACATCGACCCTGTAAGCCAAGAGGCATCCATAATACGGGTGTAAAAACAAAACAACACTGTTTGGACCACGATTTCTAGAAAACACAAAGTTGTTACAACTTCAACGATGGCCATATTATACCAAGAGAATCTACAGAGGGTTATGCCACCGGGGCTTACCGAAGTGAAGCTAGCATCCATTGCGAACAAACCTCAGCCCTGTAAACTCCACGATGAAGACAGTACGTGCCACACAAACTACCAAGAAGTTATAACAAGTTCCAAAACGAATACCATATAAATCGAAATTGTATTTTAACCAATAGTTTTACAAGGATGAACTTACCTTCACAAGAACAGGCGGATGGAATGCTTCACGCTTCCAGTTCTTCCAACCGACGCAATAGGGGCAGCATGCAACTATGAACAATTCTCAAGCTCTGAGTTTAATTCATTTAAAAACCTAACCTATCGCACAACGAAATCCATAGGGCTTCAACGCCTTACACCATTCGAACCATAGCAAATTATACAACCAGCTCTCACCATTATTTTATAGAGATGGGAGTTGTAGAGCCATCAAGAAGCCGCCAAGGGTCGAACCCTACCATTTAGCGGCCTGTCGGCCTCTCCCCCAAGACCAAAACTCCAAAAATGAATGCAAAAGGCAAACAACAACGGTATATCGAGTTGCCTTAGGGTTTAGATCTCCATGATCGAGATAGGATAGATCAACGGGCGAGATTTGGCCAGCCAAGTGACACCAATACCAAGACAGAGTTAAGATCACCTACCATTAATAAATCCATTAAATAGCAACCCTCGATGGAATGCCATATCACCAGGGTGGAGCTTATAGCTCGACAGAGTTCCAGCAGTTTCTACAACTTCTTCACATGGAGCCAGTTATAGGTAGAAGCCAACTATCAATACACAGGGTTTGCATTAACTGCTGATTTTACGTATCATTTGCTAGACCATGCCTGTAACGGCATTAAGTTCATGTCAGCGTCGAATTTATTGTCAACATCACTATCTCGATATCACATCACTGTATTATAACCACGTTATATAGTTTCAAACCATGCTATGAATTCGCATAGCATGTGTGTATTGCATTTCAAACCATAGGTTATATATATTATGTTTTCAATGCTAAGATAATTCACATAGCATGTGTGCATTGCAAATTTAAAACAATATGATATATTTATATATCAAGCACGTAATAGAATGCCATTACCAAGCCTTAGTTCGCATAGGTATAGGAGTTATAATTCCAACATTAAGTTTCATTCATATAGTGAGCACATATTATGATATCAATGCTAAAGATCATTTGGCATAAGGCTAATGCATTATAACTCTAACCCTAATCCATCTAGAAAACTAGGGTTTGACAACAAATTGATATATGTCTCATTTAGATAACAAAGCAACATCTTTCCCACACAGTGCAATTGCACTTTGAACTTAAACATTGCAAGATTTCAATTTCAAGAATAATCGATTGTTGCATTTCATCAAGGTCATTCATTGTTCAACCATGTCGTAACCATAGAAGTCATCTTATGTTGCTGTTATCAAGATCTAAATACCTTTCACCAAAGTACATCTTTTTCAACCTTGTCGCATTTTCAGACTGTTAATATAAGTTATAATTCCAATGATTCTACCATCAATTACAACAGAGGTATAGAGTAAAATATCTCTAGCTACACTTACAAGCGTTAGGATAAAAATTGCTCAAGTTGATAAAGAAAAGCTATAACTTCTTACAATAGCTACCTTCATGCACGATAGTACACACACCTATCTAAAAAACAGAGATGGCAAGCTGAAACGTAAAACACCCCTTGAAGTACTTGAATTATTTAATTATCTTACCTGCAGATCTGCGAAAAAAAAGGACCAATGCTTTAGCTATCAAGCTAAGTAAACCCAAGGGCACCTTGTAGGAACCCCTTCAAAAATATGCAAACAGATCATCTGTATTATTACTAGCACCATTACATACGAAGAAATAAACATTGTTTTATTACCTTTCATTTATAATCTATTGTATTTTTATGTTTAAGAATAACTATGATAATTTTATGAAGCTGTCATTATCTATTAGTTAAATAAGTTTCATTCCGCACATAGAATTTCCCTTATGATTTTGGCTATATCAATTTTTTTTAAATTTTAGCAACTTTCGGGTTGTTACAGTCCAACGCCCTTGTCTTAAGGCATTGACTTCATTTAACTGTCGTTTGATGAAATCATCTGACAGATAATGCTGATGGAAGTGTTCGTCGAATAGTTCCAAAGAAATCTCTTCGAGTTCCATACCTAGATGAGGTCATAAGGTCTTCCACCAAAGGAGGACCTACCATTTAAGCTGTAGTATTTCCACACGGACCTTCATATTGGACGTTTAGTCCCTCAGTGCGAAAAACATGGCCATGTTTTCGAACCATGCTTCTGCTTCAGTTCCATCAGTGGAACGCCAAAACTCTGGAAATTTAACTTTTTCTAGTTCCCGGTGTATGTTAACCAACAGTGGTTGTTTCGGAACTCCGGTCACTTGCAGGTTGTCGTTCTCACGATATAGCTGGGTCATCAGTGCCTCCATCATCCTGTGATAATTCCTCATCATGGTCATAACCTCGCTTGCGGTTAGGTTAATATTTTCTTTAGCCCTTGGGGGCATGGCAACTCTTACTTTCTCTCTTCCTCTCCTAACCCTACCTCTGCGAGTTCTTCGATCCATAAAAATGTCTGTTTAAAAGGTAAAGTAAAATCGATTAGTTCAAAGAATGATACCAAAAATATATGCAGAAATACTTAGATCCTATCTATGTTTGACTAGGATCTGATACGAAATGTAGGAACCTTTGTCGTAAATGAGAATGCAATTTTATTTTTTTTTAAACTAAATTTTCCCCTTCGTAGAGTCCTCTTTTCCACTTCAATTTGACTAGGTTATTACTAGAACTTTTCATTTGAACGAAGTTATGTCATACATTCCACTAGATCTCCGATCATTTTCAAATAGGGAATTGACTTCTGAGCATGCATTATGGTTCATAATCTCTTATGTAATTTGATTGCTACAACACCTTTTTAGTGGTACTTTTATTCAGTTAATATACTGTAAAATTATTGTTCACGTATAGAATGCATGTAAATAGTTTAGCTAGGAACTCATCATCTCTCGACACTTAATCCATTCCCAAGCATGAATATGTCATCATATGCGCATTGCTATTTCAAGTATCCTATATAAATAAGATGCATGTATGTATTTAACTAAATCCCTTTATTTTTTTCTCAATTGTAAGTAAATCAACATATGAACATTACTATGAAATTACTTTATTCACTAATGTCACCTCTATATATAGGTGCACCTTATCCCGCACATCCGTCGTAGTCCATATATAAATTTTCTTTCACTTATATTCCATAATACAATCACACACATTCCTAAAAATCCATTTCTTATCCCTAACTAATACAAGACACATGTTACTTTCTCTTCTGGACTGATCTTAAGATAATAACACATATATCAACATGTTACTTTCTCTTCTAGACTGATCTTAAGATAATAACACATATATCAACTCCCACTTCTTGACTCACCTTGATATAATAACTCATACATTAACTTCACTAAAGATACATGGAGACGTATGTTCTTTCACTCTTTATTCAACTTTGATATAATAACATATTTACAAATAACACATTCATAACTTTCATTTCTCTGCTAACTTTGATATACTATGTACTAACTATCACTAACTTGATATAATAACATCTACATAACTTTCATTACTTGACTAACCTTGATATAATAACTCATATATGAACTTCAGTAAAGATACATTGACACCTACAATCTTTCACTCCTTTATTAACTATAATATAATAAAATATATACAATTAATACACACATAATTTCCATTTCTTAACTAACTTTGACATACTATATACTAACCTGATATAATAACATATTTACAAATAACACATTCATATCTTCCATTTCTTGACTAACCATGATATAATAACTCATACATTTACTTCACGCTAACGCATACATTCTTTCACTTCCTATTTAACTTTGATGTAATAATACCTATTTTATCTTTTACGTTTTTAACTATGAAAATTAATACAGTGAAAAAGAATGTACAGGCTACTCCACTCGCGGCTACATGAGCTCGTCTCCAAGTATCGCCAAGCACGGAGTGGGATAAGGGGCACTCAAATCGCCTGGTTTTTTTTGGTCATTTTGGTCATTTGTTCTTTAGATTCGATTATAAAAACTGGCGGAAGCGTAGTTTCATCAGTTTACTATGGCACTATGCCATGAAAATGTGCTTTCAGGATCTTTGGGCCATTTTAAAACCACCTAAATCGTCAAAATTCAAAAAAAATGAAAAAAAAAATTGAAACTATGCTTCACCAAAAAACCACTAACCTAACCTGAATACCAGGGCGATTTGAGTGGCCCATATCACGCACTGATCGCGAGTCAACCGGGTCCAGGTAATGCCGAATGTATTAATGCTGAAACGCAAGGAGGTATGACACTCTGGACAACCTGCCAATCAAGGATCTCAGCTATCCTCCATATACCACTACTGCAAGTTGACTCAACTAAAGGTAAGACAGTTCGGCATCAGAACAAAGTTATTATTGGTTATTTTAAGAATTACGATGGATAAGGCAGATTAGAGGCAGAATCTCAGAAAAATTCGGGTCATATGCAATGCAGAGATCGTGGTGATTTCACATACGCAGGAGTTTAAGCAATCTATTGCTCCACAGATCCATATGAATAATTCTACAATAATAAATAATCGAGTAAGTGAAGTCGGGTCTAAAAAAGGCATGGAGATACAAGTTATACGGGTTATTTCAACTGTAACAATTAGAACATAAACTAAGAAAAAACGGGTCTGGCGTGTAGTATTTCCCTTGAAATGGTCGAATACAATGAATATAACAGGGTCATGCTAATGATCTTGGAGTATAGCATCACCTACATGCGAAGATAGAATAATATGATTGAAATCAAAATCTAGGCTATCGATCAAGCATCGTAGAGATAATTTCTTACCGAAATCAATTAGTGAAGGATCAGAGTCAAATTTCATAACCTGGCATGTAGGATTAATAATACATGATCAGGTAAATGATTCAATCAGAGAAGGATGGTCGCTACGCTGAGTAGTTATGATTGAAACCAAATTTCAGCGACTTAGTTTTGTACTGAGAAATTTAAAGGAACCGCATAGTAGTTACTAATCGGCCATAATCTCATGTGATTACTAGGTACAGAAATGGACGACTAGAAACACAGAGAGGCTAATAATTGGATCGAATTCACCATGAAAAATATGTAGTAGGTAACAGATCTGAATTCAGATGGTTATAGAGACCCTTAGGTGGATCCCGTCGTACTTGGTCCAAATCAGTAATTAAAACAGGAAGTAAAAAATTGAGAACCAAATTCGAGGGCTATGGAATCCTGAGCGTGGGTCTCCTCAGGCTGGGTTTAGATTCAAGTTTCAAAACAGAGAATATGAATCCAGAGTCGAAATCAATGGCTATGGAAACCCTGAGCTTGGATCTCATCACGCTGGCTTTTAAATTTAGGTTTTTAAAACAAAAGAATAGAAATCCAGAATCGAAATTGATGGCTAAAGAAAGCCTAAGCATGGATATCATCACGCTCGGTTTTAAATTTAATTTTTTAAAACAGACAAAATAAATCCTGAATCGAAAGGAAAACATGAGAATGGGTCTGATTATCCGTTATCTAATGTCATCATTCTAAAACAGAGCTATACACTAGTACAAAATGAGAGATAAGTGACTAGGCGACTAAAAAAGTTAGTCACCGTAGTTTTTTCAAGGGATGAATGACTAAAATTAAACAATTTTAAAGAAGCCAACAAAAACAACTAAGATAAATGACTAATTTAGTCACGAGATGAAATGTATGACTAGATAACAAGTGACTAAAATAAAAATGGCTAATTTAGTCATGAGAATATAAATATGACTAGTTAAGAATGATTAATGTGAATTAGTCATTTATGTTAGTCATTTTTAGTTGTGTTACACTCACAATGGAAAATTACAATCTTGATAATGAATTTGTACAATATTTTACTAAATTTTAACAATGCAGATGGATTTAGAGACCTAACAGTCACAACCACAATTTTTTGCTAGTCCCCAGTGCCAAACTGCAGTGTGCAACACTTCCCAGGAACGATTTGAGAGCTTGGCCAACTCAAACGTTGCACCGACAGACTACGCCTAACGTGTGGAACACTTTTAATTTAACACTTGTGACCTATTTACTTGTTTAACTTCTTAGCATGTTCCTACTACCATCACCATGATAACTACTTCTTTACACTTCTAGTTGGCTCTTCTCCAACTTGCGAGGAATCCCTATATAAGATTGTTAGCTATGGAAATGAGAGCAAAAGGTGATTTGAAAAAGATAGCCTTAGCAAAATGGGGTTGTAGTTTTTAGGGTTTTTTTAGTAAGTGATGAAGATACCCAAGAGATCAGTGCTAATATCCAACTAGGGAAAATGAGTCAAGGTGAATCAAATGGAAATTGAGGCAAAGAAGAATGCTCTTCAAGAATTGGTCTATTTCCTTCAAAGGTTAGGGTTCATGACAAACTAGTCACATCACCGAGTTGAGAATAAAAAATGGACTTTAAGGTCTTTGAAAGGGAGCCCCAATGGGGTAAAGTACCTAGCCATCCAATGTTAACTATGGACAAGGTAAATACCTTAACCCTTGCCAAGGAACGTGGACATATATCAAGACTAGGTCTAAAACAATAACATGAGCCACAAAGGAGAATGTATAAGCCAATAGCTTAGGATGCCCTTCTCCATCGTCTTCTCCTATCGAGCTAAGTCCTGTTGGTGGGGCGTCTAATGTTGAGTGTGTGAGAATACCAAATGATGGAAGAAATGATTGGGAGATCGACAACAAGTTGTTGAAATCTGATTATAAAGTGGCATCTAGTTCTTATGGTGATTTGTTAGTAAATTTTACAGTTGGCTTTGATGAATACAACCCTCACAACATAATTTTCTAGAGGTTATTGTAGAATACAAAATTTATGTGGAGCAGTATTCTGACATCAAAATATTTTTCCAATGCCACCCTAAAAGAAATTACCAGATTTCCGGACTTCCCAAAAAGATCTTATATCTAGAATAGCATCGCTACTAAAAGTAGGTTTATCCCCCTTTGGTCTTATTTGGCATTGTATCAGCATCCTTATTTCATGGACTATCACTCTTTATAGAGCGCATATTAAAAAACCAAAACATGCATTTAATATGTTTAAATCAAAATAACTACAATCTAGACTTTTCTTATTATTTGTATGCACGCATTGCTATCATTGCATTCAAACCTTGGATCTGATTTTTGTCATATGTGCGACATTGGGCTTCATATTATAGGGAAAGGGTTTTAGTGTGAATTTTTTTGGGGGAGAAGAAGAGTCTCTAGGAATTTAAGATGTTGGATTGTACTCGTTGAATTCAAACCATGTACCTAATTTCTATCGTCTGCACAGTGTTAGGGCTTCATATTACAAGAAAAGGGTTTTAGCACGTATTTTTTTGGGGAAGAAAAAGAGTCTTGAGGGATTCGATATGTTAGACTGCATTCATGGTCTATACAGATCTCATGTGTGCACACCGCAATAGCATTGGCTGAGGATATAGAAGTGGTTGCCCCTGTAGTTTCTCAACCCATCATGCCCAAGGAATAACTCACCCAACATGATGATGTTGCATATATACATTTGTTATGGAAATAACTATGCAAATATAGATATATACATTTTTTAAAGATGTTTTTTATTATTTATATATAATATTAATTGTTAGGTATTTTGGGATAGATATATAGTTTTGAAATTTATTATAATATGTAAAATAAAAAATAAAAAAAGTTAAAAAACAAAACAAATTAAAAAAAACAAATCTTCATTCTACCAAACCACACCATAGTGCGGAGTGCAATTAGACAATTTGGGTTTTGGCGCCAAATTGAAGCAGACGGGATTTGGGTGCCAATGTTGAACTTGTTCCAATATCCTCCATCTTCGAGGGTTCCAACAATTCTCCATCTACCTTTTTACTTGTCTTTTGCATTTACATTTTCTTGTCATTCAATTTTTTGTTCTTTGCAGGTTGAGAAATTCGTACCATTCATATTTGAGGGTGCGGAAAATCCACCATATGCAAGTGATCACTATCAAAGAAATGGGGCGCACATTTATTCTCAGCAACAGTGGCACTTCCCCATGCCTGGCCTCTTTCACCGATAGCGTTGCCTTCCAATATCGAAGAATCACCCATCAGTGACAGGTCTTAGTAACAGGGCCTAGCCCATTAGTATGTTTTTTGGTTGTTTGATTTTCTAATTTGATATTGGTTAAGGATGTATGAACTGCTTTATTTTTCATATATTCAAGTTGAATAAGTGTTCGTAGGTTTATTTCCAAATGTGGCATCTTGAAGGATACATGACAACTGTTTAAAGAAATTCCTGAGTGAGATATGATCACATGGAATGCTATAATCTAAAGATATGCCAATCATGGGTTTTGTAAGGAGGCCCAAATTTGGGGTATGAGGGAGAGTTTACACTAGGAGAGTATTGTTGGTTAAACTTCATTGTAGAAATCTTGGTCCAAATGAGCAGTGTTTACATATCTTAACACCAGGAAGAGGGCATACTAGTTGATAGAGTTGCCATTATCTCTAGAGGGCGCATTAGTAAGAACTGTTGTCTATCCATATTTAGTTCCATTCATTCTCGGCTGCAAATACTTTGGGAAGGGTGCACCAGTGGAGCCTAGAGACAAACCTTAAATACTCCCTGTATCCATCACTTTATAAGGAGGGCTCAACTTTTGAAGAGAGTGTTGTTGTGTAGAGGAGGATTAGAGAAAGAGTGCACTTCAAAGTTGGAAGATTTCTCATATTTTCACTGGATAAACAGTATCTATACTTTACAAGTCTTGCTGGTTTGTGACGGCCTTCCTCTCAGTGTTCAAAGTCGATCTCCTGTATCCTCATACTCAAGTTTAGGATTAACATCTCCTGGAGCAAGCAGCATTTATCTTAGTGTACTGTTTAAAGTGTTGGGGGTGGGGGGCGGGGAGGTCATGGCTACTCTTTCTAGGAGCAACAGGTTCTTCCTTTATTGATTGAAAATACAACTAGTTCCAAGCTTCCATTCCCATCTTTCCCAGGCATGCACTCAGTTTTTAAATTAAATATCAGATTTGAAGTTTCTCTCCTTTTTGGTTGTATGTGCTAGTAATCTTGTGGCTGTTAATTTATTATATAAGCATCTATATTGTGAATGATAAATGGCACACGTTGCTACCTACAACCCCACATTAAGTCATTAGAAATCAGATTCCCAAAGTATAATTATGTAAGGTCCCTCTCATTGGGTCCTCACAAACTGAACCTAAAACTTAAAAACTTGATTCAAACAGATTAGCTATCATAATTTACAGGAAAGATAAAATAAATAAATGAATAACTTAGCAAATTAAAACAAAACATAACATGTCAACTTATTCATCCTGTCCATTGTTGTCTGCGTCTTCCGTAGGATCCCTCCATCAAAGCTCATTTGAACCATAGGAGGAGAAACCATTAGCTTCACCACCCAACCATAGGCTCATGCTTTTAGTCGCATGGCCTCCCATGAGCTTTGGGTCGTAGAGATAACACACAACAATTCGAGAAACTCAGCTTGGGTTTCCCCCCCACCAAAATTTCCAGCCAAACACTCAATAGTAGCAATTCATGAGGCAATTCAAAATTACGATAATCATCCAAGATCTGGGTCCCTTACCCATTCCCAAATCCTTCCTTTTAAAGGAGCATTCCATGCGACACATGTCACTTCATGCATAAATACATATTTTTATTAAATTTCCAATTTAATAATACTCACCCATCCATGTGTCAGTTTTTCTAGGAGTTGCACCAACATTCCTAAGTTTGTTCATGTTTGTCCCTTAGATATTTCACTAAAATCCTAGTTTTGAGGTGTGGGTGGAGTTGACTAGGTGTCCATGCTTAGGATTCTACTTTGCTCCTAAAATAAAGATTTATATTATTTTAAATGCTCAAAATATTTTTTTATGTGCAAATGCCTAAATAACACTTAATATTATTTAAATGCCAAAGTAATCATTTATGTGCGAATGCCTAAAGTACTCAAATGCATTCCTAAGTAATGTTATAGGTGCAAACTTATATGTTTTTATGCAATTAAGTTTAACAATCATTTTCACTAGGACCCCAGTGCCGCACCGTTGGGCTTCACCATTCCTTAATTTCATTTCCCTGACATGGTACCACTCCGCCGGGTCTAGTCTTTCGTAGTTTTCATTCTTGTGCAAGGTCCCACATCATTGGGTCCTTGTGTCCACTCTTTCAGTTCTCGACAGGGTACCACATCAGCTGGCCCTTCTGTCGTCATCCTTTCGTTTTGACTTACGGGAACTTCATGTATGGATTTCAAGAGCCGTTACCCTTCATCCTTCATCTACACACTATTAGGGACTAATGGTGCTAAGGAGTGAGTCCGTTCTCACTGCGTTCCCCCCAACTTGTATGTGGCCCACCTCGTACGCCCTCACACTTACCTCTTGATCAAGCGGATCAATGCTTATCTGCTCATGCATGGTATTCTGTTGGAAGTCGACATCGTCGTCGCTCTCCCTATGTGTAATTTATCCGTACTCTACAACCCCTCACATTCCTTTGTGTGTCCGTTGGTGAACCGTTTCACCTATCGCTACACACATTTCTCACAAACATATATTAGTAGTATTGTCCTCAATAATCATAATTTGATTCATCAATCTGCTACTTCATTAAGCATTTACATTTTACTCATAACATTACTCATTCATCTACTTAGAATTGCATCTTGTCAATATCTACTTTCTTCATTCTCATTTCATAGTCAATCATATAGCTAGTCGTTAAGCATCATTCACATGTACAGTTTTCACATCAAAGTTAATCGTTAAACAACATGAAATCGTTCATTCACAATAACTACCCAAATACACATATATCATTATTTCATTGATTTATAATCAATCGTAATCATAAATATACTCAAACTAAAATCAAAGGATTATTTAATTAATGTTTCAAATAGTCGGGTCACTCAGTAGGTGCCTTCCATGTCTGCAGTAGTCTAGGGGCACTACATACACCCCTACTTATTAAGAACTTAGTCCCGAAGTTCAGAATAAATGTGGAAAGCTGTGACGCATCTCAGTTGCATCCTCCCAAGTCGCAGAGCTAGGACTGTCACTGTCCAACTTCCCTTTGACTTGATCAATCAAGGCTAATCATTAATCAATATGTAATCAATCAATTATCCTACTCCACATATATAATTTAATTCCTTAATTTATTTATCAATTATTGTCGTCATTCACATCTTCGGGTTTTCCTCATTCATTTAAGACATATAAAGGCTCTAAGAGACCACTTATCGAATTTTTTCATCCGGGTCACTCGACTGGTGCCCTTAAGGTCCACAGTCATTTTAGGGGCATTGCAAATTAGTCCTTGGACACTTACAGCAATAAACCACCTAATTGCTTGACGAAATATGCAATCTAAAATTGCACATAGCAAGCTATAAAAACACTTATGCAAGTGATTTTAAGTATAGCAGTCAGTTGGGAGTAACAGTGGTCCTTGAGATGTAATGTAATTTGTACCAGTTGCTTCCTAATTTTTTTTGAAACCCTTTTATCTCTCCAAACTAATGTTGGGGAATAAACTCATGGTTTTAGTCTATTTCTCAACAAATTGAGCCCCGAATCCAGTCTGTTGTGTGACGAATAAGGCTCCAGTTTACTGTGCATGTTGTGGATTCAGGTTCCACTATCCAGTGTGTGCAAGTCACGAAATCACAGTTTGCAAGTCGTGGAACAATTGTGAGAGAAGGGATGGTGTTGGAGGGATCAGGGAGTAGTGAAGTAATGCACGGAGAGTGAAGTCAATTAGGGAGAATAGGGTTACGGTTTACCTAATCCCTTTTTTCTTTATAAATCAGAAAAAAATACTTTAGGACAAATTTTTGGACTCAATGCTTAGGTTCAGTGTTTGAATCATTAAATTCACCTTTAGATTGGATTTCTTAGGGTTTGATCTGGTTTGGCATCTAGGATTAGTGTGTTGACACCAAAACTGACCCTCAAGGATGAAAGAGGGTAATCTCGGGTAACCACTAACCAATCTTCGGTTTACGTTTCTGATCAAACATAAACAGAGAGGGCTCTCTCTATAAACTCATAGAATACTGGAAATCTTCAAAGGTGTCAATCAGCAAAAACATACACCATTATTCAACATTAAAGATATTCAATTACGACAATGCACAGAAGATCAGATTTCTATTTATGGAACAAAAAATTATTTAAGAGCTATTTGGTTGAAAACGCATGGATTTCATTTGGGGCAATGGAGTCACATTTAATTGGTTCTGCAAACATTATTCACAAAGATTTAGTGAACGCATTCACAAGGGCAAGGTAGCAAGCAACTAGTAGTCAAAGAGCTTTAATTTGTGAAACAGAAGAGAGAAGAAACAGTCCATCAATGTAAAGAATCTAACAAGGATGAATCCTACCTCAACTTTAGCAGAATATATTTGGTGAAACACTTGGAATAAGCTAAGCAGAGCATAATCTCTATGAATTCTACTTAACTGTCACCCTGATCCAAGCATGAAGGAAATATCACAGAATGAAATAACAAAGCATAGAAACACATTTGCACATGGGAAAAAGGAAGGTACAGACTACAAGACCGATTACACAGGAATCCTTGTCAAAAACCACAACCATCAAGCTCTGCAAATTCTATTAAACAGCTCCAAAAAATGTATTCCAAACTGATCATCAAAATACAAATACTTTCTCATAAGATTTTTCAACCCTTGTGTCTCTAATTACAACTGTATATATAGGTGGCCTTGAGCTCTACACTCAGCTCCTTCTCAACAGAAATTAGTTACAACCAATTGACACCTATCTAACAGCCAAAATGGACATCGTTTATTGTTGATATCCTTAAACAAATATCTACGGGATAGATTTTAACTGCCATTTATAATTACATAGCCTCTTCTCTACATAGTCCAACTATTTTAACCAAAAGCAAAAAAATACAAAAATGTAGCTGCTACTAGCCGGATTGCTTTCATGAGCTCTTCATATCATGGATACATATACGCTGGATGCTTTTCTGTTTCCCCTGCACCATTTCACGCTCCCAGTTTCAACTTCACTTTTCCATATTTCTCGACCAGCTTCTAGTGTTCAGGTGAAGGTAAATCTTGAGAAGCGAGCTTTTTGAGAAATTTTCTTAGTTCAGTGTGCTCAATATATGAATAACCCTCGTGAAGAGTTCTAGCCTCTTTGAATGCTACTGCCAGTTCAAAATCACCCTTCAGTGCATCAATTAATGTGCCACTTGTCATAGGAGCATCAATGCCGAAGATACCATCTTCACTCACTCTGTGGTCCCACAACTTAGATCTGTATTCGCCCTTCATGAGCATGGTTCCATCTTCATCCCAAAAGGGAGGAAACCCATTTACGAACAAAGGATCGAAGGCTTCTCTAAAGAGTCATGCCTGGGTTGATATGATATCAATTCCTGACTAAACAACCTCGACTTGTTAGTGTTTATTAATCACCTTCTTAGCTATTAAGATTATTGACACTCTGTCCTGGACGTTTATAGCTATAGTTTTCTCATCTGATAGGACACCTAGGAATTCAACTACATTCTAGGCATGTTCTGGAGGCTTTTTGTTCAACCTTTCTTTCGCCACTATCACACCGTGTTGAGCCAATTTTACTACCACTCCTTTATCCAATATAAAATTTAGGTATGGCCTTAGATCATCAGCCTGTTTTATGATGTCATCCCATATGATTCTCCTAGCCTCCTGTAGCACCTTCTGCCCTATTACCTATTCCTTCAAGTTATCAAGTTCAGACTATGCATTCTGGTACTTGGTTTCCCAATCTTCCCTTTATTTTTCTGCAACATCGTTCAAAACTCTCAAATTGGAAACTTGTTTCTCTAATCTGACCAGTCCAACATCCTCCAGGATGGCATCAACTATTTGACTTACAAAGGAAAAGTCCCTAGCTACAACAGAGGTAGGGGCCTCTTGTCCTACTGCTCCTTCCCTTGTCTTCATCTTCTTCTCTATCTCCTCAAACCGGGCCTTCCATGAGTCTACACCAATCTCTATAAAAGCTATATCAAACTTCATTTTATTTTCGCTTTCCTCAAGATCCACCAACTTTTCCTTACAGTCTAACAACTCTCCTTTCAATTTCTCTTTCTCCTCTTCCAGCTCCGCTATTTCAGAACTACTTGCCAACTGAGTGGCGGGGATTTTCAAATTCTTTTTTAATTATAGGATCTCTTGGTCCTTCCCATTTAGTAATTCCTGGATGTTTTCCTTTCTATCTTCTTCGGACTCATTTTCCAGCAGCTGCGTTTGGTGTTTCTTTGCCTGTGTTCTCAGGGACTTGTTTTCTACTTTCTCGAGCCCCAACTGCTTCTGGATCCTGGACTTAATGGTATGTACTTTAGACAGCTCTATCAAAACCTTCAACAGCCTATTGTAGATGAATTCCCTTGTCTCTTTGTGTAAATTAATGATATCAGGGATAGGGATGTCTTCCAGATTTAGTTTCACCTCTGTAGCTTTTCTCTTTGTAGCCATGGTCAGGTTCAATGTGTTCTGCATTAGATTTCGGCTAGTAGCTAAGGCCATGTCTTTCTTGCCCATTTTCCTTACTTCAGAATATAATTTGGCTTCTGCTGCTATGTTGTCAACATTTTCATCATAACCTTCCAACAGCTGGGTCCTGGTGATAACTGCTCCTGTAGGCTCTTTGGGCGGTTTTCCAAACACGTGCTCCTTTACTTCATAATGAGGCATGAGAAACTTGACCTGCTTTTTCTTAGCTTTCTCTTCTTGTATCTTCACTACTTGTTGACCTTCTCCCTCCAGCTTCTTCCTTTTAGCATCTCTCTCGGGATCACTATCTACATCCATAGGGATAACAACCCCCGAAGAAGTGTCCTTTTCCTGAAGAAGGAATTTCGGTGTTTGAGAGACATCTGAATCATCAACCTCCACCGATCCTTGATCCACATACTCGAACCAACTGGCTTTCTCAGGCATTCTGGGCATCTCAACATGATCATATCCTTTTTTGCCAGCTGCTCTCCTTCTTTCCAAGATTATGTGATGTGGATCATAGTTCAATGCAGCTTGGGATGGGAGTCCTAGGTCTTTCGCAACCCTTTCTACTATTGAGAGGGTCGTCTTGTGCTTGATCACAAAGGACCCACGGTCCAAGGGAAAGTTATGTCAGATGAATTATTGATATCTATGAAATGTTCCCGTTCAGCTGTTAGCTTCTGCCTTATAAAATCCAGATGGAACAACCTAGGTGTTAGAAATGCAGGGAGTACATATGGTGGATGTGAAAAACCATAGACTCTAATTATGGTTCCATGTTTTAGTAGAAACCAGTCTCCAACCCATTTTTCCATAGGGGGTTGTAGCAAGTCCTTCATCTCTCGAAGCACTCTAGGAAAACCTTTCTGAAAAAAAGGCATGATACACCTGCGCCATCAAGTCATTCATGAAAGGCATGTAATCTAAATACATTTCTTTGGTAATTTTAAGTCCAGGTATCTGCAGGCTGTCTTCAACTACCACTAGAACATCTTCAGCAAATAAGACTGAAATCTGAATGACCTTGTCTTAGGGAAATCAATCAACTGAGAATGGATACTCTCAGCTAGGGCATCATCGAACCTCAAGCATGCTGTCTGGACAAAAGAAGAAGGGTCCGTCTGCTCTATAGGGTAGGAACTCAAGATGAACATTAAACTAACTGATGTTTCTGGAACCTCCTGGTCGCTATCCAACCCTAAAAACTGGGCTATCATGGAGATTACCCATTTGGACTCTTCTCTGAACAGACTGACCTCGTTGGGGAAGGGTGAACCTAGGAAGAAGGCATTTGGTACTAGAGCATTGTGGTAAAAACTCTGTTTGACTTCCTTAGGGGTTAGTTGAAAGTACTGTACTAGGTCTTCCATTCGGTATTCTAGGGCTTTCTGATCAAATTCATCAGGAATGGTTGAGGCCTTTCTAATAGTCGGGGATTTTATTGAGCAGAGGGATTTAGTGCCAGAGGCATTTAGGATTACTTTCTGCTCGGTGGAATAATTTGTAGCACACCACTCGACGAATTTGGGACAGTTGGGGGTCTGGGTAGTGGTGAACAGATGAAAGAAGGATTGATAAACTTTGTGGATGTCGATCAGCCTGCCCCTTATAACTTCCAACCTTTTTTTGGCCAGATCCACGGAGATGTTTACCAATATGGTGTCGTATATGTCACCATCTTTGTCCTCCCACTAGGGACCCGTGAATGGGGATTCAGCACCAGGGGAATCTCCTACTTCCGCCATTCAAAGAATTTCACGAAAAACAGGAAAAGACAAAACCAACCTAGTGGTCCGACACCTAGACAATCCTCTTGGACTTCTGGTTGGTTGGTTGGCTCTGCGGGATCAGGTTCCTTCACTTTCCGATGTATCTGATACAGGTGGAATCCAAGTCTCTGCACCAATCTGTCTTTTATAACGTTGGATGCCTTATCGTCCTTCCAAGTGTGGCGATGGTAAAGCCATATCCATCGTTGATCTTTTCCCACCCAAAAATCAACGGTTTGATGGTTTTAATTTCACCGACCGCGTCAATTTGAGATGCGGTTAAGTCATCGCCGAGAAAAATCAGTGTGGTGATCTTGGGCATTTGATTTTCCCTTGGCGAATCTGTGTCGTTGATAGTTGCACGATACATAACTCAACCGTGGCGATTTGAAACATAACATGCTTTCGCGCTTGTTGGATCAGCGCGGGGACTGTGCATCGTAGATCTTTCTATACGCCGATCTCTGCCGTCAATTGATTTCATCACTTTCCCACCGATTAGCACCCACTCATTATGCTATATTGCCTGTCGATCTTTCGGGTATTCAATCTCAGCCATCATCGCCTACTTTTCTTATTTCCGGCTCGTCTAGCATGTTTGTTTACACTATGACCTCTAAAAACCATCGGCTCCTCCCTAACTGCTTCATTCCTTGAACTGTTCCATACCATGCTGACCTCCGACTCCTCGATCTCAAGTGATGTATTTCGAGAGCTGATTATCCACTTAGGTCTTGATGTTCGTGAGGTTTCTCCACCCATGCCAAAAGCTTCCAAAGCATTCAGCACAATTTGAGTGCTAACACAGTGAACCTCAATGAACTTCAAAAATCTCTTTAAAAATGTCAAATTCAGAACTTTAACCCTGTGACTTAGTGTGTATTACAATGCCTATGGTGCTTTATAGATATCTGTATTTACTAACTTTCTGTATTGTGTTTATTGTTCTGTTATCTTGGATTTCATAACGACCTTCTATAGAGGCAAGAGAATTTTGAATACTCTGAAGCTAATTTATTGAATAAAACAGGCCTATGAAAGCCTTAGTCATGTATTGGAGAGGACAACTGCTTCTCTTATAAGCAATCCCATAAATTCATATACCCGTGGGGAAGGTGCAGGGCATGCACTTCTAACTATTGTTCAAGCTGCACCAGCAGCTGCTCTTGCTCCAACATCTACTATTGTTGGTGCTATACATTGTGCTCTTTTGGGAGTAAGAAATAGGTATATATCTTGGTGAATAAAAAGGGGTAGGCTAACTTTGAATTGTTATGAAAGTTTGAAACTTTTATCCTGATGTCTTTTCTTGACTGCCCCTTGATATTAATCATAAGAAAGATCCGAGGAGAAGCACTATGGAACAGTTCCTATTCTAATATTTGACTGAAGACATTTGAGCCGATACATGCAGGTGATTTTCAAAATCCTCAAGATTGTTCAATTTCTTTAGTACTTAGTTTAAAGTTTTTATGGAGGCATTATGATGATGTTCTAACTTCTAAGTTTCTTTTTCCTTTCAGAGATTATAAAGACCTCAATGGTTTGTGGAGAAATCAGTTTTCCGTGTACTATATTTAGTTTGAGAGGTTTTGTTTTCTCAATTTTACTTCTCTTTCAAGGTAATATTTCATAAAAGACTTTTCTACTTATGGTTCCTTTTAGATCCTATGTTCTAGTTTATAAACCATCTAGTCACAATAACCATGTTTTACAAATAAGCAGTGCCATTCGATAATGTGCATCTTTAATGGAATAGACTCTTATGTGCAGCTGTATAGTTCTTCTCATTCAATTCTTTTGGAAAGATTTGAAATAAAGAAGGCATGGACTACTGATGTTCATGTAATGTTATACTAATTGTATAAAAAGCTTCTTGTTAGCAGCTTCTTGTTTTGGCCTACACGCATGTCTCTCTGCGTCAATAGTCCATTTTTTGGTGGTCCAAGAAGTGGAGCACAATTGAAGTTACCTTTTTTGTTGATATGGATGCACTATTGATACTATTGTCTATCGTGGATAGTACATTTTCCAGACAAGCCGACCCATTAGGTTCATAATACGTCAACTAGTCGAGCTTGGCGATCTTGCCTTCCTGAGGGAACATCATAAGTCGGAAGACGGATGATGCAACTCCTTTCATCACATACATATAGATACGCCTAAGGAGGAGTTTGTAGCATGTCTAGGCGTTGACAGCCTCAATATCAATTAAAATAGTTTTGCTAGCTAACTCTACAGGGACATTTTGGTCTTGTGAATATTATATGTGCTGCAAACATTAGACTGTTGAATTACTTGGGAGTTGGTTGGGGTAAAAAAATTGGGCTCGGGGAAAAAATAGGGAAAACATGGGTTGGTTCATTCCCTTTAATGTCCCATTTTATGGACTAGCCTATATTATATGTGCTGGAAAAATCATACTCAGGTATTACTAAGTGGGTAGAAACTTAGGAAAAAACTGGAATGGTTCAACAAAGTATTTACATGCATTCAAAAATGAAAAAGATTTCATTTTTTTTCTATTCAAATTAAAATATAAACTTTTTGGGGTTTTATAAGAGTATTTTTGCATTGTAGGCATTTTTTTTAATGAGTTGCATTTATTGTGATTTTTTTGTTGGGGACTATCTAGGATTATTGACAATTTTTGCAACATATGTTGTATTTGATTCTTAGTCATTTTTATTAAAATGAAAGTAATACATGATTATATTAATTATGTTAGGTACCAATCTCTATTGTTTCTTTCAATGATTTATTCCTCAACATATTATTTTATGCAATTTTTAGTGTTGTACAATGTACCACATTATAAAATTGCACCTTTTGGTACAACTAAAACGGCTTCTCATTGTGCTAAGTTAGCTTATGCAATTTGTTTTCATTAACAGTTTTGCAAATGGAAAAATCCTTAATATTTGTGATTTTATTATGGGATTAGTATTCTGGATGGAGAAATGAAAAATTCAACCTTTCTTGCCCATGTACATGTTTTTCAATTGGCGTTGTTTTTACTCATTACTGTCTTATACACTTCCCATCATTGCTTGTAAGTTAAAAGTTGTTGTTTTCATCCCAGGTCGATGTAGTTTGGTACAGTTTTTATTTTGTTTCTTTCTTGTTTATCTTTAAAACATATTTTGTTGTTTTTCTCTCATATACATTCCTCTTAATTTTTTGGTTGTTTTAATTGGTAATATGATTACCCAAATGTAGGCCGAGTCAAGTGTAACCTACCAAGGATCAAGTGGTATTTCTATCAAAACCCATAATAGGGGTATAGTTAAGGTGTATTAAGGTCAAGCAAAGATACTTGTTTCACGATATTCAAACATGACTCCACCTAATGCTGAAGGTCAAAGAAATGGAGGAGAATCATGCTGTCCTCATCCACCTGTGAATGAAAGAATACTTTCATCTCTGTCACATAGATATACTGTTGAACATTCTTGGCATGATATTAAGTTTTGTAAGTGCTATGAACCCTTTTTTTCTAAATATTTATTCCATTGATGATGAACATGATATGGTCACTCATTTGTCACTTTTATATGTTAATGTAAGCATCACTCTAGATCTGGTAGCTATTAATGCATGTAGAGAAGTATCACATAAACATGTGATCATTCATGTGGCATCCAACTATAGGGGATACTGGCATGCATTTATAGTGAATTATATCGATCATATGGATGTGTCTTCAATAGTTTACTTCAAGTTGTGAATGAAAGGAAACAAGCATTGGTTATGTGTAAATACTTTTATGTATCTGAAACTACCCTTTCAGTGGTGAATACTAATTTCATGATGAATGTGTTCTGCACTTGAATGGCTTGGAAACCACGGGGGATTCACTCAATAAACAACTATCATAGTATGTTCGATTGTGGCATATGAAACAATACCCCTAATTTCACTAAATATTGGAAAATACCTTCCAAAATCGTTTTTTTAAACCCCCTCCCAATATGCCTTCCCAATTTTAAAAAAAAACCTTATTTTTACTAGATATTGTATGTATCAATTTTTTCATTAACATTTTTTATACCCCTTTATATTTCTACCTAGTATATTGTTATGATAACCCTCTTATGACCCTACATGCATTCT
Source organism: Larix kaempferi (assembly GCA_027924585.1). NCBI lineage: Eukaryota > Viridiplantae > Streptophyta > Pinopsida > Pinales > Pinaceae > Larix > Larix kaempferi. The sequence goes on along the minus strand of BSBM01000765.1, from coordinate 17,647,849 downwards.
AAAATGCACCTTGCTTCTTTCGATGTATATTGTGGATGCACATTACTTCACCCACAATGCAATTAATCAACTACATATCATTACGATTTGCAATATCGAATGGTCTAATGAAGAGATAGGATATCACTTCTTGTATGTCACTAGAGCCAATGCACATAGTACAACATTTAGATTGCATGTTGCAACTCCCCAATTAGTGACTAAGCCTATTGTGGGCTAGGTATCGAAGCCCCTAGGGCCTGTAACAAGCTCTATGAGGATGAATAAACTTCCCAAGGCCAGTAATAGGCACGAGTGGTTGGGTATTCAAGCCCCCAAGGCCTATCGAGGGCCTGTAACAGGCCCTGAAGGCTTAGAGCCTCCCAAGGCTATTGGTAACAACTGGATGAGTGCTAATGGTAACAATTGGCTGTCAATGACCACTGTCTCTCGACTATGATTGATTGGAAACCCACTTCACCATGAAACCCCTGGCCTCAAGTATGCCTCAAGATGTGATTTCCCTGCGTACTGGTAAGACCGAGCCTTGCCTCAACCCGATTTCTCATCTGGCCATGATCCCTCCATCTCCATTTCGTGTATATTTGTCAGCCTACCCATTAAAACAAAACCCAAAGTATTTTTGTATTGTTACATTAAATTAAAAAACCCTTTGCCCCTTAATATATAAGCAATATAATTTTTAGGTTTCACGAATATTTATTACCGCAATATGAATGAATGTGATATTATATTGCCTTCTAGTGAAGTCCCCATGTTGGAAACTTGAAGAAACGACTCTTCTAAAACAGTACATGTGATACATAGAAAGGATAGCCGCCTATCCTTGCATGCAATCTATCAGTAATTATTATTTGGTTCTGAAGGGAATTTATGGATAAATCATAAATGCTCTTATCTTGTGATTTATTGACCTCTTTACCATTTCAGTGACAGGTTACATTATAATAATGTCTTAGTTGTCCATATGATGTAGTAATAATTAGTCTCATATTTTTTTTCTTTGGTTTCTATGTTGGGATTATTGATATAAATGTGGACTTTAAATGTCGATCTGTAGGACCTGGAGCTCCTTTGGTGTTTATTTGTGTAATTACTTGTAGCACTCTTTGATAATGACTAAAGGTGTGCTTGATATGAAATTGTAGGAAGTCCTTGAAAGGACCAAAGAGAGTGAGTGATCCCCATGGAAATTTGTTGTAGTGTTTCCTCTATTTGATCCTCCTTTCCATGATAGTGCTAAAACAATCTGTCACACTCTTAATCTTGGTGTCAATGTGAAGATAATCACATGTATCAGTTTTGTACTGATTTGTTTGGCCACTTTTTTTATTCACAAGTGCGATCTCTTTTTAAAATCAAACTTGAGTTTTATACTTTATTGTTCTTAGGTGATCAACTTGTCATTGCCAAAGAGACATGGTGAAGGCTTGGAAGTATAATCTGAGATTGTACGACCTTGGCATTACATTGATCAAGGATATTATAACACTGAATTCCTCTTTTCTTTTGGGTGCCATTGGTACCTTCAAAACCAACACAAATCCATCACAACATGTCAGAAGAGATGTGATTGGTGGGGGTTTATAACAACATGCCCAAATTTTATTCTCTGTACATTTCTGTATGAGATCCACTTGAGAATATCCAAAATCACAAAGATTTGGGTTCCCAAAAGAACTCCATTATTTCTCAAAAGTACGAAGCTTGACTAATACTTCAGTATAGAATAGGCTCAAATGACTAGACTGAATTTCTAGTACAAAATATTTAGAGTTTGTATGCTGCAAGGATTAATAGTTAACACAAATAGTCGGTTGAGGTGTGGTCAATTGGTAGATTGGCAGGAGTTTATCACAACTATCCTAGCTTTGATTCTTAGTTCATTTCTATAGCATATTTATCTAATAATCCTCAAAGAAACACATTAGAAGAGATGTGATTGATGAGGGTTTACCACAATGGGCCCAAATTTGATTCTCTACACATTTTTGTATGAGGTCCACTTGAGAATATTCAAAACCACAAAGATATGGTCTACTAGAATATTGTTGTGATTTTATCGCAACTAACCAAGATTTGATTCTCAACTCATTTATGCATGATCTCTACTTGAGAATCCCCAATGACATGTTTGACATTGAAAAATTTGGTTCCATAAACATAAATCAATCTGCATCTTGACTATGTTATCCTTGGAATCAATCTCAATATTACATTCAAAAATTTCAACTTAGATTGACATTTCAACAATGCTACATCTGTAATATTCAGAAAGTCCAACTGAGATTGAAATTTCATAACAAATTCTACTGCAATTGTACCTTAAAAACTAGCATAGATCCATCTAAACTTCAAACTATTATCCATTTGAACTTCAAATTGTTATGGGCCAAGAGGTATCGACTTCAAAGTTCAAATCAGATTTAGATTTCAATACAAACTATGTCACATTTGTACCATTCAAAAAATTCATTTGAGATTGAAATTTTAGAACAAACTATGCTGCATTTGTACCTCAAAGACTAGCTCACCGATTTATTTTCACCTCAAATTGTTATGGAACTAGAGATATCGAATGCACCAAGAGATAAGAAATCCCTAAGAGTACCAATCTCAACATTTTTACTGGACCTCCCAGAGCTAACCCAATATACATTGGGTATTTAATCTCCACTACTATGAATATTCATAGTTTAATGCACATTTATAATTGAGTATCCAACACATTAACAAGAAGTATAATAGGAGATTATATGATCTTGGCATTACACCGATCAAGGATATTATATTACTAAAGTCCTATTTTCTTTTGGGTGCCATTGGTACCTTCAAAACTACAACATTTCCATCAAAACATGTTAGAAGAGATGTAATTGGTGGGGGTTTATCACAATGGGCCCAAATTTGATTCTCTGCACGTTTTTGTATGAGGTCCACTTGAGAATCCTCTTTTCTATAGGTCACCATTGTACCTTCAAAACTAGCATAGTACATTCAGTAATTGATAAGTTTGTAGAGTGTGGACTTCTTCACTTGTAGCTATGGTTGTTAAGCAATCCAAATTGTGCTAATTTTGTAATATTTCTTTTATGTAAATTAAATTTTAAAGTCACAAGAATTGTAATAGTGACCTATCCTCCTATGATGGGATTTCATTTTGAAGTAATACTCTCGCAATTGTGTGTGTTCTCAATAATTCTACATAAATAACAATTAGGAAATAAAGGTGATTTATGACACAACACACACACCAAACAACAATGTTGCCATTGAGGAATGTACCTAGTGAATTCTATGTATTTTATGCTTATGGACATTTTGATTCTTGAAAGTGAATGTAAAATAGTGATTTGACTACAATGTGTGGTTCTTGCAGGTAGATGAATATTCAAGGACATCTGTTGAATCAATATCGGTTGTTGGGGATGTGACTAACAATGTAAATTTGATTCCAGTTGCTATAATGGAAGGAGGGGCATTTTCTAAAACTGTGAATTTGGAAACCAACCTACAAAACCTAACTACGGGTACTTGGAGTTCTATGCACAAATGAATTCTCTTTTATTGAAGGGTTTCATTCTCATGAGACAAATTAATGAGTTGAAATCTCCTAGTGTAAAATCAATTATCGAGAGCATTCTACACAATAGGATTATATACCAAAAAGGTAGGGATGTTAAAGCAAATAGAGTTTTTGGAATTGATCACTTACATTCTATATTATGGATATTGAAGTGTTATCCCTATTCATAATTAATAATTTTCACATCTTTGAAGACTACAATTCTTAAAATTCATTACCTGTAAAAATAGGCATGGCTATTTATTACTACATTTGGATTTTCACCTGCACCCTATATTTCTTGCAAATTGGAAACATCCCACCCTTTTAAAGTTGGTTTCTCTAAACACAATACAGCACACAAAAAAATAAGGGAAACAAATGCATACCTACAACAGCTTCTTACAAAAGAAAATTGTAATGGGAGGGACATTAATTTGTTTGCCTGCAGGTAATGGGAAGGTCCTCTCCTATAGACAAGCATTAATTTGTTCAAGCACTGAGAAAAAGAGGTCATGTTGTGGCAATGATTGGAGATGGAACAAATGATTCACCTACACTTCATGAGGCGGGTTTTCTTGTAGCATATTGTTGTAAATTCTTATTATGTAAGCATGTTTTCCATTGCAATGATATTTCCAGTTCTATAGAGTTATTGATGGAACTTGTTGATATATTATTTGGTGTTTAGGCAGACATAGGTCTCTCCATGGGTACCCAAGGAACGAAAGTTACCAAGGAAAGCTCATATATCATTATTCTAGAGGATAATTTTTCCTCCATTGTGAAGGTTTGTTGCAGACATAGATATTGTTTTAATCCTTTAAAGCCACATGGTTTTCTTTTCAGAAGATTCCTTACAGTTGTTTCTCCATGGTTTTCAGGTAGTTCGATGGGGTCGTTCAGTTTATGCAAACATTTAGAAATTCATTCAGTCAACTCATTGTAAATGTTGCAGCAATTGCGATTAATTTTGTCGTTGCAGTTTCATCTGGAGATGTTCCATTTTCTGAGGTTCATGTTAGTCTCAATCTCAATAGAATTGTGAATTTATTTGTTACCTAGATTGTTCCTTTCTTTTTCATGGCTTGGACCCCACCTTAATTTTTTGCAGCTTCTTGGGTCAACCTTATTGTTGGCACCCATAAATGTTTTTCCTAGAATCCTAATCCTAAGACTATTCCCACGGGTAGGCTATGTGAAAAGATGGTTAAAACCCCTTCCCTATCCAGGTCCATGTTGCTAAGGCCAATAAAATATCTAAGTCAGAAGGGAAATGATGAGAAAGATGAAGGGTTTGAGCCCTTTGAACCTAAGGAGGTAGCCCGAATAATGAAAATGGGTGAAAATTCTGATAACCGATAGTCCGATGAGAAATAAAGTATAAGGTAAAGAGCGGGCATTTTCCAATCTTTGATCTGAGGCGCGAAAGAGATCCATGGTCCATAGATCATCCTCGCATCGCGAAGTTGCATGAAAGGGAGTGGTTGCGAGACATACTTCCTGGACAAATGGCAGTTAGAGAAACTCTCGCAGGAGTGTTTCGGCAGTAAACAAAAACCGCCAAAAGGCTTGCGATACCACCATAGTGGAGCAATAAGAAATAAGATCAACGGTGCAGATCGCATAGCTAGGAATCTAACGGCGCAGAAGGCATATGGTCACATCAGCACAAGGATCAAAGCAAATCAACGACTTGCAACAAAAGAAGTCAGATCTATGGCTGGAGGATGTTAGTAGGCTCAACCTATGAAGGTACTGGAAATTAGACACATGGGTGACTCCCCGCTGTAGATATGTCAGAGGAAAGATCAACGATCCCCAGCGGTTCTCACGAGGTAAAAGAGCACTCCATATAAGCAGGGAGGGTGGTTTCGAGATTGTATACCATCTACCATGTGTCACCTTCTAAACACCTCGTGAGGAGGTCTAAGTAGTAATCCAAAACCAAAGGTCGAGTCGCGATACCATCCTTCGATATGATCGACAGCTGGGATTTAAAGCCAATAAAGGATCCTACAGTTGAGATGAAGAAAGTTCAAATAAAAAAGGTTAAATAAAGGCTCGAATCGATGGATCGGAGACAACACCCGGCAGATCGATGGATAAGAGAAAGGGACAGCTGGAAAAAGTGGATAGAAGATATCCGAAAATGGTTTTATATATCTAGCATGGCATGAGAAGAATAAACATTTTGTTCTTGGACCTGTCGGAGTTGGAAGCTTCTGGAAGCACAGAATCCGAAGAGGACGACAGGGAAAAGGTCGCTCTCAAGCTTTTCTTGTGATAGGTAGGGTCCCAAACTTCTCTGTTTTCAACGTGTAGTGTGTTTTCTAGCTATAAAATGACAGAAGAACAGGCTTCTGCTAGTTCTAAAGTCCGAGTAACCCTAGAAGACAAAGATTGTGATGTTTTCGACCCAGACCTTCGGCTCCCTATACCAGAGATTAAAGGGAGGCCAAGATATCTACTCGAGCAAGGGGTAGATGTCCATCGGGTCCATCAGTCATTTTTCATTTTCTTTTGTCTAGAACAGATTATGCCATTTCAAGAGTTCGTGTCATGGTGTTCAATAAACTACTCAGAGCCCCAATGAGTAATAATGAACTCCAAGAATTCTAAAATCATTTGTAATATTGACCCGACTGTTATCCGAAGCACCCTTGCCGTACCAGAGTCTCCAACCCTAGCCCCCGAAAGTTCTTCTGAAGAATCAGTCATCACTTTGTATAGACAAATTTCTCCTGAAATCCATAAGGCTTTCCTTGACACCTGTTTAAAACCTAACATAGAGATTACAAACACCCCTTACCTGCTGGACGTCAACCATTTTAATGACAATACCCAGTTGGTCCTCTCTTTGATAGCTCAGTTCTTAGGTTTAGATTCACATTTTTGGATAACTGAAGTACAGTTAAGCTTATTGTTTAGGATTAGCGTTAGTTCCTTAGAGTCAGGAGATGAGTCAGTACCATCCCTCAATTTTGAGGAGTTTTTGGTGGAGAAAATACATGGCCAGTTAAGTTGTTTTGAGAATACCATATTTTTTTGGTTCCAGGCCTATCTGGCTAAAATGATTCTGCATAATAGTGCAGATGAGTTGAGTTTCTCTCAGTTACTCTTTACAGGAAACTTGGAAGATAATGTTTTCAACTACATGAATTACATTCTATCTACTATGTATAAAGTCATGTTTGAAGAATAATTACCCAAAGTATTACCCGAGATGCAATCCCTGATGCAGTTGAAAGGTGAACTAGCCGTTGGTGACTGGTTCTTGTTAAAAGATGCCACAGTAATAATGGTATATGGTTTTGTACATGAACCATACATTTTACCGGCATTCTTGACAGTGAGGGTTTTCACCCTTAAGTTCATTCGGCAAAGGCTGACTGCAGAAGAAGAGCAGTTTGGACAATATAAGAAAAGTTCTGAAATAAAGCTCCCTTGGCAGGTTGGCCCTTTCATTGTAAAGTTTAAAGAGGTTGTCGGTGAAGTGGAAAAGTTATTGAGAAAAATGGGATTCAGAAAGGACATAGCTATCGCATATGATCCTCTGCATATCATAGCCGAAAGAAGAACAAAAAATGGTATGAAATTCTTGGAACACCAAGAAGCTGAAGGGCTACGGAAGGGGTGAAATTTATTGCAGTATGAGCCCGAAGAGGCTGAAGATATAGATTTACAACTACAAGCCTTAATCACGACTGATGACCCTATGGAGACAGACCAACTGCTAAACGCTCAGGAAGCATGCGGGAAAAGAGATTCGCAGGAATTCATTGAAGTAGAGGAAGAGGAAGAAAGTGGAAGGAAAAGGATCAAACTAGAAACACCAAATGAGTTAATTATCCAGACAAATGGTATGGGAGAGAAATAAAAGGGGTCATCATCCCCAGTTGTCCAGATCCATGAATACAAATTCTGAGATGCTACAGGGTGGAGTGAAGATAGTAGATTTAATTCCCAAGAAGACATGTTTAAATATCATGGGAAAAATAAGCAAGCATCTGCACAAAAGCAGTTTGATCTAATGCCCATAGTAAGAAATGTGTCTAAAGCAGGAACCTCTTTGACCACGAGTAGAGATATCCTAACACAGACCTTTAATCTGATAATATCTTATAAATATAAAATAACTGAAGCAAAAATAGATTGGAAAAATATACCTTTACCAGATAGGATTCAATTCCACAGACAAATTGGGGAAGGCCTATATGACGATTTAGTGGAGGTGGCCTTGAAAATATCTAATCTAGAGGTTAATGTAAATAAGATGGATGTCCAACTGAAATATGAAAGGTTAGAAAATAAATCCCTCCAGCAGTAGGTCAAAAAGATGCAGTATAGTTTAATAGAACAAGATGGGGGAGGCAAGGTAAGTCAAAAATTGTTGAAAGATAAAGATAAATTGATCCAAAAATGTAGAAGAAAATGAAGATTCCCGGTACCCAGCTAACAAAATCTCCCGAAGAAACAAAGCTAATACAAGAAAAGGAAGATTTAAAAAGGGAGATCAGTGATAACAAAGCTGAATTACTAAAGTTTGCAGAAAAAGAGGAACGCTGGGAGAAAGAAAGGACAAGTTTGAAGAACCAGATTGAAGAACTGAAGAACAGCTTGTCTAATATAGTTTCGCGTCAAGCAGGAGAAGCCTCGACTAGAGCGGAATATGACACCGACAGCATTACGCAGGACATGTCCCAGATCAACCTAAAATATGTTGAGATACGAGAGCTAAAATAAGAGAATTGGAGGTTGGAAGAAGAAAATGATGAAAAGGAAAAAGGGACTAAATCCCTTCCAGAAAAATATAAAAAATTGGTAGAAATGAACAACATGTTTTCTTAGCAAGTAATAGGGAAGACGTCTATGCAGGGGTGCAAACATTTAGTCTGGGATCTAATTATCCAAGAAGTTGAAAGATTCAGACCTTATCTATATATCATGAGGAAAAAAGAGAATATAGTCAACGATGTCTTTAAGAGTTGCACTGCCATGAGAGAAAAGCTGCACAAAAGGCCTAAGGCAACGACATATAATGCTATAAATTTCCTAAATAGTTTGACATATCAAGATGTCATAGATTTGACCGTCAAAGACAGGATCACAACCATTACAGTAGCAAAATGAATCCTGGGGAAGTATGCATTGGTCAAAGCTATGGAAGCCAAAGCCAGTGAAATGAATGAACAGTTAATAGAATTCAAAGGACAGTTTGAAAGATTAGTAGAAAAGGGATTCCCCGCATTTTGGGATGCAAAACAGAAGTTCATTCCTCTAAGTGAACATAAAAAGTTAATGACCAGTAGAAGGATGGACCATTCCAAGTTTAAACACATGATCCAACCACTCTCAGGAAGGATCTTGTTGGACAAGCTAGATGAATATTTCGAGATATTGTACAGGTTAACTTCTATTGGGGAAGGAGTTCCACCTATGTCTTCTACTGATCATCTTAACATAAGAGTCCTGGAGAAAGAGATGACAAGCTATGACATCCTAGTGCCTGAGCTTTGGGTACCTGTGGAGAAGTATGGAACGATGAGATTGACTTATCATGCTCCATCGACGGCTACTACCTCTTAGATCTCGAAAGATACACCTTTTCAAATAGTAGTTTGTTTTTTATATATATAAGTTTCTAATATAATTAGGATTTTGATTTTCCACGACATGGCAGTGGGTTTCCTCTTCTGTAATGAAATTTCACCATTGGACATATACTTTAATATTTTTTATATTGTTTAAACAACATATCGGCAAAGGGCAAGAAAGCGGTTAAGCTTCTCTTGTTATATTTTATGTTTTGTGATAGTGATATCTGAGCTGTGATGAGGTGTCCCTATATTGTAACTAATTTTTGTTTCAAAATAGGCCGAGTATGAGACTTTGGGCCTCTATAAGTTCCATGTAATTTCAAATGGAAAGGTGGAGAACTTTTGGAGCTTTGCATATTTTGTCTACTATTGTTATTCTGAGATATTTCTTGAATAAAGTTGTCAAAAGCTTACATATGTTTCACAAAGATTCCTATGTAATTGATCTGGTAGTCTATTTTCTTCTTTTCCTATGTGATATGTGTTTCTTTCCATTGTCAATCCATATTGTTTACTTTCCTTTGTACTTGGTTTAGTGTAGCATTTGAATGATATTCATAGAGATTATGCCTTGTTCATTTCTTACCGAGTATTTCACAAAATATTTCTACTAAATTTGGTATAGGATTCATCTGTGTATGCCTTATATCAATGGACTGTGCATCTTTCTTTTTTTTTGCCAATTAAATCACTTTGACTACTAGCTGGTTGCTACCTTGCCTCTGTGTAAATGTATCTGCAAAGCATTTGATGATGATCTTTATGTTATACTTAAATTGACTCCATTGCCCAATATAAATCCCTACTGTTCTCCAACCAATGGTTCATAGAAGTTAATTTTGCCCTACAGAAAACTAACCTTCTGCATATGTTTAAAAAGAACATCTTGAGGAATGAATGTTGGTGTCCTTTTTCATGATTGACAACCTTGATTATTTCCAGTGTTTCATTGGTTTATTGAGAGAGCCCTCTCAGACTATATTCAGTTAGTAATAACAGTCCAAATATTGGTTAGTGGTTATCCCGAAACCCCCTTCCTACAACCTGAGGGTCGATTTGGGTGTTAACAAGTTGGCGTTGTTGTCGGGGAGCGAATTTTTTCTTGTTTTCCTTGCAAGAACGACAACAATTCGAAGAAAAGAGAGATCCCTATGGGCAAATGAAGATTTCCATATCTTTAAGGGTTGTACATTTTTTTCCCTGGCGACTCCACTCATAAAGATTCATATTCAAGAAAGTGCTCCACTAGGGAAGACCTCCGAAGTTGAATCCTAATTCTGAAGAAGATCTCGACAAGGCATACTGGCCTCAAGAAATATCCACACTAGAGGTAACCCTATTCCTGAAACTCTGTTAATTGTTTATAATCCGGAAAGTTTGCTTAGACGAAAAGATGAAAAAGATAAAGTTAGCACTCCAGACAATGATAGAGTTGTGTTCGAAGGAGAATTCCCTGTTTTTCAAGAATTAGATATAGAGATTGACATTGGGGAACCTTTACCAAGATCAAGATCCGAATCTTATCTAAGCTTAGGTGAAGGAATCCAAAACAATACTAAATATTACTTGTTAGATCCTATCTAGCGTGATTTACTAGATAATATCAAAGCCAAGAAAGCTAAACCCTGTTCCCAAAATATCTCACCCCTTTCACAAAATCTGCCTGTAATCATGGCTGCCATATTTGCACCTTTAGCCCTGCCAACTGTTTTACATGACCTACCTCAAAACTATGCACAAAGGATCGTCTCCTATGATGGAGAGGGAAATTTATCCGCCAGACAACATGTAGACAGATTTGAAGATTTTATTGATCTAGAGGAGGTGGATCACGATGATGCAAAGATGAGGTTATTTTCCCAAAGTTTGTTTGGAGAACCTAAGAAATGGTATAGGTTACTACCAAATGCCTCCATAAATGACTTTGCAAAGTTCAAGACCCTGTTCTTAGAAAGATGGGAAATTATAGGAAGTCCTGCCCTAGTCTTGTCCCAATACAATCACATCAAGAAAGGAGGTTTTGAGTCTGTGCATGAATTTTCTGCTAGGTTTATGAGGGCATATAATTCTATTCCAGATGATCTAAGGCCCTTGGTAGGTGCTGTGAAACTCCATTTCGTAGACACCTTTGATGGAGTTTTCTCATGTACAATAAGAGAAAGAAAGTCTGTCTCCCTGCATGTTTTGTTAAAAGATGCCCTAGAAGTGGAGGCAAACATGATGGCCTCGGGGAAAATAAAGGGTAAAACAGAGGCTGAGAGAAAGAAGCAGGAGACGCAAATCTCTACCTCATCTACCTCTAACGATGCTAAATTTGATACCATGATGAAAACCATGGAAAAATTGATGGATAGGTTGACCGTAGATACCAAGCCTCCTCCTCGAGAAAACCCTGAAAACCAGATCCGAAATCCAAACATTAGGAGACCACCGCCCCCTGCAATAAATCAAATAAATGTTGAAGAACAGTTGATGCACCCTCCTTTTGCTGAAAATATGGTAGACAATGAAATAGCTGAAGAGCCCACCGAAGCCCAGATTCATTTTGTTGATTCCCTAGACCATTAAATATACCTGACTGAAAGGGAGCATGACTTTTTTAACAAAGGAAGTACTAGTAGCAAACCTGAGTTAGAATCTGAACAATACCTAATGGGTTATCAGAATGCTGTGGATGATCTTCAAAGAAAGCTAAAATTGAGAAGTAGAGAAGTTGTCATGAGTAAAGGAAAGATTCCTTTGAACCAACCTCCAATCACCCAACAAGTTGCAGAAGAACTGAAAGAGAAACATCAAAAGGCTATTGCAAACAAAAGACCTGAAAATAAAGAAGAAGAGGGTCAGCCTTCAAAGGAGGTTAAACCACCATAAATCATAGAGGTAATCAAACCTGCCTCCACTTTTATCCTCAGAGCTGAACTATCAAAAGTAAAAATCTCCATCCCTCTTAACGATTTACTGAAAAATAATGAATATAGGGAAGAGATAACAAATATGGTTAAAGGGAAAAATGAACACCAGCATGATATTCTAGAATTTTCTGATGATGCCCCTACCATAGTCTTTGGATCTAAGTTGGAAGAACCAGGCGATGAAGAAGTCCCTCCTTTCTACTTAAGCCTAAATGTCCATGATCAGATCTTGCATAATGCCTTAATAGACTCTGGGGCATCTCATAACCTAATGCCAAAATCTGTGCTGAAAGAGCTAGGATTAGAAGTGACAAGGCCATACCAAGATATTTACTCCTTTGATTCTAGAAAGGTACCATGTTTGGGACTGATTAACAATATGGTAGTAACTCTAACCCAACTCCTTGCTAAAAGTATCATGACGAATGTGGTGGTGGCTGATGTGCCTCCAAAGTTTGGGATGATTTTGTCAAGATCCTGGGTTTCAAAGTTGAAGGGAACGATGCAGATGGAATTATCTTATGCTATGATACCTGTGTTTGGAGCAAATAAGAGATTGTATAGAGAAAGCAGGATGGAATATGTCATCAGCAGCAAAAGCAAACCTGAGAATCACCCTATCTACGCCGTTGATACAGACATGGGCTGCTCCATTTTTGTTGTTGATGGCCCTCGTTGTGATCCTAACCCTCCCTCTTATAGGGAATTTGATGAAGATAAGGAATTCACAACTAGGTATGAAGCTTCTGAAAGAGAGAAAAATGAAGAAGGTTGGTGGAAAATGTACTTTGATGGTTCTGTGAGCAAGAGTGGTGTTGGAGCAGGGGTTTGGATTATTCCTCCCAACAAGGAGTCTAGGGCACTTTCATACAAGCTAAATTTTGAGTGCACTAATAATGTTTTCGAATATGAAGCATTTCTATTGGGATTGTGGGCTCTAAAAAACTTGGGAGCTAAGAAGATAGAAGCGTTTGGAGACTATGAGTTGGTAGTAAACCAGATAAATGATAGTTACCAAGCTAAACACCCAAGAATGAGGGCATATAGAAATGAAGCTTGGGATTTCTTTGGGAATTTTTTCACAGAAAACAAGATTAGAGTAATACACAGACATGAAAATGATGTAGCATATTCTTTGGCAACTACTGTTGGAGGATTTAAGACCCTGATTTTCTCTCAGGCTAAGTATGAAGTCGAGATAATAAACAGACCTTCTATTCCTGATAATTCTAAGTATTGGCAGGTATTTGAAGATGACTTACAACTCATGAGATTTTTGGAACTCTCTGATGAGTTTGCAAATGTGAATATTGATACTGAAAATGAGAACCTGGAAAAATTTGTGGAAGGACAAAATGTTGAAGAAGAAGCCAAAGAACAAAGGTGGAAAAATATGATAGGTGGTAAGGATATTATCCAATTGAAGAATAATTACATCCCTAAAGGTCTGATACCCATGGAAAATCTCTTTGATCAAGATGATGTTGCCAAAAATACAAAATTTGAGCCTTCCCAAGAATCAGTAGAAGATCAAAACTTGGGTACAGAAAAAGATCCTCGAATGGTAAAGCTATCTAAAAGACTACAGGCTGACAAAAATAAATGCTATGTAGAGTCGATGAAAAGACACATTGATGCTTTCACCTGGACCTATGAAGACTTGAAGGAATATGACACATCAATCATACATCATACTATTCCGCTCAAGCCAGGTGAGAAACCTTTTAATCAAAAATTAAGTAGAATTCATAGATATTATGCTCTACTTAGCTTATTCCAAGTATTTCACCAAATATATTTTGCTAAAGTTGATGTAGGATTCATCCTTGTTAGATGCCTTGCATTGATGGACTGTGTCTTTTCTCTTCTGTTCCACAAATTAAATATCTTTGACTACTAGATACTTGCTACCTCACCCTTGTGAATGCGTTTGCAAAATCTTTGTGAATATTGCTTTCAGAACTTGTTAAATGTGACTCCATTGCCCAAATGAAATTCATGCGTTTTTTAACCAAACATTTTGTGAATCCTTTTCATTCCTAAAACAAAAATATGATCTTCTATATAATTGTTGTAATTGAATATCTTAGCTGTGAATGTTGGTGTTCCTTTTTCATTATTGATAATCTTGATTATGCCAGTCCTTTCACGAGATCATAGAGAGAGCCCTCTCTGTTTATGTTTGATCAGAAGCGTAAACCAAATATTGGTTAGTGGTTACCTAAGATTACCATCTTTCAGCCTTGGGGGTTAGTTTTGGTGTTAACACTTATCATGGATACTCTTGGAGCACTTACATTGGAAACTGAATCCCCAACTGGTCATCTCATGCACCACCCTGCAATAGAGTGCAGGTACGACATTGTTATCAAGAGCACTTCCTCCTTTGGATTAAAAGCTATATAATTCTTGCAGATGTTAAATTTTTTGAAGTAAAGAGCATGGGACTAACAGTGGATAAGTACACATACTTCTATTCAAAGTGAGGAACAACTAGATGCATGTACCAAGCCCACACTAAAATCAAATGATATTATTAGCATGTACTTGTGAAAATTTGATATAAATGACAGCTAGCATAAAGGTATGCCTTTGAAGAAGAAAACTGCAAAGTGTCAAATGCATGCTCACAAGTCAAGTTTTCCATATTTAAATATTTCACCAGTTACTCTGATATACTCTTTCCTTCCATCCAAAGAGCTACATACTAGATAATCGTTTTCAGTTATCTGGCAGACCAAACAGTGTTTCCTTCTTTTAATGGTGTGTTGTTGTTTGTAGACATTAATGAAAATTTCAACACTGTAGATGAACTCGCAAATTTTTATGGTCAAGTGAATTGTATATAGAAGTTTGTATTTTGCAAGCATATAAATACTCATGCCTATCATGTATTTATTTGAAATTTTTTTTGCATATGTATCGAACCTTTATCTATATTCTATTATTGTTTGCTTGTTTACTTGTGTGGGCATTAACGTATGACTTGTCTCAGTTCTAGTGACTCATATATTTTAACATCAAATTTGATAAACCTAATTGATTGCATTTGAAAAGGGGCATTAAAGAACTACATCCCACACTCTACTTGTTATTCCTAAACAATTTCTTGTATGTCTTGTCTCCAATTTCTTCTTTGAATTTTCATCATTGTCATAGTTGAACTGCTATATCTTAGAATTCTTTTAGTACTTGAAGCATTTTTCTTGAATATGTTTGACATTCAGTTTGTTCCCATGCAAAATTTGTTTGAATATCATCATTGTCAAGTAATAACAACTTCTTAAAGGGTGCTAGCTCAATGGTAGAGCACCTGCCTAATTATAGGCAGGAGATTGGTGGTTTGATGCCTTCGTACCCTGTCATAAATTAGTGACTAAGAAAATGACTAAATATATACAACTATTAGTAGCTAATTTCCAGTATCTTATAGTCCGACTAACATTTAGTCGTATTTAGCTTATTCATTAATATGTTATCATCTAGTAGTTTATTTAGTCATATATTTGGTCATTAATTGTGAAAATCAATGACTAAATCAGTGAGTATCAATGACTAAATCAATGAGTATCAATGACTAAATCACCGACTAAATCAGTGAGTATCAATGAATTAATTAGTGACTATCAATGACTAAATCAATGAATAAATCAATGACTAATAAGTCAACTAATTAATGACTAGTGAAATATGACTAGAGATAAGATAGTGGAAATCGGATACTATTAGTCACTGACTCAAAAATAGTCATTTATAGTCAAATTTTAGTCATTAATTTCTCATTTTGTACTAGTGATAGTAACAATAAGCAGAAATTGTATGTTCTTGAAGATGTTTAAAAATTTAAATATACATCATATTAAATTAATAGAGTTAATATAAATAAACAATGAAACAGGGCTAGATCTGGGTGCTCAGAGCGTTGTCACAGTAAAAAAAAAATAAATGAACAAAGCTTGATCTGGGCATATCCATCAAGATCTATCACATAGGTCCAAGGTAGTGTGTGAGCAGAGTTGAGTAACTGACTAAAATACAAAGGGGTTGGATTATATAAATTCCGTATGCATTCTTCACACAAGTCAAAAAGGACATAGAGCTAGAAGATACGAATAATATTCCAATTTATAAGTCTTGAAAAATCATAGAGGTTAAATATGAACTGAGATATTTTAAAGTTCTTTCTCGACATTCAACTTTTCCTTTCAATCAACCTAGATTTGAATATAAAAAGAAATTATTCGAGCAAGTGAGACTAGTAAAAAAAAAATTTTGTTAAAACATAAATATATATATATATATATACTTTTCTTTTGACATCCAATAATTCTTTAATTCCGTATATAACTAAAGAAATATTCGAGTAAACAAAATCTATAGGAATAGTTACTCTAGTCATAGGTGTAATTCCATGAAAATCGTAGCTCCAATCCCGCCATTGACCTCCATGATTCACCGACGAATACCTCAGTTAGCCTCCTATCCTTATCGAGAGTACTCTTCTTCCTTCCGAAACCCCGAGCAATGGGGCCGTAGAGCTCACACACACTTCTAGAGACTCAGAAATCGGTTTCCCCCTACCAAAATCTCTTGACAAAATCCAATAGCAGCAAGTCACTCTCTTTACAAAAATTACGATAACCATCCAAACATTGGGTCCCTTCACCATTCCCCAAGCCTTCCTTAAGTAGGAAAATTCATTGCGACACATGTTGCTTCATGCAAAAATTCCTAATTTTTAAACATTCAAATGTAATTTAGCTCACCTATCCATGTGTCACGTTTTCTAAGAGAGTGAACCAACTTTCCTAAATTTACTCAAGTTTGTCTCTGTGATGTTCCATCTAATTTCTATTTTTGTGGGTGCAAGTGGTGTTAACTAAATGCTCAAGCCTAGTATTTGACGCAACGCGCCTTACTTGAACAAGGTGTAAAACAGGATGCCAAAAGTGGCTTATATTAATTCTTCGAAATCGGTTACAATACGGAATAACTGAAAGTAAATAACGAACTATGGTCAGCTTCAATTGTTACAATACAGAAGTAATTGTGGTGTGTTCTCCCCATGTGTCGACATCACCCTCTCCTTCTTCACTTCAGAACTCTGAGCTATGGCTTCGATCTCAGCTCCCTTGTCAACATGTGTGACTCTTCTCTATCACCCCTTCAGAAAACCCCACACTCTGGTTCCATCTCGTTGGAAAGATCCCTCATTGATCTCTCCTTCCCCATATTCTACCCTACTGCTATTGTTCCCGAGATCACTCCGATCCCCGAGACATGCTTCTCTTGTCAGCCGATCCTTCCATGATCCTGGAAGACCTGCAACTGTCAGTGCTTATACTGTGCTGCTTAGCCTCTGTCTATGATGACATCTGTCACATCCTTCACCTACCTGCAATAACTATATTAACTTCTCTAGAACCCTAAACGGATATCTGGTACAACTACCTTGACTTCTGCTACAGTTGTCAGTCACATCTCGACCTTTCTATTAGCTTAGTCCTGACTTCTGTGGTTCTCCAGTCCTTTCCTTCCTCTGCGCTTGGCTCCGCCAAACTTGTTGATGTCACGATTCGACAACTAGTCGACCTTCCCATGACTCTACGACAATATGAAACATCTCGACTGTTGTTTGTCGGCATTGTCATGTTGAATCTCAACCTCTTCACTCCTATCGACTACCTCGATATCTTTTGCTCGACTCATTGACTTCGACAAGTCAATATGCTTCACGCACCAACAGTCATCGGCATTCCCTGTGGTCGGCTCTCCCTTCTGTCTATCAACTTCAACTAACCTCCCTAGGCTTCGATGCTCCTACATTAGACTCCTTAAGTGAAAAAGAACTCGACTGCTCCGTCAGTCTCCTGAACCCTTCTTCGAAAATCCATGTCGCCTCCTGCAGCTCATCATCTTTCCACTGTACCAAATATTCCTTCTTCCGCGAGATACGTGTTTTCCTGACTTCACATTCTTCTATTGCATCTGCGATCTCTTCTTTGTGTCGATCCGGAATTTGGGTTGTCTAGTCAATGTTCAACACTTCCTCGCTTCTGTTACTTGACCCTTCTTCAAAATTGTATAGATATGAGACATTGAGCGTTGCTGAAATGTTCAATTCATCCGACAACTCTAACACATTTGCGTTGTCCAAAATCTTCTTCAGAATCTTAGATGGTTCAATTTTCTTCAGCTTCAGCTTGTTGTATGTAATTGTCGAAAATCTCTCCTTCAGTAGATATGCATAAACTAATTCTCCCTCGCTGAATGATTATAGCCTCTTCTTCATGTCAGCTCTCAACTTATGTGTCGCGTTACTCTTTTCTATGTGCTTCTGCACATCTTCATGAACTTATTTTATGTGTTCTGAGAATGATTCGACATCTGTGCTCTTCCTGATTTCTGTCGACAACTCGACCAAATCCATCACTCCATGTGGGCTTCTTCCCTGAACAACCTGGAATGGGATCAAACCTATCGACTGATTCACAGAATTGTTGTACGTAAACTCTACTTGTGCCAACACATTCTCCCACTTCTTGGGCCTATCGGCTGTTGGACATCTCAGAAGGTTTCCAAAAAAATTGTTTACCACCTCGGTCTGTCTGTCCATCTATGGATGGTACACTGAGGTAAACTGCAACTTTGTGTTCTGATTCTTCCATAAGGTTCTCCAGAAATGTCCCATGAATTTGGTATCCCGATATGACATGATACTCTTTGGAAACCCATGCAATTTAACTATTTACTTGAAGAATAGAATAACAATCCTTGTGGCATCATTTGTCTTCTTAAACGGAATAAAATGTGCCATCTTCGAAAACCTATCGACTACAACAAATATTGAGTCGCTTCCCTGTTGTGTCTTCGGAAATCCTAACACAAAATCCATGATAGGATGCTCCCAAGGGGTATCTGGTACTGGTAATGGCATATACAACCCCATGTTCTGACTTCTTCCTTTTGCCAACTGGAAAACTCGACACTATCGAACCCACCTTCCGATGTCTGCTGTCATTCCTGGCCAATAATACTTTTCCTCGACCAATACTTTAGTCTTGTCGATGCCAAAATGACCCACTAATCCATTGTTATGCAACTCTCGGATTAGGTTCTCCATGATGGATCCTCTGGGAATACACAACTGACTTCCCCTGAACAAATAGTCTTCTTAGATAAAATAACTCAAGTACAAAGTCCGGTCGACACCCCAAGGTTCATGACAAGCCTTCCATGCTTTCGTAGAATCCTTGTTGGTCTCATACTCTATCTTCATCGACTCTATTCGTGTTTCTTGAATGGTCGTCGTGTTCAACAATGAAAGCCTTTTACTCAGTGCGGTGATAACTTTATTCGACTTTCCCGACCTATGTCGCAACATGAAGGTATATCCCTGTAGGAATTCCACCCATTTCATGTGTCGTTGATTTAATTTCGACTGAGTGTTCAGATACCTCAGCGCTTGGTGATTGTGTACAACACAAATTCTTTGGGAAACAGATAATGCCTCCATTTTTTCAATGCTTGGACAATAGCATAAAAATCCTAGTCATAGACCGAATACTTCTGCTTCGCATCAACCAATTTTTCGCTGAAGAATGCAATTGGTCGGCCATCTTGGCTCAACACTGCTCCAATTGTTGTTCCACTCGCGTCATAATCGACCTGAAAAACTTTGTCGAAGTCTGGGAGTGCTAAGACCGGGCTCTCAATGAAATTTTCCTTTAACTTGTTGAAATCTTTCTAGGAAGCATCCATCCATTGGAACTCGCCCCTTCTTATGCATTCCGTCAATGGTGCACAAATCCGACTGAATCCCCGAATGAACTTCAGGTAGAAACTGTCAAGTCCATGGAAACTCCTTACTCCCATCACATTTGTCGGTTCCAGCCATTCCACTATTTCCTTCACCTTCTCTGGATCCATCACCAACCCCTTACTGAATATCACAAACCCCAAGTATACAAATTCCTTCTTCATGAAGAAACACTTTTGCAAATTCACCATTAGCTTCTCTTCCTGCAATCTCTGTAATACTTGTCGAACGTGTTCCAAGTGTTTTGTCTTGGTTCGAGTGAAAATCAAAATTTCATCCAAATAGACTATGAAAAACTTTCCCAAGAATGGTTTCAATACCTCATTCATCAATCTCATGAATTTGTTGGGTGCATTAGTCAATCTGAATGGAATGAATAACCACTCGTACAACCCTTCTTTTGTCTTGAATGTTGTATTTCATTCATCTCCTTCTCTAACCTAGATCTGGTGATAACCACTTTTCAGATCTATTTTTGTGAAGTACGTCTCTCCACTCAGGAAATCCATCAAGTAATCCATTCTCGACAATGGAAACTGATACTTGATCGTTATCCTGTTGATGGCTCTGGAGTTTGTACACATTCTCCATTCTCCACCCTTCATCGGCGTCAATACTGCAGGTACTGCACACGGGATCAGACTCTCTCTGATCAATCCTCTGTCCAACAAATCCTAGATCTGTCGGTTGAGTTCCTGACCCTCTATCGGACTCATCCTATGCGGCGCTTTGTTTGGCAGACTCGACCCTGGAATCAGGTCGATTTGATGGGATATGCTCCTTTCGGCGGCAATCCCGTTGGTGTCTCCTCGGCCATTATGTCATGAAACTCTTCGAGCAACTTGTTGATTTCGACCAGAATATTCTCCTCCATGGTCGTCCCTTCGTCACACGGTCCCTTTGTAATGATCGCAAAACATCCCAACTGCTTCTCCTCTTCAACAAGGAATTCTTTTGTGGTGCTCATCAACACTCGCTTTTCCCAAAGGTTTCTCTCACCGTGCTTACTATTGGCTTGCTCTTACATCCTCGAATTAAGAGTCCTTTTCAAGCCATTCTTCCACACTATGACTGTGTTGGCTCGACCGTCATAGATCATTTTCCAATCATACTGCCATGGTCTCCCTAACAACAGATGGCATGCATCCATGGGGATTACATTGCACAGTACACTATCTTCAAATCCCTCAACTCGAAAGTTGATCAGGCACTGTCTAGTCACTTTCACATGGTGTCCCTTCTGCAGCCATGAGATCTTGTATGGGTGTGGGTGTTCCCGACACTTCATCCAAATATTGTCGATGAATTCTGTCGACACAAGGTTCTCCGTGCTTCCACCATCCACTATGGTTTTTCAACTCCATTCGCCGATTCACACCTTTGTTTGAATGATCGCCTTTTGCTGTGCCGGCTCAGTCTTGTCGCATTGATCTTCCTGGATCAAGGCTCTTTGGACCGTCAGGTTTTGGTGCTTTCTTTTCTCTCCTCCACTGCTGTCAGAGGTCGATTCCTCCCTTTCGTCGACTTGCTCATCTTTTCAACGTCTGGTTTTTGACTCCTCTACAACATGTAGATTCTCTAGGCACTCATATGCCTTGTGTCCTGCCCCTCGACACTTGTAACAGATTATGGTTGGTCTGTTAGCTCCCTTCCTATCGGATGGACCATTTCGACCATACGCACCTCGACCACGGTTCTCATGACCATCGCGTCGGTTCTCTTACGCTTTCTCCCTTGTCGATGTCCCTTCCACATGACAACTATCTTCGACATATTCCTTCCTGTAACCACTACTTTGGCCTTTTGCGGAAATAGTCTTTTCTCCCCAACTAGTCTTCTTGCCTCTTGTCGCTGCGGATTTCCTCAACAGTTTCTCTTCTGCCTTCAGAGCTAATTGGTAGGCTTCACCGACTGCTCTGAACCTTGACATGGTCAATTCATCCTGAATAACATATGTCAAGGTGTTCACGTATCTAGCAATAACTTCTAATCCTTTGACGGTTTGTCCCAACCGAATGGAAAATCGGTATAAATCTTCCATGTACTCTTTCACGGTCATCTCTTTTTGTCGAAAGTTTTGCAACTTCCTGAGCAAGGAAATCACATAGTCATTCGGCAAGAACTTCCCCTTCAACTTGGAGACCATCCAATCCCAAGACTTGATTTTCTCCTTTCCTTTCTTGACTCTGTTAGCCTGTACATTATCCCACCATAACGATGCATGACCTTTCAATCTCATACATGTAGTCTTAACCCATTTAGGGTCCTCGATATATTCTACGTCGAGATATTTCTCCATTTCTCTGAACCAGTTGATCAAATCTTTTGGTTCCAGGATTCCCGAGTAGATATGCACGTCCATCTTCGCCTGACCTCTCACATCTGTCAGAATCTTGATAAGTTTTTCTTTTGGTTCTTTTGTTGCTTCCTCCCAAGCTTCCACTTCCTTGACATCCTCGTCGCTGTGGTCTTACACCTCAGGAATACAACCACACCTCTGACTTTATTTAATCACCGTGACTTCATTGTTCAAAGTTCACATTGTTCGAACGCATTCGTTGAACATCTCACAATCCACCGTGATGGTTGTTGCGCCACATGCTCTTCATTCTCAGACATTAATTCCTGTGTGAGCCATTTCCAACCTCTGCTGAAACTCTCTCCTGTCCAATTGCAACCGGACTTCAACAAATCGTGCACAACTCTACCCAACCTCAGCTAGAGCTATTCAATGCACTTGCAGGATCAATATCATGGACGTTCTTCAGACTCTAATGATTCTCCCGCTCTGATACAAACTGACACAAGGTGCCTTAGACAAGTAAGGTTCTTTCTTAACAATGCACATGACACATACCACAACGCTTACACGAACAAGGTGTAAAACAAGATGTGAGAAGTGGCTTATATTACTTCTTCGGAATCAGTTACAATGCGGAATACCTGAAAGTAAATAACTAACTATGGTCGCCTTCAGGCATTACAATACATAAGTAACTGTGGTGTGTTCTCCTTGTGTGTTGACCTCACCCTCTCCTGGTTCACATTAGAACTCTGAGATATGGCTTCGATCTCAGCTCCCTTATCAGCATGTGTGACTCTTCTCTATCACCCCTTCAGAAAACCCCATGCTTTGGTTCCCTCTTGTTGAAAAGACCCCTCGCTAATCTCTCCTTCCCCATCTTCTACCTTACTGCTGTTGTTCTCGAGATCACTCTCATCCCCGAGACACGCTTCTCTTGTCAGCCGATCCTTCCATGATCTTGGAAAACCTGCAACTGTCAGCGCTTCTACCGTGCTGCTCAGCCTCTATCTGTGATGACATCTATCACATCCTTCACCTACCTGCAATAACTGTATTAACTTCTGCAGCAACCATGAATGACTATCTGGTACAACTACCTTGAATTCTGCTACAGTTATCGGTCACATATCGACCTTTCTGTCAGCTCAGTCCTGACTTCTGTGGTTCATCAGTCCTCCCCTTCCTCTGCGCTTGGATCCTCCAAACTCGTTGATGTCGTGGTTCGACAACCAGTCGAACTTCCCACGACTCTACGAAAACTTGACACCTCTTGATTGTCGTCTATCGGCATTGTCATGTCGATCACTCTCGACCTCTTCACTCCTGTCGACTACCTCGACAGCTTCTGCTCGACTCATTGACTTCAATGAGTCAATCTGCTTCACGCACCAGTAGTTGTTGGCATTCCCTCTAGTCGGCTCTCCCTTCTGTTGATCAACTTCGACTAACCTCCCTAGGCTCCGATACTCCTGCATCAGTATTCCATTTGCTCCTAAGATAATAATTTCGATGACTTTAAATACTAAAAATGCATTTTCATGTGCAAATGTACTAAATGCAATTTATAAGTTTTTATGCATAATGTTTATCAGTTCATCCGTTCTAGGACCTAGGTACCACACTGTTTGGTCCACCTGTCCTTTATGCTCTTTTGTCAACATGGTACCACTCCATCGGTTCTACTCGTCCATCATTTTTGTTTATCGGCAAGGTACCACATCATTGGCTCCTTGTGTCCATCTTTTCCTTTTATCGACAAGGTACGACATCGTCGGGTCCTTCAGCTGATATTCTTTCATTGCATCTGACTTGCAGGAACTTCATGTAGGGATTTTAGGATCTGTTACCTTCAATCCTCTGTCTACATGCTATTGGAGACT
This sequence comes from Larix kaempferi, assembly GCA_027924585.1. Taxonomy (NCBI): domain Eukaryota; kingdom Viridiplantae; phylum Streptophyta; class Pinopsida; order Pinales; family Pinaceae; genus Larix; species Larix kaempferi. The sequence continues at coordinate 17,623,768 of BSBM01000765.1, read as the reverse complement.
AATGGTGCTGAGGAGTAAGTCCATTCTTACTACGCACCGCCCAACTTGTATGTGACCAACTCCGTCATGGTCCACTCGGCACAAATTCACGCGTCCCCAAGTAAGCAGTTAAGGAATTTTGAATGCGTTTGTGGGTTTTTGTAGGAAATCGACACCGTCGTCGTTCTTCCATGTGTGATTTATTCATACTCTACGACACTCTAATTCCTTTGTGTGTCCTTTGGTGAACTGTTTCACCTGTTTCTACAAATATTCTAAAAAGCACATATTAATAGTCCTGTCCTCATTCATCATAATTCATTTCATAACCTGCTAGTTGTTAAGGAATTTCAATTGATTCATAATATCAAGTATTTCATTTATCAGTAAGGAATTACATCAAAATGATAACATCACATAATTCAATATACAACTATTCGTTAAGAACCATATTCATGTACACATAACACATTTTTCACAATCATAGCCAATCATTAAGCAAGATAGAATGATTCATTTAGATAAGCTATCCAATTCTACAATGTCATTAAATTCCTTTATTCACTCATCAATTTTCCTCATGAACATAATTCGTATAAATTCAAAGATTCATTTTAATTAAATTTTGTTCAATCGAGTAACTCAACAAGTGCCCTCAAGGTATACAATCGTCTAGGGGCACTACATCAAATTTACTCTACTGTAAATTACACAGTTCTACAACTCTAGGTGAAATATAACTCAAATTTTCACCTGGATCAATCAAAATAGAGATTGGTTTATCTTTTAACATACCTTCAATTTCTACCATTGATGTCTGATGGTATGATTTTTTGTTCTCCAATGCTGCACAAATTCTGGGCATGCTCCTTGCTACATATCCAACCATAGTATTTTCTTGAATATTGTGAATGTTGTTAAAGTTTTTTCTTCTGACTGGACAAATTTTAAAGTAATGTGGTTTGCCACTTTCCCAACATTTTAAAGGTTCTTTTTGGGAAGTGTTTTTATTATAACCAGTAGGCGCTTCTCTTTCTTTCATTACTGTAGGATTTTGTGGCTTAAAACTTCTGAAATTATTTCTCTAATAGTTCCGATGATTATTCCCAGAAGTATTATTAGATCTCATAAATTTTCTTTAATGTTCAAAGCTTTCATGTTTTCCATTTTTCCAACTTGGTACATTATATCTTTTGTTCTTATTTTGATCATAACAGAAATTTGCTTTCCTCGTGGCTTCATCCAATGTTTTAGGAGTATCATATTCAATTATTTCTTTGTAAATTGTTGGTAAATAGCTGAGAAAACGCTGCACTTTAAGTTTTTCATCAACAATATAAGGCACATAACGTAAAAAAATTAGAAATTTACTACACAGTTCCTTCATTGTAAGAGTTCCTAGTTTCAAATCATAAAACTCTTTATCTTTTTCTTCATAATATTGTTCTCACAAGTATTTTCTTTTAAATTATTTCTTAAAAAATTCCCAAGTTAAGTGCCCTTCCTTAATGCATTTCACCTTCTTAATATTTTGCAACCAAATGTTGGCCTTTCCCGTTAGATTATGAATTGACATCTTTGCTTTAAATTCATTAGAGTAATTGTAAATCTGGAAGTACTTCTTCATTCCTCATAACCAAGATTCCGCTTCTTCTCCGGTTTAAATCTCACCATTGAATATAGGAGGTTTTATTTTCTTAAATTCACCACAAATCTCTTCATAAGGTTTACTTTTCCTACTATACTTATTACCATCACTACTTTCACTGGATTCTTTGTAATTTCTTTTACTCTGTTTAAATGAAATTCTACTTGAAGACTCAGTTTCACTATCAGAAAAAATTAACTTCTGGGTTTGTGCACGAAGTTGAGGGAACCTTTAGGTGCAATTCTTCACCTAAATATGCATGTTTTTCACCGCTCTCTACAACATGACATACATGACCATTATTGACGAAATTTTAGGCATAGATAGAATTTTTTATGCAGATTCCAAAATATATAAATTTTATTAAAAAATATTGAGATTTTCTATTTATTTCTTAATTTTCTTGTTTCATCACTCCGTTGGTCAAAAAACATATTGTTAGTGTTTATTCCGTAACTTTTTCATTTCACAACCATTTAAAATATATATATATATATATATGTTGCACTAGAAGACACTGACCTCTACATGCTCTAAAACATCCAAGTCGAAATAACTGCATTAAGACCTTTAAAGGCTGCACCCACATTTGACATATTGCTCTCAAGCTTTGATCACTTACATAATTAAAAATAAATAAAAAATTAAACATTTAATTTTGGAAAAATAGTACTGCACTAGTGCTACGGGTTCTATACATGTATACCAATTTTTGTATCCCAAAACCGTCATTTAGGCATTGAAAGGCTACACCACAAAAAAATATATCTTATCAATTGCCAAAAAAATAAAAAGTGACTGTTAGAAAACATGAAATTTGACATAGTTATGTAAATTTTCAATACTTAAAACTTATATATTTGGAAACGTGACTCAATTTCGTACGTTTCATCTTTTTTATTCGATGCAAGATATCTTGTGAAGGAATGTCAAAAAAACCAAGTTGAGGAATGCCTGATTTTTCATTTTTTTATTGCATCTAACACATCAAAAGTGACCCTCATTAGCTTTCACATGCCCTTCTTTGCCTTGCGTTTATAAGATCCAGTCCTTCATGTCTCTTTCTCAGATCCTTTCTTCTTTTTTGCTTCTTGATTATGTAATTTTGTTAAGAAAACATTGTTTAACTCCTCTTGTGCTTTCATAACTCGTTCATTATCTTTCTTAACACTTTCTATTTCTGCTCTTAAATCTTTTATTGTTTTTGGCAATTCACACGGGTTATCATTCCTATTCTCGTGTAGATGCACCCATAGATTATCGTCATTAATGATTTATTGTTCATTATTTACTTGTTCTCAGGGATGGAAATCTTCTTCACCTGAAATTTCAATATCTTCCATAGCTCCTGCAAAATCAAGGTTATACTTCTCTTCTGGATCATAAGAGAGTCAACCATAACACCTAAGTTAGTTTTATGTTTGTACTGGTGTTCAATGTTGAGCCCCTTAGGCCAACTGTTGTAACCATGCTCTGATACCATTATGTCATACACCCCAAAATACCTATATTATTATTTTTTAAATAGGATAAATAAATAAAATAAAAGCATGTATACTTGCGGAAGACACAAATACTTTACTTTATTACATATTGGACTCTAATCCCAGAGTTAGAAGCATGCCAAGGTTCTATTATTGAACAAGCATCATTAGGAATTATAAGTATCATTAGGCATTATGAATATAAGCATCATTAAACATCATAAGCATCATTAAGCATTATAATCAATGAAAGCATCATTAAACATCCTTAAGCATCATTAAGCATGATAAGCAATACAAGCATCATTAATAGGCATCATTAAACATCATTAATCGTCATTAAGAATTATGTGTAATGAAATCATCATTAATAAGCATAATTAAACATCATTAAGCATCTTTTAGCACTATAAGAATTGCAAGCATCATTAATATCGGCATAATTAGCAACCAGAGGGTTTGAACCTTTACCCAAACCCCTTGCGGATTCCCAAAAAATGTGAATTTACGGTTCCACAACCTCGACTTCCGCAATTGTGGATGTGGGTTGCGGAACCCTAAACTTCAAACTTTTTACCTTACGGTTCCACAATCCACAATTTGCATTGTGGATGCAGGTTGTAGAACCCCAAACTTGACCACTTTACTTTATGGTTCCGCAATCCGCAATCCACATTTGCGAATGTAGGTTGCAGAACCTAAAACTTGAGAGTTTTACTTTACGATTCCGCAACAAGTAATCCACATTGCGGATGCAGGTTATAGAAAACCCAATTCTCACCGTTCACAACACAGATCCACAATCTAATTTATGCAATTGCGGATGAGGCTTTGCGGAACCCCCTCAACCCGACTGTTTATCATGACGGGTCCGCAATCTGACTTCTGCATTGTCGAACCCTAAAATTTCTAGGTTGAAAAAATGATATTTCTCGTTGTGGTCTTGGTGAAATCGATGATTCAGGGAAGTCGGATCTTAGGTAAAGTTTAGAGAGTTAATTATCATATTTAGGGTTTGAAAAACTATAAATTATCCTTTTAATTCGGTTATGAATGAATCCAATTAAATCAATAAACAAAAATGAAATAAATGCCCATATTCTAACAACAAAAATGCCTAACGCAGTCGCCCATGTTATGGGATCTTAAATCCTTAAGCGATTCGGCTCTGTAACAGATATGAGAGTACAAACACTTATCTATTTGTCTCTTTATGAAAAGTATAACAGTTTATTATGTACTTATCCATATATGAACAACGTTATAGATTAAAACGCCTAATCCATAAACCCATTTGCCAAGAATCTTGTACAATAATTGGCTTATAACGATGAGAGGATAAACATACATTGATGCATGATTGATATAGCTTCTGAATATAAACTGAGACAACTTAATCCTAGTGTTTGAATATCTTGCATGCAAGTCCAGAAATGAATATGAACATCTACAGTAATAGGTAATGTACAGTAAATCATTATATCATAAGGAAGATATCGATTCTGTTAATATGCATAAGAAAGATAACATGCATAAGTAAGATAAATGAGAAATGCATAGTAAAAACATTATATGATTAATGCATAAGCAAAATAATCATTCATGGGTAACATGCATAAGCCAGGCAATCATTTATGGTAACATGCATCTACAATAAATCATTAGATATCATTTGCAACAATAGATAGTTCGTAATATAAATAGGTGGAACGAGAACTGAGCTATGGAGTCAACAAATAGTTCAAAAATGAATGAAATAGAACCAAATCTAAGAGATGCAATCATTAGGTATTACTTACATAAATACATTTCAGAATAAGAACTAAATCCTGAACTAAACCATGCAATCATTAAGTATTATCTGCAGCCACATATATGTCAGAAAATGAATAAATGAAACCAAATCTAAGCCAAGCAATCATTAGATATTAGCTCCAGTGAGCAGACATGTCAGAAAATAAATAAATAAACTCTGAACTAAACAATACAATCGTTATCTATCATCAACATAAATCAAACATTTCCAAAATACACAACAGAACTTGAATCTAGGTAAGGGAAAATCAAAGTTGAAGGTCGTCGTTCCTTCCAACCAACTCCCAGAGCAGCCAAACTACTTGCTCTGAAACCCCCAATCCTGTTTGTTGAACCACAGTGACAAATACTTGGTCACCAAGTCCCTCTTGCAAGCTAGGTCACAACCTCACTTCACCATAAGCCTGGTGCTCAGTGGGTGAATCCAATGCTCAACATATTGTTCCCTTCATCATGAGCCTCCTGTTGAGTGGATGAAAACATTGCTTTGTAGCATTTTCCTAGGCCTAGGACTTAGATCGTTCATGAGCCTCCTCCTCATAATGCTCCAACACGAGTCATGACCTGCACCTTTGGGGCAAGATGCCTCTTGCATCATGTGTGCCTTTACTACGCTGGCTTGCGGTACCAGGTTTCTCTTGACACTTGTATTTTCCTCCTTGTGGGTCAACAAACACTCTTCAACGTCTGCCTTCAATTTTTATTCCCTTATTTAATTATTTAAATAATAATAATAATAATTCTTTCACAATTGTTTTGACTCCGCTTGGTCAATTAATTAATGTCAAATAAAATAATATCATAAGGTTTTAAAAAAAGTAATAATAATTAGTGTTCCTAGGTAAATTATAACTTGTTACTTGTTCTACTCTATATGCAGTTGTAATTCCTAGTTGTATATCTAAAAATTTAGGATGGACTAGAGTCTATGCTTTTTTTAGATTACACACTCATGAGACAAGTGTAATGCCTAATTGATTTTATGGCACGATAAAGTTATTGTAAATTATTCGTGACACTTAACTTGTGTTCTATTGATGTTAAGTGATTGTGTTAGTTCTAACATCAATCCATGCTAAGCTAACTAAAATTTACATTATTTATTTTTTCTTTACAAATATTTCTTTTTATGTTTTTATAAAAATAATATTAATTTATTAATTTTTAAAAGTGATTAATATACTTTATGTTTTTATAAAAAGAATATTAATTTATTAATTTTTCAAAGTGATCCATATATTGATTGCACGTTATATTTTGAAAATATTGATTTTTTGTGAGATGAACAGATAAATCACTAATCACATGTTATCTATATCTAAACTATTATCTATTCCTAAGTCATGACCAATTCATACATCAACTACTATTTATTTTTTATATTTCTTTTTCTAGCATCATGTAATATAATATGTAATATAATATATCTGGTTACATCTGGTTGGGATGGGATGGGATTTAAGGATTCAGCAATGTCTTAATTGGAATTAAATCCAATCCGCGCTTGAATTATCTTGAATGAAGAGGTGTGTCGTTCTGAAGGTACAAGATATCAATGAATAAATGTATATATAATCTCATTCATTCACAGCAATCACCAAAACCAAAACAAAATCCATATCTGTAAAAGAAGAAACGACCATCAAAACCAAAACCAAATCCATATCTATAAAAGAAAGAAGCCAAAAATAATGGCTCCGGCGCGTGATCGTCAGCAGCGTGCGCACAGAGTGCCGAAGCAGTTAATGTGCCCGATAAGCAAGAAGTTTATGAAACAACCAGTCATCGTTCCCTCAAAGCAGAAAACATGCGATCATAAATCGCTGGTCTCGCTGAGGATAAACAGAGACAACAACAACCAGCTTCCTTGTGAGGACGAGGATGAGTTATTGATGCCTGATCACGATCTGAGAGTGCAGAACTCAGTATGGCTTCACAGATACGATCGGAGGCCTCCCTTCGCCTATATCTCAACACCCCATGATCTTGAGCTTGCAATTACCTCTTTATTAACTCGTGAAGAAAATGACATATTGGAAGACTCAGACTTACTACAGAATCTCCGTCAATTGAATTCAGCCATTCAACGTAAATCCTCGATCCTAAATGCGGCAATGGGCTTTTCATCGGCTGTCTTTTCATCGACGGTTCTGAGGCTCATAGCAAGTTGCCCTGTGTCTTCTGATGATCATGTGACCGAATGGGTGCAATTCTCTGTGGGTATCCTTGCTCGAGCCCACAACACCGACAACAATGACCATGATCACTTCATTAATTACCGACACCCAGTTCTTGCAGTCATTGACAGAGTATGCGCTCATATTCACGATACAGAATTTCAGTCGGGTTTAGTCAACTTAATCGACTCGTTCATGGAAATTGGGAACAGTCGGGAGATAATTATCGAACACAATAATGTGGTAAGAGCTTTATCTTCTAACATAATGTGTCTCATAAACAGGCGCTTTGCCACGACTAGCGAAGACCATTTCAATAAATTGTACAGCACGATCATGAGACTCTGGTTCTCAGAGAATGGATTGAGAAAGCCCAGACTCTCACAGGCAGTGGCTTCATTAGTGTGGCCAATACACCGGCAGATGTCTATGACACAGTACCATGATTTATTACAGATATTATCCTCCATACAGGGAGATCTTGAATTCTTCAAAGAGCTTGGTACATTAGAACACTTGACCCGTGCAGGGCTTGTGAGTCGAGTCTTTGATGTATTGAACTACGCAAAGCTCCCGCATGAGGAAAAACGGAACAACTTGGATGGATGGGTTGCCAAGCGTCAGACACCAGACGAAGACGAAGGAGAAGAGTTTCTTGTTATTGAGAGGTGCTTTGAGATTCTTTCGAACCTCAGTTCCGTCACCATTGGGCGTCTAGAGATTGTGAGAGTCATAAAACGCAGTGGTTATACAGCTTTGGAGGCTTTCTACGACGCTATCTTGAGAACCGCTATCCCTGGCCGTGTGGATGCTCATTTAATATCGGCATTAACTGTTATTTTTAACCTTTTGGAATATGCTCGTTATACACCACTGTTTCAGAAACAAGGCCCCGTCTATCACACTTTCTGGCGTTTCGATTTTCAACGTGGCTTTAGCGGGAGAGTGCGTGCATTAGGAAGAGACATTTCCGCCTCCGTTGCTAGAATCAGATTAGAAGAACAAGCTCCCCCACTAGTACAGAATTATTGAATTATCTGCTTCTAATCATTAATTACATATATATATTAATAATATATTTTTAATCTTAACTTTTAACTTTAATTACATATATACATTAATGACAGATTTTTATTCTTAACTTTTAACTTTTGCACTGAAGTATATAATATGAAGTATATAATATGAAGTATATAATATTAAATGAAGTAAAGTTATGATTGTAAACTTTAATTTTGATATGCTTATGATTCTTTAAAATTTATATATATATATATATATATATATATATATATATATATACGAACGAACATGAAGCAATTATAATTTTTTATAATTTTATTAAATATTAATATGATTATCATATTATAAAATAGCATATTCAAATGAGTGATGTGTTATGCAACATGCTTAAATTGCCATACTAGGTGAGTGAGCCACTCAAATCAAGATGTTAACATTAGTGATGGTAAACTTGTTCACTTTGACATGTTAGACACTTTAAGATGTATATAATGTTTATCATACAATTATTTTATAAAAGAAATAAATATTTTAAATAAACATGAAGTAGAGTTATTATTTTATGTATATGAAAATTATAAATGTTTATAATTTTATCAAATATTAATATATTTACTATATTATAAGATAACATATTTAAATGAGAGACTTACAATGATAGATGTGATTCAAATTGTTATCCATGATAGTGAGGCACTCAAATAAAAAAATTCAAAAGTTTATTTACATCCATAAAATTAGTTTAATTAAGATTTCCAAAAATTTAATCAATTTTATTGAACAAAATTCATATATGAGCCTCAGTAGAAGTTAGGTGTGGTCTCTTTTGATACATATGATATAGTGTGGATATAACAAAATTCATATATGAGCCTCAGTAGAAGTTAGGTGTGGTCTCTTTTGATACATATGATATAGTGTGGATATAGTGGAGTATGTTGATGATGAGTCAATGATGGAAAGCATGGCCATGAAGGTAATTCATTTTCATTTACTATATGCTAGATAAGGATTATTTTGATATTTAAGTGCTATTGGCCTACTATGTCATTATCATTATTCTAGTGGATCCACATGACTTAATAACCAATTGTGAGTTCTCTTTATGTTTTAAAGTGTTTTTTATTGTACAATTTTATGACTATGTTGATTATGAGTATGTGTTTGAGGAGGGTCCCTAGTTTTGGTGAAGTGGGGGACTTTTGTAATCCGTTGGTTTTGATGTTTTGATCTTAACATTAGGTTCATTACTAGAATATTAGTTTTTGGTTTGTCTTCCCAATTTTCCATTACTTTTTTCATATGTATTAATTTTGTGGGATATTGGGAATAATTTGGGCACTTACATAATATGAGATCTTAGGAAAGACATAGCAAGTTTGCACATTATATGTGTGTATACATGTTGATATAGACTTCTATAGGGCCTTCTAGACAAAATGATTCTTAAATGGAAAAATTTAGATACACACAGGCCTTGGATCATGAAAATAGTATTCAAGTGCGGGAGTTGTTATTTTCAAGATGACATTTACAAGATTCTTGTCCTTGTGCTCAAGCTCATTATGCTAGGAAAAAAGGGACAAGTTCTAAACTTAAAAGAAGGAATTTTTTGAGTCAATAAAGTTTGGATGCATTCATGACAAAGAGGTAAATCATAAATCAAATACTAGCATTCATGAGAATGAGGTAAATTAGAAATCAAATACAAACATTGATTAGAATGAGGAAACCAATAATGGTATGGCTTAATTGGGAAATCCACTCCTTTTTTTTAGGGAATAGAGATAAAGAAATGGACTAACGAATTTACTTCTTGAAGGAGGTCATGGTAGGTAAAACCCCTCTAGGTTGAAAGAAAAGATATTGAGAAACTAATACTTATGATTCAGATAAGGAACCTGTTCATTCTAAGAATCATTGTTTGTCACCTTTTATTTATAGTTATCCATGTCGCTCACCTTTGTAAGTTAAAACAAGAACATGAAACAGGGAAATAATGAGGATTATTTTTTGAAGGAAAATAAATTGGATGAGAACATTCATGAGAATGAGGTAAATCATAGATCAAACACTAGCATTCATAAGAATGAAGTAAATCAGAAATCAAATACAAATATTGATTAGAATGAGGAAACCAACAACTGGATGTGCTCAAGAATACACTCATTTTTTAGGTGATATGAATGAAAAATGGACCCACGCTTTTCTCCCTTGAGATAATTATGGTCGGTAAATCCCCTTTAGGTTGCATGAAAATACATTGAGAAGCTCATTCCTATAATTCATATAAGGAATTGGTTCATTCTAAGAATCATTGTCTCTCACCTTTTGTCTTACAATTATACTTGTCCCTCACCTTCGTGGGCTAAAACAAGAATAATAAAAAGGGAAAGATTGAGGATTATTTATTAAAGGGGAATAAATGACATGTACAATAATGAGATATTTTTAGTCCCTACCGTAGGCAGAGACTATATGTTCCATGTTTTCATATTAATTCATATGAGTACATTGAATATATGTAATGTACACTAAAGTTCAAATATTTTTCTTCTTTTTTCTTTTTATTTTTTTTATTAAAATTTCTTGGAATATGATTGGATTAGAAGTTTTTGAATTGACTAATTTTATCATTGGACGCTATTAGAATAGATATGAAAATAAACTAAAATACCATCATACCTTTGCTAATATAATGTACAAATAATTGTCACCTGTCCATCGGAAAAAGAAATACCTGTCCCATTTTAGTGGACTTCATTGCATGACTAACATCTAGACTGAAATCTATGGTTTTCTTCACTAGTGTAATATTTCACTTTCCCCTGCTAAACAAGCCCTTCTTCAAGAAATTATACCAGGAACCGATCCCGCAGGTAAACTGTTAAAAGTTTTGTGCCGCAAAATCGAATCATAACTGTAGAGGGTGTTGTTGTAGCTTACAATGGCCGCAGTGTGGAAGAAATTTTAACGATTTCTAGGGTTGTTGAGATCGAATGATCAAAATCCATCACCATGGATCGAAATTTCATTATTTTTTGTGGTTTTTTCCCTTTATTTTTGTCATTAAATTTCCCACAATTGTTTATGGTTCGACCTTTTCTTTCTAGGATTTAATGTTTCTTCTATTTGATATTATATTTGAATAATTGTAATTCTGAAAAACTCTAATTGTTTTCTCAGGGTCCTGCAGTTTTCCACAATGCCGGCAATGGAGACGTGGGTTGGGTTGAATATCTCTTGCTTAGTTGTGATCTTTAACATGAATAGCAGTGTTATAAAGCAATATTGCTTAGCTATGATGTTTAACTTTTTCAACAACATTATAAAGCAATTTCTCCTGACAGCTACTTGAATTTCTGCTTAAAATTTTAAGTTGTAATATTTAACATGTATAGCAGCATTATAATGCAATATTGCTTACTTATGATGTTTAACATGTTCAACATCATTATAAAGCAATTTCTCCTGATAGCTACTTGAATTTTTGGTTAAATTTTTTTGTATTTGCAAGTTGCTGACAACGCATGGTTCACAATGGTTGCGATGGAGACGGGTTGGATTGAATATATTTTTCTCAGTTGATATCTTCAACATGTTCAATAGCATTATGAAGAAATTTTGTTTGACAGCTACTTGAATTTTTGGTAAAAAAAATTGATATATGCAAATTCCTTCCCAAAGTTGATACCCAAAACATGGATTACGTTTGATTGTTACTTGTGATTTTAATTATGCAGGTGACAACAACGTTTCCAGAACAATAGGTCGATAGGATTAGCACTAACATGGCTATCATACAAGGACCTTCATGGCAGGTGTTAACACCCAAAACGTACCCCAAGCTTATGGAGAGGCAGAATCGAGGTAACCACTAACCACTTTAGACTTGTGCTACTGACCCAACATAGTCAAAGAGGGCTCTCTCTTAAGAAAGGACTGAAAAATGTTCAAAAAGAAGCATAGATCCTTAATACTCAAAATATTCATACATAGCTCATTCAAAAGGTCAGATTTTTGGTGGGATGCTTGGTTTTTTAAAAGTTCTTGGTTGAAAGCAATGTGGATCTCTTATTGGGCAATGGAGTAACATTAAACAATACATGAATATCATAAACAAATGCTTTGCAAATACATTCACTCAGGGGCAAGGTAGCCACCAATTTACAATCAAAGAGATTTTAGTTGAGTGATTTAGAAGAAAAATGAAACAATCCACCAAAATAAAGCATGTAAACATGAATTCTATATTGATTTTAGAAGAAACATACTTGTGGAATACTTGGTATGATAAGAATAGAGCATAAAGACTATGAGTTCTATTCAAATGCCACACTCAACCAAGCACTAAAAAGCATTACATAATGGATTAAAAATGAAAGGAAACACAAATAACATGGGAAAAGAGAAGAAACAGACTGCAAGACTGATCACAGATGAATCCCTAAAAAATGCCTGATCGGCTCTGTCAATTCTATTAACACAGTTCAAAATGCACAGCACAGAGCAATATGTTAGGCTCCAAAAGTTTTTCAACCCTTCATCATTTGATTGCATAGAATATATAGATGTCCCGAGCCTCATGCTCGACCTACTCATACTAGAAAACAGTTACAAGTTTGGGGGACACATCATCATGGCGTATTCGTCACGTCCATTACACAACAAAAAATGGAGAGACAAACTCAACTGCCTTTTTACATTTACTAGTACATTTTACTGAATGACACTTGACTCATATAAAAAGAAAAAAGATAGCAAGGCAACTGCTCCAGCTAGATGTTTCCACTAACCGACTCTCTTCATGAACTATGTCTTTGAATCAAAGTAAAAAAATATTACAAGTTTCTTAAAAATAAAATATTCCTGAAGTCTTTATTTTGAAATAAGGTTCAACAACTAATTCGAAGTATGAAGTGTGTACTTTATCTTCCCATATTTCTCCATGCATGACCACTGATCGACAGTTGGATGATTGTAACTGGACATGTCTTTTGTCATGACTCTCATTTCCACATGATCTGCATAAGAAATCTGTGGGACTCTTTCACCAATCGAGACCAACCTATTTAGGATCTCAAAGTCTTATGTAATCTTTTCCATTAGAATCTTCCCTGTAAGTAATGAATTTAAATACTGAAATTTTGCGTGATCCACTCTTACATCGAACAATAATCTCTTATATTCATTTGGGGGAATCAACTCCTGATTTTCATCCCAGAAAGAGGATAAACCCATTTCGATCAACTTCTCAAATCGCTTTTTGAACCCTGTGGACATGTCTCTTCATTGCTTCAGCTTTAGCCTCAACACTCTCAACATGTGCATGTTTCCCTAAACTTCTTCATTTCCACATAATGACTACAATTCTGTCTTTGATATCCAGTGTACGCATATCCTCATATGTCAAACTATTCAGAAAGGTAATTGCATTTTGTGTGGTCTATTTGGGATTTCTATTTAGACTTTCTCTGACAGCAGTACAACTTGTAAGATCATCTTTGATCACTTTTTCTTTCACTCTTATGAAATCTAAATAGGGCCTAAGGTTTTCAGCTTCTTTAATGATCAAGCCCCATACCAGGTGCTTGCAACCCTACATGGTTGCTTGTCCTCTCACTTGGTGTGCCAATTTCTTATTACTTTCAACCAATTCCCTATAGTTTCTCTGTAAGGATTTAGCTTCTTCTTCTTTCTTCTCACTATCTTCCTTCAATCTTTTTGCTTCCTCTCTTAATTTTTTAATTTCAACATCCTTCAAACTGATCTGGGACATAGCCTATAAAAGACTATCAACATTATTTCCATCTCCACTCAGAACGATACTTGCTTGCTGCACACTCAAATTCGACAAATTATTTTTCAACTCTTCAATCTGATTTTTCAAGCTTATCCTTTCTCTTTCCCAACTAGCTTCTCTTTCAGAAAACTTTAATAATTCAGCTTTGCTATCATTCATTTCTCCAGACAAAGCCTCTTTTTCTTGCTCTAGCTTGGTCATTTTGTTAAAATTCAATATGCTAAGACAGAAAATAGCAGCATTACATTCCATTTCACAATAATAGCATATACAGGATCACTGAAGAAACAACAAGCATAGCATAAACACAAGAGACAGAGATTTATCCTGGGAAACCCTCATGGGGTAGAAAACCCAGCAAAGCTTCCTCAATATAGATGACCAACAATATACAAAGATGCAAACCCTGAGCATAAGCTCCTTCTCCTCCATAGCAGACCTCTCCTCCACAAATGCGCCTTTCTCAAGTGAGTGACTGTGTATAATGAGGAACACACCTCCTCTATTTATACACTACTCTGATATGTATTTTACACAAGTACACGTAGGCTCGTATTTAACCAATAGGTTAAATACCCCACTACAACTAACTGGGCCGACCCCTCTTAGGGAAGTCTAATAACCCGAGTTACCACATTCCGACGGAGGAATAAACATCTCCGGATATACAATAAGATCTTCACAGAGGAATGAAACATCTCCGGAATAATAAAGTACAAATATAATATTCTTTGAAGTTACAATATCTCAACACTCCCCCTTAACGAGAAGGATATTATAACAACATCTGCACGAGCAAGGAGTCATCAACATCATACATGATACATCTATAAATCATTGGAAGCTTTCTTCAATTTGTCTTCATCAGTAACTCAAACAGTTACTGGTACATCAATGTCAACATCAATATCAGCATTACGATCATCAGCATCGTAATCACACAATCAACAGCATCATCATCACACTATCAACAGCAGCACGATCAGCATCGTCATCATACGATCATCAGCATCGTCATCACACGATCATTAGCATCGTCATCACACGATCATCAACATCGTCATCACACGATCATCAGCATCGTCATCATACGATTATCAACATCGTCATCACACGATCAGCAGCATCGTCATCACACGATCAGCAGTATCGTCATCACACGATCAGCAGCATCGTCATCACACGATCAGCAGCATCGTCATCACACGATCAGCAGCATCGTCATCACACGATCAGCAGCATCGTCATCACACGATCAACAGCATCGTCATCACATGATCAGCAGCATCGTCATCACACGATCAGCAGCATCGTCATCATATGATCAGCAGCATCGTCATCACACGATCAGCAGCATCGTCATCACACGATCAGCAGCATATGATCAGCAGCATCGTCATCACACGATCAGCAGCATCGTCATCACACAATCATATTTAAGACTATCCCTCCTGGATTTGCTGTCTAAGGATGATTAGTCCAACCACAATCATATTTAAGACTATCCCTCCTGGATTTGCTGTCTAAGGATGATTAGTCCAATCACAATCATATTTAAGACTATCCCTCCTGGATTTGCTGTCTAAGGATGATTAGTCCAACAATTCATTTAGGACGATCCTTCCTTTCGGAATTACTGGATTTACTGTCCAAGGATGATTTAATCCCACAATTCATTTAGGACGATCCTTCCTTTCGGAATTACTGGATTTACTGTCCAAGGATGATTTAATCCCACAATTCATTTAGGACGATCCTTCCTTTCAGAATTACTGGATTTACTGTCCAAGGATGATTTAATCCCACAATTCATTTAGGACGATCCTTCCTTTCGGAATTACTGGATTTACTGTCCAAGGATGATTTAATCCCACAATTCATTTAGGACGATCCTTCCTTTCGGAATTACTGGATTTACTGTCCAAGGATGATTTAATCCCACCACAATTCATTTAGGACTATCCTTCCTTTCGGAATTACTGGATTTACTGTCCAAGGATGATTTAATCCAACCACAATTCATTTAGGACTATCCTTCCTTTCGGAATTACTGGATTTACTATCCAAGGATGATTTAATCCAATCACAATTCATTTAGGACTATCCTTCCTTTCAGAATTACTGGATTTACTGTCCAAGGATGATTTAATCCAACCACAATTCATTTAGGACTATCCTTCCTTTCGGAATTACTGGATTTACTGTCCAAGGATGATTTAATTTACTCAATTCATTCTCGAAGACCTTATGTCTACGGCTCTCTTTGGGACTGACAGTCCAGGGATGATCCAATCCCCTCAAGTCCATCAAGGACTTCATTCTCGGAGACCTTGCGTCTACGGCTCTCTTTAGGACTGATAGTCCAGGGATGATCCAATCCCCTCAAGTCCATCAAGGACTTCATTCTCGGAGACCTTGCGTCTACGACTCTCTTTAGGACTGACAGTCCAGGGATGATCCAATCCCCTCAAGTCCATCAAGGACTTCATTCTCGGAGACCTTACGTCTACGGTTCTCTTTAGGACTGAAAGTCCAGGGATGATCCAATCCCCTCAAGTCCATCAAGGACTTCATTCTCAGAGACCTTACGTCTACGACTCTCTTTAGGACTGAAAGTCCAGGGATGATCCAATCCCCTCAACTGTCCACTAAGGACTTCATTCTCGGAGACCTTACGTCTACGGTTCTCTTTAGGACTGAAAGTCCAGGGATGATCCAATCCCCTCAACTGTCCACTAAGGACTTCATTCTCGGAGACCTTACGTCTACGGTTCTCTTTAGGACTGAAAGTCCAGGGATGATCCAATCCCCTCAACTGTATTCTTATCCATACAGGTACAATCATGTATCACATCAAACCATGTACACATCACATCAAAACATCAAAACATGTATACATCACTAATCAGAACATGTACACATCACATCAAAACATGTGTACATCAAAACAGGTATACATCACTAATCAAAACATGTACACATCACATCAAAACATGTGTACATCAAAACATGTATACATCACTAATCAAAACATGTACACATCACATCAAAACATGCGTACATCAAAACATGTATACATCACTAATCAAAACATGTACACATCACATCAAAACATGTGTACATATCACTAATCACATCAAAACATGTGTACATCAGAACATGTATACATCACAACTAGCATGTATTCTTACTAATACATCAAAACATGTATACATCATATCTAGCATGTATTCTTACTAATACATCTAACATCAAAAGCATGTATAAGTAAAACTAAATATTCTAAGTAAGAGAGTCCTAAATCTAAATATTTCTAAGTAACTGGATGTAGAGAACAGGTTACCTCATCATCGACCTTGTTGTTCGATGAGACAATCTCATCAGTAGTGACTGTACTACTCCCCCTTTCGAGGAGGGTCCTTTTGAACTACACCAAGCTTGTCTCGGAAGTATTCAAACTTCACTCGAGACGGAGGTTTGGTTGATAACTTCTTCACTTGATGTAGAGGCTTGGTTAGTACAACGGTAACCTGTTATAAATTCAAACTTTTAGAGTTCCTTTCTGTGTCATATCTTGTTAGTTCCCTATGTTCTTTGACTTATCATGGAACACTAGATTCTATGTCATCTTGATACAACTCTAAATATCACATAGGATCTCAGTTGGTTCTATCTCTAAGTCAAACAATCCTAAAGCCAAACTTCTTCACAACTAGCAGAGCAGGAAGCCATATATTCCGCTTGTGCTGAGAGCCACACTAGACTGCTTCCAACTAAACCACGAGATCATGGCTAATCCCAGACAATAACATCCTCTCGATGTGTTCTTCTTGTCTGATACACTTCCTGCCCAAATAGAATCTGAATAGCCATCTGAAGTCATGATCTTCAAGATAGCATAGATCAAATTCTATCGTGTCCTTTATGTGCCTCATCACATACTTTGCAACTATCAGGTAAACACATCTAGTTTCCACTAGATACTAACTCAAGGTGTTCATAACAAAGCATATATCTAACCTAGTATATGTTAGATATATCAAAGACCCAATAAATTGACTGTACAGAGTTATATCCACTAACTCTGATGAGTTATCCCCTAACAGCTTCAAGTTGGAATCCATAAGAGTGGCCATTCCAACACCTCAAGTCATATTTCTCATCATACTTTCCCTGGTTGAGAAATATTCCTTCTGAGCCTTGCCATACTTCCAGACCTAGGAAGTAAAGCATCAAATTGAGATCTTTCATTTTTCATTTCTGCATTGAATGATCTTCTGCATATCTATCTGTGCCATCTCTCGTTAGATGGGTCTAATGAGCCTCAATATCATTCGAACTCTGTGGTGAGTTCCTTCTTGCATCCATGTCATATGTGTATCATATTCAACCTTGTAGCAAAGGTTGAGATCCACATCACCCATGGTGATCATTAAGCTTATCAAATTATTATCGATCCTAGGTACCTATACAGAACCTGATTCATACTTCTTCTTTAATTACACCATACTTGGAGCAAACATCTTGTCGTGATTCTCTTCCCCTTTCTAAGAGAATCTTCTAGCCATGAGCCTTCTATATTTTGTTTGATTTGTAAATCTTCTTGTTTGAACATCCACCACTTTTACGGTGTCCATCATTCTTCATGACCTTTCCTACAAATCAAAATTAAGTACATGATTAGTAATACTTCATAATCATCAAAAGATAACCCATTATGCATACAGATATCATTTACATAGTGATGCAACTATTTTGACCAAAACTTTGGCACAACACTTTCCCATATCCTGTATGCATACAGTGGCTATCTAGATGCCTTCCATCTCTACCAGAACATACTATCGAGAGTGTGCACAACTCTCAGCATGTCAGCAAAGAGGTTTCATTCTAGACAAGCAACAATGGAATGTTTGTCCAAACATATGCACATTAGTTGTATACTGTTCAATGCTCTATGAATGTTTACACTCAGCATTATATATTCTAGGAATACAAATATGCATGCAGGCAATATCATTACTATTTCAAATAGCAACTCAAATACTTATCTTTTATGTTTGTGTGGCTGCCTCCCGCTTGATCTTCTGTATGTCTTTTGAACTTCTATTCATTCTGTACCACTGTGCATGCTCAAGAGTCATCCTCATGATCTCATACACAAACATACACTCATTAGTTTATTCTAAATGCTATCAAAACATTATAGTACTAAATAATCTTGAAAACGTATAGTCATGATTATAGTTAATAAACATTAGTATTCAAGATTTCAGGGAAGTCTTCTTTTACTCATGCATATCATTGATAAAAGATATAATATGCATAATCCCTTGATTACTAACTTTATGAATAAGCATAACCAATCATTCCAAGTATACTTATATAAGGGATCCTAACACAAGGTAAGATTCATGGGAAACATACCTGGATTAGTATACCTACTTGGTTATGTACAACATACCTAAACAACCTCTTCAATGATTTAGAGATCCTGAGCTAGAACCTGCATGTCTCATAGGTCAAGCATAATATAACAAAGTCATACATACCTCGTAAGTAGAACAAAGATTATGGATGAGTCTTTGTCTTCATGTTTTCATGGTCATGGAGCCTGATTTGTCTTTTGTGATGTACCTGTATCTTGTTAGCAGACAACATCAACCTCACACAACACCATAATGCATTAGTACAATCATAAGTGTCAACACCCTAGCCAATGAATATCTTCTATCATGCATTCATAATTTTGTTAAGGTGATACAACAAATCTAAAATCAAGATTGTACTAACTGTAATAACATGAAGACAAACATACCATAAACTTAATCATGAACAAATCTCAAAACATACCTCGATGAGTCATACCTATCGAGATCGCTTGTAATCTCCTTATGTAAAGCCTTAACCTCTTCTTCCTCTGAAATAGGAACTCCTTCACTTATGCAGGTGACCAATCCATCTTCTTCTAGGATTAACCCTATCCACTTGATTTGCAAGAACTGGACCTGGAGCTGGATATGGGTTTGTCAGAGAAACCCCAAAAGTTCAAACTTTGAATTTCAGACTTCCGAAAGGATAGAAATATGCGCCTTGATGAGCTGATCAAACTGATATATTTAGAATTTGAAAACTGCAAAGTTCTACTCCTCAATTTTGCCTTTGAATCTTTCGGATTCACTGGACGTGACCCTGAACTGGGGTTTGATGAAGCCCACTCTTTTGCCCCATCAAAAAGTTTGATCCAAAGCTCTAAGCTTCTATTATTCTGAGGAGCTTCCAGCCGTGGTCACAAATTTCAAAAATTCCCATTTTTACAGAAGCCCTAATTTTCCGCTTTTCTGATCAAAGTCCCGAACTAGGGTCTAATCAAGCTCGGTCTTCTGCCAAACCAAAAATTCTGATCTTGGTCTCTAAATTTCTATTTTGATGAGTAGCATCCAGCCGTGGTCTCCGATTACAAAAATTCCAACTTTCTTCAAAGCCCTAAATTCCGGAAGCCATGAATGAAGGTACCAAAAATAATTCTGTTTTGACAGAAATATGTACCTGATTGTTTCTGGTGTAACTCCGAAATTTTTGATCCACAGGGTCTGAAAAAGTTTTCTGAGATAGCCTGACCTGTTAGCTTTCCATCCTGACAGGTCTGACCTCAATTGGATTCTCTGAGAGAGAGTTATGCCAAATGTCGCAACGTGACCTGTTTTGGGAAAATACAGGAGAGCAAACTTGTACGGCGTGCCACGTGTCACTGTTTGACCTTCGGCCTCTGAAAAAGTTTTCTGAGATATCTCGGCCTGTTATCTTTCCATCCTGACAGGTCTGACCTCAATTGGATTTTCTGAGAGAGAGTTATGCCAAGTGTCGCAACGTGACCTGTTTATGGGATAATACAGGAGAGCGCACTTGTACGGAGTTCCACGTGTCACTGGTTCCACTTCGGCCTCTGAAAAATTTTTCTGAGATAGTGCAGACTGTGTACTACCTGTCACTTTTTACGAAATTTCATTTGGAGATTCCTAGCCCAAGATATGACCTTTTTCCTAAGGTCACCTGATTTTGACTCAGATCTGGAAGAGGCAGAAACCCTATATTGTACAGATCATAAATCACAAAGTACAACAAATTAGAGGTTGTCCTTTGGACACAAGGTACCTGGAGATGTTAGCTTCGTCCTGTAACAATTTCAGATCCGAAAACTTCGCCAAAACGGATTTATAGTGAAAGTGCTACGATGACTGGTTTTTGCTATGTAAAACCCTAACCTTCAAATTGTCGTAAGTAAAGCAAGTGTCTTTAGTGCCATACCTTGTCTTCCTTCAGGTTAGCTCTGATACCATGTTAAAATTCAATATGCTAAGACAGAAAATAGCAGCATTACATTCCATTTCACAATAATAGCATATACAGGATCACTGAAGAAACAACAAGCATAGCATAAACACAAGAGACAGAGATTTATCCTGGGAAACCCTCATGGGGTAGAAAACCCAGCAAAGCTTCCTCAATATAGATGACCAACAATATACAAAGATGCAAACCCTGAGCATAAGCTCCTTCTCCTCCATAGCAGACCTCTCCTCCACAAATGCGCCTTTCTCAAGTGAGTGAGTGTGTATAATGAGGAACACACCTCCTCTATTTATACACTACTCTGATATGTATTTTACACAAGTACATGTAGGCTCGTATTTAACCAATAGGTTAAATACCCCACTACAACTAACTGGGCCGACCCCTCTTAGGGAAGTCTAATAACCCGAGTTACCACATTCCGACGGAGGAATAAACATCTCCGGATATACAATAAGATCTTCACGGAGGAATGAAACATCTCCGGAATAATAAAGTACAAATATAATATTCTTTGAAGTTACAATATCTCAACACATTTCTGGGGCTTGAATCAACTGAGTGTTTGAAATCTTCATCTTTTTCTGTAACTTTTGAATTAAATTGCCTTTTTCTATTAACAATTGCTTGGTGGTTTTACCTCCACCATCACTTTCAACCAAGTCAAATTGTAATTTCTTGACTTGTTGTTGGAAAGCTTTATTCTCCAATATTTCTTGTTTCAACTGGCCCTCCATTTTATTTACAGTATATTCCAATTTAGTGAATTCCACTGTTGCTTCAACAAAGTCCTCATATATCACTTCTCCCATTTTCCTATGCATTTGGATCTTGTCTGGCACTGGTATTTTCTTCAGATTGAAAATCCTTTCGGTCACTTTGTCTTCTGTAGATATTGCCAAGTTTAAAGTGTTATCTTTTATATCTCGGCTTGTTATCAGAGAAACCTCTGAATTTGCTAAATTTTTGGCTGTCGTCATCAAATTAAAAAGCCTTTGGGTAGAGGCTTGCTTATTTTTCCCATAGTGTTTATACATGTCGAGGCTCGAGTGGAATTTATTTATATCGCCGCTTTCCTTAACCTTTCGGAATTCATACTCTTGTATCTGAACTTCCAGAATTGAAGACTCTTCTTCTTTACCTTTTTCACTGTCGGCCAAAATGACCAATTCTCTTAATGCTTGCATCCTAAGCCTTTTACTTTCATCTCCCTCTTCACTATCTACATCCATAATCTCTTGCAAATCCCTTTTTCTTCCGATTTCCTGATCCTCTGGCAACTGGTCGGCCTCCATGGTTAATTTTTTCTGCCTCATCAAGTTCATAACGAAACAAATTCTGTCCCTTTAACAATCCTTTTGTTTCTTGATGTTCAAAATCTTTCATATTATTTTTCTTCTTTATTTCAGATATGATATGCAAAGGATCATATTCAATTGCCACATCTTTCTTGAACTCCATAGCCTCCAATAGCTTTGTTATATCTGAAATGGCTTCTTTCTTTTTATGATGAATGGACCTACTCTCCAAGGGTACTTCAAATCAGAATCTTTTTTGAACTTTAAGAATTGTTAACCCTCCAGATTCAATTTCTGTCGGACGAATTCGAGAGCGAAAACCCTTAGGGTTAGAAAAGTAGGTAGTATATAAGGTTTATGTAAAAATCCATACAACCCGATCATGTGGAATCCTTTAACAAAAACCAGTCACCCACCCCTACTTCCTCTTTCAACTGCATCAAAGACTCCATTTATAGCAGAACTCTAGGCAAATCTTCTCCAAAAATTACTTTATACACCGCAGACACAATATAATTCATGTAGTTAAACACATCATCTTCGAAGGTGTCTGTATAGAGCACCTATGAAAATTGCAAATATTCTATACTACTAGCCATAACCATTTTCATTAATTGTATCTGAAATCTAAAATGTTTGGTATTTGAGAAATTGCTCAACTATGAGTGAATTCTCTCTGATAAAAAATCTTCAAATCTAAGGGACAGCACTGCATCATTTTCAGTCCCTCGTGAACTAACACTAATTCTGAAAAAAAGACTCAATTGTAACTCGGTCACCCATATATCCATATCCAGGCCTAGAAACGGAGAACCAAAGAAAGGACTAATTGTGTGTTTTCATTAAAGAAATTTATATCTAAGGGGTAGGGGGTATTTTTGACTTCTAAGTCAGGCTTGAGACAAGTGGCTAAAAAGGCTTTTCTGCTCTCAGGGGAAGACTGTCTAAATGTAGAGATAACAGACTCTTCAGTAAAACTCTCAAGCTCATGCACTTGGGACTTGGGGACTCAAAAAGACCTTCTAAAAGCTGCAGAATTTAGGGCACAAACAATCTTGGACTTTTGGGAATTCATGATAATTCGTTGGGGTTCGGAATAGTTATAGGCACACCATGATACAAACTCGGAAAAGGGCATAATTTTCTCAATGCAGAACAGAATGAAAGACGACTGAAAGATTCCATGTACATCAAGACCTTGCTCAAATAATACCTTCAATATTTTCTTAATTTTTGGTATGGATGGCCTAACCTCCGTATCATATACGTCAAAATCCCTGTCCTCCAGGGAAATCCTAACCCTAGTACTGCTAGAGATTGGTTCTTCTTCCATTTTCCTGATATAATTAGACTCGAATCACAAATGGCATGGTTTATAAGGTCCTACCTATCACCGAAGAAGATCTAATAAGCTTTGAGAGGGACTTTTCCTGTCATCTCCTTCGTCCTCCACGCATCTGGAAACTTCTGACTTCAATAGGTCCAAAGCACAAATTTCAACTTTACATGTGCATCTTTATATATATAACCCATTCCCTCTTAAACCTCGGTCTTCTTTGCAAGGTGTCTACCCTTTCTAATCGTCGATCTCTTATGCACTGATCTGGGCTATTAGATTTGATCTCGATTTACTGATTTGACATCCCCTTCATATCCACCATTGGATCTTCCTTGTGCTTTGATCTCCGCCATCCATTTATTAGCACCATATACCAAATAAAGCGGTGTCGCATAACTTAAAAGTGGTTTTCCTTACCACTTTTCGTCCTTGCGGCGTAACCTGGCGTCGACACCTATCCAACGGTTTTATTCATCGCACCACCACATTCTTTTATCCACCACGCATCTTCTCGATGCGACGTTCCTCCAGGACCGTCGATCCTTTCCTACTATGAATCCATGGTGGAGATCTACCATATGTTTAACCTTCCAACACCTCCTACTAGTGGGGTCCCCATCGCTTATCGCTCGCGTAGCTTCAACTCTTATCACCGTTGATCTCAATCCTCTTTGCAACCCGTACCATTGATCCATGTGACTGATGCAGTGAATAAGCACCTCTATCCCGAACCATCGGATTCTTTGCTTAAGAATCCTAGTCGTCGATCTCAGCACCCTGTCTTCCACCATAATGGTATTGCATGCTCCTGAGGAGGTTTTATTTACTGCTTACCCTTCCTATGACACGCTCTCCAATTGCCACATGTCTGTCGATATTATCAATCGTGACCACTCATTCCCTTTTTAATCCATGCAGCTTAGCTATGTGACAATCAACAAGAGTCATTGATCTCCTATCTGTGCTCCATCAACGGCTCGATCTGCATGATGGTTAACTTCCATAATATTTTGGCATCGGATTATAGTCTTTTGGCCCATTTTTTATTATTTTCATTGCATTTTTGCATTTCTTCAACATTTCTTCAAGTTTATTAATCCCTTAGCATTTATAAGCCAAATTTTCTCATACCTTTAGCACCTGGCCATGGGAAATAAAGGAAAATTAGGATTTCTTAAGGAACTTTCAAGACATCCATTTATTTCACCTTAGTCCTTATGCTGAAAAACTAGGTGCTAACAACTGGCTCCAACTAGGGATGTTATCGTCCCTACGAGGTAGCAAAGAACCTTCAGCAAACCGGTGCCTGATCCATTGGGCGGCTCCTACAAGAAAATCTCCCTTGTGGAACAAAATATTCACCTCCTACTCTATTCGGGCTATTCTGAATGTATGGACACAACAAAAACAATGGCGGCCTCTTCCATATCGCAGGGCCTTCACCTCGGGTTTTATCTTACTTCGGTACGTCGTTAATATTTTATTTGCAACTGTAAAACAACACACACACATATGTACAAACTATGGTATAGAGGTTTATCTACCACTTATCAGGATAACTAATGCTTCAAAAACCTCCCATTGACTTGTCCTCCTGTTCAGGGAGACCCATCTTGGTGCTCCAGGATGAAAGAGTTCACCCCTCATTTTGCTGCAATAACATAAGGCCCCATCCACATATGGTCAAAATTTCCATGTTTATCTTCTCTGGGAGCATCCCATTTCAGAACCAAGTTGTTAACCTGAAACTAATCTTCTTTGGTTTTCTTTTCAAAGGAACTCTTCACCTTGTCTTGGTGTCCCTGCAATTTTTCATAAGCCCTACTTCTCAGCTTGTTCAATTCAACTATTTGATTCACCCTCCTCTACATGTGATTTGGCTCTTCCTCCATTCCCTACAGTAGCCTCATGACTGGTAACCCCAGGCATACTGGAAATACCACCTCAGTTCCATATACCAATTGAAAGGGTGACATTCCAATGGCTCTCTTTGTACTCATTCTATCAGCCCACAGAGCATATTTTAATTTTGTGTGCCAAGCTCTCTTATTCTCCTCCAACAACTTTTTGATGATCCTTACCAAGCTTTTGTTAGAGGACTCTGCTAGTCAATTTCCCTAAGGGTAGTATGCTGTGGAGTGGTTCATACTGATATGGTACTTGTGACAGAAGTTTATCATGTTTTTGGACTTGAAGGAAGGAGCATTATCAGTCACGATCCTCTTGGGACAGCCAAATCTAGATAGGATGTTATCTTCCATGAAATCCATGATGACACCCTCAGTTGCATTCCTGGTGGGGATGTCTTCAATCCATTTGGTCAAATAATCAGTAGCTGTCAAGATCCATCTATGCTAGCTAGAGGATTTATGATTTATTTCTCCATTAAAATCCAGCCCCCATTGCTATAAAGGTGCCTCCACTATGATTTGATGTAGGGGAAGTGAAAAAATCTTCCCATTACCTTCAAATATATGGCATTGGTGACAAGTAACCGTCTCCTTATACACATCAGCAAACATGGTAGGCCAGTAAAACCCTGCCCTCAAGATCTTGTTGACTGTCACTTTCCAAGAATGATGCCCACCACAATCTGCTTTGTGGAATTCCTTCTTGATATGTTGAGCTTCATCCTCTAATAAGAAGTTCAGCAACACACCTCCTCGGTCCTTCCAATTAAAAAACTAATTCATAATACAATATTTGGCATCTTTCAGCTTCACATACCTGGCCCTAGTTTTGCTTAACCCCACTGGAGCTTGCAAATTCTGCAATATATAGGTAATGTCAGCATACTAGGGGCATGCAGAGAATTCTAGCCTTACCTACATTCCTGTGCCTGCTTGATCTGTATAGTCTTCTAAGAAATTCAGCTGTAAAGAATTGCAGTTAGCCTTAGTCATCAATTTCGCCAAACCCTGCCCCTTTATTATCTTGGTGGGCTTTATCTCTAGATCATATTCAAGTAGCACTGCAATCCACTTGGCCCTTCTTCCCTTGGGATTTGCTTGGGTGAGGATACTCTTTATAGCGTTGTTTGGGACATGGGAAATAACATGTGAATGAAGGATGTAGACCCTAAAGTCCTTTAATGACTTTATGAGGGCGTATGCCTGTTTCTTCATGATATCATACTTTAAATCTCCATCTCTCAGCACCCTGCTGAAGAATACAATGGGATGCTCATCATTCTAGGCATTCTTTTGCAACAACACTCCTTCTACTGTATGTCCAAATGCATAGGAAAAAAATAGGAAATCTTTGGAAAAATATGGGCTTGCTAATACTAGGGCCTCTGTGATAGCTTTCTTGATGCCCTTGAATGAATCCCTGGCTTCCTTAGTCCATTTTATCTGATTCTCTTTTTTCAACATGTTGGTGATACTTCTCATTATTTCTGCAAAACCTGGGATAAACCTCCTTAGGAAACCCACTTTCCCGATGAAGGACTTCACTTCTTTATTACTTCTTGGCTCCCCAACTTTCTGAATAGCACTAACCCTCTCAGGTTCAATCTTGATACCTTCTTTAGAAATGATATGTCCCAAGATCTTGGCCTCCCCTAATGCAAAATGTGACTTTTTGGGGTTAAGAGAGATAGCATCTTTCCTGCATTTGATGAAAACTTGCTCCAAATGCTTTAGGTGTTCCTCATCAGACGTGGAGTATATTGTTATATCATCCATGTACACCACCACAGACTTGTCCTTTTCTTCAGCAAATGCTATGTCCATTGCACGCTGAAAAGTGGCTCCTGCATTCATTAACCCAAACAACATCTTTACATACATGAAGGTGCCCCAAGGCGTGGTAAAGGAAGTTTTCTCCTGATCTTCCGGGCATACCTTGATCTGATTATATCCAGAAAAACCATCCATGGCAGAGATCCTTTCTGCCCCTACTACTTTCTGCAAGATATGTTCCATTTTAGGCAAGGGGTAATTATCTTTCAGTGAAGCCCTATTAAGGTTCCTGAAATCTATGCAAATTATGATCTCACCATTCTTCTTCCTCACAGGAACCAAATTGGCTATCGATTGGGAAAATCTCAGGGTGACAATGATTTTTGCATTGAACAATCTTGTGATTTCTTTCTCTACTATAGGTAGCATCTTTGGATTTATCCTCCTCAGCTTCTGCTTGAAAGGATTCTCCCCTGGTTTGATCGGGATAGAATGTTGTATTATGGAGGTGTCGTATTCCTTTAAGTCCTCATAATTACAGGAGAAGGCATCAACATATTTCTTCATCAAATCACTATACCGCTCCTTTGTTTTAGCAGGCAACTTCTTGGATAGGTTTACCATCCGAGGCTTTTCCTTAGTTCCTAGGTTCTAATATTCTACAGCATCGCTAGTAGGATCGACTTTGGGGTTCTTGGCCACATTGTTCTGGTCAAACAACTTCTCTAATGGTATCAGGCCTTTTGGGATGTGATTTCTCTTCAACTGAATGATGTCCTTTCCACCCAGCATGTTTTTCCACCATTTTCTTTCAGTCTCTTCATCCTTGGTCTGCTATTCACCATCTTGGAGACATTCCATATTCTCATTCTTTGCATCGATCAGGGTATTGGAAAACTCATCGGTCAATTCCATGAATCTTCTTATCTGCAGGTCATCATCGAACACCTGCCAATACTTGGAATTATTTGGGATCGATGTCCTGTTCACTACCTCTACCTCATATTTTGTTTGAGAGTAGATTGGGGTTTTGAAACCTCCAGCTGTAGTGGCCAAGGAATCTGCCACTTGGTTCTCAATTCTGGGTATTATAGTGATCTTGTGCTCTGTAAATTAGTTACCAAACATATCCCATACTTCATTTCTATAGGACCTCATCCTAGGATGTTTTATTTGATAGCTATGATTTACTTGGTTTATTACTAGCTCCGAGTCTCTAAATACATGGACCCTTTTTGCTCCCAAGTCTTTCATAGCCTGCAGGCCCAATAATAAAGCCTCATATTCCACCACATTGTTGGTACATTCAAAAGTTAACTTGTATGACAAGGCCTTAAATTCCAGGTCGAGAGGGATAATCCAGACTCTTGCGCCCCCTGCACCGTTCTTGCTCAAAGATCCATCAAAATACATCTTCCACAATCCTTCCTTGTTTTTCTTCTTCTCTTGAGCCTCATACCTTGCTGCAAACTCCCTTTCGTCCACCACTTCCAAGTGTATAGGGACCTTAGGTTCTACTCTAGGCCCATCATTAAAGAATATAGATGACCCTACATATGTATCAACAAAGTAGATGGGATGGTTCTCAGGTTTGCTTGGACTGCTGACCATATAATCCAATCTTTTCTCCCTGTCCAGTATCCTGTTTCCTCCAAAATAGAAAGATGGCGGTGTAAGATAAATCTAGCTGCATGTTCCCTCTCAGCTTCGATGCCCAAGAACTAGACAATAGCATACCGAAATTCATAGGGATGTCAGCCACTACTATGTCCATCATGATGGTTTTTGGCTAGAAGTTGTGTCAATGTTACCACCATATCCTTTATCAACCCTAAACACTTGACCTTCCTAGAGTCGAAAGAGTACAAATCTTTGTAAGGCCTAGTGATTTCCAAACCCAGTTCTTCCACCACTAATTTGGGAATTAAATTATGAAAGGCACCAGAGTCTATCAGTTCATTGAGTAGGGTCATGTCATGAATATTTAAACTCAAATATAAAGGGGGAACCTCTTCATCATCTCCCTCTTCAAGCTTGCACCCAAAAACAATGGTTGGAGCATCATCATTTATTTCCAAAATATCGTGTTGACATTCCTCTTGACCACTAACCATTTTGGTGATCTGTTTGCTATATTCATTATTCTTTAGAAGCTCATTGAATGGGATAGATATCTTTACTGTTGATAGCTCAGCCTTCAGACTGAAGGATGACACTGCTTTACACAGGTCTGCATGCTTGGGATATCTAGCTTCCTTGGGTTGCTGCTCTTTATTCATTGACCCCTTAGGTGTATTGACCTCCTATTTCTTTCCCTTCGGCTCTTCTGGACTGCTTTGGGTAGTAGCTTGTTGTTGTTTCTCCTGCTGCTTATCAGTCTTTTGCTGAGCACTAGAGGACTGATTCATGTGACATTTTCCTTTGTTTATACTTGCATCCCTATTCCTTAGCTTAAACTTCCTTTGAAAGTCATCTACAACATTCTGGTAGCCCATCTGATACTACTCTGAGTCCACTTCTGAAGTGGAAGTAGAAGTTCCTTTGGTTAAAAAATCATGTTCTCTTTCAGTCGTATATTTCATGTTCAAGGGTATCAAAATGATGAATCTATTCATCCATTGGATCTTTAGGTCCTTCCCCGTACACCATATTTTCAGGGAAAGGAGGTCTTGTTGGTTGGTCATCAGGGTTTCTTTGATTTCTCGGGGGAGGCGATCTTCTGAAATTTGGATTCCTAACTTGATTTTTAGGTTGTTCTCTATTAGGAGGCTTGTTGTCCAGGGCCAGCCTATCCATTAACTTTTCCATGGTCTTCATCATCATCTTGAAATTCACATCATTAGTAGAGGAGGAGGTGGAAGTTGAGGTATCGATTTCTATTTTCTTCTTCTCTATTTCTGTTTTCCCTTTCAACTTTCCTGAAGCCATCATATTAGCTTCTACCTCTATTGCATCCTTTAACATGGCAGGTAGGGAAGGTGATTTTATTTCTCTCAACATGCATGAGAAATCCCCTTCGAAGGCATCAACGTAATGGAGTTTTGCTACACCTAAAGAGGGTTTTATATCATATGGAATATAATTGTACACCCTCATTAACCTCGTAGAGAATTCATGAACCGAATCAAAGTTCCCTTTCTTTAAATGGTTATACTGGGACAGAACAAGTGAGCGGCTTCTTATCATTTCCCAACTTTCTAAGAACAATGCTTTAAAGGATACAAAATCAGGGATAGAGGCATTTGGCAATTTCCTCAACCATTTCTTAGGTTCTCTAGACAGGCTTTGGGAAAACAGCCTCATCTTTAAGAATTGTTAATCCTCCAGATTCAATTTATGTCGGATGAATTCGAGAATTCGAGAGCGAAAACCCTTAGGGTTAGAAAAGTAGGTAGTATATAAGGTTGAACTACGCAAAGCTCCCGCATGAGGAAAAACAGAACAACTTGGATGGATGGGTTGCCAAGCGTCAGACACTGGACGAAGACAAAGGAGAAGAGTTTCTTGTTATTGAGAGGTGGTTTGAGATTCTTTCGAACCTCAGTTCCCTCACCATTGGGCGTATAGAGATTGTGAGTCATAAAACGCAGTGGTTATACAGCTTTGGAGGCTTTCTACGACACTATCTTGCGAACCGCTATCCCTGGCCGTGTGGATGCTCATTTAATGTAGGCATTAACTGTTATTTTCAACCTTTTGGAATATGCTCGTTATACACCACTGTTTCAGAAACAAGGCCCCATCTATCACACTTTCTGGCGTTTACATTTTCAATGTGGCTTTAGCCGGAGAGTGCGTGCATTAGGAAGAGACATTTCCACCTCCATTGCTAGAATCATAGTAGAAGAACAAGCTCCCCCACTAGTACAGAATTATTGAATTATCTGTTTCTAATCATTAATTACATATATACATTAATGATATATTTTTAATCTTAACTTTTAACTTTTCTAGTGAAGTTTATACTAGCAAGACATATTAATAATTAATATGGCCTATATAGGATCTGCGTATAAGCCATATTAATTATTAATATGACTTGCTAGTTAAAGGTCGAACTTGTCGGAAAGAATTGTTCAGTTTAATTATTATTTATTATAAGAAAATATTATTATTATTATTATTATTATTACAAATGTTAATAGTATAACTATTAATAATATTATTAAAATTATTATTGTAATGATTAGTATTATAATAATTATAATTATTATTACTATAATTTTTGTTTTTATTATTATTAGTAGTATTATAATATTGATACTTATAATAACTATTAATTATTATAATTAAAATTATTAAAATTATACTTACTATAATTAATTTTAATAATTTTAATATTAATATTCATATTAAAGCGATATTATAACTTATAGTAATTATTTATAATATTAATATTAATAATTAATAATTAATAATTAATCCATATTAAATCAAAATAATAATAATATTATTATTAATATTAATTAATTAACAATAATTAATAATAAATATTTAAATCATATTAAATCATAATTATTAATTATTAATTAATAGTAAATATTTAAATCATATTAAATAATAATTAAAAATTAATAATAAATATTTAAATCATATTAAATAATAATTATTAATTAATGCATATATATTTAAGCCATATCTAATTAACAACAACATCAATTTCTTATAATAAATAAG
The DNA here is from genome assembly GCA_027924585.1 of Larix kaempferi. Taxonomy (NCBI): domain Eukaryota; kingdom Viridiplantae; phylum Streptophyta; class Pinopsida; order Pinales; family Pinaceae; genus Larix; species Larix kaempferi. The sequence goes on along the minus strand of BSBM01000765.1, from coordinate 17,591,489 downwards.
AATCGATATAATTATTATAATTATAATAATTAGTATTTTATAATTAATAATTATAATAATATGTAATTAATATTTTAATCATTAATAATGATAATAATATATAATTAGTATTTTAATAATTAATTATAATATTAATAGTTAATAATCAATCGATATTAAATTATAATAATAACAAAAAGTATAGTTTTAATTAATTATTAATAATTATTAATTAATGTGTCTTATAATAATTATGTGGCTTATAATAATTATTAAAACTACTATTATAATCATAATCATAATTATTAATGTAATTGTGATTGTAATTATAATTAATAAAAATTATATTTATTCTAATGAGAATAAATAATTGGTCAAATTAATACGAAAGTGGTAATGTGGCTTACAATAATTAATATTAATATTAATATGAAAGTGGTAATGTAGCTTACAATAATTAATATTAATATAAATAAATAAATAATAAATAATCTATATGAAGTTATATTAATAATAAAAATTATAAAACTAATTAATAATAATAATAATTATTAATAACACATTCTACCAGCAGTAGGAGTAATAACTCTAACCATGGTGAAACATATTGGAAACAATTCATTGACATTATAAAAAGGAGAGAATTTGTTTTATATGAAATGGGTTGTTTGGATTTTTAATTCAATTTTAGTAAAATACATTTAAAAGGGTATTATGTATAAATTAGTAAAATAATTTTAAAGAAATAGATTATTTATTTTATGCATTACTCAAATGCATTACTGGAATTGAAAATTTTAAGGTACATATAATGAAAAAGTAAGTAGAAGAAAGAATGTGAATTATTAAGACACTTATAATGAAAAAGTAAGTTGAAGAATGACAATATTGATTAAAAGACATGTATATTCAAATAGTAGTATCAAATAATTGCCATATTGCTTTATCACTTTAGTAATGTATATAGAGCACTTTAATTTAATGTCATGTAATACCATTATCATATACCAATTTGATTGAATGTTATAATATAAGTTATTTAAATTATATTTTTAAAAATCTTATGTATAAACTAGTAAAATAATTTTAAAGAAACGGATTATTTAATTTCTGCATTATTGAAATTGAAAATTTAAGATACATATAACGAAAAAGCAAGTACAAGAAGGAAACTTGCATAGATTAAAATAGATTTATCACTTTAATGTTGAAATAGTAGTATCAAACAATTAATTGGTTTATATAGATTTATCACTTTAGTAATGTATATCGAACATTTTAATATTATATCATATTTTCATGTTAAATAAAATAGATTGAATGAGTTGAGTGTAATGTCATGTAATACCATTATGACATTCCAATCATAATATTACAGGTTTTGTTTGAGCTAGATAGTGTCAATTGTACAATTTTAATGTAAAGAAGGAATACAGTCAAACAAATTTACTTTTCAGTGTATTTTATAATATACCATATTTAAAATACATTTAAAAATGTATTATGTAACAATTAGTAAAATAATTTTAAAGAAATAGATTATTTATTTGCTGCATTACTCGAAATGAAAATTTTAAGGTACATATAATGAAAAAGTAAGTAGATGAAAGAGTGTGAATTATCAAGGTACTTATAATGAAAAAGTAAGTTGAAGAATGACAACATTGATTAAAAGACATGTATATTGAAATATTAGTATCAAATAATTGCCATATTACTTTATCACTTTAGTAATTTGTACATGGAGAACTTTAATGTAATGTCATGTAATACCATTATCACATTCCAATCATAATATTGCAGGTTTTGTTTGAGCTCGATAGTGCCATTGAGACAATGTTGAAGGAAAGAATGAATACAATCAAATCGATTAACTTTTGATTGTATGTTATAATATAAGTTATTTAAAATTTATTTAAGAAAATATTATATATAAAATAGTAAAATAATTTTAAAGAAACAAATTATTTAATTTCTGCATTATTGAAATTGAAAATTTAAGGTACATATAATGAAAAGGCAAGTACAAGAAAGAAACTTGCATAGATTAAAATACATGAATGTTGAAATAGTAGTATCAAACACATAATTGGCTTATATAGATTTATCACTTTAGTAATGTATATCGAACATTTTAATATTAATGTTAAATAAAATAGATTGAATGAGTTGACTGAAATGTCATGTAATACCATTATGACATTCCAATCATAATATTGCATTTGAGCTCGATAGTGTCATTGGGACAATTTTAATGTAAAGAATGAATACAATCAAACCAATTTACTTTTCAATGTATTTTATAATATACCTTATTTAAAATATATTATGTATAAATTAGTAAAATTATTTTAAAGAAATAGAATATTTATTTTTAGCATTATGGGAATTGAAAATGTTAGGGTACATATAATGAAAAAGTAAGTAAAAGAAAGAAACTTGCATAGATTAAAATACATGTATGGTGAAATAGTAGTATCAAATAATTGCTATGTTGTTTTATTACTTTAGTAATGTATATGGAGCACTTTAATATTATGCCATATTTGCATGTTAAATAAAATAGATTAAATCGGGTGAGCATAATGTCACGTAGTACCATTATAACATTCCAATCATAATATTGCGAGTTTTGTTTGAGCTCGATAGTGTGATTGGGACAATTTTAAAGTAAAGAATGAATATAGTCAAACCAGTTTACTTTTGATTGTATTTTATAATATACCCTATTTACAATATATTAAAAAATGCAATATGTATAAATTAGTAAAAAACATTTTAAAGAAATATAATATTTATTTTATGCATTAAGGTACATATAATGAAAAAGTAAGTAGATGAAATAATGTGAATGATTAAGGCACTTATAATGAAAAAGTAGTTGAAGAATGACAATATTGATTAAAAGACATGTATATTCAAATAGTAGTATCAAATAATTGCATTATTGCTTTATCACTTTAGCAATGTATATGGAGCACTTTAATGTAATGTCATGTAATACCATTATCACATTCCAATCATAATATTGCAGGTTTTGTTTCACCTTGATAGTGGCATCAGGACAATTTTGAAATAAAGAAACTTCAAAATTACATGAATGTTGAAATAGTACATATAATGAAAAAGCAAGTACAAGAAAGAAACTTGCATAGATTAAAATACATGAATGTTGAAATAATAGTATCAAACAAATGATTGGCTTATATATATTTATCACTTTAGTAATGTATATGGAACATTTTTAATATTATGTCTTGTTTTAATTTTAAATAAAATAAACTGAATGAGTTGAGTGTAATGTCATGTAATACCATTATGGCATTCCAATCATAATATTGCAGGTTTTGTTTGAGCTCGATAATGTTATTGGGACAATTTTAATGTAAAGAATGAATACAATCAAACCAATTTACTTTTTAGTGTATTTTATAATATGCCCTATTTAAAATATATTTAAAAATGTATTATGAACAAATTAGTCAAATTATTTTAAAGAAATAGAATATTCATTTTCTGCATTATTGAAATTGAAAATTTTAAGGTAGATATAATGAAAAAGTAAGTAGAAGAAATAAACTTGCATAGATTAAAATACATGTATGGTGAAATAGTAGTACCAAATAATTGCTATGTTTCTTTATCACTTTAGTAATGTATATGGAGCACTTTAATATTATGCCATATTTGCATATTAAAAAAAATAGATTGAATGAGGTGAGCATAATGTCACGTATTACCATTATGACATTCCAATCATAATATTGCAGGTTTTGTTTGGGCTCGATAGTGTCATTAGGAGAGTTTAAAGTAAAGAATGAATAGAGTCAAATCAATTTAATTTTGTTTGTATTTTATAATATACCTTATTTAAAATATATTTAAAAATGTAATATGTATAAATTAGTAATTTTTTTTTAAAGAAATAGAATATTTATTTTATGCATTAAGGTACATATAATGAAAAAGTAAGTAGAACAAAGAAACTTGCATAGATTAAAATATTGAAATAGTAGTATTATGTCACTTTATCACTTTAGTAATGTATATGGAGAACTTAAATATTATGTCATATTTTCATGTTAAAGAAAATAGATTGAATGAGTTGAGAATAATGTCTTGTAATAACATTATGACATTCCAATCATAATAGTGCAGGTACAGGGTTTGAGCTTGATTGTGTCATTGGGGCAATTTTAAAGTAAAACCAATTTACTTTTGATTTTATTTTATAATAGACGTTATTTAAAATATATTAAAAAATGTATTATGTATAAATTAGAAAAAATATTTTAAAAAATATATATATATTTATTTTCTGTGTTAATGAAATTGAATATTTTTAAATTAAAGATAAAATGCAAAATTTAATATTTTATTGAATTTAACATCAAACTTAACATCACCATATTTCAAGTATGACAAATCCGTACTAAGGCAATGTCACATCAACCAACACATAACTATTACAAACTCTATTCAAAAATTTGTGATTTGGAATTATAAAACATGAGTAAGAAGAGAAGTTAAAAGTTTTAAATTAAGATTTAGACTTTGAAATAAGTTAACATCCTTATTTCAAATATAACATCATTACTGTCAAAATTCATATACACCAAAACTCTGAGGCATATTTAACTACAACATCCATGACATATACAAAACCAATTAACATCAACCCCATGGTGTCGACAAATATGTTCAATTTGGAAAAGTGATGACGTGAGCGTAGAAAAAAAATTAAGTGTATAATTGAAAAGGTGACATCTAGATGCAATCACGGTTGCGACACAATTCTGTAAATATTGAATAAATTGCATGTGTTTCCTTATCTCATCAGAATCCCAACGAAATTTAGACAAAGATCCATTTTCAATGACTCTGCATGAAAAAACCAATGTAGTAATAAAATATTATTCATTAACTGTACTTTTTATAATGAACTGAAAATGGATGAAGCAATCATTAAAGATAATAGAATAAATAAATGTACACATTCCTGTATCTTCTAAATCTTTCCCAATAATCAAAATCACAACCTGATCTATGACAAATGCAACACCAGTTAACATCAATGCTAACATAACGGCCCCTTTGTCGTTGCAACCATTCTCTACGAATCTTTCAAACAACCACTCTTTGATAAAGATGTAGGAAATCTTAAAGTTTTTCCTTCATCTTCGATAAGAAGAGAAGGAGATCATCAAATAGATGGCATTCAAATCCATTTTTCCTACTGATCTTGTTTTTAAAGTACGTGATGAAGCTTTGCTGCTACTTTATTTCATCCAAAGTAGAGAAATTTTTTGAAACATATGCATTTTCCATAACTGTAAAGGTAAACATTTTTTTTGGGGTTTTAGTATATTTAACAAAGTAACAAATTTCTACAAACAAGCATTCAAAAAGTTTAATATGAATAAATCATCCAAGTTTCATAACCTGCAAATAAGTAAATACAACAATACAGATATGTAAATATAATTTTAGAGGATCTTCCATCAATAATGTGCAAAATGAAGATATGTAAAAAAACATTGAATATGAAATAAGATGTTCATTTCATTAAACTAACAATAAGGAAAAAATAGAGGAAATAAAGGTATTACAAAAGATATGAAAACATAAAAATAGGAATAGTAACTTGAAACGACATCAAGAAGAAGAAAATACATGCATTATACAATGAATGAAAATTTATTTAAAGGATGTTACAATGACATTGACTTCAAGCATTGCTCTTCTTTCTTCCTAATCGTTACAAATGCACCATTTTTCATCTTCAAATAATGCTCAAAAGAGAAAGGCGGTGATATGCGCAAGCAATCTATTGATCTAACTCTTGATATGGCTGTGAAGGTCAAGCCTTGCCTCTCCATGTTCCCAATATCAATTGTGGTTCGTTCTAACGTCATGTAACGTCCCCTTCTCTCATCCAATGCAGGGAAGGAAACACTAACAACACATCGGGCTTTTGGCAGAATTAGCCCCAATATTTTTACTCATAAAATACATAAGAATTAAAAACTTGTGTGTGCAGATTCGAACTTCAATAGAACACAGCAGAATTAAACATATGAACACACATAAGCACAAACATAAAATGATTCCATATGCAGGGATTCAATCCCATTCTTATGCTATGCACATACTTCATTACAATATCAATCTCATGAATAAATAACATTCAGATTTAGCACATTGCAGAACACATAATATATATATAAATTAAAATCACAGAGAGCACTTATCTTACAACGCAAATGCCCAATGACTGGATACGTGAGAGCAACATTCCACCCAACCATAGATCTCTGTCCAGCCTGTATTCTTTCAGCTAAGAGATCACCCCCGAGCTGGGCTGTGTATCCACTAAGGAGGAACTAGATGGCTCACTCACAGTCAGGGTTTCACTTAGACAGCCATGCTAAGCCAACACACAGTTGGGTTTTTCAAGCATGCAATAGGAGATGGAGGAATATACTAGTCCACTGAGCTCAATTCCAGAGCCACATACACTGCAAGATGGACTCAACAATCCCATCCTCTATTCATACATCCCCTCTTGGATTTCTCACAACTCTGCCACAAATAACTCCAAAACCGTCACTGATTTTCTGGGCAGTTAAAACTGGGTTTCCCCATGGATTTTGGAGTAGCTATTGCTCCCAAAGTCGCCCCAAGGCTCATACCAACGGATCCCCCATTGGATTTCACTATCTAATACCCATTCTGGATGTTTTTGGCTTCCGAAAATGTGGGTTCATTCCAAGTCGCAATTTCTGGTTTTCTCACTCATGGGAGCTCGTTTTTGGATGGAGAGTGAAGCTAGATCCTTCCACCATGGGATAGGGATGAGAATGAAGCCACCTCCCATGAGGTAGAGTGACTTGTAGGACAAGTAAACAGAGCCCATACCTACCCATACGAATTTCAGGGCTGCCCATGCTCCATTGAAGCCATGGGCTGACATCTCAACCACTTTCTTACAATAGGAATAAATGTCATCTAGAAAAGTCAAATGGGTTCTCATAATGACATGTGGCAGCCTAGGGTTTAGTCCCATAGCCCCCTCACCACTCCCTAGTGGATACACGTGGCCCCTTCTCATTCGTTGCCTCCATAGCCAGTCTTGAAATTTTATTGCATGATGTTTATTTACATCTTATTACAATTTCCATGGCTTAAGAGCACATGGGCATCAAATATCAATGCTTTCCCTTTTAAATCAAATTCGGGCTTTCACTAGCGGGGACTTGGCCTTGAGCTCCTCACCATGACTAAATAACAATATTTACATCATTTACAATGTTAATGCAATAGGGTCAAGATGGGGACATTATACGTCAAACCCTATGATTTGTGAATAGTAAGGGCCCATGCCATCTTCAGTGGAATTTGCTTACGACTTCATCTAATAACAGGTGTTATTGGTACACCTTTTGGATTATTTATATCAAATGGAGCACCAATGTACTTATCGAAAAGAACAGTAGTGTACATTGGGAGGAGAGGAGGTTTTGTGCCAGGCATATAGAAAATATTTTGAATGCAACTGAGTGCACCATTCACTAATCCAGCTTCAACCCACAAGTTACATGTCAACATGACATGCTGTCCTGGGCATAAGAGGACTTCACGGTCTAATTGATTATCGTCGGCAAAACAAATTTACTTGCTCCTTGTATGCTTAGAAACACATCGTGCAATTGGATAATTTAAAGATTTCAACATGATCCTATTATGTATGGAGACCAAATTATTTGTTGCAAAAAAATGAATTTATGTATCAAATAAACTCCTTTCTTTTGGATCTAACTTGGAATCAACCTGTTACATAGGAAGATCCCAATCATCAAGAAGAGATTCTGCATTTCTTATGTTAGTTAATAGTCTCTGAAGAGATGTTTGTCTAGGATCATCACCTTTTTGTCAAAATATTGTATCCAAAGTGACAACAATATTGAATCTTTTCCACAAAACTTTCCTCGTTGTATTACCTGCATACAAAGGCTTATCTTTGACAGGAGGCAATTGACAAATGTCACCAACAAGAATGATCGATCTTCCACCAAAAGGAATAGATTTATTCTCAAGAAATGCTTCTCGCAATCGAGAATCTATTTGCATGAAAAGCCTTGATCCTAAGAAGTTCATTTCATCAATCAAAACATAACGAATATCCCTCATTTCTTCTTGAAATATTACTAGATATTGGCCTTGCAGTGATTTCATATCTTTGATAGGGATTTTTGGTTAAGATTCAATATGCTAAGACAGAAAATATCAGCATTACATTCCATTTCACAATAATAGCATATACAAGATCACTGAAGAAACAACAATCACAACATAAACACAAGAGACACATATTTATCCTGGGAAACCCTCATGGGGTGGGAAAACCTCATGGGGTAGAAAACCCAGCAAAGCTTCCTCAATATAGATGACCAGCAATATACAAATCTGCAAACCAAAGACATGATCTCTTCCTCCTCCATAGCATACCTCTTGTGACGCTCCCCAAATAACAATAAGACATTATGTTTTTGTTTTATTATCATGTGAAATTCTTTTCAATAAGGGGCTAGATGAAAAATCTGCCGAATAAGTCCTAGGAGGACTGTTGTAAGAAACAAATTTTAATTTTAATTATTGTTTTAATAATAAAATGGATGAACAAGAACAGCCAAGTTAAATGAGGAGATCATGCATGGAAAAGTGGGGGACAAGTGAGAGTTAACCTTGGGAAAACCAGAACAGGTGTCAGAAGTGTAATTAAGACACTAGACACCCCCTGAAAATCAGGGATTTACTGAGCTGCGAAAATTCCATGAGGAATTGGCTACTAATGGTAAGACCTAGGCAAAACTATAAAGAAAGGGGCATATGTGGGAGGCAGGACGCTGCTTAGTATGCCAGAAGGATGATACTTGCTGTGTGAGCACTCTATGTTAGGCAAGGAAGTCAGGAAAAGTGACTGAGTTTTCGAGGTTAACTGTCCACATTTTTTTATGCATGCATCTGGCTCGGGGGTGATTACGGTCAGACTTGGCGTTTGTACCTAATCTACGGTTGGGTGGAACGTGGCTGTTCCGGTTTCATTCGGGTTATCCGTACCAGGTTTTTCTGATTATAGACTTTCAGCACTTTCCATTATTTGGTTCTAAGTTATATACAAATCAGATGTTATGCATAAGGGAATGTTAATTACATTACTGTTAAAATGTTTGATCTACTACAGAATAGAATTCGAGTATTTTCCGTGGGGATTTCCTTTTCTTATTTTTATCCGAGTGAACCATTCGCATAGATTAAATCAATTTAAAGAATTGGTAATTTTCCAATCGCGTGGTATCCAGACATTGGTGTTAAAATATGATGGACGTTATTAGAAAATTGTTTCTCAAAATTTGAATTCCAGTTGTATTGTATTATGTTAAGTGGATATATCGAAAGGTTTTATTAGAAATCAATCTGTTATTTGTATTATGTTCCTTGCAATAGTAATCATGGAAAAACTGGGTTAAAAATCAATGTTGAATAATAGATGAACCCAAAAAACGTTTTCCTTTTTTTTTATATAGCAGTGGCCGTGGTAACCTATTACTACTGTTAGGGTGATCGAGGACCTCTGCATAGTCGAAGAGGATCCAAAAATCAGATCTGGAATATCCACTTAGGATAGTTGCATACATTATCACCCATGATCGCTTCTGGTTAGCTGCGGTCAAAAAGTCCAAATAAAAAGACTTGAAATATATTTCTCTATTATTAAACAATTTAATTCTAGATTTCAATTTAGAGTTAGACGTATTACCTGGAGAAATCGGGTTGAAGAGATTAGGTAGAAACCCTACCATTTTCGGGTATGGGTTCAGGGATTGAATTCATGCAGGTATACAGAGATCTGGAAATTACCGAGCAACATCCAGATTAAACTTATTAATGGTACACTCAACCCTTGCATCGGCGAGACTTTCCTTTAAAGAATCAACCCCACTGGTATCGACTATATTAATTTATATAAGTAGATAAAATGCTTTAGACAGATCGCACAGGGTTTTTGTGGTCTATTTTCTAAACTAGGGTTCGACCGCATTCTCATTCTTATGAAAACATAGGGAATGGTATTGTTAAAAGAAAAATCCCAAAACTATATTGTTAAAAAAATCCCAACAGATTTTGGAAAAGGGCGACCCACAGGTTGGGGAATAGCATTACGAATTACGTTTTGCTTTAGTTTCAGTTAAATTACAACCCTTGTTCCATTCTCTTCACAGAACCTTTTGAATCGTATATTTATATTGTTTACACAGGAAATAAACAAAAACAGAAATCACTTACAGAGACCATTTCCTAGAAATCGCATCTGTCCTACATATTTATAAGGAAAACATAAATAATATCACAACAACGTTGCACGACTATCTAGAGTAGGATTTAAAGCAGTCAAAATCGCTTTTCACAGTGTTAACCAGAGATTTATGGAACCATGGAGATCGAACCCCTTTCACTTATCTTACTATGGAAATAAATATTCTATATGAATAAAAATTCGGGATTAGCTGTGATATTAAAGTCCTTCGGGACACAGCAAGAAAACAAGAACCTGAACTTGAATTCAAATAGTTCAATACGAGTTCTCTAGCATCTAAACCCCAGAAGGAATTTATTAAATAAAATAGTCATTATATCGGGTTCGTGGCAGTGCAACCCAGGCCACGATGAACCCTGACGCTACAACAGAATAACAAACTACCTTATTATAGAACCAAAATTTCCTACTGTCGTTGAAGAGTTCTCCCCAAGCTTCATGTCATTGTATGAAAACGAAGGAGCGATACCACTTACCAGGGTAGGTTCCCTCTTTCGCTTGCGCCGTTCGAGCTGGAGCTACCTATCAAATAAATAGATAACATATTATTATCGGACCCCTTGCAAAACAGTTTAAATAATATTGAATGCTGAATCATAGTATTACAGGGTTACCTCCGTGATATCGTAGGAAAGAGACCACGTCTCGAAATTCAAGAAGCACTCCCTCTGGAGTAACCATGATGGCAAGAAGCCATTTCCTCTGAATTGCAGAAAAAGCACAGCGACTGTAACATATCGAGGTTCAACCAAATCACCAGGGTAAGTTCGGACATAGTCCTTGAACCTCCATCGAATACCAGAAAGCGATCGATCTAGTGAAGTTTGAATACATATTGAAGAGTTTGCCTTATTCCAAACACCGAGACAACTAAACCCTGACATCTCAGTTACAGGTGGCAATGCATAATTCAACCACAATAACTAAGGTCACATGGCCCGTCTAGAGATTAATAATAACCCCAGTACGGGTATCCTGTCAAAACGCAGGTGGCATCTCCGACAACAACCACATTGATGGTCACAGGACTCATTTATTTTAGCTGAGTTTCACGGCTGGTAGGCAGTACCTGCAGATTTAAATGTTAGGATTAACTCTCATGTCACCCCAAATCGAAAGGTCTACATACCAGTTGCTAGTATATTAAATTTAATCTGCGGTGTAAAATTTTATGTGGTAATCGAACCTTAGCTTGGGTAGGCTTGGATAATGTCAATGCCTTTAATTCGTCCTGTTGAAATAGTAATGAGATTTAAGGAAAGTATGTTAACTTGTTATTGCTTTGTAAAGTTGGTATTGTTATAAGGGCTTCATTAAAAACCCTATCAACACTTTTAGTAAGTATACCTTCTCCTCCTTGTTTGAACGTGTGCCTTGCGTGAGTCCAGTACTAGGTTTTTAAAAGACAACAGTGCATACCATACCCTGTTACTGGCATTATGAGGAAACTCAGAAGCATAGGAACCTGCACACCAGAACGTGAAGGGAAGTTAGCCGAAGCTAAGTAAGTGGTATGACAATGTAATATCCTTCTAACTTGTAGGAAACTCAAGGGTAAGAACATCAGTAAGATCAACGTTATGAAGGCACTAATTAACTTTAGATGGTTGATAGCGTAGGTCTACCTTCTGTCCATTCACTTTAAAAAGAAGAGATCTACAGTTAAGAAAGACAAAAAGAACAAACTAATTTTTTTTTTTTGTTTGGAGATTTCACACCTCTCTCTCACAAGTGCGCTACATTTCAAGTGAGGGAAGTGTGTGTGTAATGAGGAACACACCTCCTCTATTTATACACATCTCCGACTTGTACTTTATATTAACTAGGTCAGGCCAAACTTTACCAATGGGTTAAACACCCCACTACAACTAACTGGGTCGACCCCACTGGGGTGGTCTAACAACCCTTTGACCCACATAACACATACATGGCCAATCCCCACTAGGGAAGTCTAATAACCCAAGTTACCACATTCCAACGGAGGAATAAACATCTCCGGATATATAATAAGATCTTCACGGAGGAATGAAACATCTCCGAAATAATAAAGTACAAATATAATATTCTTTGAAGCTACAATATCTCAACACTCCCCCTTAACGAGAAAGATATTATAACAGCATCTGCATGAGAAAGGAGTCATAAACATCATACATGATACATCTATAAATCATTGGAAGCTTTCTCAACATCATCAGTAACTCAAGGAGTTACTGGAACATATTCAATGCTGGAACATCAACATCTTCAGTACTGAGTCTTTATCTTCTGCAGCACTCGAACAGCTATAGCAACATCAACATCTGGATCCTCACGATCATCAGCATCGTCATCACACGATCATCAACATCGTCAGCACATGATCATCGGCATCATCATCACATGATCACCAACATCATCATCTAGACCATCAAGATCAGCAGCATTGTCATCACACGATCATCAGCATCGTAATCACATGATCATCGACATCGTCATCACATGATCATCAGCATCATCATCTCATGATCATCATCATCATCATCTAGACCATCACGATCAGCAGCATCATCATCTAGATCATCACGATCAATAGCATCATCATCACACGATCATCAGCATCGTCATCACACGATCATCAGCATCGTCATCTCATGATCATCAACATCGTCATCTAGACCATCATGATCAACAACATCGTCATCACACGATCATCAGCATCGTCATCACATGATCATCAGCATCGTCATCTAGACCATCAGTATTAGTATCCACACCAATACAAGTATACACATCATCAATACAAGTATCCTCATCAATACAAGTATACATATCATCAATACAAGTATCCTCATCAATACATATCATCAATATCAATACAAGTACCCTCATCAATACATATCATCAATATCAATACAAGTATCCTCATCAGTCAAGCAGCATACTCTACAATACACATAATCCTTCCTTTCGGAATTACGGGATCAATCTCATCACAATCATATTTAAGACTATCCTTCCTTTCAGAATTACAGGATTTACGGTCTAAGGATGATTAATCCACACCATTCATTTAGGACTATCTCCAAGGATGATTTAATCCACACCGATCATTTAAGACTATGTCCAAGGATGATTTAATCCTCACCATTCATTTAGGACTATCTCCAAGGATGATTTAATCCACACCATTCATTCAGGACCATGTCCAAGGATGATTTAATCCACACCATTCATTCAGGACCATGTCCAAGGATGATTTAATCCTCACCAATCATTCAGGACCATGTCCAAGAATGATTTGATCCTCACCATTCATTTAGGACCATGTCCAAGGATGATTTAATCCTCACCATTCATTTAGGACCATGTCCAAGGATGATTTAATCTGCACCCTTCATTTAGAACCATGTCCAAGGATGACTTAATCCCCACCGTACATTTAGGACTATGTCCAAGGATGACTAATCCCTACCGTACATTTAGGACTCTATCCAAGGATGACTTAATCCCCACCGTACATTTAGGACTATATCCAAGGATGACTTAATCCCCATCGTACATTTAGGACTATGTCCAAGGATGACTTAATCCTCATCGTACATTTAGGACTATGTCCAAGCATGACTTAATCCTCACCGTACATCTAGGACTATCTCCAAGAATAACTTAATACCCACGCATCCATTAAGGACTTCATTCTAGAAGACCATACGTCTACGGATCAATTCAAGGAACCGAAGTCTGGGGATGATACAATCTCCACTTTTCCACTAAGGACTTCATTCTCGGAGACATATGTCTACGGCTCACTTTAGGACTGAAGTCCAGGGATGATCCAATCCCCACCTGTCCATTAAGGACTTCATTCTCGAAGACATATGTCTACGGATCAATTTAGAACATGTGTTCAAGTATGATGCAATCCCCTCGTCAACATAGACCCTATCTAAGGACCATCCACCAACCTATCTGTCAGTAGCACCAATATAGGTATCCACATCATCGACCTCATTGTCGATGCATGCAATCTCATCATAAGTGACCACATCACTCCCCCTCTCGAGGAGGGTCCTACCAAGCTTGTCTCAGAAAAATACTCAAACTTTACTTGAGGTAGGGGTTTGGTTAGTACATCAGTAACTTGTTCACTTGAAGTAGAGGTTTGGTTAGTACATGTGCAACTTGTTACAAATTCAAACTTTATAGTTCCTTTTTGTGCCATATCATGGAACACTGGATTCTCTGCCATCTTGATACAACTTTTTTTGTCACATAGGATCACAGTTGGGTCTACCTCTAATTCAAACAGTCCAGAAGCCATACTGCTTCACAACTAGCAGAGAAACCAGCCATATATTCCACTTGTGCTGAGAGCCACAACAGACTGCTTCCAGTTAAACCATGAGATCATGGCTGATCCCAGACAATAACATCCTCTCGATGTGTTCTTCCTGTCTGATACACTTTCTGCTCAATCAACATCTGTGTAGCCATATAAAGTCATGATCTCCAAGATAGCATAGATCAAAGTCTATCATATCCTTTATGTACCTCATCACATGCTTTGAAATTATCAGGTGAACACATCTAGTTTCCACTAGATACTGACTCAAGGTGTTCACAGCAAAGCATATATCTGACCTAGTATTTGTTAGATACATCAATGACCCAATAATTTTTCTGTACAGAGTTATATACATTAAATCTGATGAGTCATCCGCTAACAGCTTCAAGTTGGAATCCATGAGAGTGGCCATTCCAACACATCAAGTCCTTTTAATATTTCTCGGCATACTTTACCTAGTTGAAAAAGATTCCTTCTGAGTCTTGCCATACTTCTAGACCTAGGAAGTAATGCATCAATCTGAGATCTTTCATTTTCATTTCTACAGCCATCTATCTGCGCCATCTCTTGTCAGATGGGTCTATTGATATGAGCCTCAATATCATTCAAACTCTGCTGTGAGTTCCTTCTTGCATCCATGTCATCTATGTATAGAAACCATATTCAACCTTGTAGCAAAGGTTGAGATCCACATCACCCATGGTGATCATTAAGCTCATCAATTGACTATCGATCCTGGGTACCCACACAGAACCTGATTCACACTTCTTCTTTAATTATACCATTAAGATAATGGTCTTACCTAGTCACTTGGAGCAAACATCTCGTCATGATTCTCTTCCTCTTTCTAAGAGAATCTTCTAGCCATGAGCCTTCTATATTTTGTTTGATTTGTAAATCTCCTTGTTGAACATCCATCACTTGTTCGGTGTTCATCATTCTTCATGATCTTTCCTACATATCAAAAGTAAGTACATGATTAGTAATACTTCATAATCATGAAATCATGTTGACATGATAACCCATTATGCATACAGATATCATTTATGTATTTATGCAACTATGTTGACCAATACTTTGGCACAACACTTTTCCATATCCTGTCTACATACAGTGGCTATCTAGATGCCTTCCATCTCTACCAAAACATACTATCGAGGGTGTGCACAGCTCTCAGCATGGCAGCAAAGAGGTTTGATTCTAGACAAGCAGCAATGGAAGTTTTGTCCAACTTACCAATCATATGCATATTAGTAGTATACTGTTCAATGCTCTATGAATTTTTACACTCAACATGATATATTCTAGGAATACAAATATGCATACAACCTATTACATGCAATATTATCTACTATTTCAAATAACAACTCAAATACTTATCTTTTATGTTTGTATGGTTGCCTCCCACTTGATCTTCTATATGTCTTTTAAACTTCTATTCATTCTGTACCATTGTGCATGCTCAAGTGTGCACTAGTGTCATCCTCATGATCTCATACACAAACATACATTCATTAGTATATTATAATCTTGAATATGTATAGCCATGATCATAGATAATAAACATTAGTATTCAAGGTTTCAAGGAAGTCTTCTTTTACTCATGCATCAATCAGGATAAGAGACATATTATTCATAAACCCTTGATTACTAACTTTATGTATAAGCATAACCAATCATACCAAGTATACTTATATAAGGGATCCTAACACAAAGTAAGATTCTAACTTGATATAGGAAAACATACCTGGATTAGTATACCTGCTTAGTTATGTCTAACATACCTAATCAATATCTTGTTTGTTCTCTTCAATGATTTAGAGATCATGCGTTGAAACCTACATATCTCATAGGTTAAGCATAATAGAACAAAGTCATACATACCTCGTAAGTAGAAATTCTATGTGATCAAGGATTATGGATGAGTCTTTGTCTTCATGTTGTCATGGTCATGGCACTTGATTTGTCTTTCGTGATGTACCTGTATCTTGTTAGCAGACAACATCAACCTCATACAACACCACAGTGCATTAGTACAATAACCCTAATCAATGAATGTCTTCTATCATTCACATGTATTCATACTTTTATTAGGGAGATAAGACAAATCTAACATTAATCAAGATTGTACTAATAAATAATATGAAGACAAACATATTATGAACTTAATCAAGAATCAGATTTCAAGACATACCTATACCTCCTTAAGTCATACCTGTCGAGACTTGTTGTATTCTTATTATGTAAGGCCTTAGTCTCAATTCCCCCTGAAACTTGATCTGGAGCTTGATTATGGTTTGTTAGAGAAACCCTAAAAGAAATCAATCTTTGACTTTCACACTTCTAAATGGATGGAAGGATGTGTCTTGCTGATCTGATCAAACTTGCATACTTCAATTTTGAAATCTCCAAAATTTGACCCCTCAAAATTGCCTTCGAAACTTCTCGATCTTCTGGATAGGATCATTGAAGAAACAACAAGCACAGCATAAACACAAGAGACACAGATTTCTCCTGGGAAACCCTCATGGGGTAGAAAACCCAGCAAAGCTTCCTCAATATAGATGGCCATAAATATACAAATATGCAAACCAAAGACATGGTCTCCTCCTCCTCCATAGCAGACCTCTCTCTCACAAGTGCGCTACATTTCAAGTGAGGGAAGTGTGTGTGTAATGAGGAACACACGTCCTCTATTTATACACATCTCTGACTTGTACTTTATATTAACTAGGTCGGCCCCAACTTTACCACTGGGTTAAACACCCCACTACAACTGATTGGGCCGATCCCACTAGGGTGGTGTAACAACCCTTTGACCCACATAACACATACAGGGACAACCCCCACTAGGGAAGTCTAATAACCCAAGTTACCACATTCCGATGGAGGAATAAACATCTCCGGATATACAATAAGATCTTCACAGAGGAATGAAACATCTCCAGAATAATAAAGTACAAATATAATATTCTTTGAAGTTACAATATATCAACATTTTTAAAGCTGAGTGTACTATCTTTGCATGAATATTAAAAGTAGCTACTCCTGTTGGAGCAAGCAAAAGCAATGGACTTTTTCCAGCAGATGTCGAAGCAGAAAGAGCATCATAAATACAGTGAATAAGGTAAGACTTTCCAGTGCCAACAGTTCCTTGAATAATCATTTGGAGAGGTTCACAATTTCCATATTCAATTGAATGCCGTAAAATTATGTCAAAAACAAGTCTTTGTTTTGCTGAGAGGGAAGAGGGAGAGGAAAATGTATTATCATAACGGTAAGCAAAAATACCCCTTGATCAAGCATTCCTTATAAATTCCACGGCCTCTGCTACAATAGGATTTGAAGTTATTATTTCCTCCCAATCATAAGACAAATCAAAGTCCCTTCTGCCAAGAGTTTGAAGGTCAGAATCCTCGACCTTGTTTGGAGGAACCAATCGAGATAAAATCTGCCATTATTCAAAGTCATTATCATCATTGACTGCTTGCCCATGGGAATCCTCTTCTTCTTCTTCTTCAACATTATCAGATGGTAAAGGGTGTCGATTAACATGCCATGGTTGATATCAGAAATTCCTCCAATTTTCAATGACGATTTTAGTTGAAGCACCTATATCTGTGGAGATGTTGCGGAACGGCTTGTACAAAAGAAACTCTGTGAAGCAGAAGGTTTCAAACTCATTTAAATCCTCACTATGAGTAGAGTAAAATCTTGGCCAAGCCCGAACAATTGCATGCACATCCCTAGGTTTCCACTGATCATTCTTATGTTGGGAATCAAAGGACCAAGATCTTGCAGTTTCTATCATTAACAAATGTTCAAGAAAATTTGGTCATTCTTGATATATATGAACAAATGTGTTCTGAGATGAACATTGAAGACCATCTATAGAAATTTTCTGGAATACCTTCTTACCAATAGGTAAGGAAAAAAAAATTCGATTACAAATCACAAGAGGTAGCTTTAGCAACATATTGCATGTTTCTTGAGATCCAATGTCACGCTCAACAATCGTCTTAGCAAGGAATCTTCTGTATGCACACGAAGCTGGATCTTCAAAGACAGATGAATCTGTAATTCTTGTCAACATGTCTTGATAAGTTTCAGACCTCTTTTCTGACTTCGAAGCATATTTACCAATATAGTTCGTTACAGCATATGTACAAAGCACAGGTTGACAATCAACATTAGCACACCACATTGCAAGAAGATCTACGTTATGAACATTAGCGCTATCATCATTACGTGCAGGCTCATATTTTTTTCAGCCTTTCTCTTCTATGAATAATCTAGATTCATTGCAAACCTCCCATGGGGCATTGTAGCGACAGGTGAGTATAGACCCTTTTTTTCTCAAACAAGAATCTAAACTGCACTTTGTATGTCATTGGACACGATTCAATAAGTGCTTGTAATCATCTGAAGGATTGGAAGAGAGAATTTGTCTCATGTTCAACAAGCAAGGATCATCATTTATGCTTCGAGGAACAAATATGTTCCTTTGGTGAGCATCACGTGGATTCCATGCAGTTACATATCTATCGAAGAAAATCTTCGCATCATCCACAGCAGACGGGTTTGACCTATCTAACAAATCCATGCTAGGTGCCTCTTCTAGCCATAGGAAACCATGCACGTCGACGGATCCTCTATGTTGCCATTCATACCTAAACAAAGAAAATATAAAGTAAATATATTGCAAATGGATTTATATTTTTCAAGTTGATTTATATAAGATAAAAGTAACAAAATAGATCTATACCAGAAATCTTTTGCTCCATTATGTTTTTGGATGACTTCTTCACGAAAGATAGTAAACCTTTGGTGCATAAACATTTCTACAATATGGGGGTATTGGATAACATTTTGAATTCTTCTATGATGTTCATTTAAGGAAGTAGAGTGTGTGTTTCTTGGAGTCAGATTATGTAAGTCAGGCCACTTTGTGTCATCCACACTCAAAGTAAAAATTAATGTTGGACAACCCAATTGAGTGATCATATCAGTGAGTTCAGAACGACACTTTGTCCAATACGACCTTGTACCTCTGAGGGTAGAACCAAAATGCATGAGATGCTCAGCCAACTTATTGTTTGGCAAATCAATTAGTTTTTTACACAAGTCATGAATTGTTATAGGTGCATTGTCATCTATATTCTTATGTACAAACACTACAGCATTTGCTTGGATACGATGACTCATAATCATGTTTAGAAAGAAATAAAGTAAGTGTGGATGGCTTCCAAATCTTTGATCAAAGTATCTGATTAGATGCAATGCATATTCATGGAGACGAATGTCGCAAACCCATGGATGCAACCAATCAACATCACCATTTGGGTACAAAGTAGGGAATGCCATGTCAAATAAACCCTCTGTATTGTATTCATTAATTGGAGACAAACCAATATCTGGCCAGTCTAATGGTTGCAGAGGTCTTGAATTATCATTTTCAATAAACGCTCTTTGTTGGAACCTATAAAATTTTGCTTGGATCCTAAGAAAAGGGTTGATTCCACTGATGAATTCTTGGAGGAAATGGTTAAAACCCTATCCCAAATCATGTCTAGGTTGCTAAAGCCAAGAAAAAAGCTCAATTGGCAAGGATATAAGGAGAAAGATGAAGGGTTTGGACCCTTTATACATAAGGAAGTAGCTCAAATGACCAAAAATGGGTGAAAAGATCAATAATGTATAGCCCGAAAGGGGATAAAGTGATAGATAAAGTTGGGACTGGTCCCTACCGTTGATGCAACACGCGGGAGAGA
Source organism: Larix kaempferi (assembly GCA_027924585.1). Taxonomy (NCBI): domain Eukaryota; kingdom Viridiplantae; phylum Streptophyta; class Pinopsida; order Pinales; family Pinaceae; genus Larix; species Larix kaempferi. The sequence continues at coordinate 17,571,034 of BSBM01000765.1, read as the reverse complement.
TCTACAGCCCAACGATCACCCTTGCATCATGAAGCTGCACAAGAGAAAGCGCACAAGGGTGGTCGTGAGAGAAAAACCATCAGGACAGATGGCAATCAGAGGAGCTCTCGTGTGAGCATTTCAGTGGTAAGAAGAAACTACCAGAAATCTTGCGATACCACCATAGTAAAAAAGCAGGGTATAAGATCGACGGCATGGATTGCATAGTCAGAAATGTGACGGCATAGAAGAATCATTGTCACATCAGCGGAAGATCAAAGCAGATCAACGACCCGCAAGGAAAGAGATCAGATCTACGGTTAAGTCGATGCAGGAAGTGCAAGGATGGTAATGTAATGGGCTCCACTTGCGAGAGTACCAAAGACTCGACACGTGCATAGATCCTCGCCGTAGATATATTGAAGTCGAGATCAACGCTCCTCATTGATTGTCGCAAGGTATAGAAGCATCCCAGATAAGCATGAAAGGTGGTCATGAGATTGTATACCGTCTGCCATGTGTCATCGCCTGAACACCTCGCGAGGGAGATTAAATGGTAATCCAAAACCAGAAGTCAGGTCGTGATACCACCATACCCCTATGTACGGTTAAGTATAATGAATGGATAATATTTAAAGTTGGTAGGAGATCCTACGGCGGAGATTAAGAGATGTCAAATAAAAAGTGTAAATAAGAAATTAGATCAACGGACTAGAAGCAATGCCCAACAGATTGATGGATGGAAAAGAGGGACAGCTAGCGATGATGAGCGGAAGTTATTGGGAAAGGTTGTATATATATAACGTGCCATCTGAAGAACAAACATTTCTTCTTGGACCTGTCAGAGTTCGAAGCTTCTGGATGTGCAGAAGCCGAAGAGGATGATAGGTGAAAGGGTCGCTCTCAAGCTTTCCATGGCAGGTAGGTTGCCAAACTCCTTCGTTTACAGCGTGCAGTGTGTTTTATAATGATAAGAATGGAAGACGAACAGGTTTCTACTAGTTCCAAGGTCCGAGTAACCCTAGAAGACAAGGACTGTGATGTGTTTGACCCAAAGCTTTGTTTCCCTATACCAGAGGTTAAAAGAAGTCTGAAATCCCTGCTTGAACAAGGGTTAGACGTCCATAGAGTCCACCAGTCCTTTTTCATCTTTTATTGTCTGGAACAGATAATTCCCTTTCCAGATTTCGTGTCATGGTGTTCATTAAATTATTCAAAACCCCAACGAGTGGTAATGAACACCAGGAAGTCTAAAATCGTTTGTAGTATCGATTTTGCTGTCATCTGGAGTACCCTTTCCATGCCAGAATCTCCAACCCTAGCCCCCAAAGTTCTTCTGAAGAGTCAGTCATTACTTTGTATAGACAAATTTCACCTGAAATTCGTAAAGCTTTCCTTGATAACTGTCTAAAACCTGATGTAGAAATTGTAGACCTCCCTGACACGCTGGACGTCAACCTTTTTAATGACAATAGCCAGTTGGTCTTTTCTTTGATAGCTCAGTTTTTAGGTTCAGACTAAGATTTGTGGAAAACTGAAGTGCAACTAAGCCTGTTATTGAGGATTAGTGTTAGTTCCCCAGAGGCGAGAAGTGAGTCAGTACCATCCCTCAAGTTTGAGGAAATTTTAGCAGAAAAGATACATGCACAGTTAACTTGTTTTGAAAGTACCAAGTTTTTTCGGTTCCAGACCTATTTGACTAAAATGATTCTGCATAGCAGTGCAGATGAGTTAAGATTCTCTCAGATAGTCTTCACAGGGAATTTGGAAGACAATGTTTTCAATTACATGAATGCAAACCCAGAGTGTTACCAGAGATGCAAACCCTGATGCAGTTGAGGGATGAACTAGCCGTTGGAGATTGATTCCTGTTGAAAAATGCCACAGTGACAAGGGTGTACGGTTTTGTACATGAACCATACTTTTTACCAGCATTTTTGACCTTGAGAGTTTTTTCCCTTGAGTTCATCTGTTAGAGATTGATCATAGAAGAGGAGTAGTTTGGGCAACCTAAGAAAGGTTATGATATAAATCTCCCATGGCAATGTTACCCTTTAATCGAAAAGGTTAAAGTGTGTATGTACACTTAGGAAAATTCCCATATATTTCAATAATTGCCGCATGAGCTAAGCCACATTAGCGCAGCCGAATGTCCTTTTTTTATGGCTAGAAAGGTACGACCAAATATACCTGATGTCATTTCAAAGTTTCAATCATCATGCCAAGTCACCAATGTCGTTTTGAGACTCAGTCGTCATACCAAATCATTTTGAAGGTCTACATCAGAAAAGCATAAGCAAAATAATTCGCGTGGGGACGCCGTCGTTATAAGTTGTTATAAACCTGATCTCCCAGGTTCATAAATCATACCTGAAAAGGTGGCAGTTTCCTCTATCCTAGTATTGTTTTCAATCTATCTCAAGACATGGAGATAGAACAAGGAACCAAAGTAGTAATTGTACCAGGATAGGTATTGTCCGAGATGGAGGAAGAGCACATTTATTTACCTCCTATAGTGTTAAATTTTGAGCATTAATTCACAATACTCTAGGATCTTCACTAAGAGAATAACATATATAGTATATCAATGCATGACAATCACAATAAGCATGAAAAGCATCACAAGAATCAAAAGCATGAGAGACAAGAGACACAGAGTTTGCGTGGGGAAAACCCTAAGTTGAAAAACCCCACAACTTCCTCATAGATAGAGAGAGAAATGGCTCAACCAATGTACAACCAAAATACACTGAAGTAGTCTCCTAGTAGCAGATGATCCTCCTCCTCACTAGTGTGCCACTTTCTGAGTGAGAGAGATATAACTTTCCGAATGATCTAAATAGAGATCACTTGATCTCTATTTATACTAGCCTGTTTTCCCAGTGACCTTATGGGGCCAACTTGTCTAGCTAGGTAAATCCACATTATAATATATATATTTCAGGGCCGACCCCACACATGGTGGTCTAATAACCCATCGGCAAGTACACACACTTGCGACAGTTCTCAATTCACATGATGACTCTTCTTTATAGAGGAATAACACATATCTAATAAGGGTACGATATGTATATATGAAATACATAGATGAAATACATTCCCAAGTTACATATACATCAACACTCCCTCTTAGCTAGGAAGGTATTTCTTGACACAGATCTGCTAGACAAGTCTTCTTCTCGAGATCATCATCATCAATGCATCGTCATCGTCATTGTGACTACTGTTGCTATCTCAGCCAATATCTGACTCTACTCGTCATAGGAAGTTCTACAGAGATAGTCCTTTTTCATACTGGATGTAGGCCCACCACCTGCAGGTCCTCGTCATCACTGGCCATACTGTGGAATCCTCAGGACTTATTATGTGCATCACAAAACCTTGAAAGAGCATCCCAGGCTGTTACAAGCACACGGCTCTACCTATAGGATCTCCTAGGGCCATATTATATGTGACCTCACCACAAAACCTCGCAAGAGCATCCCAGGCTATTACGAGCACACACCTCTACCTATAGGATCTCCCAGGGACAGATTATATGTGGTCACCACAAAACCTCGCAAGAGCATCCCAGGATGTTACGAGCACATAGCTCTACCTATAGGATCTCCCAGGGACAGATTATATGTGGTCATGGCAAAACCTCGCAAGAGCATCCCAGGACTTATTACGGGCACACAGCCCAACCTATCAGATCTCCGAGGGACATATTATATGCCATAGGACAAAACCTCCAAAGAGCATCTGCCAGATATCCCAGGGCCATATTATATCCCATAGGAAAAACCTCGAAAGACTATCTACAGATCTCCTAGGGCCAAATTATATGTCCTCCCAAAGCAAAACCTCGAAAGAGCATTTTCCAGATATCCCATGGCCAAATTATATGCCATAGGAAAAATGTCAAAATACTATCTGCAGATCTCCCAGGTCCAAATTATATGTCCTCCCAGAGCAAAACCACGAAAGAGCATTTTCCAGATATCCCATGGCCAAATTATATGCCATAGGAAAAACCTCGAAAGACTATCTGTAAATCTCCCAGGGCCAAATTATATGCTCATCTCCACAACCTGATCCACGGCCATAGAGTATCAACCTGATACTCACCTAACATCTTCCTGTTGTACACATGATCATCCTGATCATCATCACGGCAACATCCTGCTGCATGTCATCTGGAGCAACATCCTGAAGATCGTCATCCATGATCATCCTGATCATACAATGCATCTACCTGATGCATACCAAGTATCTACTTGATACATATCATCATACATGATCCACCTGATCATACACTGTATCCACCTGATAAAAATACAAATACATGATACATATCACCATACATGATCCACCTGATCATACAATGTATCCACCTGATACATATACATATACATGGTCCAAGCATCCAACATGATGCATATACAAAAATACATACACATGATCTAGCCAATCATATCTAGCATCTAGCATGATGCGTACATACATATAAATGATCCAATTGATCATATCCAACATCCAAGATGATGCATACATACATACATGAAAATTATCCAACTGATCATACAAAGCAGAAACCAGAACATCATCCTGATGCTCATCATCCAGTGCTTACATCCACAGCCATGTGAAGGATCCTCCTTCCAACATGCTTGGAATGGCTTCATCAAATGTGTCCATCACTTCTTCCTCGAAGTGTCATCAATCTGAAGAACACCAAGCCTCTCTCTGAAGTACTTGAACTTCACCCTGGCTAGTGGCTTCGTTAGCACATCTGCAATCTGCTTGTCCATTGCAACATCAGGAGCTTCACAGCTCCTCTCTGCACCATATCCCTGATATAGTGATATTTTATCTCTATGTGCTTTGACTTTTCATGAAACACTGGGTTCTCAAACAGCTTCACACAACTCAGTTTATCACATAAAATACCAGTAGCATCCAGCGGGAGATCAAATAACTCAGACAGTAGCTTCCGTAGCCATACTGCCTCATAACTAGCTGAATAGGCTGCAACATACTCTGCCTCAACTGTACTCAGTGCTACGCGGGACTGCTTCTTGCTAAACCAAGAGATCACACCTGATCCCATACTGAAGCAACACCCAAATGTGCTCTTCCTATCTGCAGCACTACCAGCCCAATCTGAATCAACATAACCCTGCAGGCTAAACTTTTGATTCACTTCATACTTGAGCCCATAATCCCCTGTACCCTTCAGGTACCTCTGGACATGCTTTATAACAACCAAGTGAACGATCCTCGGATCCGTCAGGAACTGGCTCAATGTGTTCACAGCAAAGCAAATATCTGGTCTCATGTTCATCAGGTACATCAAGGACCCAATCATCTGATGATACATAGTGACATCAACCGGTTCAGATGAAGCATCACACAGAAGCTTCAGGTTTGATGCCATAGCCTCGCAGTCCATCATCCCTAACCTCTTCAGGGTCTCTGCTGCATACTTCCCTTGTCCAAGGAAGATTCCATCTGCACTCTACCACACCTCCATACTTAGAAAGTGGTGCATCATACCCAAGTTCTGCACATATATGACACCTTGTCATGTGTCTCAGAACCAAGTGGCTACTTGAAATACACTTCTTCTTCAACTACACCATTCAAGAAAGCTGTCTTGAAATCCATCTGATGTATCTTCTATTTCCTCACTCTTATATTTCTCTATGCTTCCATCTGAGGCATGCTTGATCTTGATAGATCCATATGGAAGTCATAACAAACTTCCCTTCAGGTCTTGGGACTACATCCCAAACATCATTCTTCATGATCGACGGATCATGGCATTCTTCCCATATCCTGGGAACTTCAATATCTTCAATAGATAATTTTTTGCTGGAACAAATGTTGTAGTCCTTTTGTAGGTGAAGATATACGGTCTTTCCTACAAAACAAGTTAAATTGCATAATTAGAAACATATCATAATTTTCAGAACAAATTCTTTACACGTAAAGAAATATGTCATGCATTCATGCAGTTATCTTAGCCAATACTTCAATACAACATTTATCCATGTTCCACAACTTTCTAGATGCCTTCCAATCTCTACCAGAACATTGTTAAGAGTTTGCACTACTCCCAACATGTCAGCAAAGAGGTTTCATTCTAGATAAGTAGCACTGGAATGTTGTACAGTGCCATAGGCCACTTACCCATCACATGCATATTAGTAGTATACTGTTCATTAATGCAATCATTCTAATATGCACAATATATCTCCTAAGTCTAGGAACATAAGAATAATATTATTTAAACAAAAATAGGCAAGAAATGATAATTGAAATGCTTAACTTTGTTTGTTTGTTGGTTGGACTCCCTTTGCTTCCTGGCAAGAGTTGTTGAAGTAGCTTCTTCTACACCTTTCTGTTGTGGAATGTCGGAAGATGGTCAACTCCCTCTGAAAATATGCATCCTTGCAGGAGCTGCTAGAGTGTACTCCCTCTTGATCTTTGCTTCCTGTATTACCTGTCCTTGAACTTATATTCATCCTTGCTGACATCAATCTTCTTGAACCCTGGAAAGTATAACCTGTAAGCCTTCGAGCTTTCACTGTAACCCACAAAGATACCCTTCTTTCCTGAAGGATCTAGTTTAGTCCTCTTTTCCTTTGGGACATGAGTGTATACTAGACAACCAAATATTATGAGATGGTTGACTTCAGCTTTCTTGCCAAAAGAGACCTCTTCTGGTGTCTTGTTGTCCAATATCTTGTGGGGTGTTCTGTTCAGCACATATAGAGCTATTCTAGCTGCTTCTGCCCATAGATGCATAGGTAGATCCTGGTCATGCAGCATTTCCCTTACTGCTTCCATGATAGTTCTGTTCTTCCATTCTATTGAGGATTATAAGTAGCAGTCAACTACGTCTTAATCCCTGAATCACTACAAAGCTTATTGAAGTCACCTGAGGTGAATTCTCCACCATTCTTGGATCTGAATGTTTTGATCTTCTTGTCAGTTTGATTCTCCATCAAGGTTTTGAATTCCTTGAACTTACCAAATACCTCATCTTTGTTCTTCAAGAAGTATACCCAAGTCTTCCTATAGAAATCATCAATAAATGAGACATAGTAAACATACCCACTAAGAGAACTGGATGACATAGGACCACATACATCTGAGTGGATGATTTATAGGATATCGTTTTCCTTGCTTTCACTGCTTGGGAAAGCCTTCTTAATGTTCTTACCTTTTGCACATCCTTTGCAAACACCTTCATGTTTGGTCTTGATTTCAGGAATACCTTCTACAGCCTTGCTTACAATTGGAAGTGCCCTATAGTGCATATGAGCAAGTTTTGTATGCCAAAGTTCACTTGGCTCCATGGATTCATGCACCATGGCATGTTCACGTTGTCCCTTCAATTTATACAAACCTCCCTCTTGCTCTCTAATCACTACTGCATCGTCTATGTTCTTTCCCTTTGGCCACATTAGGACTTGGCCATCCACAAATACAACCCTCATACCTTTTTCATCCAATGCAGAGATGGAGAGTAAGTTCTTCTTGAGCCCATGTACATAAAGGACTTCTTTTATCTTCAAAGATTTTCCGGAATCTAGGTTGTATGAGGCTTCACCACTTCCTTTGATTGGGTATTGATAATCATCCCCAATTTTCACCTTATGGGGTGATTCATGTTCAGATAGATTCACAAAAGATTCCTTAAACCCAGTCATGTGTTTGGAAGCCCCACTACCAATCAGCCAATCATTACAACCATGGGAGATAGTACCTGTGAAAGCAGAGATTAGAACATACTCTTCTTCACTTGATGAGTCATCATCACTTTCTGTCCTAGCCTTCTTCTTTGGAGGTTCATCATCTTCGGCAGCATGAGCATGGGACTTTCTTTTGCTGCCCTTCTTCTTCTTGCTGAAGTTGTTGTTATTATCCCTTTTGTTCTTGGGAAAATCTAAAGCAAAGTGACCCTTCTCATTGCATGTGAAGCATGTTAGATCCTTTTTATTCTTTTGATAGGATCTTTTGTAGCAAGAGTGCTCCTTCTTGGGCTTGCTTCTTTTGGTGTGAGTTGCGAGAGCTTGATCTTCACCTCCCATCTTTTCCTCATGAGCTACAAGTCTAGCTTCTTCTTGAGATCATTCCTCCCATAGTTTACTGAAAGAGATCAATTTCTTTCTTGCACAGATTCCTTGAATAAAAGAGTCCCATGACCTAGGTAGGCCATTCAAAGTGGTCATAACAACTTCACCATTGTCCACTACTTCATCTATAGCTTCAAGTTGCTCCTTGATCTGAGAGACCTTGGAGAAGTAAGATTGAATGGTTTCTCCATTCAACATCTTGACCCCTTTCAATTGATTCTGTAGAGTCATCTTCTAATTTATGTTCTTCCCTTCAAATAGTTTGGTCAAAGAGTCAAACATCTCCTTGGGTGTATTTAGAGAAGACACATGGGGTATGAGATGATCTTTGGTAGAATCAGCAATGATTCTCTTTGCCTTGACCAAGTTCTTCTTATGCAATACCTTGGCCTCTTCATCCTCTGGGATACGGATGTCTTCTTTTATATATGATTCCAACTCATTCCCTTCCAGGATTAACCCAATCCTATACTTCCAAGCTTGGAAGTTATCATCCCCTTCAAGCTTATCCTCAAGCTTGGTGTGGTGAGACATCTTAAAGAGTACTTCAAATGGAAATAGAAAAGATTTAGGTTTTACCACTTGAAATGCTGAAAACTGGATCTGGTCCCGGATTAGGGTTTGTCGGAAAAACCCTGAAAATTAACAAAGTAAAAAATTTCTACAAACAAGCATTCAAAATGTTTAATATGAATAAATCATCCAAGTTTCTTAACCTGCAAATAAGTAAATACAACAATACAGATATGTAAATATAATTTTAGAGGATCTTCCATCAGTAATGTGCAAAATGAAGATATGTAAAAAAACATTGAATATTAAATAAGATGTTCATTTCATTAAACTAACAATAAGGAAAAAATAGAGGAAATAAAGGTATTACAAAAGATATGAAAACATAAAAACAGGAATAGTAACTTGAAACAACATCAAGAAGAAGAAAATACATGCATTATACAATGAATGAAAATTTATTTAAAGGATGTTACAATGACATTGACTTCAAGAATTGCTCTTCTTTCTTCCTAATCGTTACAAATGCACCATTTTTCATCTTCAAATAACGCTCAAAAGAGAAAGGCGGTGATATGCACAAGCCATCTATTGATCTAACTCTTGATATGGCTGTGAAGGTTAGGCCTTGCCTCCCCATGTTCCCAATATCAATTGTGGCTCGTTCTAACATCAAACCTTGTGATTTGTGAATAGTAAGGGCCCATGCCATCTTCAGTGGAATTTGCTTACAATTTTGTCTAATAACAAGTGTTATTGGTACAACTTTTGGATTATTTATATCAAATGGAGCACCAATGTACTTATCGAAAAGAACAGTAGTGTACATTGGAAGGAGAGGAGGTTTTGTGCCAGGCATATAGAAAATGTTTTTAATGCAATTGAGTACACCATTCACTAATCCAGCTTCAACCCACAAGTTACATGTCAACATGACACGATGTTCTGGGCATAAGAGGACTTCATGGTCTAATTGATTATCGTCGGCAAAACAAATTTACTTGCTCCTTGTATGCTTAGCAACACATCGTGCAATTAAATAATTTAAAGATTTCAACATGATCCTATTATGTAGGGAAACCAAATTATTTGTTGCAAAAAAATGAATTTCTGTATCAAATAAACTCCTTTCTTTTGGATCTAACTTGGAATCAACCCGTGACATAAGAAGATCCCAATCATCAAGAAGCGGTTCTGCATTTCTTATGTCAGTTAACAGTCTCTGAAAAGATGTTTGTCTAGGATCATCACCTTTCTGTCGAAATATTGTATCCAAAGTGACAACAATATTGAATCTTTTCCACAAAACTTTCCCAGCTGTATTACCTGCATACAAAGGCTTATCTTTGATAGGAGGCAATTGACAAATGTCACCAACAAGAATGATCGATATGCGACCAAAAGGAATAGATTTATTCTCAAGAAATGCTTCTCGCAATCGAGAATCTATTTGCATGATAAACCTTGATCCTAAGAAGTTCATTTCATCAATCAAAACATAATGAATATCCCTCATTTCTTCTTGAAATATTGCTAGAGATTGGCCTTGCAGTGCTTTCATATCTTTGATAGGGATATTTTGTTAAGATTCAATATGCTAAGACATAAAATATCAGCATTACATTCCATTTAACAATAATAGCATATACAAGATCACTGAAGAAACAACAATCACAGCATAAACACAAGAGACACAGATTTATCCTAGGAAACCCTCATGGGGTGGGAAACTCTCATGGGTAGAAAAACCAGCAAAGCTTCCTCAATATAGATGACCATCAATATACAAATATGCAAACCAAAGACATGATCTCCTCCTCCTCCATAGCATACCTCTCTCTCATAAGTGCGCTACATTTAAAGTGAGGGAAGTGTGTGTGTAATGAGGAACACACCTCCTCTATTTATACACATCTCCGACTTGGACTTTATATTAACTAGGTAAGCCCCAACTTTACCATTGGGTTAAACACCCCACTACAACTAACTAGGTCAACCCCACTAGGGTGTTCTAACAACCCTTTGACCCACATAACACATACAGGTCCAATCGCCACTAGGGAAGTCTAATAACCCAAGTTACCACATTCTAATGGAGGAATAAACATCTCCAGATATACAATAGGATCTTCACGGAGGAATGAAACATCTCCGGAATAATAAAGTACAAAGATAATATTCTTTGAAGTTACAATATCTCAACACTCCCCCTTAACGAGAAGGATATTATAACAACATCTACACGAGCAAGGAGTCATAAACATCATACATGATACATCTATAAATCATTGGAAGCTTTCTCAACATCATCAGTAACTCAAGCAGTTACTGGAACATATTCAATACTGAAACATCAACATCTTCAGTACTGAGTCTTTATCTTCTGCATCACTCGAACAACTACAGCAACATCAACATCTGGATCCTCACGATCATCAGCATCGTCATCACACGATCATCAACATCATAATCTAGACCATCATGATCAGCAGCATCGTCATCACATGATCATCAGCATCGTCATCACGCGATCATCGACATCGTCATCACATTATCATCAGCATCGCCATCTCATGATCATCATCATCGTCATCTAGACCATCACGATCAACAGCATCATCATCTAGATCATCACGATTAGCAGCATCGTCATCACTCGATCATCAGCATCATCATCACACGATCATCAGCATCGTCATCTCATGATCATCAACATCGTCATCTAGACCATCACGATCAAAAGCATCGTCATCACACGATCATCAGCATCGTCATCACATGATCATCAACATCATCATCTAGACCATCAGTATTAGTATCCACACAAATACAAGTATACACATCATCAATACAAGTATCCTCATCAATACAATTATACATATCATCAATACAAGTATCCTCATCAATACAAGTATACATACAAGTATCCTCATCAATACATATCATCAATATCAATACAAGTATCCTCATCAATACATATCATCAATATCAATAAAAGTACCCTCATCAATACATATCATCAATATCAATACAAGTATCCTCATCAGTCAAGCATCATACTCTGCAATACACATGATCCTTCCTTTCGGAATTACAGGATCAATCTCATCACAATCATGTTTAAGACTATCCTTCCTTTCAGAATAACAGGATTTACGGTCTAAGGATGATTAATCCACACCATTCATTTAGGACTATGTCCAAGGATGATTTAATCCACACCATTCATTTAAGACTATGTCCAAGGATGATTTAATCCTCACCATTCATTTAGGATGATGTCCAAGGATGATTTAATCCACACCATTCATTTAGGACGATGTCCAAGGATGATTTAATCCACACCATTCATTTAGGACCATGTACAAGGATGATTTAATCCACACCATTCATTTAGGACCATGTCCAAGGATGATTTGATCCTCACCATTCATTTAGGACCATGTCCAAGGATGATTTGATCCTCACCATTCATTTAGGACCATGTCCAAGGATGATTTGATCCTCACCATTCATTTAGGACCATGTCCAAGGATGATTTGATCCTCACCATTCATTTAGGACCATGTCCAAGGATGATTTGATCCTCACCATTCATTTAGGACCATGTCCAAGGATGATTTGATCCTCACCATTCATTTAGGACCATGTCCAAGGATCATTTGATCCTCACCATTCATTTAGGACCATGTCCAAGGATGATTTGATCCTCACCATTCATTTAGGACCATGTCCAAGGATGATTTGATCCTCACCCTTCATTTAGGACCATGTCCAAGGATGATTTAATCCACACCCTTCATTTAGGACCATATCCAAGCATGACTTAATCCCCACCATACATTGAGGACTATGTCCAAGGATGACTAATCCCTACCGTACATTTAGGACTATATCCAAGGATGACTTAATCCCCACCATACATTTAGGACTATATCCAAGGATGGCTTAATCCCCACTGTACATTTAGGACTATGTCCAAGTATGACTTAATCCCCACCATACATTTAGGACTATGTCCAGGGATGACTTAATCCTCATCGTACATTTAGGACTATGTCCAAGGATGACCTAATCCTCGCCGTACATTTAAGACTATGTCCAAGGATAACTTAATCCCCACGCGTCCATCAAGGACTTCATTCTAGAAGACCATACGTCTACGGATCAATTCAAGGAACCGAAGTCTGGGGATGATGCAATCCCCACTTGTCCACTAAGGACTTCATTCTCGGAGACATATGTCTATGGCTCACTTTATGAATGAAGTCTAGGGATGATCCAATCCCCACCTGTCCATTAAATACTTCATTCTCGAAGACATATGTCTACGGATCAATTTAGAACATGTGTTCAAGGATGATGCAATCCCCTCGTCAACTTAGACCCTATCTAAGGACCATCCACCAACCTATCTTTCGGTAGCACCAATATAGGTATCCACATCATCGGCCTCACTGTCGATGCATGCAATCTCATCATAAGTGACCACATCACTCCCCCTCTCGAGGAGGGTCCTACCAAGGTTGTCTCGGAAAATACTCAAACTTTACTTGAGGTAGGGGTTTGGTTAGTACATCAGTAACTTGTTCACTTGAGGTAGAGGTTTGGTTAGTACATGTGCAACTTGTTACAAATTCGAACTTTATAGTTCCTTTCTGTGCCATATCATGGAACACTGGATTCTCTGTCATCTTGATACAACTTTGTTTGTCACATAGGATCACAGTTGGGTCTATCTCTATGTCAAACAGTCCAGAAGCCATACTGCTTCACAACTAGCAGAGAAACCAACCTAATATTCCGCTTGTGCTGAGAGCCACAACAGACTGCTTCCAGCAAAACCATGAGATCATGGTTGATCCCAGACAATAACATCCTCTCGATGTGTTCTTCCTGTATGATACACTTTCTGCTCAATCAACATCTGTGTAGCCATCTGAAGTCATGATCTCCTAGATAGCATAGATCAAACTCTATCGTATCCTTTATGTACCTCATCACATGCTTTGATTTTATCAGGTGAACACATCTAGATTCCACTAGATTCTTACTCAAGGTGTTCACAACAAAGCATATATCTGACCTAGTATTTGTTAGATACATCAATGACCCAATAATTTTTCTGTACAGAGTTATATACATTAAATATGATGAGTCATCCACTAATAGCTTCAAGTTGGATTCCATGAGAGTGGCCATTCCAATACATCAAGTCCTTTTAATATTTATCGGCATTTTTTCCCTGGTTGAGAAAGATTCCTTCTGAGTCTTGCCATACTTCCAGACCTAGGAAGTAATGCATCAATCTGAGATCTTTCATTTTCATTTCTACAGCCATCTATCTGTGCCATCTCTCGTCAGATGGGTATACTGATATGAGCCTCAATATCATTCAAACTCTGTGGTGAGTTCCTTCTTGCATCCATGTCATCTGTGTATAGAAACCATATTCAACCTTGTAGCAAAGGTTGAGATTCACATCAGCCATGGTCATCATTAAGCTCATCAATTGACTATCGATCCTGGGTACCCATACAGAACCCGATTCACACTTCTTCTTTAATTATACCATTAAGATAATGGTCCTACTTAGTCACTTGGACCAAACATCTTGTCATGATTCTCTTCCTCTTTCTAAGAGAATCTTCTAGCCACGAGCCTTCTATATTTTGTTTGATTTGTAAATCTCCTTGTTAAACATCCATCACTTGTTCGGTGTTCATCATTCTTCATGATATTTCCTACATATCAAAATTAAGTACATGATTAGTAATACTTCATAATCATGAAATCATGTTGACATGATAACCTATTATGCATATAGATATCATTTACATAGTTATGCAACTATCTTGACCAATACTTTGGCAAAAGACTTTTCCATATCCTGTCTACATACAGTGGCTATCTAGATGCCTTCCATCTCTACCAAAACATACTATCGAGGGTGTGCACATCTCTCAGCATGTCAGCAAAGAGGTTTCATTCTAGACAAGCAGCAATGGAATCTTTGTCCAACTTACCAATCATATGCATATTAGTAGTATACTTTTCAATGCTCTATGAATGTTTACACTCACCATGATATATTCTAGGAATACAAATATGCATACAACCTATTACATGCAATATTATCTACTATTTCAAATAACAACTCAAATACTTATCTTTTATGTTTGTATGGTTGCCTCCCGCTTGATCTTCTATATGTCTTTTAAACTTATATTCATTCTGTACCATTGTGCATGCTCAAGTGTGCACTAGTGTCATCCTCATGATCTCATACACAAACATACATTCATTAGTATTTTATAATCTTGAATATGTATAGCCATGATCATAGATAATAAACATTAGTATTCAAGGTTTCAGGGAAGTATTCTCTTACTCATGCATCAATCAGGATAAGAGACATAATATTCATAAACCCTTTATTACTAACTTTATGTATAAGCATAACCAATCATACCAAGTATACTTATATAAGGGATCCTAACACAAAGTAATATTCTAACTTGATAAAGGAAAACATACCTACTTAGTTATGTCTCACATACCTAATCAATATCTTCTTTGTTCTCTTCAATGATTTAGAGATCATGTGCTGAAACTTGCATATCTCATAGGTTAAGCATAATAGAACAAAGTCATACATACCTCATAAGTAGAACTTCTATGTGATCAAGGATTATGGATGAGTCTTTGTCTTCATGTTGTCATGGTCATGGAACTTGATTTGTCTTTCGTGATGTACCTGTATCTTGTTAGCAGACAACATCAACCTCATACAACACCACAGTGCATTAGTACAATAACCCTAATCAATGCATGTCTTCTATCATTCACATGTATTCATACTTTTATTAGGATGATAAGACAAATCTAACATTAATCAAGATTGTACTAATAAATAATATGAAGACAAACATATTATGAACTTAATCAAGAATCAGATTTCAAGACATTCCTGTACCTCCTTAAGTCATACCTGTCGAGACTTCTTGTATTCTTCTTATGTAACGCATTAGCCTCAACTCCCCCTCAAACTTTATCTAGAGCTTGATTATGGTTTGTTAGAGAAACCCTAAAAAAAATCAATCTTTGACTTTCACACTTCTGAATGGATGGAAGGATGTGTCTTGCTGGGCTGATCAAACTTGCATACTTCAATTTTGAAATCTCCAAAATTTGACCCCTCAAAATTGCCTTTGAAACTTCTCGATCTTCTGGACAGGATCACTGAAGAAACAACAAGCACAGCATAAACACAAGAGACACATATTTATCCTGGGAAACCCTCATGGGGTAGAAAACCCAGCAAAGCTTCCTAAATATAGATGACCAGAAATATACAAATATGCAAACCAAAGACATGATCTCCTCCTCCTCCATAGCAGACCTCTCTCTCACAAGTGTGCTACATTTCAAGTGAGAGAAGTTTGTGTGTAATGAGGAACACACCTCCTCTATTTATACACATCTCCGACCTGTACTTTATATTAACTAAGTCGGCCCCAACTTTACCACTGGGTTAAACACCCCACTACAACTGATTGGGCCGACCCCACTAGGGTTGTCTAACAACCCTTTGACCCACATAACACATACAGGGAAAACCCCCACTAGGGAAGTCTAATAACCCAAGTTACCACATTCCGATGGAGGAATAAACATCTCCGGATATACAATAAAATCTTCACGGAGGAATGAAACATCTCCGGAATAATAAAGTACAAATATAATATTCTTTGAAGTTACAATATCTCAACATTTTTAAAGCCGAGTGTACTGTCTTTGCATGAATATTAAAATTAGCTACTCCTGTTGGAGCAAGCAAAATCAATGGACCTTTTTCCAGCAGATGTCGAAGCTGAAAGATCATCAGAAATACAGTGAATAAGGTAAGACTTTCCAATGCCAACCGTTCCTTGAATAATCATTTGGAGAGGTTCACAATTTCCATATTCAACTGAATGCCATAAAATTATGTCAAAAGCAAGTCTTTGTTTTGCTGAGACGGAAGAGGGAGAGGAAAATATATTATCATAACGGTCAGCAACAATACCCCTTGATCAAGAATTCCTTATAAATTCCACAGCCTCTTCTGCAATAGGATTTGAAGTTATTATTTCCTCCCAATTATAAAACAAATCAAATTCCCTTTTGCCAAGAGTTTGAAGGTCAGAAGCCTCGACCTTGTTTGGAGGAACCAATCGAGATAAAATATGCCATTCTTCAAAGTCATTATCATCATTGACTGCTTGCCCATGGGAATCCTCTTCTTCTTCTTCAACATTATCAGATGGTAAAGGGTGCCGATTAACATGCCATGGTCGATATCGGAAATTCCTCCAATTTTCAATGACAATTTTAGTTGAAGCACCTATATCTGTGGAGATGTTGCGGAACGGCTTGTACAAAAGTAACTCTGTGAAGCAGAAGGTTTCAAACTCATTTGAATCCTCACTAGGAGTATAGTAAAATCTTGGCCAAACCCGAACAATGGAATGCACATCCCTAGGTTTCCACTGATCATTCTTATGTTGGGCATCAAAGGACCAAGATCTTGCAGTTTCTATCATTGACAAATGTTCAAGAAAATTTGGTCGTTCTTGATATATATGAACAAATGTGTTCTGAGATGAACACTGAAGACCATCTGTAGAAATTTTCTAGAATACCTTCTTACCAATAGGTAAGGAAAAAAATTTTCGACTACAAATCACAAGAGGTAGCTTTAGCAACATATGGCATGTTTCTTGAGCTCCAATGTCACACTCAACAATCATCTTAGCAAGGAATATTCTGTATGCACATGAAGCTGGATCTTCAGAGACAGATGAATCTGTAATTCTTGTCAACATGTCTTGATATGTTTCAGACCTCTTTTCTGACTTCGAAGCATATTTACCAATATAGTTCGTTACAGCATATGTACAAAGCACAGGTTGACAATCAACATTAGCACGCCACATTGCAAGAAGATCTACGTTATGAACATTAGCGCTATCATCATTACGTGGAGGCTCATATTTTTTTCAACCTTTCTCTTCTATGAATAATCTAGATTCATTGCAAACCTCCCATGGGGCATTGTAGCGACAAGTGAGTATAGACCCTTTTTTTCTCAAACAAGAATCTAAACTGCACTTTGTATGTCATTGGACACGATTCAATAAGTGCTCCTAATCATCTGAAGGATTGGAAGAGAGAATTTGTCTCGTGTTCAACAAGCAAGGACCATCATTTATGCTTCGAGGAACAAATATGTTCCTTTGGTGAGCATCACGTGGATTCCATGCAGTTACATATCTATCGAAGAAAATCTTCGCATCATCCATAGCAGATGGGTTTGACCAATCTAACAAATCCATGTTAGGTGCCCCTTCCAGCCATAGGAAACCATGCACGTCGGCGGAGCCTCTATGTTGGCATTCATACCTAAACAAAAAAAATATAAAGTAAATATATTGCAAATGGATTTATATATTTCAAGTTGATTTATATAAGATAAAAGTAACAAAATAGACCTATACCAGAAATCTTTTGCTCCATTATGTTTTTGGATGACTTCTTCATGAAAGATAGTAAACCTTTGGTGCATAAACATTGCTACAATATGGGGGTATTGGATAACATTTTGAATTCTTCTATGATGTTCATTTAAGGAAGTAGAGTGTGTGTTTCTTGGAATCAGATTATGTAAGTTAGGCCACTTTGTGTCATCCGCACTCAAAGTAAAAAATAATGTTGGACAACCCAATTGAGTGATCATATCAGTGAGTTCAGAACGACACTTTGTCCAATATGACCTTGTATTTATGAGGGTAGAACCAAAATGCATGAGATGCTCAACCAACTTATTGTTTGGCAAATCAATTAGTTTTTGACACAAGTCATGAATTGTTATAGTTGCATTGTCATGTATATTCTTATGTACAAATACTGTAGCAGTTGCTTGGCTACGATGACGCATAATCATGTTTAGCAAGAAATAAAGGAAGTGTGGATGGCTTCCAAATCTTTGATCAAAGTATGTATAGTCCGAAAGGGGATAAAGTGATAGATAAAGCTAGGACTGGTCCCTATCGTTGATGTAGCACGTGAGAGAGATCTACAGCCCATCGATCACCCTCACATCATGAAGTTGCATGAGAGAAAGCATAGAAGGGTGGTCGTGAGAGAAAAACCATCAGGACAGATGGCAGTCGGAGGAGCTCTCGTGTGAGCATTTCGGTGGTAAGAAGAAACTACTAGAAAGCTCACGATACAACCGTAGTAAAAAAGTAGGGTATAAGATCGACGGTGTGGATTGCATAGTCAGAAATTTGACAGCACGAAAGAACCATTTTCACATCAGCGGAAGATCAAAGCAGATCAACGACTTGCAAGGAAAGAGATCAGATCTACGGTTAAGTGGATGCAGGAAGTGCAAGGATGGTAATGTAATGGGCTCCACTTGCGAGAGTACCAAAGACTGGACACGTGCATAGCTCCTCGCCGTAGATATATTGAAGTCGAGATCAACGCTCCTCATTGATTGTCGCAAGGTATAGAAGCATCCCAGATAAGCATGAAAGGTGGTCGCGAGATTGTATACTGTATGCCATTTGTCATCGCCTGAACACCTCGCAAGGGAGATGAAATGGTAATCCAAAACCAGAAGTCAGGTTGCGATACCACCATACCCCTATGTACGGTTAAGTATAATGAATGGCTAATATTTAAAGTTGTTAGGAGATTCTACAGCAGAGATTAAGAGATGTAAAATCAAAAGGGTAAATAAGAAATTAGATGAACGGACCAGAAGCAATGCCCAATAGATTGATGGATGGAAAAGAGGGACAGCTGGTGAAGATGAGCGGAAGTTATTGGGAAAGGTTTTATATATATAATGTGGCATGTGAAGAACAAACATTTCTTCTTGGACGTGTTGGAGTTGGAAGCTTCTGGATGTGCATAAGCCGAAGAGGATGACAGGTGAAAGGGTGGATCTCAAGCTTTCCATGACAGGTAGGGTGTGAAACTCCTTTGTTTACAGCGTGCAGTGTGTTTTATAATGATAAGAATGGCATACGAACAGATTTCTACTAGTTCTAAGGTCCGAGTAACCCTAGAAGACAAGGATTGTGATGTGTTTGACCCAAAGCTTTAGTTCCCTATACCAGAGGTTAAAAGAAGTTTGAAAGCCCTGCTTGAACAAGGGTTAGACATCCATAGAGTCCAACAGTCCTTTTTCATCTTTTATTGTCTGGAACAGATAATTCCCTTTCCATAGTTCGTGTCATGGTGTTCATTAAATTATTCAGAACCCCAACAAGTGGTAATGAACACCAGGAAGTCTAAAATTGTTTGTAGTATCAATCTTGTTGTCATCCAGAGTACCCTTTCCATGCCAGAATATCCAACCCTAGCCCCCAAAGTTCTTCTGAAGAGTCAGTCGTTACTTTGTATAGACAAATTTCCCCTGAAATTCGTAAAGCTTTCCTTGATAACTATCTAAAACCTGATGTAGAAATTGTTGACCTCCCTTACCCGCTGGACGTCAACCTTTTTAATGACAATAGCCAGTTGGTCTTTTCTTTGATAGCTCAGTTTTTATGTTGAGACTCAGATTTGTGGATAACTGAAGTGCAACTAATCCTGTTATTCAGGATTAGTGTTAGTTCCCCAGAGGCAGGAAGTGAATCAGTACCATCCCTCAAGTTTGAGGAAATTTTGGCAGAAAAGATACATGCACAGTTAACTTGTTTTGAAAGTACCAAGTTATTTCGATTCTAGGCCTATTTGACTAAAATGATACTGCATAGCAGTGCAGATGAGTTAAGTTTCTCTCAGATAGTCTTCACAGGGAATTTGGAAGACAATGTTTTCAATTACATGAATGCAAACCCAGAGTGTTACCAGAGATGCAAAGCCTGATGCAGTTGAGGGATGATCTAGCCGTTGGTGACTGGTTCCTATTGAAAAATGACACAGTGACAAGGGTGTACGGTTTTGTACATGAACCATACGTTTTACCAGCATTTTTGACCTTGAGAGTTTTTTCCCTTGAGTTCATCTGTCAGAGATTGATCACAGAAGAGGAGTAGTTTGGGAAACCTAAGAAAGGTTCTGATATAAATATCCCATGGCAACGTGATCCTTTAATCGAAAAGGTTAAATTGTGTGTGCACACTTAGGAAAAGTCCCAGATATTTCAATAATTGCCGCATGAGCTAAGCCACATTAGCGCAGCCGGATGTCCTTTCTATATGGCTAGAAAGGTACAGCCAAATATACCTAATGTCATTTCAAATTTTTAATCATCATGCCAAGTCACCAATGTCGTTTTGAGCCTCAGTCGCCATACCAAATCATTTTGAAGGTCTACATCATAAAAGCATAAGCAGAATAATTCACGTGGGGACGCCGTCGTTATAAGTTGTTATAAACCTGATCTCCTAGGTTCATAAATCAAACCTGAAAAGGTGGCAGTTTCCTCTATCCTAGTATTATTTTCAATCTATCTCAAGACATGGAGATAGAACAAGGAACCAAAGTAGTAATTGTACCAGGATAGGTATTGTCCGAGATGGAGGAAGAGCACATTTATTTACCTCCCATAGTGTTAAATTTTGAGCATTAATTCACAATACTCTAGGATCTTCACTGAGAGAATAACATATATAGTATATCAATGCATGACAATCACAATAAGCATGACAAGCATCACAAGAATCAAAAGCATGAAAGACAAGAGACACAGAGTTTCCGTGGGGAAAACCCTAAGGTGAAAAACCCCACAACTTCCTCAGAGATAGAGAGAGAAATGGCTCAACCAATGTACAACCAAAATACACTAAGGTAGTCTCCTAGTAGCAGATGATACTCCTCCTCACTAGTGCGCCACTTTCTGAGTGAGAGAGATATAACTTTCCGAATGATCTAAATAGAGATCACTTGATCTCTATTTATACTAACCTGTTTTCCCAGTGACCTTACGGGGCCGACTTGTATAGCTAGGTACATCCACATTATAATATATATATTTCAGGGCCAACCCCACACATGGTGGTCTAATAACCCATCGGCAAGTACACACACTTGCAACACTTGTCAATCCACGTGATGACACTTCCTTATAAAGGAATAACACATCTCTAATAAGGGTACAATAAGTATATATGAAATACATAGATGAAATACATTCCAAACTTACATATACATCAACACTCCCTCTTAACTAGCAAGGTATTTCTTCACACAGATCTGCTAGACAAGTCTTCTTCTCGGGATCATCGTCATCAATGCATCATCATCGTCATCGTCACTACTGCTACTATCTCAACCAATCTCTGAGCCTACTTGTCATGGGAAGTTCTACAGAGCCAGTCCTTTTTCATACTGGATGTAGGCCCACCACATGCAGGTCTTCATCATCACTGGCCAAACTATGGAATCCTTAGGACTTATTATGTGCGTCACAAAACCTCGAAAGAGCATCCCAGGCTGTTACAAGCACACGACTCTACCTATAGGATCTCCCAGGGCTATATTATATGTGACCTCACCACAAAACCTCGCAAGAGCATCCTAGGTTGTTACGAGCACACAGCTCTACCTATAGGATCTCCCAAGGACAGATTATATGTGGTCACCACAAAACCTCGCAAGAGCATCCCAGGCTGTTACAAGCACATAGCTCTACCTATAGGATCTCCGAGGGACAGATTATATGTGGTCATGGCAAAACCTTGCAAGAGCATCCCAAGACTTACTACGGGCACACAGCCCAACCTATCAAATCTCTGAGGGACATATTTTATGCCATAGGACAAAACCTCGAAACAGCATCTGCCAGATATCCCAGGGCCAGATTATATGCCATAGGAAAAACCTCGAAAGACTATCTGCAGATCTATTAGGGCCAAATTATATGTCCTCCCAAAGAAAAACCTCGAAAGAGCATTTTCCAGATATCACAGGGCCAAATTATATACCATAGGAAAAACTTCGAAAGACTATCTACAGATATCCCAGGGCCAAATTATATGCCATAGGCAAAACCTCGAAAGACTATCTGCAAATCTCCCAGGGCCAAATTATATGCTCATCTGCACAACCTGATCCATGGCCATAGAGTATCAACCTGATACTCACCAAACATCATCCTGATGTACACATGATCATCCTGATCATCATCACTGCAACATCCTGCTGCATGTCATCTGGAGTAACATCCTGAAGCTCGTCATCCATGATCATCCTGATCATACAATGAATCTACCTGATGCATACCAAGTATCTACCTGATACATATCATCATACATGATCCACCTGATCATACATTGTATCCACCTGATACAAATATGAATACATGATACATATCACCATACATGATCCACCTGATCATACAATGTATCCACTTGATACATATACATATACATGGTCCAAGCATCCAACATGATGCATATACAAAAATACATACACATGATCCAACAAATCATATCTAGCATCCAGCATGATGCGTACATACATATAAATGATCCAATTTATCATATCCAACATCCAACATGATGCGTACATACATACATGAAAATTATTCAACTGATCATACAAACCAGAAACCAGAACATCATCCTGATGCTCATCATGCAGCACTTACATCCACAGCCATGTGAAGGATCTTCCTTCCAACATGCTTGGAATGGCTTCAACAAAAGTGTCCATCACTTCTTCCTCGAAGTGTCATCAATCTGAAGAACACCAAGCCTCTCTCTGAAGTACTCAAACTTCACCCTAGCTAGTGGCTTCGTCAGCACATCTGCAATCTGCTCATCCGTCGCAACATACAGGAGCTTCACAGCTCCTCTCTGCACCATATCGCTGATATAGTGATATTTGATCTCTATGTGTTTTGACTTGTCATGAAACACTGGGTTCTCAGACAGCTTCACACAACTCTGGTTATCACAAAAGATACGAGTAACATCCAACGAGAGATCAAATAACTCAAACAGTAGCTTCCGTAGCCATACTGCCTCACAACTAGCTGAACAGGCTGCAACATACTCTACCTCAGCTGTAATCAGTGCTACGCGGGACTGCTTCCTGCTAAACCAAGAGATCACACCTGATCCCATACTGAAGCAACACCCGGATGTGATCTTCCTATCTACA
The DNA here is from genome assembly GCA_027924585.1 of Larix kaempferi. NCBI lineage: Eukaryota > Viridiplantae > Streptophyta > Pinopsida > Pinales > Pinaceae > Larix > Larix kaempferi. Next base: position 17,547,251 of record BSBM01000765.1, on the reverse strand, counting down.
ACACTACTAGCCCAATCTGAATCAACATAACCCTGCAGGCTAAAATTTTGATTCGCTTCATACTTGAGCCCATAATCCACTGTACCCTTCAGGTACCTCAGGACATCCTTTACAGCAACCAGGTGAACACTCCTCGGATCCGTCAGGAACTGGCTCAATGTGTTCACAGGAAGCCAAATATTTGGTCTCATGTTCATCAGGTACATCAAGGACCCAATCATCTGACGATACATAGTGACATCAACCGGTTCAGATGAAGCATCACACCGAAGCTTCAGGTTTGATGCCATAGCCTCGCAGTCCATCATCCTGAACCTCTTCAGTATCTCTACTGCATACTTCCCTTGTCTAAGGAAGATTCCATCTGCACTCTGCCACACCTCCATATTTAGAAAGTGGTGCATCATACCCAAGTTCTGCACATATATGACACCCTGTCATGTGTCTCAGAACCAAGTGGCTACTCCACATATACTTCTTCTTCAACTACACCATTCAAGAAAGCTGTCTTGAAATCCATCTGGTGTATCTTCTATTTCATCACTTTTATATTTCTCTATGCTGCCATCTGCAGCATGCTTGATCTTGATAGATCCATATGAAAGTCATAACAAACATCCCTTCGGGTCTTGGGACTACATCCCAAACATCATTCTTCATGATCGATGGATCATGGCATTCTTCTCATATCCTGGGAACTTCAATATCTTCAATAGATAATTTGTTGCTGGAACAAATGTTTTAGTCCTTTTGTAGGTGAAGATATATGGTCTTTCCTACAAAACAAGTTAAATTGCATAATTAGAAACATCTCATAATTTTCAGAACAAACTCTTTACACATAAATAAATATGTCATGCATTCATGTAGTTATCTTAGCCAATGCTTCAATACAACATTTATCCATGTTCCACAACTTTCTAGATGCCTTCCAGTCTCTACCAGAACATTGTTAAGAGTTTGCACTACTCCCAACATGTCAGCAAAGAGGTTTCATTCTAGATAAGTAGCACTGGAATGTTGTACAGTGCCATAGGCCACTTACCCATCACATGCATATTAGTAGTATAATGTTCATTAATGCAATCATTCTAATATGCACAATATATCTCCTAAGTCTAGGAACATAAGAATAATATTATTTAAACAAAAATAGGCAAGAAATGATAATTGAAATGCTTAACTTTGTTTGTTTGTTGGTTGGACTCCCTCTGAGTCTTTGCTTCCTGGCAAGAGCGGCTGAAGTAGCTTCTTCTACACCTTTCTATTGTGGAATGTCGAAAGATGGTCAACTCCCTCTGAAAATATGCATCCTTGCAGGAGTTGCTGGAGTGTGCTCCCTCTTGATCTTTGCTTCATGGATTACTTGTCCTTGAACTTATATTCATCCTTGCTGACATCAATCTTCTTGAACCCTGGAAAGTATAATCTGTAAGCCTTCGAGCTTTCACTGTAACCCACAAAGATACCCTTCTTTCCTTAAGGATCTAGTTTAGTCCTCTTTTCCTTTGGGACATGAGTGTATACTAGACAACCAAATATTCTGAGATGGCTGACTTCAGGTTTCTTACCAAAAAAGACCTCTTCTGGTGTCTTGTTGTCCAATATCTTGTGGGGTGTTCTGTTCTGCACATATACAGTTGTTCTAGCTGCTTCTGCCCATAGATGCATTAGTAGATCCTGGTCATGCAGCATTGCCCTTACTGCTTCCATGATAGTTCTGTTCTTCCATTCTGTTGAGGATTATAAGGAGCAGTCAACTCCGTCTTAATTCCTGAATCACTACAAAGCTTCTTGAAGTCACCTGAGGTGAATTCTCCACCATTGTCGGATCTGAATGTGTTGATCTTCTTGTTAGTTTGATTCTCCATCAAGGTTTTGAATTCCTTGAACTTATCAAACACCTCATCTTTGTTCTTCAAGAAGTATACCCAATTCTTCCTAGAGAAATCATCAATAAATGAGACATAGTAAACATACCCACTAAGAGAACTGGATGACATAGGACCACATACATCTGAGTGGATGATTTCTAGCATATATTTTGCCTTGCTTTCACTGCTTGGGAAAGCCTTCTTAATGTTTTTACCTTTTGCACATCCTTTGCAAACACCTTCATGTTTGGTCTTGATTTCAGGAAGACCTTCTACAGCCTTGCTTGCAATTGGAAGTGCCCTATAGTGCATATGAGCAAGTATTCTATGCCAAAGTTCACTTGGCTCCATGGATTCATGCACCATGGCATGTTCAGGTTGTCCCTTCAATTTATACAAACCTCCCTCTTTCTCTCTAATCACTACTGCATCATCTATGTTCTTTCCCTTTGGCCACATTAGGACTTGGCCATCCACAAATGCAACCCTCATACCTTTTTCATCCAATGCAGAGATGGAGAGTAAGTTCTTCTTGAGCCTAGGTACATAAAGGACTTCTTTCATCTTCAAAGATTTTCCAGAATCTAGGTTGTAGGAGGATTCACCAATTCCTTCGATTGGGTATTGATAATCATCCCCAAGTTTCACCTTATGGAGTGATTCATGTTGAGATAGATTCACAAAAGATTCCTTAAACCTAGTCATGTGTTTGGAATCCCCACTATCAATCAGCCAATCATTACAACCATGGGAGATAGTACCTATGAAATCAGAGATTATAACATACTCTTCTTCACTTGATGAGTCATCATCACTTTCTGCCCTAGCCTTCCTCTTTGGAGGTTCATCATCTTCGGCAGCATGAGCATGGAACTTTCTTTTGCTGCCCTTCTTCTTCTTGCTGAATTTGTTGTTATTATCCCTTTTGTTCTTGGGACAATCTAAAGAAAAGTGACCCTTCTCATTGCATGTGAAGCATCTTAGATCCTTCTTATACTTTTGATAGGATCTTTTGTAGCGAGAGTGCTCCTTCTTGGACTTGCTTCTTTTGGTGTGAGTTGCGAGGGCTTGATCTTCACCTCCCATCTTTTCCTCACGAGCTACAAGTCTAGCTTCTTCTTGAGAGCATTCCTCCCATAGTTTACTGAAAGAGATCAATTTCTTTATTGCATAGATTCCTTGAATAAAGGAGTCCCATGACCTAGGTAGGCCATTCAAAGTGGTCATAATAACTTCACCATTTTCCACTACTTCATCTACAGCTTCAAGTTGCTCCTTGATCTGAGAGACCTTGGAGAAGTAAGATTGAATGGTTTCTCCATTCAACATCTTGACCCCTTTCAATTGATTCCGCAGAGTCATCTTCCGATTTATGTTCTTCCCTTCAAATAGCCTGGTCAAAGAGTCAAACATCTCCTTGGGTGTCTTTAGAGAAGACACATGGGGTATGAGATGATCTTTGATAGAATCCGCAATGATTCTCTTTGCCTTGACCAAGTTCTTCTTATGCAATACCTTGGCCTCTTCATCCTCTGGGATAGGGATGTCTTCTTTTATATATGAGTCCAACTCATTCTCTTCCAGGATTAACCCAATCCTATACTTCCAAGCTCGGAAGTTATCAGCCCCTTCAAGCTTATCCTCAAGCTTGGTGTGGTGAGACATCTTAAAGAGTACTTCAAATGGAAATAGAAAATATTTAGGTCTTACCACTTGAAATGCTGAAAACTGGATCTCGTCCTGGATTACTGTTTGTCAGAAAAACCCTAAAAATTCAAAATGTGAATTTCAATTTTCTAAAAGGATAGAAAGATGCGCTTTGATGAGTTGATCAGCAAAGTTTTACCCTTCAGATTTTCCTTTTTGTACTCCCGGGTTCATTGGGAGAGCCCTGAATTAGGGTTTGAGTTTCCTAGAGATCTACCTAGCCAAAAATCTCGATCCAAAGCTCTAAACTTTGATTTTTGCAAGGATCTTCCAGCTATGTCTTTAGATTTCAGAAACTCTTATTTTTTAGGAAACCCTAATTTTTAGGGCCAAATCTGAAAATGCTCAGAATTGAAATCTGATTGGACAGATAGATTCTCCTTGATGAGTAGAGTCAATCTACTATACTTCTTTTCCAAAATCTGTGGAGAGAAACCCAATAAACAATAAAATCAACTTTTTGTCACTGAAAAAGGTCTTCTTCTTAGGTTAGCTCTGATTCCATGTTAAATTTTGAGCATTAATTCACAATACTCTAGGATCTTCACTGAGAGAAAAACATATATAGTATATCAATGCATGACAATCACAATAAGCATGACAAACATCACAAGAATCAAAAGCATGAGAGACAAGAGACATAGAGTTTCCGTGGGGAAAACCCTAAGGTGAAAAACCCCACAACTTCCTCAGAGATAGAGAGAGCAATGGCTCAACCAAAGTACAACCAAAATACACTGAGATAGTCTCCTAGTAGCAGATGATCCTCCTCCTCACTAGTGCTCCACTTTCTGAGTGAGAGAGATATAACTTTCCGAATGATCTAAATAGAGTTCACCTGATCTCTATTTATACTAACCCATTTTCCCAGTGACCTGATGGGGATGACTTGTCTAGCTAGGTACATCCAAATTATAATATATATATTTCAGGGCCGACCCCACACATGGTGGTCTAATAACCCATCAGCAAGTACACACACTTGCGACACTTGTCAATCCACATGACGACACTTCCTTATAGAGGAATAACACATCTCTAATAAGGGTACAATAAGTATATATGAAATACATTCCGAAGTTACATATACATCAACACATAGTTCGCGGTCATATAGGGGATGATCCCCAAGAAAAATAGATAGATAATAGATTGCAGTAGCAGATGAAGAGAGAATAAACCTACGTAGGAAGCAAACAGGAAATAAAAGTTATCAAATATCTAATACTCCCTACGGAAGGGATACCTTCCACTCCTTTATCGAAAGGAATCCAGACATAAGACTCTTTCGACGTGGGCATTTTTCTAGATTGGTATGATCAAGTGAAAGCCTACGACTAAGGTGGCAGCATTTTATGCTATGTATATTCTATCACCCGGCAAGTCTGTCTATTGGCTTCATGTGCATATTCCCTATCCCCACTTTTGAAGGTTAAGGCAGCCCATAATCCATTTTTGAAATGTGGTATAGATAAGTGGTGTACGATGTTGTACATATTTATTTTTATTAGTGAAGAGCTTCCACCTATGTCTTCTGCTGATCAACTTAATATAAGAGTCTTGGAGAAAGAGATGACAAGTTATGACATCCCGACACCTGAACTTTGGGCACCTGTGGAGAAATACCGGAAGATGAAATATACCTATCATGCTCCACCGGCAACTGTTGTCCCTTAAATCTCAGATCTGTGCATTTTTAAATATTAGTTTATTTTGATATAGAAAAGTTTAGGATATACTTTAGGATTTCGATTTTCAAGGACGTGGCAGTGGGTTTCCCGTTATGTAATGAATTTTCACCATTGGACATATACTTTAATATTTTTTATATTGTTTAACGTCATACCGGAAAATGCAAGAAAGCAGTTGAGCTTATCTTGTTATAGTTTATGTTTTGTGATAGTGACATTTGAATTATGAGGAGGTGTCCATGAATTGTAACTAATTTCTATTTCAAATGGGTCGAGTATGAGACTCGAGGCCACTATAAGTTCCATGAATTTTCAAATGGAAAAGGGGGGGGGACTTTGAAGCTCTACATATTTTTCCTAGTGTTGTTTTTGCGAGATATTTCTTGAATAAAATTGTGAGAAGCTTACATGCATTTTCAGAGATTCCTGTGTAATTGGTCTGGTAGTCTATTTTTTCTCTTCTATGTGATATGTGTTTCTTTCCTTTGTTAATCCATATTGTTAACATTCCTTCGTACTTGGTTCAATGTAGTATATGAGCGAGATTCATAGAGATTATGCCTTGTTCATTTCTTACCAAGTATTTCATGAAATATTTCTGTTAAAGTTGATATGAGATTCATCTGTGTATGCCTTATATCAATGGATTTTTCATCTTTCTTCTGTTTCACCAATTAAATCATTTCGACTACTAGCTGGTTGCTACCTTGCCTCTGTGTGAATGTATCTGCTAAGCATTTGATAATAATGTTTATGTTATACTTGAATTGACTCCATTGCCCAATACAGATCCCTGTTGTTCTCCACCAATGGTTTACCGAAGTAAAACTTGTCCTACAGAAATCTGACCTTCTGCATATGTTTTAATAGAACATCTTGAGAATGAATGCTGGTGTTCCTTTTCATGGTTGATGCCCTTGATTATTTCCAGTTTTTCATTATTTTATTGAGAGAGCCCTCTTAGACTGTGTTGGGTTAGTAACATCAGTCCAAAGATTGGTTAGTGGTTACCCAGAATTACCCTCTTTCAGCATTGGAGGTCAAATTTGGTGTTAACAAATTGGCGCCGTTACCGGGGAACGCAAGTTTTCTTGTTTTTTCCTTGCAAGAATGACAAAGAATTTTGAAGATTCGAAGAAAAGAGAGATCCCTGTGGGAAAACAGATATTTCCATATGTTTGAAGGCTATACAATTTTTCCCTAGTGACTCCACTCATAAAGACTGATACTCAAGAAGGCGCTCCACTAGGGAAGACCGCCGAAGCTGATTTCTAGCTCTGAAGGAGATCTCGACAAGGAATCTTGCCCTCAAGAAAGATCCATACCAAAGTTAATCCTATTTCTGAAATTTTGCTAGTTGTTGATAATCCCGAAAGTCTGCTTAGGCGAAAAATCAAAAAAGATAGCACTAGTACTTCAAACAGTGAAAGAATTGTGTCTGAAGAAAGATTACCTATTTTTCAAGAATTGAATATAGAAATTGACATTGGAAAACCTATACCAAGATCAAGATCCAAGTCTTATCTAAGCCTAGGTGAAGGAGTTCTTAATAATCCTCAATCCTACGTGTTAGATCCTACCTGGCGGGATTTACTAGATACTATCAAAGTTAAAAAAGTTGAACCCTGTTCCAAGAATATCCCACCCCTTTCACAAAATCCGCTTGAGATCATGGCTGCCAAATTTGCACCTTTAGTCCTACCAGCTGTCTTACATGACCTACCTCAAAACTATGCACAAAGGATCGTCTCCTATGATGGAGAGGGAAATTTTTCTACCAAACAACATGTAGACAGGTTTGAAGATTTTATTGATCTGCAGGAAGTAAACCATGATTGTTACCAAATGCTTCCATAAATGATTTTGCGGCATTTAAGACGTTGTTCTTAGAGAGATGGGAAATTATAGGAATTCCTTCCCTAGTCTTGTCCTAGTATAATCACATCAAGAAAGGAGGTTTCGAGTCTGTAAATGATTTTTCTGCTAGATTTATGAGGGCATACAATTCTATTCCAGACGACCTAAGGCCCTCGGCTGGAACTGCGAAACTCCACTTTGCAGATTCCTTTGATGGAGATTTCTCATGTACATTAAGAGAAAGAAAGTATGCCTCTCTTCCTGTATTGCTAACGGATTCCCTAGAAGTAGAGGCAAACATGATGGCTTCAGGGAAAATAAAGGGGAAAACAGAGGCTGAAAGAAAGAAGCAAGAGACCCAAAATTCTACCTCATCTTCTTCTAACGACGCAAAATTTGATACCATGATGAAAACTATGGAAAGGTTGATGGATAGATTAGCCATAGATACCAAACCCCCTCCCAAAGAAAATCCTGAAAACCAGATCCAAAATCCAAACTTTAGAAGACCACCACCTCCTGCTAGAAATCAAAGAAATCCTGAAGAACAACCAATGCGTCCTCCTTTTGCTGAAAACATGGTAGATAACGAAGTACCTGAAGAGCCTGCTGAGACCCATATTCATTTTGTTGACTCCCTAGACCATGAAATATACTTGACTGAAAGGGAACATGACTTATTTAACAAAGGAAGTACTAGAAACAAACCTGAGTTAGAATCTGAGCAATACCTAACGGGTTATCAAAATGTTGTGGATGATCTTCAAAGGAAGCTGAAATTGAGAAATAGAGAGGTTACCATAAATAAAGGAAAGCTTCCTCTAGACAAACCTCCAGTCACCAACCAGGCTGCAGGAGAGCTGAAAGAGAAACAACAAGGAGCTGTCGAAAATAAGAGACCTGAAAATAAAGAAGAAGATGGTCAACCTTCGAAGGAGATTAAACCACCAGAAGTTATAGAAATAGTCAAACCTACCCCCACTTTCAGCCTCAGAGCTGAACTATCAAAGGTAAAGATCTCCATCCCTCTAATGAGTTACTGAAGAATAATGAGTACAGGGAAGAGATAACAAAGATGGTTAAAGGAAAGAATGAAAACCAACATGATATCCTAGAGCTATCCGATGATGCTCCTACCATAATATTTGGATCTAGGTTGGAAGAATCGGGAGATGAGGAAGTCCCTCCTTTCTATTTAAGCCTAAATGTCCATGATCAAATATTGCACAATGCCTTAATAGACTATGGGGAATCTCATAACCTGATGCCAAAATCTGTGTTGAAAGAGCTAGGATTAGAGGTGACTAGGCCATACCAAGACCTTTTCTCCTTTGACTCAAGAAAAGTACCATGTTTGGGGCTGATTAAGAATATGGGAGTGACTTTAACCCAAATCCCTGCTAAAAGCGTTATGATGGATGTGGTAGTGGTTGATGTGCCTGCAAAGTTTGGGATGCTGTTGTCAAGATATTGGGTTTCAAAGTTGAAAGGAACTATGCAAATGGACTTATCTTATGCCACAATCCCTGTGTTTGGAGCAAATAGGAGACTATATAGGGAAAGCAGGATGGAATATGTCATCAGCAGCAAAAACAAACCTGAAAATCACCCTATATGTGTCATTGATACAGACATGGGCTGCTCCATTTTTGTTGTTGAAGGTCCTCATTGTGATCCTAACCCTCCCCCATATAGGGAAGTTGATCAAGATAAAGAATTTGTAGCCAGGTATGAAGCTTCTTAAAGAGAAAAAAATGAAAAAGGCTGGTGGAAAATGTATTTTGATGGTTCTGTGAGCAAGAATGGTGCAGGAGCAGGAGTTTGGATCATTCCTCCCAACATGGAGTCTAGAGCACTTTCATACAAGCTAACATTTGAATGTACTAATAATGTTAATGAATATGAAGCATTACTGTTGGGATTGCGGGCTCTAAAAGACTTGGGAGCTAAGAAGATAGAAGTATTTGGAGACTCTGAGTTGGTAGTGAACCAGATAAATGATAGCTACCAAGCCAAACACCCAAGAATGAGGGCATATAGAAATGAAGCTTGGGATTTTTTTGAGAATTTTTTCATAGAACACAAGATTAGAGTAATACGCAGACATGAAAATGGGATAGCAGACTCTTTAGCAGTCACTGCTGGAGGTTTTAAGACCCCAATATTCTCCCAAGCCAAATATGAGGTCGAAATTATAAACAGACCCTTTATTCCTGATAATTCTAAGTATTGGCAAGTATTTGAAGATGACTTACAGCTCAGGATATTTTTGGAACTCTCGGATGAGTTTGCAAATGTGCATATTGATACTGAAAATGAGAACCTGGAAAACTTTGTGGAAGGAGGAGATGCTAAAGAAGAAGCTAAAAAACAAGGGTAGAAAAACACGATGGGTGGTAAGGATATCATTCAATTGAAGAACAATTACATCCCTAAAGGTATGATACCCTTGGAAAAGCTCTTTGATCAAGATGATGCAGCCAAAAATCCAAAATTTGAACATGCCCGAGAATCAGTAGAAGATCAAAACTTGGGTACATAGAAAGATCCTTGAATGGTGAAGCTATCTAAGAGACTACAGGTTGACAAAAAGAAACGCTATGTATAATTGATGAAAAGACACACTGATGCTTTCGCCTGGACCTATGAAGACCTAAAGGAATATGATACATCAATCATACAGCACACCATTCCACTCAAGCCAGGTGAGAAACCTTTCAAGCAAAAATTAAGAAGAATCACTCCTAAGTTGACATATGTCATAGAGAAAGAAGTCAAAAATATTTTCAATGCAAAGATAATTATTACCTCAAGGTTCTCCCAATGGATAGAAAATCTGGTCCCAGTCAGAAAGAAAAGTGGAGAAATCAGGATTTGTATTGATTTCAGGAACTTGAACAGAGCATCCATGAAAGACAATTACCCTCTACCTAAAATGGAGCACATTTTACAGCAGGTGGCAGGGTTTGAAATAATTTCCACCATGGATGGTTTTTCAGGGTACAATCAGATTAAAGTACACCCAGAAGACCAAGAAAAAAGCGTTTTTACAACTCCTTAGGGAACCTTCATGTACGATAAGATGCCATTTGGATTGATGAACACTGGAGCCACTTTCCAAAGAGCCATTGATATTACATTTGCTGACGAAAAGGAAAAATTTGTGGTGGTATACATGGATGATATAACAGTTCTTTCAAAGTCAGATGAAGAACATCTCAAACATTTGGAAAGAGTTTTTATAAAGTGCGGAAAATATGGCATTTCCTTGAATCCAAAGAAATCCTTTTTCGCTCTCGACGATGCTAAGCTATTAGGGCATATCATCACCAAAGATGGGATAAAATTGACCCATAGAGGGTCAGTGCTATTTAGAAAGTGGGAAAGCCTAGAAGAAAAAAAGAAATACAATCTTTCATAGGCCAAGTCGGATTTTTAAGGAGATTCATACCAAGTTTTGCTGAAATAATGAGAAGTATTACAAATATGTTGAGAAAAGAGAATCAAATAAAGTGGACCGAAGAAGCCAGAGACTCTTTTAAAGGAATCAAGACAGCCATCACCAAATCTTTAGTATTGGCCATCCCAAACTTTACTAAAGATTTCCTAATTTTTTCATATGCTTCTAAACATACAATAGCTGGGGTGTTGTTGCAAAAAATGATCAAAATGTTGAGCAACCTATTGCTTTCTTCAGTAGAGCACTGAGAGAAGGAGAACTCAAGTATGATATCATGGAGAAACAATATTATGCTCTCATAAAATCTTTGAAGGATTTCAGGGTCTATATTATACACTCACATATCATTGCTTATGTCCCGAATAGTGCTGTGAAAAGTATTTTGACCCAGTCTGATCCTGAAGGCAGAAGGGACAAATGGATTGCAGTATTACTGGAATATGATTTGGAGATAAAGCCCACAAAACTGGTGAAAGGTCAGGGGTTAGCGAAATTAATGACTGAAGAAAATTGTGACTCTTTGCAGCTAAATTTTTTGGAGGAGCATCCTCGCCAACCAAATGAAAACATACATGTGAAGCCTAAATTCTTTGAATCTCCTTGGTATACTGACATTGTTTTTGTACTACAAAATTTACAGGCACCTGCAGGGCTAAGTAAAAGCAGAGCTAGGTCTGTAAAACTAAAAGCTATCAAGTACTGTATCATGAACCAATATATGTATTGGAAAGATCCTGGAGGGGTGCTGCTAAACTGTCTGGTTGAAGAAGAGGCTAAACAAATAAAAGAAGAATTCCACCAAGGGGACTACGGGGGACATCATTCCTGGAAAGCGACAGTAAACAAAATCATGAGAGCAGGGTTTTACTGGCCCACTATGTTTTCCATGTTTACAAAGAGAATGTCATTTGTCACCAATGTCAGATTTTTGATGGAAAAAGAAAGGTTGTTTCCCTCCCTGTACATCCCATTATAGTTGAAGAACCTTTTCAGCAATGGGGTTTAGATTTCATTGGATAAATAAACCCAAACTCCTGTGGACAACACAAATGGATATTGACAGGTACTGATTATTTTACTAAATGGATAGAAGCCATACCTACCAAGAAAGCGACTGAAGGAAAAATCATGGGTTTTCTAGAAGATAACATCCTATCCAGATTTGGATTCCCCAAAAGAATTCTGACTGACAATGCTCCAGCTTTCTGTTCCAAAAAGATGATTAATTTCTACCATAAGTACCATATCAGCCTAAATCATTCCACGACTTACTACCCTCAAGGAAACGGACTAGCAGAGTCTTCAAACAAGAGCCTGGTAAGAATCATAAAAAAGTTGTTAGAGGATAACAAGAGGTCTTGGCACATAAAGCTAAAGTATGCTCTGTGGGCTGACAGAATTAGCACGAAAAGAGCCATCGAGATGTCACCATTTCAATTGGTGTATGGAGTAGAAGTGATTTTTCAAACATCCCTAGGTTTTCCTGTCATGAGGTTATTACAGGGAATAGAAGAAGAACCAAATCACATGAAAAGAAGAGTAAATCAGATAGTCGAGCTAAATGAGCTAAGAAGTAAGGCATATGAAAAAGTGGAAAGCCATCAAGAGAAAATGAAAGAAGTTTTTGACAAAAAGGCCAAGGAACATTATTTTCAGGTCAATGACCTAGTTCTGAAGTGGAATGCCCCTAAAGAAGAAAAACACGGAAAGTTCAACCACATGTGGATGGGACTGTATGTTATTGCAACAATTCGAGGAATAAATTCTTTTGTCTTGGAACATCAAGACAGATCTTCCTAGTCCAGAGGTCCAGTCAACGGAAGATTCTTAAAACATTACCTGTCCTAAGGGATGCAGGTATTCCATGTACCATAGCCTATGTATATATTTTTCATTTGTTTTTCAGTTGTTTTAAAAATCTGACGGCACACCTGAAGGACTTGGAAACCTAGAGAAAAGAATATGAAGTCTAGAAGGCTAGCCATGGTTCCTTTTCTTTTCATGTGTGGACAGCCTAGCTATGCGGCAGATACAGTTGCAGTTCTAAGAAATCAGAAGAGGTCATTGACTCCGAAGTTGGGAGTCACCCAATGGATCAGGCACTTGGTCTACGAGTTCTTTGCTACCTCACAGGGAGGATAGCATCCCCGGCTCAATCCATTTGTTGGCACCTGTAAATTTTTGCTAGAATCCTAAGAAAAGGGTTTATTCCACTGATAAATTCCGGGAGGAAATGGTTAAAACCCTATCTCAAATCATGTCTAGGTTACTAAAACCAAGAAAAAAGCTCAATTGGAAAGGAAATAAGGAGAAAGATGAAGGGTTTGGACCCTTTAGACATAAGGAAGTAGCTCAAATGACCAAAAATGGGTGAAAAGATCAATAATGTATAGTACAAAAGGGGATAAAGTGATAGATAAAGCTCGGACTGGTCCCTACCATTGATCAAGCATGCGGGAGAGATCTACAGCAAAACGATCACCCTCGCATCATGAAGTTGCATGAGAGAAAGTGCAGAAGGGTGGTTGCGAGAGAAAGACCATCAGGACAGGTGGCAGTCGGAGGAGCTCTCGCATGAGCATTTTGGTGGTAAGAAGAAACTACTAGAAAGGTCGCAATACAATCGTAGTAAAAAATTGGGTATAAGATCGATGGCGTGGATTGCATAGTCAGAAATCTGACGACACGGAAGAACCGTTGTCACATCAGCAGAAGATCAAAGCAGATCAATGGCCCGCAAGGAAATAGATCAGATCTATGGTTAAGTGGATGTAGGAGGTGCAAGGATGGTAACGCAATGGGCTCCACTTGCGAGAGTAACAAAGACTGGACACATTTCTTCTTGGACCTGTCGGAGTTGGAAGCTTCTGGAAGTGCAGAAGCCGAAGAGGACAACAGGTGAAAGAGTCGCTCTTAAGCTTTCCGTGAAAGGTAGGGTCCCAAACTCCTTTGTTTACAATGTGCAGTGTGTTTTATAATCATAATAATGGCAGACGAACAAGTTTCTAATAGTTCTAAGGTCCGAGTAACCCTATAAGACAAGGACTGTGATGTGTTTAACCCAAAGATTTGTTTCCCTATACCAGAGCTTAAAAGAGGCTGAAAGCCCTGCTTGAACAAGGGTTAGATGTCCATAGAGTCCACCAGTCCTTTTTCATCTTTTATTTTCTAGAACAAATAATTCCCTTTCCAGAGTTTGTGTCATGGTGTTCATTAAATTATTTGGAACCCCAACAAGTGGTATTGAACACTAGGAAGTATAAAATCGTTTGTAGTATTGATTCTTCCATCATCCGGAGTACCCTTGTCGTGCAAGAATATCCAACCCTAGCCCCCAAAAGTTCTTTTGAAGAGTTAGTCCTTACTTTGTACAGACAAATTTCCCTTGAAATTCGTAAAGCTTTCCTTGATACCTATCTAAAACCTGATGTAGAAATTCCAGACCTCCCTTACCCGCTGTACGTCAACCTTTTTAATGACAATACCCAGTTGGTCTTTTCTTTCACAGTTCAGTTTCTCGGTTCATACTCAAATTTGTGGATAACTGAAGTGCAACCAGGCCTGTTATTCAGGATTAGTGTTAGTTCCCCAGAGGCGGGAAGTGAGTCAGTACCATCCCTCAAGTTTGAGGAAATTTTGGCAGAAAAGATACATGCATAGTTAACTTGTTTTGAAAGTACCAAGTTTTTTCGGTTCCAGGCCTATTTGACTAAAATGATTCTGCATAGCAGTGCAGATGAGTTAAGATTCTCTCATATAGTCTTCACAGGGAATTTGGAAGACAATGTTTTCAATTACATGAATTACATTTTATCTGCTGTATATAAAGTTATGTTTGAAGAAACACTACCCAGAGTGTTACCATATGTAACACCCCGTTTTGACATTACTACCTAAACTACTAGTATACGTTGTATTTGTTTGATTGTGAGACCTCGTCGATTGACGACACTGTGGACATATGGTTCTATTATTTTGTCGATATATATATGTGTGTGTGTGATGATAGTATAATGATTAGTAGTCATGTTTAGATATGTATCATGTGTTAATTATGTCAAATATATGAAAATTTACTGAATGACGGGTACGTGGATATCGTTACAATTATATGTTGAAATAATGAATGTTATGCCAGGTGCATGGCGAATGAATGAGTTTATTGTTGTTATGTTGTGATGAAATATATGTGTGTACATATCAAGTATTTATGCACGATATTCTATATTGTATTTCAAGGACTGACTTACAGGTTGAAACGGCTAAGTGATAGCTGGATCCTACGAGGTGGGAGGGCCTCGGGGACACGGACTTCGAAAGATAAAATGGTATGCGAGTGATGCATTAAATTACTTTCGTATGGTTATTATGTTGTTTATTATGATGTATGTTATGAAATGGGTGGGGTAGGGTTTCAGGAAACTCAACCGCCCAGATCGGTTATACGATGATAGACCGAGTACAAGTGCAACATTGTTGTTATGTCGAGTAGACATAATCCCTTGTTCCATTAGGGGGGTGGAGGCTTTACCCACTGTTTATCCCCGAAACCCAGAGTCATGGGAGGGCTGTGCTACGGTGCGCTCCCCAAGGTGTGTGATGATGACTGGTGGTTGCTTGCTGGGGAAGCTGGTCGATATAGTCGACACTTCCGCTTACGGGTTCTAGCTGGAACCGGTCATGACTTGACATTCCAGGGTAGTCCAGCAGAGGACAGTATAGGATGTGGAAGTTAGTGATGATGTAGGTAGATAGGTGTAGTGTGAAGTAGGGGTGAAAAACAAGATCTAACAGTAGGTGTGTAAAACCCTTGGTTAGTATGTGTCGTAAATCAGTAATGTATGAATTGTCATAATTTGGATTTCAGTAAGCTAATGGATCGTACCTTGTAAACTATGTTAAAACATGTGTCGATAAATAATAAGTTCCTTGATTATGATTGATGTATGTGAATTATTACTTTTAGTGTACTTACGTGAGGAATGTAAGCAGTAGCTACGCTTACATAACTCGCCTACATATCATGAATTACATGAAATGTCAATTAGTGTCGCTTAATATTAATTACTGTCGTTTAGTAATTAACTATTGTTGATCAATGTTAATAATGTCGACTAAAGTTAATAATGATGATTAGGGTTAATAATGTTGATTAATGGTTAATTATTGTCCGTTAATAATTAATTATTGTTGATTAATAAACAAAGCTAGGGTTAACCTAGGTAGTGACTAATGCAACTGATTAGAATGCTTGATTGATTGTTAATGAGTTTAATTAGCCAGGGCTAAGGGTTGAAATGTAATTATAAGGTTAAATAAGTAATAGTAACTTGATCCCTTAAAATTAATTATGTGTTAATGATGTTAATTAATTCTAACAAGACTATGCTTATCCTTAGTAATGATTGTTAATTAGTTAATTACAAACTAAGGTGTAATTAAAATGGAACCAGGTAAATGAGTCGATTAAATCTTAGTAAATTTTATTAATTAATATAATTACACCTTGATAATGTTATGAATTACATTGATGGGATCATGGTTCATAATTGATAAATTGAATTAGTTGAATTGATAATTAGAGGGAATTAACATATTATACACATTAGAAACCATTAATTAAACGATTATGTTAATAATAGTTAATCAATTGACCATTATTGTTAATTAATTGAAATATAGGGATAAGGTTTAGTTTATATATTACTAATTTCTTATAAGAATGTCATAGTTGTTTATAACTAGGAAGTAAATTACGAACAATGCCATATACCATTATGTAACAAGTTATAAAAATGAGCTTGGATTAATTAATTAAATGGTTAATATTGGAATATGGGTAAGGATATGTTTAAAATTATTATATTAAATAAAAGGATTAAATTTAATTGAATTAAAGGTTACGGTTGAGAAGTGACCCCAACCAACACTTTTAATATTAATTTAATTATTTAAAAAGTCCAAGTCCAAGTTGAGGGCTCGAGGACTTACATGGTAGATGAATGGGTTGGATGAAATTTAAGTTAGGGATAGGGGTAGTAATGAGGGGGAGAGTCGGCAAGTGAAAGGGATAAAAGGGAGAGGGGAGGAAGGAGAAGGGCATCTTTTCTACCTTAGGATTTTGGGGAGAAGTTTAGCAGAGCAGAAATTGGGAGAGGAGAGTTGCAAAGAGGGGATTTTGTTGGAGTTTGTTTTTCTAAAGGGATACAGCAGATTAGGCTTGTACTCGGTTTGGGCTCGGGGGTCCAAAGGGGTACCTTTCGAGCTGGGTGGTCGGCGAGACCTCGCTAGTTGGCAGGGTGGAAAAACTGGTTTGGCTGGTTGAGTTTCGGAACTGTGGGGAAGGCTTTTGACTGCAGTGAAAAAGGCAAGGAGGAATGGCAAACAGGGACAGCAACAAAGGGGATCTGCAAGCTACCTACAGGTATTTTCCAGCAGGTAGGTTTTATCATTCTACCTTGTCAAATTCAGTTTTAACTTAATTAAAAATGGTTATATGCTGTAATTATAATCTGCTACCCCGCACAAACAGAATTGGTAAATTACATGCTTATATGTTTGCTGCTGAGAATGAAAACCTGTAATTGATGTTAGAACAATAGCTAGAAAACATATATATATTGAAACTGTAATTACTGTTTTTACAGCCAATAGGAACAACAGAATTAGAAAACATAAATTTAAAACAAAACGTAAACAGTAGAAGACATATTTTTATTTAGAGTTGTAAAACAAACAAAGGACCCAAGTTGGGGTCTTACATATGGTATCAGAGCCATGGTTCCAAATCTGGAACCAGAGGGCTCATTACAGAAGCTGTAAAAGCTTGTTGCATAAGCTTAAGACCTGTATGAAACATGAAATAAAAAAAAATCAGAAATTCAAAACAGTGTGAAAACAAAGAAAGCCTCAGGAAATTACTGCAAGTATAGTTATATACTGTGGCAGAAGTTTTAAACCTGCACAGCAGAGGGAAAGGAGTTAGAAAATAATAATAAATATCATAAAAATTTGAATACTAATACTCATATTATCTTGTTGCTGCAAATTATAAAAATATATATATAACCAGAAAATTTTAAGCCAAAATTTCCTTATATATGAAAAAAAAGGGGTCTACTAAGTAAATTTTCTTATTTACGATTAGAAGGAACATATATCTATTTTTTTTATTATTATTATATATATATACATGTAAACAAAAAAAAGGAGAAACAAAATAGTTTTTACTTCTAAATCTCTTTGTTTTCTTTTTATATATATATGTGTGTGCAGAACAATTATATACCCACAAAAGAAAAGAAAAAAAAAGGGATTTCTATATATACGTAAGCCCAATTTTATAAGCTCTAAAAATATATATAATTATATATATATATATGAAAAATATATTTATATATAAATTTTTTAAACTGAATCGAATTTTTTTTTTTTGAAACAAAAATAGGGATTTCAAAAAAAAATCAGTATAGAAAATAGTATTAAAAAAAAAAATTATTTTAAAAAAAAAAGACGTTACCATATATATATAACTCAAAAAAAAAAAAAATGCACATATAACACAAATTTAAATAAAATAAAATTTAAAAAAAATATATATACATATATATATAACACCAGAAAAAATTAAAAAATAAAATAAATAAAATAGAATTTTTTTTGGTTGTTCGCGGGCATGCAGCCCCAGGCGCACAGCCCGCAGGGCGCGCAGCCCACGCAGGGCGCAGCCCACGCAGGGCGCAGCCCACACAGGGTACGCAGCCCGCAGGGCGCGCGGCCCACACAGGGCGCAGCCCCAGGGTTCGGCCCACAGGGCGCGGCCCCAGGGCGCGGCCCAAGGGCGCAGCCCCAGGGCGCGGCCCCAGGGCGCGGCCCGAGGGCACGGCCCCAGGGCGCGGCCCTAGGGCGCAGCCCACAGGGCGCGCGCAGCCCGCAGGCGCGGCCCACAGGGCGCAACCGGCCGGCACAGCCGTGAGCCTGCGGCCTGGGCTCAGCCCGGCCAGCGGCCTGAGCGTAGCCCAGTCGGCACGGTCGTGAGCCAGTGACCCGAGAAGGGGCGCGGCCATGGTAGAAAAAAAAATATATATATATATACATATATATATATATAAACACAGAAAACATAAGCACAAAAAAAAAATATACATGTATCGTGTGAAACTGAAGCGAAAAGAAGGGTTAGCTATACCTCCAACTATTGCAGTTGCAGAGCTTGCTCACCATGGCCGAGAACAGAACTAGCTGGTGGTGGTGGTGGAGTTGCAGAGCTCACTGGCGACCGCTCTCGAAAAATCGAGTAAGAAAATGAGCTGTCGGGGGAGGCTTGACTGTTTATAAAAGAATTTAATATTATAAGTTATTTGCATGCAAGCCGCGTGGCCCACATGCTAGGTCGACCCTTAAGGGTTTAGTGTTGGTATAGGTTAGATTTCTTTTGTTAATTATTATTTAGTTTATTTCATTTATTAATTCATTAGTAAATTTAGTATTATTTAATTTATATATATATGTTATAAATTAATTTTTATATATATGTTAAATATGTTATAAATTTAAATTAATTTTAAATATGTTATAAATTAATTTATATATATAAAATAAAATTCAATTTAAAGTTTAATTCAAGTTAATTAATTAAAATTAATTGTTGATTGATTATTACTTAGTGATAATAATTTTTAAAAAAAAAAAAAAATTATTATTATTAAACAAAAAAAATCTATTATATTAACATTAATTAATCTTATTAACTTAATCTTAAATAAGATTAATTAATACTAAGTTTGTTGAGAATCTAATTTAGAGGATTAATCTTGTTAAGGTTACAAGGTTAATGTAAATTAAGAATTATTAATTAATATTTAATTGTATATTAGTTTTATTAAATAAATTAATATCAATTAATTTTGTATTAAATTTTGTAACGAAATGTGTAAGTATAGGTTATAAACTAAATTAACATTAATTAGTTTATTTCTTCTAAAAAAATGCTCTTTGTCGGAACTTTGACATATAGTCGAAGGGGCAAGACAGATATGGAATCTCAAAAACGAGACACCGCGGAGACCAGCGTGACGAGCTGATCGCTAGGACACTGATTTTACCCCATGACCGGACAGTTGATAAACACGACTCAAGGTTTAAAACTTCGGTTAATAATGTTATTATTAAATTATAAATTATTAGGGAAAAACGAGACAATAAATCTTAATGTAATATCTTGAAGAGTTGATGGAGACTCGATGAGGATTGTGTGGAATCCCATACCTGAACCTACGTAGAACTACTATTGTAAATTTAGTACCGGGTGGCCTCAAGATGGCCTGATCGAAACGTTCTGAACTATAGCTCTTAAAGTAAAACGCTCGTAAAATTAGTCATGACGTACTTTTGAATTAATTGTTGAGTTTGATAGTAAATTATTCATGATGTCATTGTGTGCTAATTATCCTATTATTCCATGAGCAGGAATAAACATGGTAAGAACGCGAGCAAGTCGGGGTCGAGGTCAGGCGACGGCATTACCTGAGCCAAATGTGTCGGCACCATCGCCAGAGACCATTCTTATACTGCGCTCGTTGGAAGCCATAAACGAAACGCTCAGGGGACTAGCACAAAGAGGAAGTACTACCTCGGAGGTAGAGGTGGAAGCCCCTCCACTAAGGGAGGAAGTTCCTGTGGTAGAAGCGAATACGGTACCAAGAACTCCGCATCAGGATATCAAAAGGGAGCTTCAGAAGATAAGGCTTCCAGAATTTTCGGGGGGTCGATCAGGGATACGAGCAGAGTCGTGGTTGGAAGAGATGACCAGGTGCTTGACCTTGCAGGAGTACACCTCCACGTCCAAGTCCAAACTGGCCATATTTCAACTAAAGGGGGCCGCTTTGAACTCGTGGGGAAACCAAGAAAGGCAGCTACACCTTACACCAGACACGGTTCCCTGGGAACTGTTTGTGGAAAAATTCAAAGGGAAGTACCTACCCGCATCCTACCAGGAAGAACAAGCAGGGGCTCTTCATGCCTTGGTACAAAGGCATCTATCTGTGGAGGAGTATGAAGAGAGGTTCATGGAATTAGTGAAGTATGTCCCTTACTTGGACAATGACGAACGCCAGGTTGAGCGCTTTGTGTATGGGCTCAATGCCAAGATCAGGGCTCAAGTACGGATGTGGAAACCAACTTCGGTCCCCGAAGCAGTAGATTGTGCTCGTTACACTGAGGAGATGTTGGGTGCAAATCCCATCAGGTCCTTCAACTCTCAGCAGTCTGGGTTTGTGGGGAAGGCCCCTCGAAGCTACCCTCGGGGAGGATATGCGACGCCACCTCCCTACGGGAACAGGAGCACACCAAGAGTCGCAGCGGTAGACAGATCAGTTGAAACTAGGGCGGTGCCCCAGTTGGCCACAGGGACTCACCAAGGTGCGAGGAATTTTAGAGGAACAACCGGTAGAGGAAGGGGTGCTAGGGGGAGGAACCCCTCTCATAGGTCTGAGCAGGTTATCTCGCCCGCTCCATTACAGGTTGCTTGTTGGGGATGTGGAGGTCCACATTACCAGCGTGACTGTCCCGAATTACAATCCGGTACAGTGCAGCGAGAAGGAAAAGCTCCAATGGGGAGTGGGGGTAGTAGGCATCAGATCTCGGCTACAGTAAACAACCATGAGGCAGAGCACCAATCCACTGTGGTGGAATCATCAGGTACGGTCAATAATGTCAAGCTTAGAATATTGTTTGATCCTGGTGCTACTGATAGTTTCATTTCTCCTTATGCATTAGACAAATGTGGGTTGGCAGCCTACGAGCATGACGATTTCAGCTTAGTCGAAATGGCTTCAGGGGTAAAGCAAGCAGTAGGACCTAGTGTCGATAAGTGTGTAGTGGATCTCGAGGTGTGTGTTACACAAGTCAAAGTGTACGTCACCACCCTCGGAACTTATGATCTCATAATAGGTATGAATTGGCTTGAGGAACATCGAGCTTTCTTGGACTGTTACGGGAAGAAAGTTATTTGCATTAATGACAACGGAGAGGCCATCAAGATCCAGGGTATCAAATGGAAGGTGTCCCTACGTTTCATATCAACGATGAACGTAAAGCAATGTATGCGACAGGGATGCCAGTTGTACGTTGTTGAAGCAGTAAACTGTGAGAAGGGACCCTCCCTTGATGACTTTCCAGTATTAGCCAAGTTTTGTGATGTATTCCCAAAGGAATTACCTGGGTTACCTCCTAAGAGGGAACTTGATTTTACCATTGAGGTAAAACCCGGTTGAGAGCCAACATCAAAGACACCTTATAGGATGACGGCCCCAGAACTTTGTGAGTTGCAAATGCAGTTGAAGGAACTGTTAGATCTAGGGTTCATCAGACCAAGTATTTCACCGTGGGGTGCACCAGTAATCTTTGTGAAGAAGAAGGATGGTGCCTTGCGTCTTTGCATAGATTACCGAGATTTGAATAGAGCCACCGTGAAGAATAGGTACCCGATACCTCGAATTGATGACCTCTTTGATCAAATGAAGGGGGCGACAGTCTTCTCAAAGATCGACTTACGATCAGGTTACCACCAGCTACGGATTAAGGAAGGTGATATACCTAAGACTGCTTTTCGAACAAGGTTTGGGCACTATGAGTTTGTGGAGGTACCCTTTGGTTTGACCAATGCCCCAGCCGTATTCATGAGTCTCATGAATAGCGTGTTTCGAAAATACTTAGATCGGTTTGTGCAAGTCTTCTTGGACGACATCCTCATCTACTCCAAGAATGAACAGGAGCACGAGGAACACTTGCGAATAGTGTTGTCATGCTTAAGGGAGCATCAGTTGTATGGTAAGTTGTCCAAATGTTCATTCTATCAGAAGGAGATCCATTACCTAGGGCATATAATTTCCGGTGAGGGAATTTCTGTGGACCCTGAGAAGGTGAAGGCCATAATGGATTGGCCCGTGCCAAGGAATGCGCATGAAGTAAGGAGCTTCATGGGGTTAGCCGGGTATTATAGAAGGTTTGTTGAGGGTTTCTCAAAAATCGCGAAACCCATAACTACCCTACAGCGTAAGGGCACTAGGTACGAATGGACAGATGAATGTGATGCCGCATTCATCGAGCTGAAGAGACTATTGACGAGTGCACCAATTCTACAGGTTCTAGATATGGAGAAGGAATTCACAGTTTACACCGATGCTTCAAGGCAAGGGTTGGGTGCGGTGTTGATGCAAGAAGGTGGGGTAATAGCTTATGCGTCGAGAAAGCTAAAAACTCATGAAGAGAATTACCCTACTCATGACCTAGAGTTAGATGCAGTGATGTTAGCTTTGAAGCTTTGGAGACATTACCTTGTTGGACGAAGCTTTGAACTCAAGTCTGATCACCAAATCTTAAGGTATATCTTCACTCAGAGAGACCTAAATGCTAGGCAAAGATTATGGAGTGAATTCATGAGTGAGTATGATTTTGGGATTTCCTACATCAAGGGGAAGGAGAATGTGGTAGCAGATGCCTTAAGCAGAAAACCAAGACTTTTCTCTCTTATACCTTTGAAGGTGGATTTGAGGGAAAGAATATCAGGGCAGCTACTCAAGGATAGTTGGTACCTAAAGGTCACAGCGGCACTCCAGAATGGGAAACCAGTGGGACCAAAGTTTGAAGGCTATGAGTTGGAAGCCGATGGTTTGTTACGATATCAAGGGAGGATGTATATTCCTGAGGAGGGAGACATTAGAGAGACTATCCTTAAGGAAGCCCACAGAGCAGTGTATTGTGCACACCCGGGTGTAAAGAAGATGTATGTAGACATGAAGCAACTCTTCTTTTGGGCAGGGATGAAAAGCAACGTGGTCAAATTCACCGTTAGGTGCCTTGAGTGTCAGCAAGTAAAAGCTGATCATCACCACCCGGAAGGGTTGTTGCAGCCACATGACATTCCTATGTCAAAGTGGGAGGTTATCTCCATGGATTTCGTGGTGGGATTGCCTCTTACCTCTCATAGGCATGATGCCATTATGGTCATCGTTGACAAACTGACCAAAACTGCTCACTTCATTCCGGTTAAGGAGACCTATGATTTCACGGATGTAACACGTGTATTCATAAATGAAGTTGTTCGTCTCCATGGGTTTCCCAAGAAGATTATATCGGATAGAGATTCCAGGTTTACATCCAGGTTTTGGACGAGTTTGCAGTCAGCGTTGGGTACTCAGTTGAACCTAAGAACGGATTACCATCCAGAGACAGATGGGCAAACAAAAAGAGTGAATAAGGTAATGGAGGACATGCTTAGAATGTATGTCATGGATCAACAAACTCATTGGGAAAAGCACTTACCTTTGGTAGAGTTTGCTTACAACAATAGTTATCATATCTCAATTGGGATGCCTCCATATGAAGCTTTATATGGAAGGCCATGCAGGACACCATTGAGTTGGGAAAGGTTAGAGGATCGAATAATTATAGGACCTGAGTTGATTCAGGAGATGGAAGAACAGGTTGTTCAGATTAGGCAGCGGTTAAAGGAAGCACAGGATAGACAGAAAAGTTATGCTGCTGCGCATAGGGTTGACCGAAGCTATAGGTTTGGTGATGCAGTGTTCGTCCGCATCAAGCCTAGCAAAAGTACCATCAGGTTTGGGAAAGGGACAAAGTTGTCGCCATGATTTATAGGACCCTTTGAAATTTTAGAAAGGGTTGGACCCATCGCGTATTGTCTTGCGCTGCCACCCCATTTGCACAAAACTCATAATGTTTTTCATGTATCTGTTTTACGACATTATGTAGCTGATGAGTCACATAAAATAAATTGGAAGGAACTGCAGGTTTCGGACGAGGAAACCATCTGGGTCGAACCATTACTTATATTGGACTGCAGGGTTAAATAGTTGAGGCACCGTTTGGTGGACCAAGTTAAGGTCCAGTGGGACCGATATAGCCCAGGTTCTGCTACCTGGGAGGACACAGATACTATGCGTCGTGATTATCCCACATTATTTTGATCATAACTTCGGGACGAAGTTCCCTGAAGGGTGGGTGTATGTAACACCCCGTTTTGACATTACTACCTAAACTACTAGTATATGTTGTATTTGTTTGATTGTGAGACCTCGTCAGTTGACGACACTGTGGACATATGGTTCTATTATTTTGCCGATATATATATGTGTGTGTGTGA
Source organism: Larix kaempferi (assembly GCA_027924585.1). NCBI lineage: Eukaryota > Viridiplantae > Streptophyta > Pinopsida > Pinales > Pinaceae > Larix > Larix kaempferi. The sequence goes on along the minus strand of BSBM01000765.1, from coordinate 17,522,498 downwards.
TGATAGTATAATGATCAGTAGTCATGTTTAGATATGTATCATGTGTTAATTATGTCAAATATATGAAAATTTACTGAATGACGGGTACGTGGATACCGTTACAGTTATATGTTGAAATAATGAATGTTATGCCAGGTGCATGGCGAATGAATGAGTTTTTTGTTGTTATTTTGTGATGAAATATATGTGTGTACATATCAAGGATTTATGCACGATATTCTATATTGTATGTCGAGGACTGACTTACAGGTTGAAACAGCTAAGTGATAGCTGGATCCTACGAGGTGGGAGGGCCTCGGGGACACGGACTTCGAAAGATAAAATGGTATGCGAGTGATGCATTAAATTACTTTCGTATGGTTATTATGTTGTTTATTATGATGTATGTTATGACATGGGTGGGGTAGGGTTTCAGGAAACTCAACCGCCCAGATCGGTTATATGATGACAGACCGAGTACAAGTGCAACGTTGTTGTTATGTCGAGTAGACATAATCCCTTGTTCCATTAGGGGGTTGGAGGCTTTACCCACTGTTTATCCCCGAAACCCAGAGTCATGGGAGGGCTGTGCTATGGCGCGCTCCCCAAGGTGTGTGATGATGACTGGTGGTTGCCTGCTGGGGAAGCTGGTCGATATAGTCGACACTTCTGCTTACGGGTTCTAGCTGGAACCGGTCATGACTTGACATTCCAGGGTAGTCCAGCAGAGGACAGTATAGGATGTGGAAGTTAGTGATGATGTAGGTAGATAGGTGTAGTGTGAAGTAGGGGTGAAAAACAAGATCTAACTGTAGGTGTGTAAAACCCTTGGTTAGTATGTGTCGTAAATCAGTAATGTATGAATTGTCGTAATTTGGATTTCAGTAAGCTAATGGATCATACCTTGTAAACTATGTTAAAACATGTGTCGATAAATAATAAGTTCCTTGATTATGATTGATGTATGTGAATTATTACTTTTAGTGTACTTACGTGAGGAATGTAAGCAGTAGCTACGCTTACATAACTCGCCTACATATCATGAATTACATGAAATGTCAATTAGTGTCGCTTAATATTAATTACTGTCGCTTAGTAATTAACTATTGTTGATCAATGTTAATAATGTCGACTAAAGTTAATAATGATGATTAGGGTTAATAATGTTGATTAATGGTTAATTATTGTCCGTTAATAATTAATTATTGTTGATTAATAAACAAAGCTAGGGTTAACCTAGGTAGTGACTAATGCAACTGATTAGAATGCTTGATTGATTGTTAATGAGTTTAATTAGCGAGGGCTAAGGGTTGAAATGTAATTATAAGGTTAAATAAGTAATAGTAACTTGATCCCTTAAAATTAATTATGTGTTAATGATGTTAATTAATTCTAACAAGACTATGCTTATCCTTAGTAATTATTGTTAATTAGTTAATTACAAACTAAGGTGTAATTAAAATGGAACCAGGTAAATGAGTCGATTAAATCTTAGTAAATTTTATTAATTAATATAATTACACCTTGATAATGTTATGAATTACATTGATGGGATCATGGTTCATAATTGATAAATTGAATTAGTTGAATTGATAATTAGAGGGAATTAACATATTATACACATTAGAAACCATTAATTAAACGATTAGGTTAATAATAGTTAATCAATTGACCATTATTGTTAATTAATTGAAATATAGGGATAAGGTTTAGTTTATATATTACTAATTTCTTATAAGAATGTCATAGTTGTTTATAACCAGGAAGTAAATTACGAACAATGCCATATACCATTATGTAACAAGTTATAAAAATGAGCTTGGATTAATTAATTAAATGGTTAATATTGGAATATGAGTAAGGATATGTTTAAAATTATTATATTAAATAAAAGGATTAAATTTAATTGAATTAAAGGTTACGATTGAGAAGTGACCCCAACCAACACTTTTAATATTAATTTAATTATTTAAAAAGTCCAAGTCCAAGTTGAGGGCTCGAGGACTTGCATGGTAGATGAATGGGTTGGATGAAATTTAAGTTAGGGATAGGGGTAGTAATGAGGGGGAGAGTCGGCAAGTGAAGGGGATAAAAGGGAGAGGGGAGGAAGGAGAAGGGCATCTTTTCTACCTTAGGATTTTGGGGAGAAGTTTAGCAGAGCAGAAATTGGGAGAGGAGAGCTGCAAAGAGGGGATTTTGTTGGAGTTTGTTTTCTAAAGGGATACAGCAGATTAGGCTTGTACTCGGTTTGGGATCGGGGATCCAAAGGGGTACCTTTGGAGCTGGGTGGTCGGCGAGACCTCGCCAGTTGGCAGGGTGGCAAAACTGGTTTGGCTGGTTGAGTTTCGGAACTGTGGGGAAGGCTTTTGACTGCAGGGAAAAAGGCAAGGAGGAATGGGAAACAGGGACAGCAACAAAGGGGATCTGCAAGCTACCTACAGGTATTTTCCAGCAGGTAGGTTTTATCATTCTACCTTGTCAAATTCAGTTTTAAGTTAATTAAAAATGGTTATATGCTGTAATTATAATCTGCTACCCCGCACAAATAGAATTGGTAAATTACATGCTTATATGTTTGCTGCTGAGAATGAAAACCTGTAATTGATGTTAGAACAATAGCTAGAAAACATATATATATTGAAACTGTAATTACTATTTTTACAGCCAATAGGAACAACAGAATTAGAAAACATAAATTTAAAACAAAACGTAAACAGTAGAAGACATATTTTTATTGAGAGTTGTAAAACAAACAAAGGACCCAAGTTGGGGTCTTACACCAGAGATGCAAGCCCTAATGCAGTTGAGGGATGAACTAGCCATTGGTGATTGGTTCTCGTTGAAAAATGCCACAGTGACAAGGGTGTACGGTTTTGTACATGAACCATACTTTTTACCATCATTTTTGACCTTGATAGTTTTTTCCCTTGAGTTCATCTGTCAGAGATTGATCGCAGATGAGGAGCAGTTTGGGCAACCTAAGAAAGGTTATGATATAAAGCTCCCATGGCAAGGTGACCCTTTAATCGAAAAGGTTAAAGTGTGTGTGTATACTTAGGAAAAGTCCCAGATATTTCAATAATTGTCACATGAGCTAAGCCAAATCAGCACAGCCAAATGTCTTTTCTATATGGCCATAAAGGTACGACCAAATATACCTGATGTCATTTCAAAGTTTCAGTCATCATGCTAGGTCACCAATGTCGTTTCGAGCCTCAGTCATCATACCAAATAATTTTGAAGGTCTACATCAGAAAAGCATAAGCAGAATAATTTCCGTGGGGACACCATCGTTATAAGTTGTTATAAACCTGATCTCCTAGGTTCATAACTCAGACCTGAAAAGGTGGCAGTTTCCTCTATCCTAGTATTAATTTCAATCTGTCTCAAGACATGGATATAGAACAAGGAACCAAAGTAGTAATTGTACCAGGACAGGTATTGTCCAAGATGGAGGAAGAGCACATTTATATGGGGGATGATCCCCAAGAAAAATAGATAGATAAGAGATTGCAGCAGCAGATGAAGAGAGAAGAAACCTGTGAAGGAAGCAAACAAGAAATAGAAATTATCAAAGATCTAATACTCCCTACGGAAGGGATACCTTCCACTCCTTTACCTAAAGGAAGCGAGACAGAAGACTCTTTCGACGTGGGCGTTTTTCTAGATTGGTATGATCAAGTGAAAGCCTACAACTAAGGTGGCGGCATTTTGTGTTATGTATATTCTATCACCCAGCTTGTCTATATATTGGCTTCATGTGCATATTCCCTATCCCCAATTTTGAAGGTTAAGGCATCCCATAATCCATTTTTGAAATGTGGTATAGCTAAGTGGTGTACGGTGTTGTACAGATAGATTTTTATTGGTGAAGAGCTTCCACCTATGTTTTCTATTGATCAGCTTAATATCAGAGTCCTGGAGAAAGAGATGACGAATTATGACATACCGACACCTGAACTTTGGGCACCTGTGGAGAAATACCGGAAGATGAAATATACCTATCATGCTCCACTGGCAGTTGCTGTCCCTTAAATCTCAGATATGTGCATTTTTAAATATAAGTTTATTTTGATATAGAAAAGTTTAGGATATACTTTAGGATTTTGATTTTCCAGGACGTGGCAGTGGGTTTCCCGTTATGTAATGAATTTTCACCATTGGACATATACTTTAATATTTTTTATATTGTTTAACGTCATATCGGCAAATGCAAGAAAGAGGTTGAGCTTATCTTGTTATAGTTTATGTTTTGTAATAGTGACATCTGAATTATGATGAGGTGTCCATGAATTGTAACTAATTTCTGTTTCAAATGGGCTGAGTATGAGACTCCAGGCCACTATAAGTTCCATGAATTTTCAAATGGAAAAGGGGGGAGAACTTTGAAGCTCTACATATTTTTCCTATTGTTGTTTTTGCGAGATATTTCTTGAATAAAATTGTTAGAAGCTTACATGCATTTTTATAGATTCCTATGTAATTTGTCTAGTAGTTTGTTTTTTCTCTTCTATGTGATATGTGTTTCTTTCCTTTGTTAATCCATATTGTTAACATTCCTTCGTACTTGGTTCAGTGTAGTATCTGAGCAATATTCATAGATATTATGCCTTGTTAATTTCTTACCAAGTATTTCATGAAATATTTATGCTAAAGTTGATATGAGATTCATCTGTGTATGCCTTATATCAATGGATTGTTCATCTTTCTTCTGTTTCACCAATTAAATCATTTCGACTACTAGCTGGTTGCTACCTTGCCTATGTGTGAATGTATCTGCCAAGCATTTGATAATAATGTTTACGTTATACTTGAATTGACTCCATTGCCCAATACAGATCCTTGTTGTTCTCCACCAATGGTTTACCGAAGTAAAACTTGTCCTACAAAAATATGACCTTCTGCATATGTTTTAATAGAACATCTTGAGAATGAATGCTGGTGTTCCTTTTCATGGTTGACACCCTTGATTATTTCCATTTTTGCATTAGTTTATTGAGAGAGCCCTCTCAGACTGTGTTGGGTTAGTAACATCAGTCCAAAGATTGGTTAGTGGTTACCCAGAATTACCCTCTTTTAGCCTTGGGGGTCAAATTTGGTGTTAACACTCTTATATCCTCAACTTATGTTCGTGCGTTTGGTTGTCAAACAACAAATGAAGACGGATCAGAGTGTAAACAAACAGTGTCGAACCCTGCAATGTCCTCATCATTATTGGCAATTTCTTCAATTTCACTATCAACAAATCGAAGCCTGTCGAACACATCAGTTGGTCTTTGAGGAAGAGAAGCAACTAATTCCATGTCGATTTCGACATCCCTATAGTATTTGTCCATTGCAATTTTGTACTGCAATGCATCCATCACACATGATTTTTTCACATAACAGTCATAATAGTTACCTTTTGCATTATGTCTCCTCACAATTATGATGTCAATGTCTTCAACACATCGTGGAAGCCTTTTTGCAATAGTTGAAATATCTTGTGGAAAGCTAATAGTGTGGCCACTATATTTATATTTCCCACCGTGAGCATATGTCACTTGCAATATTGGATTAACTCGTGCTATTAACATTTCTTCTACTTGGGTAAGTAGTCTCACAACATGAGGTTGTTCACCCAGATCCATGTTATTCCAATGAGAGAAATGATGGGAACCTCATTCACCCTTACACCTTTTACAAATAGGACCATCAGATTGTCTGCTAACTTGTATTCGAGGATAAGATTCACGACAAACGTAGCACATTTTCACAGTAGAAAAGACATCAATCCTTTGTTGAAAATTTTTATGAGCTGCGATCATGTTGCTATCAAAATGACGGAGAACATGTTCAGTTTATCCATGCATACGAAATCTAGGTAGAGTGGCATGCGGAGGAGGAATGGTTGCAAAACCACGAAGATTTGTTTCTCTAAAACTTGTGGATGGAATTTCTCGAAGTTCATTGCACTGTATGGTCTCGTGGAAACGCAATAAAATAAGATTCATGAATGGAAAAATTAAAAGTCTACATAATAATAAGTAGAAACATAAAAAAAAATATAAAATATTGTTCATATAAAATTTACATTTTCTTGCCAATTCGAGGGTCTAGGTTGAAGTGGAGGACAGTAATACGATGGTCCTGGTTCACTTGGAACATTCATTGTTCAATGAGATTGCACTCCGTCATTAACTGAATTACATTGAACAGTTCCCTGCTTGCAAGGATAAATTAGAAAAGGAAAGAAATTTTAGCAAATCGTTAAGAATGATCAAGTATTTCAATAATATTGAATATGGTTGTTGTGTTTAATACCTTTCTCGTTCCAAGCGAAATAGTATGAGGGATAACCGATTCAGTTTGTCTGAGAACAACATGTTCATCTCCAGGTTGCAGTGGAGGACGACAATAAGATGGTCTTGGTTCACTTTGAACAGTCATTGTTCGATGATATTGTACTCCATCATTAACTGAATTACATTGAACAGTTCCCTGCTTGCAAGGATAAATTAGGAAAGGCACAAATTTATAGCAAATTGTTAAGAATGATCAACTATTTCAATAATATTCAATATGGATTTTGTGTTTAATACCTTTTTCGTTCCAAGCGAAATAATATGAGGGATAGCTGATTTAGTTCATTGGAGAACAACATGTTCATCTTGAGCTTGCAAAATACCAATCGTATCTCCAAGCATATTGCTATCACCCATAACTGGAGATGGAGGTATTTGATTAGGAACATCAATATGTTCAATGTGCATGTTTTGCACCACATGTACATGCTCAGAGGCATCATTTGCATCAATGGAAGATTGAGAAATATGGTTTGTATCTACATTATGTGAATAATATTGTTGTTAGGAGACTTTGGAAGAATAGGAATTGTTTCGGTAGACACATAATATTGAAGGAAGGAGCTACGAATAGGAAATACTATTTGCATTATATGGGATAAACTCCGATACTTATGGCTATTGGGCAATTCGTTTTCAATTGTAACAGCAACTCTACTTCTATGATATTGAGCCCTTCGATGTTAATTTATTGCGTCTTTATTTTGATGATACCATAAACGCTGATGTTCATTTGTTCTTTCATGTGACGCTGAAGAGATAGTGTGTTTCCTATTACGTTTACTTCTCTCTTCAGACGACATTTCTACATATCAAGAGAGGAACAAATATTAAATGATATTGTGAAGATGACCATAAACGAAAATTGTATCAATGTATTTCTTACTAATTTGTAGAAATCCAATTAGACAGACGTTAAAGAAAAGCATAGATTAAAAGGCATCAGAAATACATTTGAAAATGTGTTTCGAAAATATAGATGCATATGAGAAAATTGGGATAATAGAACAAACATATTGGCAAGCACACAGTGAAAGGAGGATATATTTTATTCCATAAAACAATATGTGTATAAATGGTTATTACATGTAAAAAATAGTTGACCACTTGAATGTGGTCTACCATCCTAAGTTATGATATCTTCACCCAATGGTGGAATTTGCTCAACAGAATCTGTGTTCGGAACAAGTGGAAAAATACTGCCATTTTCAATGAAATCATTGAAGTTGTCAAGCAATGGGAAGGGAGAGCCAAAAATCTCCAGCATTGATACATTATAAATACTTATTGGGATACAGAGGGAACTTGTCAGATGATATAATAGGAAGGGAAGTTGTGAATTCTTTCCAAAGAGAACTACCCCATTCACTGTTTGCAATGGAAGATAGCCAAAGCATTTGCTATTTATATACATAGAAATGTGACGCAACAGGTTCCATTTGAATCCCCAATCATCCTCAATATTTTCCTTTGTCCATTGAGAACATGGTTGACCAAATTGAAAATTTTCTACTTCTTGAATACTCCAAACTGACCTTGAACCATTAAAGAGAATGCAAATGAGTTGATTAATGTATGTTGCAAGTGACATAGATTGTATATCAGTGATTGGAACAAATCAAAAACCCAAGTCATTTTGAAATACAACCAACCAATAGATAGTGTATCCATATTTAGGGTACGCTTCATATTCTGTGTCTATATACAACCAGTAGAATTTATTTTCATAGAACACTGCATGATTAGGCAGAGTAACACCACCATAAGGAATATTTTTCTTCCTCCAACAAGTGTCAAGGCTGCTACATATGTAAAACTTAGATGGAACTCTGTGAGAAATATGTTTTAGAACAATCCAGTCATATTTTCGAGAACCCATTTTTTCCACCAATGTGAAGAAACCTCCATCACCAACCCATATAGATCCTAGTTTCTTAAATTCCCTTGTAAATGGATTCACAACAAAGTATGTTTTTGAAAATGAACATCCAGTCGGTGAAGAAAACAAAATCATGGATCCAACTGTGCACTCAATTTCGTATCTTGATTTTAGAAATGGAAGAAGAATACGAGATATGCAACCTTTTTCACTAAGATAGGCAACATTGAACTGATTTTCTCCATAGTTGAATACAGGAACCATAAATCCAAATTTATTCTCTGAGAACCGATTGCATGTCGATAGAAAAGAAGGGTTTCGGAGAAGAACATCCCAATGCTTAGAAATAAGTCTAAACCGAACCAAGATGGAGAAAGGAATCCATGGAAATACCATCTCTATTATTTCACAGGGAAGCTTAGACCAAATAAATGGATCCATATCGAAGAACGAAACTACCTACCACCAAAAAAACATAAATCATCAATGGAAACAATAAATATTTTAAATGTTGTAATGCCAATATGTTCATGTAGATATATTGCAATGTAAATATGTAAATTTTGTAATACATATTAAATGTTATAATGTAAGCGGATCTTATCATTTACACAAAATTAAATTAATAAAAACTCTGCAACCATATATTTATTGTCCGGTCAATAAACAATAATTTAACTACAGACAAAAACATGTTCCCTTTAATAAGTATTCAATAAGTGAAGAACAGTCACATAAATCAAATTTAGATCAACCATGGAGGGGAATGTCATATGCAAAGTCAATGCCTCGGATCAGTGGGAAAAAATTCCCATCAAGAATGAAATCACTACAACTATGGTCTTTGGGCATGGAAATACGATTTTGTCCAGACATTGTCAAGTCATCAACTCCAACAAGTGTTGTCATTTGACTTGTCAAATCATAATACAACAAAGGTATCTGGGCAAAGTTGCACATAAGTACAATGTTCCCAATCGTACGGAATGGAAGATATCCATTTCACTTCTTATTTATATCTATGGTGAGGTCTTTGAGGAGTGTCCAGCTCATTCCACTACCATCTTCCCAATATTCATTTGATCATGTAGGAGGTTGCATACCATGTTCAAAATCGGGCATTATATCACTAGACCACACAATAGTGAAATGATGATGTACAATCCACAATAATCGATTTTGATGAAGCGCAAGACACATAGATCGCTTACTAAATTCACGATGGATAGAATGGATAACCCACTTATTTTTATCTATATCAAGGGAATATAGTTTGTTCTTGATTCTTGAGCTTCCATCGGATATAAACATCTCAACATGCAACTAGTATATTTTTCCCTTATAGAAGATGGAATCCCTAGGAGATATGGGCTCTGCATTATACAAGTCTATATCTTTCCAGGTCTTGTTAATACTGCTGCACATACTATATTTTGACCCTTGTCTCTCAAAAGCATGTTTTATGTGTATCCAATCATATTTTGCTTCACTAATGTTTCTAAAGATGGTGAAGAAACCCCAATCGCCGATTTCAATAGACCCTATAAAGGTGCATACTTTGGTAAAAGGGTTCAATACATAATATTGTTTACAAACATGATTTAGATGAGGGATAGATAACAGAAGAAGGCAACCACATGAAGCTTCAAGGGTATATAATGTGCTTGGGAATGGGATACTAAGACGTGATATTACACCTTTGTTATTAATGTACGGACACATAGCTTCAGCTCGATACATATTGCAATCCTCAATGAAGAAACCAATCTCTTCCCTGGGTTTCATGTGCCATCTCCCAACAAGATCATTGTTGCATATAGTTTAATTCCACATCTTAGATATTGATTTGAAGCGAAATAATGCAGACAGTGGAAGCCATAAAAGTATCATTTCGAGTATCTCAACTGGTAGAAAGCTCTACATAAAAGGATCGAGTGCAGTATCCATTGTACTACAAATTAGGAAAAACCAACAAATACAAAAAAATTCAATAACACAGATATATTTTAATATTTCGAAGTAGTAATTGTATATAACAAAATACAGTAAAAATGTATTTAGAAAAGAAATTTGTATTAATGTTTATGTCCAAATGTTTAATGTAGAAATGTTTAAGTCCCAATGTTGATAATGTTTACCGGTTATTGTAATGTTTATTATTTAATGATTATCCTAATGTTTATTACTTAATGTATTTTTCGTAATGTTTAACTTTATATATGTTTATAATGCAGTTATGTTTAATTTACAATATTAGTTTTAGGATATATCGAAACTTAATATTAGTTTAATGTTATGTACATTTTATAAAAAGTTACATATATGTTAACCTAATGTTTAACCTAATATTAAACCTAATATAAAAATATGTTAAATAATTACATATATGGTTTAGGATATTCAAGCTTAATATGTAAACCTAATTTTGAAACTTAATATGTAAACCCAATATTTAAACCTAAATTTTATTAATACTAACATATATGGCAATAATGTTATAATGTATGAATGTTTATGCTTAATAGTTATTAACATATAAGTTTAATGTTTAATATTTACATAATAGTTTAACTTCATATTAAGAGTAACTTAATAATTTATATTAATGTTAATGTGTATCTATTAGTGTATGTATTATTATTATTAATGTGTATATATTAAGGCATATTAATGCAAAAGTTTATAATTAAATGTATTATTGTTTAGTATTAATGTTCAACCTAATGTTTAGTATTAATGTAAGGTACTATTGTTTAAATGTAAATATTAATATTAATATTGTACATAAACCTAATGTAAATATTAATATTAATATTGTACATAAACCTAATGTAAAAATTAATATTAACCAAATATAACCTAATATTAATATTAAGCTAATATTAAGTTTAAATATTAGGTTTAATGGGTTTAAATATTAAGTTTAATAATGTATAAATGTTTATGTCATAATGTTTATAATGTCCAAGATATGATTGTTTATTACTTAATATTAATTTAATGTTTTGATGTTTATAAGTTAAGGTATTAATGTTTAGTACTAATTTGAGTTTGAGGTATTAGTATTTAGTATTAATGTTCAACCTAATGTTTAGTACTAATGTAAGGTATTATTGTTTAAATGTAAATATTAATATTGTACTATTGTTTAAATATAAATATAAATATTAATACTCTACATAAACCTAATGTAAATATTAATATCGAGTTAATACTTATAACCTAATGTTAGTAATATTATTTAAACTCAATTTGTAAATTTAATGTTCATGGAAATGTAAAACTATCTAAATGTAATGTTTAAAGTTCATGTAAACCTAATATTAGTGGTAATCTTAACTTATCTAAATCTAATGTTTAAACCTAATGTAAACCTAATGTTAAACATTAAAACTAATCAATACCACAATGTATAAAACTATATAAAACTATAAAACCAATCAATATGGCAATGTATAAATCTATTAAATGTATATTTAACTATTAAAAAAATCTTGATATGAACATTACCTTGAAATAAAAGCTCTTCTTGAAAAGTAATCTACCCAATCTTCCCAATGTCACTTTCTACCAATTCTCCCTCCCTAATATATATATATATATATATATATAATTCGGTTATAAAGTTCATGTAAACCTAATATTAATGGTAATCTTAACTTATCTAAACCTAATGGAAACCTCATGCCAAACATTAAAACCAATCAATACCACAATGTATAAAACTATAAAACCAATCAATAAGGCAATGTTTAAATCTATAAAACCAATCAATATGGAACTCTAGAAAGCTATATTTAACTATTCAAAGAATCTTCATATGAACATTACCTTGAAATAAAAGCTACCCAATCTGCTGAATGTCCCTCTCTACAAATTCTCCGTGCCCAATATATATATAATTCGGTTAAATTGTTTAGTGGAAACTTAAACCTAATATACATTTTGTTTTTGAGAATGTTCTAGAGGCATAGAAATAGACTTATTAAGAATCAAAGTTCTTTACATATATGTGTCTCAAGGAGGTAAAGGCTTAAACATAATGTTAAACATTAAAGCCAAAACTACAAAACTATAAAACTATTCAAAAAATCTTGATATGAACATTACCTTGAAATAAAAGTACCCAATCTCCCTGTATGGCCAATCTACCAATATCGAGAATCTGCCAACATATATATAATTGGGTTAAGTTGTTTAGTGAAAACTTAAACCTAATCTACATTTTGTTTCTAAGAATGTTCTACAGGAATACAAATAGAGTTATCAAGAATCACAATTATTTACATATATGTGTCTCAAGGAGGTAAATGCTTTGCTTGACCAAATTTATCTTGACTCTGGGAATGGAACCTTCTTCAATCTGCTATGTTGAATATTAGCACCATCTACGAGTATGTCAAAGAAATAGCATCCATAATTAGGAAAACTCAAAAATATTTGTAAGTGTCTTAAAAGTATGTAATCTACCAAAAAGTATTTCATTTTTATTTTTTTTGCAAAACAATCATATTTACATAGCAAGAACAATGATCCATATAATCCAAACTTATGGAAATACCAATTCAAGTTTTAAAGCATGCATTTGCATCAATACAATTTTGCAAATTAAAAAGGTCCAGTTTGGGAAGATAGATGCTAGACCCCTACATCCTATGTCTTTTGTCACATGTGCTTTTGTTTTTTCTCTCAACGATAAAAACAAATATTATACACGCTACATTTTTGTATTGAAATGATAAGTTAAAAAAAAACTTTACACATCTGCTGAATTCTTTTTTTTCCTATTCTATTCTATACAACTTTCCGACAACCAACATTATTTCATTATTTTATGTGACGCTTGTTCGCCCAGGTCTTATGTCTTTCGTCACATGACCTTTTGTCGGTCTCTCTGTCCTTTGGCCTTCAATTACTTTTTTACTAGTGTCGGTCTCTCTGTCCTTTGGCCTTCATCATATATGTGGGAATTTTCTATATTCAAAGGTTAAACAGAATTTACTTCAACATATATGTGGCAAATCTCTTTAGTGCATAAATCTCTAGAAAATACACCTCACTGTACGTTATTGATAATGATTTGTGGAATATTAAGTTATACTTTCTGTCCCCATTGTTTCGGTTTGGATGGATATAATATTATTCCATTCGGATCTCTCGGACCGTGACATCTGCTTCTCTTTTGCTTTTTTTCTTTCTATAAAACACCATCCCATGCAGCACTAATGAATGTACCTTATACCTACTCTCCCCTCTATTTTAGTGGCTCTCGTGTTGAAATCTAAGAGTTCAAGGAAGGTTGTTACGCTGCTAATTATTAATGGTGTCAATTTATAACTATATTTTGCATGTAAACAATTATTGGATTTAATGTGATCGGAGGCTAATAATAGCGACAATGGTTGATTGCAGAGACTAAAAGAAATAGGAATTTAAATGTGAATTTAATGGAACCTGTGCAGCTTTTAAAAATGGAACCTGCCCAGCGATCTAGCTACCCAGGGGTGGAAAACATCAATATAAACTCATTCGATATGGCTACTCACGGGTGGAAAACATGAATATAAACTCAGCGATCTAGCTATGTAGGGGTGGAAAACATCAATATAAACTCATTCGATATGGCTACGCAAGGGTGGAAAATTTTTATATAAACTCAGTGATCTAGCTACGCAGGAGTGTATAAAATCTGAACATGCAGTGTTATATAAATGAAAACATCAATATAAACTCATTCGATTATATTCAATTGTGAAAATTTAAATAAAGTCTATCGCATTGTGTAATTTGTTTTTCTATACAAATTACCTGAGTTTAATAAACTTTTAAAAATCTTAAAACAAATGAAAATGCAAACTTATTAACATTACTTTATACATATATATCTAAACACTATAAAGGAATTGGTCCCTTTCTTAACACTGGGAATTGGACAATTTTACATAAAAAATTTGGACGATTGGTAGTATTGCATATATTAAATATTAATATTATATAATTTAAATACTGCAGATACAACAATTCTCCTCCAATCTCAAAGGCATCAATAAAACCTAATTTATAAATACAATAATTCTCCCCCAATTTCAAAAACATCAAATAAAACCAATTTTTAAACTTTCTACAGTTCTCACCATGCTATCTTCCAATTTATAAATGGTCTACCATTTTCACTGTGTTATCTTCCAATTTATAAACGGTCTACCGTTCTCACTGTGATATCTTTCCTTCTTCCTTATCATCCTAAATAGTATTGTTGGAAAAACCTAATTACCACCTGATTGAGTATCTGCACTAAATATAATAACATATATATGCATATATTAATCCGACAATATCAAATTCTAATTTCTTGAAATGTGTTACATTTACATCGATAACGAATTAGATCTATAAACTGGACGCCATAAGCTTGTGTATATTTTCCAAGTTCGATAATGGTAACCATAGCTAAATCCACTAAAAAAAATACAATCTTAGTAGCTCAACTCGATCAATCCAGAATTTAACTGGATGCCATAACCTTGTGTATATTTTCCAAGTTCGATAATGGTAACCATAGCTAAATCCACTAAAAAAAAATACAATCTTAGGAGCTCAACTCAATCAATCCAGAATTTATATTCAAAAAAAAATGTGAACAAAAAGACAGTTCTGAACTCAGCCACACGCAGCAAGACAGACTCCCACCGTTTCCCACATCCCGGTGGTAAATACCAGTTCTATATAAAAAGGCAAATTCATTTCATACCATGAATTCTGGAAACGTTTGAATGAGAAATCGACACACACAGATTATGCAGAGGGCAGTTATGGTTCATAATACAACCAAATTATGAGATGTGGAAAATGATACACGAAATGGATCAGCACGATTTTTCTTAAAAAGAGCAAACTGTAATTCAACTTAATAATTCTAGTATATTTCTTTTTGTAAAAGGAGTGATTCTCGCGATTCGGCAGGGTAGATTGCACGATTCATAGTGCAAACTCGTCCATAGTTTATCTTGCCAAATGGAGCCTCAAGTGAAGATATAAACTTATATATGTAAAATTTATATAACTTGAGTGGGCCTGGTCTAACAGTTAAGAACTTGTCGTCTTTCAAAGGAGGTCACTATTTTTCCACACTATGGAATCCAATGTGCTTTTATCTAGCTTGGATAAAACTGCTAATAGGCCTAGATTTAACTATTTGACCATAGTTTATGCTGCCAAAAGTTATAACTGCACATTAAATTGTTTATAAAGTAAAACCAGCTATTTTCTACTACAATTCAACTCTTTTGGAAAACAATTTAAGATGGCCTTTCAGTTTAAAATTCTAAAAAGGGAGGGTGGGATCCAACCATTCTCTTTTGGTGGATTACAGTAGTAGGAGCTGTCGAAACAAAAGTACAGGAGATATTTTCCTAATGATTCATTTTCTTTGATCTACATAGATGAGGGGGATCTGTTCCGATAGTGCTTCATGCTGATTTTCTTCAGCGGTTTCCTTCGCACCACTGCTCTTGTTTATTTCTATTATTCAATTTAATTTCACTCATCTGAAAGACCATATTAAATTCTACCTATTCATTCAAGATATACACATAAACCTTCCTTGGTGGTCTTCTCTATTGCATACACCATACATACTAATATTCTATAACGGCGAGTTTTAGCTAAAGAAATGAATAGTAATTTAAACATCACAAAACTAATTAAAAATTCGAAGAATGTAAACTTACCTACTAATGAGTAAGATTTGTGTCCTCCTTTCTCCGCGTTACCATATTTTCTTTACTGCCAAATCAGATTTGGATGGGCATCCTCATTTCTCTCCACTGCCATATCCTCTTTATTTATGGGCGCTGCCCTATATTCTTGACTCCTAAATCCGATTTCTGGAAATGAAATGCCAGAAAGAAAAATTAGATTTCGCTTTTAATTAGATTGCTAACCCATTAATGTATATTCGAGATCTCCCTTGTTAAGATCTGGAAAACGCCACTCTCAAATTTCGAAATAAAACACACAGAGAATTTAAATAGCCAAGATACAGTCCATATTTCGAATTCGGGGAAATGCATTTCAAGTTTCGAACAACCACACAGAGAATTTGAAGATCAAATTAAAATCATAGGATAATTTTCTGGAACCGTCCAACAATTTCTGAATGGACCCACACATGAGTTTAAAGAGCAATTACAAATCCTTGTACACAGGTCTGTGATTACAAAAAGCAATGGTCTCCTGGTCCGATCCGTACCTGTTTTTGCTGGTGGTTGTTGCTGAAGATGAACACTCCGTCCGATCCCTTCTGCTGGTGATTGTTGTTTAAGATGCACGCTCGCTCTTCTTCTGCACACTCGCTCTTTTGCACGATCGTTTGGGGTGACTGCGTCTTCTGTGCTGCAGGAAATATAATAGCATAGTATTTCCATTTGAGCATTACATTTGGGGTGTCGAGCGCGCTGTAATGTCCCAAAAATAACAAAAATTTAAAATTTTTCCTATCTACAATAGTCGTTAGTTTATAATAGAAAAGGCATACATTAAATGTAATAATTTAAAAAACAACCATACTTGTATGCTGCAATGTAAGTCTAAGCCTTTTTGTTTTACATAGCCTCTTCTAGATGTAAGTTTAGAATCTGGGAAAGCGGTGTGGAAATAAAATGAGATCATGTTTTCATTGCGGTTGCAAATGCTGGTTCAATAGGTGGAATATAACACTACTTACTATTAGAAGAATCCTGTTATTTTAATTATGAATATCTAATGACACCTTCAGGTGATGAGCTCCTTTGATGACCGTATGTTTTTCACATGGGGATTCTGTAATAATCACGGACAGGTTATTACATACCTCGGTAGGATTGCTGGGAGGTATGGCCAGTTGTGGAAGTTGCCGGACTTACTTAGCATAATGCTAATGCCATAGTGTACTCTTGTGTTCACAAGTATCTCCAATCTGTGAGTAATATCTCTAAATGGATGGTTCCTATTTCACTGGGCTCATGATAATTAATTTAAAATTAATTACCCAATTTTCATGGGAGTCCTCAATTTGAATGTTTCCCAAAGTGGGGTTTACAACTATTAGCTCTTGGCAATGCAAACAAATGTGGTTATCAAACTTTACAATAGTCTTGGTATATGAATCGAGTCCTTGTCTAATTTATTATAGGGGTGGTTGAATCCACGACTTCACTATAGGAAGTGCGAATTATTGTACCTCCACTTAGATAGAAGTTGGTGAAATCTTTAATGCATTTAGTGAATGTGGAGAACAGCCTGGCATGATGGTTTGGATGTCGATTTTGGGATTTTCTATCAGTAGTCTCTGTATTCGACTTGTTCATTGTTTCTGGCTCTGCGCTTTCGTTGTTGGGTGATGGTGTGGTGTACTGACCCGAGCTCTGCTCGTGGTTAGCACACTTAGTGACTGTTGCTATCGTTCATGGTGTAAGGCGGCCATACTTTTTACAGGTAAAGAGCTAAACCCTATTAGCCATTGACATTTCCATTTTCTTCGAGCTTTAAATACATGTTTGGACTGATTGATACTATCTGTTGCTTGTGACAGTTGATACACGCTTTGGTATTGAAGTTGTGAAGGTTTATGATGTTTTGGACGTGGCTAGGGTACTAGTAAGTCTCGCTTACCCATTCGTGCCCTATCTCCTGCAGCTCTGGTGTTGTGTGTATGCGTTTGGCCTGGTGTTTTAGAGTGAGACTCCCGTAAGCCAATGGCTTACTGATTCGCTTTGGGGAGGTCTAAAATAGATGTTTACTTGGCTAGACTAGACAGGATGGGGTTTCAATGTAACTTAAATAAATGAATGAGTACTGGGACTATGATATAGAAGGACTATGTAGCAGCTGGGTTTCACCGGTTATTTGGTTCTGTGAAATCTTTTAAACAAAAGAAATTCTTTTTCATTGGATATGACTCGTGTATAGTAACAATGATTTCGAATGGTACATTTCTATTTTTTTTTCGTGTGTGTATTTAAGCATTCAAGCTGAAACTTTAAGAGTTCTAATGTTATGGGTTTCCTGGGTATTTTTGTAAACTACTGTATAGACAATGTGGATATTATAAAGGGTCATTGGCGCCTTTTGCTTGTAAATATAGATTTGGTTCAAGTGTTGATTTCATTTGCACTTGCTATTTGTGTTGGATATTGCTATAGTGTTTATGTGTGAACAAGGTATTGCCTATGGTGAGATATAAGACATCAGCGAAGTTTCCTACGCCTCTATTTCTGTAATGTGGGTGGAATGGATGCTTGCGTGGCAAGGGTTTCAAGGTTGTACTTAGCGTTTTGGTTTTATGTAGAGACTTGTATCGTGTAGGAATAACTTTTGCAATTTGGCTTTTTATGAAGGCCACGGGAGTTGATCC
The DNA here is from genome assembly GCA_027924585.1 of Larix kaempferi. NCBI lineage: Eukaryota > Viridiplantae > Streptophyta > Pinopsida > Pinales > Pinaceae > Larix > Larix kaempferi. The sequence goes on along the minus strand of BSBM01000765.1, from coordinate 17,503,903 downwards.
TGGTCCTAGCTTTCGATAGGCATCTTCCTGGTGGTCATACGAAATGCGTTTCTCTTGCCTCTATTTATGATTGATCTCTGCGTTTGATATTTTATGAGACTCTGACCCTATAAAATAACTTATTCCTGCGTCTTCTTGTTGATTTGAACTGAAGCTTGAAGGTTTCGTGTAGATGACTATCGTAGGTTTATGTTGAAAAAGAAATGGAAAGGGTCTAAGGTCTGTCTATTTGATTAGCGTATGGTTATTGATGAAGTGGGTACGAAAATGTAAATAGGACAACACTCTATATACGATCTTTGTCATATTTGGTATCTTTGTTTTTAAGAAATATGGTATGTATGGTTTGAGAAGAAAAACAAAAATATATTGGACGGAGAATTATAATAAACAATAATGTGTGCGTTTTCTTTTGATGTGGTTTGTAGAATACTTATAATAAACAATGATATCCGTGTTTTATTTTTTTGTTGTTTGTATAGTTGGGGTTTCGACTGGTTCACATGTTGTTCAACAATTTCTGTTATGGGTTTGATTTATGTAGCTAGGCGATTTTGTTGATGATTTAAAACAAGGGTTTAGATAAGTGAATTAAAATACTATCATAAGTGAAATAAAATAGTATAAATATTTCTTTCTGAGTTCAAATCAACGATTCGCCTGTTCTAACAATCTAAGCAATACAAAATGACTAGCAAAGACTAGCTGGTTAGTCTTGCTAGGAATGCCATTCGATTCTGGAAGACTTGATTTAAAAACTGATAATAAGAACATCCCTATTTTAACATTGCATTTATAACAGGGATATAAAACGTAGGAGGGTTTTATAAATAATCATACATGTTGATCTTTATAGCTTGTCCTACTGATTCTGATCCTGGTAACTTGTTCTTGTTGATACTGAGCTGCACACTCAGCCAACTAGTTCGGGAAATTACTGACTCCTAGCTTACCTGAATTGATCTTGGATTGGATAACTTTGGGAATACAACGTTCCTCCCAACCATGATTCTACAATTGTTCCTGGTTCAGTATGAATCGCCCCGATCTGGTTCTGACATGCAAACTGAGAAGTAGAGGCCCTAGGTGTGTACCTAGTTCAGATCTCAAAATCTATCGGCAGAGTTCACTTCCTTGCGTAGAGAGTTCTTCTTGGCATAATAATACGAAAAGAAAAGATTCCCTCAAACTTTGGGGTCTGTCCTCCTTAAGTAGGACAAATCTTGAATTATGACTCTTGGAATTGTACTGGTTTCTTTAAAATTATTTAAATTATAAAATAATATTTGTTTACTTAACTACTAGTTAATTTGGAATTAGGACTTCTCACCTTGTTTGATTAAAGTGTTTTTGCTAATTAAATCTTTGTATAATAATAATAATAATAAAAGAATTACAATCCTGTCTAAATATTAATAACTAATAATTAATAAGTGGGAGCCCACTTATGTATAAGTATACATGTAATAGATAGCAATAATATATATTGAAACTCCTAAATATAATACTTAGCTTTGTGGTCCTTAGCATTTTGTTTCACATGATGCTTCTTTTAATTCTTTTTAAGGAAAGGGTCCACTTCCTAGGACAATTTCGATAAGCTGGTAAAGGCACCTCTAGTCTCTCCCTTTGCATGTCAGATTCCCTCATTTTAACATGGTAGTTCCCCAGTAGATGATGATAATAAGATTTATTTAATCAAGTCAAAAGAGTTGTGATAAGACATGTAAGTTCTATTCAGAGTCCTCTCGACTCAACACTTGAGATTAGTAACCCCGAGTGCTCTTCAGATCCTTTTAACTCAACACTCTCACATGGGCGTTACGCTAGTGCAATTCCGAAGCCTCTGCTCAACACTAGAGCTAGAATGTGGTTGTGAGGCACATCTAGGATATTTAAGTGGCCTCGGATCCGGTAATCATTTCTTTCAAGCTTGGAGTGCTCCAGGGTTCATTCCCAACACTCAACGTACATCGAAGCTTAGGCCGAGTACAAAATAGAATCCTCTAAATACATCGGGGCTTAAGCCCAGTATATAAGCCATTCGTGTGTTTCTGAGTCCACACTCAACACACTCAATAATCAACCATGTAAATCATGCTCTGCACAGTATAATGTAACAAAAGGAATAATCTCAGTGTATCATAATTTGTAACCAATTCTCATAATGCAACATAGTTTATTCATTCGAGCTTTCCTGCCCCGCATATATCAATAATGAAAACAAATCAGGGTCCATGCCCAATATATCAACTCACGAAGGAATAAATCAAAACAACTAATGCTATGTCAAACATAATAAATCACACATATTGGGGCCATAACCCGATATAACATCATAACATAGTTAGTCAAAAAGTTGGGATATTACATCCCTCCCCGCTTAGAACAACACCATCTCGGTGTTTCCAGGGACTAGGAATGAGATCATGAAACAAGGCGGGGTATGCCTCTCTCATGGTAGCCTCATTCTCCCAAGTGGCCTAATCTGGTCCAAAGTGCCTCCATTGCACTTTCAGCTGAGTAATGGTCCTCCTCCTAAGCTGGACCTCTCTCTTGTCCAGAATGTGGAGTGGTTCTGGCATGAACTCCCCTTCAGGCTCCACCTGTAATAATGACCAATCAATAACATGTTTAGTATCGTATACATATTTCTTTAATAAAGAAGCATGAAAAAAATTATGAACTTTTATGTGTTCTCGTAGGGCTAACTCATATGCTACTGGGCCCTTCTTTCCCAGTATTTCAAATGACCACAGAACCTTGGGGCTAGTTTACCACAACGTCCCAAGCTCAAAGAGCTTCGTTTCGCCTTTATTCTTAGGAAAACATGTTCATCGATCTGGTAGTCCTTGTCTTTCCTTCTCTTGTCTGCGTAACTCTTTTGGTGGTCTTGGGCCTCTTTTAAATTTAGTTGCACCTTGGAGACTAATTGTTCCAAGTCTTTTAGTAAGTCTGGCCCTAGCATAAGCCGTTCCACCGAGCTATCCCAGGTGACGGGGGTCTGACACTTTCGACCGTAGAGTACCTCGAAAGGACTCATTTTGGCCGAGGTTTGATAATCGTTGTTGTATGCAAACTCCGCGAGGTGTAAGTAGTCTCCTCACTTAGTGGGATTGTTCATGACATACATTCTCAACATATCCTCCAGGATTTGGTTTACTCGTTCCATCTGTCCATCAGTTTGGGGGTGGTATGCGGTACTAAACTGTAGTTGTGTTTCTCACCCGGAGAACAATGCTCTCCAAAAGTTACTAATGAACTTTCTGTCTCGATCCGAGATAATTGCTTTGGGTATCCCATGTAACCGAAAAATATCCTTTAGGAATATTTCCGCAATGTGAACTGCCTTGTAGGTAGATTTTACTGGTATAAAATGTGCGGCTTTTGACAGCTTATCTACTACTACAAAGATGGAGTCATTTTGTTTCTTACTCTTCAGTAAACATGTAATGAAATCTATACCTTTTACCTCCCACTTCCATTCTGGAATGGGTAACGGTTGTAGTAATCCGGAGGGATGTTAGTGTTCTGCTTTGACCAACTGACATTCCTAGAACTTCGCGATGAATGATGCGATGTCGGCTTTCAGCTTAGGCAAAAAGTAGTGTTTCTTTATGGCTGAAATCATTTTTTGATATCTGGGGTGTCCTGAATAGGGGCTTCGATGGAATTCAGTCAGTATGTTAAGTCTAATGTCTCCTCCCTTGGGAATGTAAAGTCTTTCCTTCGACCACAACAATCCTGATTCATCTATCTTGTGTTGATGTATATGTAACTTCGGAATGTATTTCACATATATGTATATTGTTTTCCTATAGAGATGTTATTATTCCTCCATACGGAAGTGTCGTCAATTATATTGTAAGTGTCATAACTTATACTTGATGGGTTATTAGACCACCCTATTGGGGGTCGGCCATGTAGGTCAAAGGGTTATTAGACCACCCTAGTGGGGGTCAGCCCAGTCAGCATTATGTTAAGTGGTTAAGTTGAGGCCGACCTACTTGACTAAAGGTCAAGTCAAGTTAGTGTATAAATAGAGAGTGTGTCTCTCTCATTTTACACATTCTATTCTCTCACTCGCAATTTGGACAGTGGCGCACTTGTGGAGGAGGAGGCTCTGCTGCTAGGAGAAGACTATCTCTTGTATTCTGGTTGTATCATTTCTCTATCTATCTCTAAGGAAGTTATTGGGGTTTTTCACCTTTATGGTTTTCCCCAAGTAAACTCTGTGTCTCTTGTGTGCTTGCATTATTGTGTCCATGTTGATATGCTGTAGATTTGCCGTACATGTTGTTCTCTCAGTTAAGATCCTAGATCAGATTGAAGTAAATTCTTAAAAGTTAACATCTTGTATTCTTTCTGTTGTTGGAAAAGCCTATCTTCCTGGATCTTTTTAAGGATCTCGACATAGAACCAATCATTTTGGCATGTCGTTCTAATTCTGCCGTGTAAGTCAGAGTCAGTTCGACTCTCAGTTACCTAATATAACATGTGAGCTCGTCGACTTAAGGCATCGACGATCTTGTTTTCTTTCCCCTTGATGTGTTTTAGTTCAAAGTGATAATCACTAAGGAAGGCTAACCACCTAGCCTGTCTAGCGTTTAGGTCAGGCTAATCGAATAGGTATTTTAGACTCATGTTGTCCATCTTTAGTAGGAATTTCTTACCCATGAGGTAATGTCTCCACATCTTTAGAGCGTGGATAATGGCGGCTAATTCGAGGTCACGAGTACAATAGTTTTTCTCATGTTCCATTAACTTCCTTGACTCGTAGAAGATGGTAAAGTTATCTTGCATAAGGAATCCACCGAGTCCCTCTTTGCTGGCATCAGTGCAAACTACGAAGTCCCCATTGGGGTCGGCAATTCGTAAAATTGGTGCACTAATCAGAAGTTGTTTTAACTTCTGAAAAATTTCTTCACACTTGTCTGTCGAGATGAACTTACTGGTATTCTTCTGTAACAAGGTCATGGGGCAAGCGATCCGCGAGAAGTTCTCAATGAACTTTCGATAATATTCGGCTAAGCCTAGGAATGATCGTATATTGAGAACACAAGTAGGTGTATGCCATTCTTCGATAGCCTTGATCTTTTCGGGATCCACTGCTATTCCCTTCTCAGAAATGATATGTCCTAAGTACTATATCTGAGTTCTATAAAAATCACACTTGCTAAATTTTGCGTACAACTGATGTTCTCGTAATATCTGTAGGACTACTCGAAGGTGTTCCTCATGTTCTTCTTCATTCTTTGAATAGATCAGGATATCGTCTATGAAAACTAGAACAAACTTGTCTAGGTACTTACTGAAAACATTGTTCATCATGCACATGAAGTTGGTGGGTGCATTCATCAGACGAAAAGGCATTACTACAAACTCGTAGTGGCCATATCGGGTGCGAAACGCAGTCTTACTGATGTTCTCGTCATGGATTCTCACCTGGTGATATCCGGTTCGCAGGTCGATCTTCGAGAAGATCTTTTCTCCTCTTACTTGGTCAAACAAGTCATCGATCCTAGGGAGTGGATAACGGTTCTTGATGGTTAACTTGTTGAGTTGGCGATAATCGATGCACATACGCATCGTGTCGTCCTTCTTTTTAACAAAGAGGATTGGTGCTCCCAGGGAGACACACTCGGTCGAATGTATCCCTTATCTATTAGTTCTTGTAACTGTATCTTGAACTCTACTAGTTCTGGTGTACTCATATGGTACGGAGTCCTAGAGATGGGTACGGATCCAGGGTTAGTTCTATGGAAAATTCTAAGTCCCATTTGGGTGGTAACCCTGGTATTTCCTCGGAAAATACATCTCTGAATTCTACTAGTATTGGGAAATCATCGATCCTTTGTTCTCTATCGGCTTCTACTGATTGAAGGTGGATTGCAAATAGTTTACAACCCTTTCTTAAGCATTTCTTTGCTTGTAATGTAGATATCTGTCATACCGATACTTCTTTAGGTATACCTTGAATCGTTCTTTGGTTTCCTTGACTACCTGTGCATAAGATGGATTTGTTTAAACAATCTAGCAAGGCATGATGTCCCTCTAACCAATCCATGCCTATTATTATGTCATAAGACCATAATGGTAGGAGATTTAAATCTACTCTAGTTGGGAATCCGTTTAAATCAATCTCACAGCTTTTAATTAGTTCGGAAACCTTTCGCTTGGTACCCGTAGCTAGTTGTACCAGCCATGTTACCTTGTGACTTTCTCGGTTTAGTTTGCAAGTTTCTACTATCCGAGGAGAGATGTAGCTTCGGCAAGCACCGAGGTCTATTAGAACTGAAATGGCGGTGTTAGATATATTACTCTCAATTTCTACCATGGTATCTTGATGATCTTCCTGTCGTCCATCAAGGGTGGCATAAATCCTCGGTGTTTTTGCCACATCCCCCACTGTAGGTTCCGTTTGGATGTTGTGTAAAGTCCCATCTATTTTGTTGGTATAGTCTCTGTAGTAATGTGGTCCGTGGCATTTCGAACAAGAGACAGTTGGTGGGACTACCTTTTCCCCCTTGTTGAAGGCTATCATGTTGGCTGGTGGTGCGGGTGCATTTGGTCAAGCTTGGGGTCGGCTGAAACCTCTGCTGGGTGGGAAACTGTTGTTATGTTTCCGAAAAGGTGGGGGTCTAAAATCTAGCCTGCGGTTGTCTGAGAAGGTCTTGAATCTGTCCCTAATTTTGTTGATGCTGTCGTTCCTTGGCTTCCCGTGCTCATAGCACAACCTGGCTTTATGTAGGGTTATGTCAAGGGTTTTGGGCATGTTGAATTCTATCTTCTCTCTAAAGTTTGGTGGCCGCCCACCCAAGAACTGCTGGATTTTCACCTTCTCGTCCTTAATATAAGGCACATAGTGCAGCAAGTCTAAGAACCAATTTATGAAAGCTTCCATAGTCAGGGAACCCATTTTCAGTTCATGAAATTCTTTTATCTTCTTGTCGAAGAATCTTTCAGACATATATTTGTCCTCAAAGATTTTGCTGAAAGTGTCCTAGCTTATGTCTCATAGCTCTTGTCCCTTAATGTGCTTTAGGTCCCGCCACCATCTAGCAGCTTTTCCATTTAGGTTGTATATGGCTAGTCACGCTTGCATCTCACTGGAATAATTGTGAACCTTAAAGTATTTATTCATCCTTGACAACCATTCTTCATCCTTTTCCCCCGAGTTAAATTCTCCATCATATGTTGGGGCTCTTATCTTTCTGAACTCTCCTTGTAAGCTATCATCACTCTTCCTCCTCCTCTTACAAGGAGGTGGGGAGCCATTGTCATTAGAAGAGCTCTTACAGTCCTCTTCCAATGGTTCTAATTTATGTTCTTCTTGTTCTCCTATCTTGTAGTTGGCTACTTTCCCCATGTTAAGAGTGTTGACAGAAAGAGTAGGCTGTCCATGGGGTTTTTCCCCTGTTAGGATTTGGAGTAAGGCCTCATTTACAGCCCGTTGTTCCCTTCTTTCTTGCATATTTTCATCCCTGAAACTCTGGAATTCTGCCTGCAGTTGCTACATAGATTTATCTAAATCTGAGTTGAGCTCCACCACAATTTCTTGCTCTCGTGGTGGGGAATTTAGGTTGCCTCGTATACTGTTGCCTTGTTCTGGAGTCATTTTTCTGCTACTGCTTGTACCTGAAATTTATATAAGTATCTGTTGATGGAAAACATCGTGTTAGTTAATTCTTTTCATAAAAACATAATAAAACATTTTTACACACTTTCCTGTATCTACAGCTGTGTTTGGTAGTGAGCCCAATAGGTCACTTAGTGTTTGTAACTTTCTCTGATACCACTTGCAATGTCCCAAAAATAACAAAATTTTAAAATTTTTCCTGTCTACAATAGTCGTTAGTTTATAGTAGAAAAGGCACACATTAAATGTAATAATGTTAAAAACAACCATACTGGTATGTTGCAATGTAAGTCTAAGCCTTTTTTTTGTTACATAGCCTCTTCTAGATGTAAGTTTAGAATCTGCGGAAGCGGTGTGGAAATAAAATGAGATCATGTTTTCATTGCGGTTGCAAATGCTGGTTCAATAGGTAGAATATAACACTACTTACTGTTTGAAGAATCCTGTGATTTTAATTATCAATATCTAATGACACCTTCAGGTGATGAGCTCCTTTGATGACGGTATTTTTTTCACATGGGGATTCTGTAATACTCACGGACACGTAGTTGCATACCTCGACAGGGTTGCCGGGAGGTATGGGCAGTTGTGGAAGTTCTCGGGCTTACTTAGCATAATGCTAATGCCATCCTGTACTCTTGTGTTTGCAAGTATCTCCAATCTGTGAGAAATATCTCTAAATGGATGGTTCCTATTTCACCAGGTGCATGATAAGTCATTTAAAATTAATTACCCAATTTTCATGGGAGCCCTCAATTTGAATGTTTCCCTGTAATATCCCTCCTTGTATCCCTATTAGAATTGTAAATGTATATTGTGAACCATGTATGAGGCCCTGGTGAGGAGCTGAAGGCCAAGGCCCCACCTTGTTTGTAAGTGTTATGTTACACTTAGAAAACTTTAGGATGACACATCTAAACGATGACAACGATATTGGACCATTCTAGTGCTACTAGCACAAGAGCAAAGTAAATTAACGAAAAACTAGAGCCTTAGGAATAAAGCCTTTATCTAGGCGAAGAAACTAAAGAAAGTGAATGCGAATGAATGTCAACTAAATATATAGATAGTACAAATAATATGAGAAGCATATTTAGAAAAGGTTGAATGGCCAAGTGTTTCTAGCCTAAGGCTAGGTACTATTTTAATGACATTAGATAAAAGGGTATATATATATATATATATATATATATATATATATATATATTAGTGATCAATGATTCAAAATATTTATTAACAAAATCATTACAAAGCCTAGCTATGTGTAATTAGAACTTATTAAATTAAGGTGCTTAAACTTGTCTATTAATTTATAAACACTAATTGAAATAAACACCTAATGAGTGCAGAACTCATTTTACTTTCAAATGTCATGAGAGGTTTTCCTTAAAATGCCACCTATCAAACTTCCTCAAATTTAACCGTTTAGACACTTCTCCTTTTCTTAAGCTACCATTTTCCCCACACACTTTTCTTTGGGCCCGGTTTGGAGAGAATAACTCCAATAACCCTTGATTGGCGGGAGGTTTGGACGAGTGGGTGCATCCTTGATAGAGCACTCCAACATTTCAATACTATCATTCATCTTCATTCATCTTATCATAGAGCATGTGGCTTCCTTCCTCGCCAGTTGTCGAGAGAATCAAAACTCTCCAAGTTGCATACCACCTACAATTGGAGGGAGGGAGGCGAAGGCGAGTAGAAAGGGGGAACGGTTGCTGGGGAAATTCGAATCTTGGCTATTTGTTTACATACGATATGAAGGAGGGAAGTGATTATACATATGGGGAGAAAAACTTGTGGCAGCTCAGCGTGAGAATAGATGAAACTTGGTGTCATAGTTAAGATATCGAGTGGCACGATCGTTTGAAGTTTGTTGACAGATTTCATTTAAGGCGAACCGTGCTCTTTAGTTAAAAGCCATGTAACCACCGTTTGAAATGATCGATCTCATTTAAGCTTGGCGGTAAACATTTAGCACACAATCTCTCTTAAAAGATCTGCATTAACCGTTGTTTCTACTCGCTGTCGGTGGTAACCTATTAAGCTTCCACTTGTCCATTGTATAGAGAAAAGACGGGGAATCCTGCGTTTTGTTTACTTTTTATTAGAGGAGATCGGGAGCAGAAGGGGGGAGGCAAAACGGGGTTCAGTTCTTGTATGAGTGGTTTTACACAGTAAGCTGGCAGTGTGGAACTCTGCGTTAGAGGACTATTACAACGTCAATAATGGAGACCGGTGGCGAGAAGATGTGTTGAAACTGGGGTGAAAGCGATAGGACATTTTCCTTGTTGGGTTTTGCTTCCATCGATTCGTGTGTGGTCTTATAAGCAACTTGTTGGTTTAACGCGGTATGAACTCGATACCTCTTGTGTGGTCCTCTTTACTTTTAGTTATGAGTTCCTGACCTTCGTTAAAATGCACAGACTTTGTTAGATCGATTTATTTCTCTGTTGAAGTGTTGCGATCGGTGACATTGGATCTAAATCCCGATCTTTGTTAAAACACTGATATAATTATTTAGATCGAATTCAGTCTCTGTCGTGAAGCAGTTGACATTCAATTCATTACACAGTGATTTTATTGCACAGACTTTGTTAGATCGATTTATTTCCCTGTTGAAGTGTTGAGATCGGTGACATTGGATCTAAACCCTGATCTTTGTTAAAACACAAATATAATTATTTTAGATCGAATTCAGTCTCTGTCGTGAAGCAGTTGACATTCAATTCATTACACAGTGATTTTATTGCACAGATTTCAGCATGGCATCTTTGGCGTTGAGCAGTTGGCATTTATTACATAGTGATATTCTTGTTGTTGTTTCCGCCTTTCATTTTAAGTTGAACTAGGTTCTGTCGAAATAGAATCTAAACCTATCGAGTTTTTCCTTCTGATGGCTCTGTTTTTTTTAAATCTGAACCCGAGTGGACCTCCGATGTTGCGCCGAGTCAATCCCTTCATACAGTCAACGCCATTCTGTTTTGTGCATATAATATAAGTATAGGGCTTTAAATGTGTGACAACTTTATGCTAAATCAGGTTGTCTCATAGTAAGCGTCCACTTCTTTAACTTTCACGGAAGGATAAAACCTTAAAACCCTTGTGGGAATTAGAATAACTTTTACACAGTTATAATTTGAGAATTATTCAAGGTTTACTTATGGTGAAATATGTATAAACGTTAAGTACTCTGTTTTATTTATTACCGAGAAGGAACTTCAATGTATGCCTTCGCTAGAGTATAAAGTCTTATCCAATTAAATGCATGAAAGAATAATGTTTAATATGTATAAATACGCTTGATGTTATAGGTTTATATTTTGACTTAGACATACTCATAAATAAAGCATGTTTATATTTTGTTAATGGTAAGACCATAGGGTAAGAACCCTTAGATTACTATTGCGTCAACAAAAGGTTCTTCTCAAATTTTAGTGCTTGGTGAAATAATTAGTAAAAATATGTGTGGAGTTCTTACTTCCCTCTTGACGACTAAAGCGAAAGAGTTTATTTCTACTTGTTCGGATCTAGAAGAGGTTCTTAGTTTAATTGTTGAAAAGCTCTATGTATTAGAGGCTTGAAGGAATGAGAATGAATCTCATTGTAGCAACCAGGTTGCTAGTTGTAAACCCTTTGCGGCTAAATAATAAAAGAATGCACACACCTTTTGTGGACTAGCCCGTGTACGGGTGAACCACGTTATTTTTGTCTCCTATGTTTACTATGGCGTCTCTCAATGTGTCGTATGTATGAATATTGTTTCTGCCCTAAAAAATGTTATGATTACTTGATGTATACGATTCATATACAACGTTGGTTGTTGATAAAATGTTTCGCTTATGATTATAATGTTTTTATTTTACTTGATGTATACGATTCATATACAACGTTGGTTGTTGATAAAATGTTTCGCTTATGATTATAATGTTTTTATTTTACTTGATGTACACGATTCATATACAAGGTTGGTTGTTGAGAAAATGTTTCGCTTATGATTATGATGGTGCTAATACCAGGGTTTTATCGAAAGAAGTATTTGTTTCTAAAGAGGCATATTAAGACATCATAAAGTTTCTTGTGTTTCCCGCAAGATTTAAGAATTGGTTGACTTATCAAGTTTAGAATTTATTTAGTTGAAATTAAACGTATATCTTTTCCTTGATGAGTATAACGACATTTGTAAACAGTAATGAGTTGTCGCAAGGTTTTAATTTATTTTGTAAAGCAGTATTTAAAGAAATCAAACCCACACTTTATGGTTCCGCGTATATTAAGTGGCATTTTAGGCACTTAGAAAAGTTTTAAATTGTTAGTAGTTTTGGGGTACGTGACATATGGTATCAGAGCATTAGGTTACAACACTAGGGCCTAATGAGCTCAATATGCGATAAGTGAGCATGAAGGTTTTAAGTTTACTAATCAATGGTTTCCGTTTCATTTTGGATGCATGAATTGTATCGGAGGAGGGGAAGATGAATCTCCGAGCTCGACTTCAGGTTTCTCCCGCCAAAGCACAGGTTGCAAACACTCGGGCTTAGTTGGGGCCAGCTGTAGAAATAATATAAGCTGGTCAAGGGAACTCCATCGATAAGACGCAAACAAAGGATTTATGTTCTAAAGAATCAGCAGGAGGTAATCGACAAGATGTCTTTAAAATCGCAAGTAAGTATACTCCACTTGTTGAAGCATTCTAAAGGAAAAGCATTGTCGATGAGTGAACAGTTTGTATGTTTAATTTCGTATCTAAATGATCCTGTATTGATAAATACTAGAGGATGAATATCTCCTAATGCAATTCCATTGAATGACCAGAAAGTATTCGTTGAAAATGATTATATTAATTGGACTATGTTCCTATTTTTATCTTAGTGATCTTGTTAATATTTTCATGTATATTGATCATAACGATAGTAACATAGGAGCCTTGAATGTTCATAATTTTATGAGGGCTGTATAAGCATAATTAGGATCATTCACCCTATGAAAGATGTACACTCCTACCCGGACGATTGATGCCACGGGTAAGGTTTTAGTACTTATATGAGTCAAGTCATAGACATTCATCATAAGTACTTGATTGCTCTAATTGTGTTTTATGATGATTAGAAAAGTTGATATAGTATGTGAATTACAAAGTGAGTAAGGTGCAATTAGGTCATTATATGAAGGACTATAAAGTTGCCATGAATTACTTGGTTATTGATTTCTCGCACTTATGCTGAAACGATTGTATTAATTATGTACATAAGATTGTAGGATTGAGATAATCCTTATTATATTAGAAAAATGCATAAATGCAAGAAATCTAGAAAAATTCTATTACAAGGACTTCTATGACATTGAATTTTTTTGTAAACATTTTATTTATTTCATTTAATTTGTAAAAATTATGCATTAAAGAAATATTCCATTAAAATTGGAAAAACTAATCCTAGAAAGAATGTTTTTATTGATCACAAATTTTATTTACTCCAAGTGTTTTTAATATACAATCATAAAAAATGAAATGTTGTATGATTTATAACTAGTTCGGTATGCCATAAATTAGGAGGAGTATATGAAAATCTGTAATTTGTTGAATCGTGAGAAAAAATATTCATGAAGATATAAAATGTAGGATTAATGAAGTTAAGTTGCACACATAATTGCATGTTTTATTACAAGAAGATCTCTATCTATATTTGAAGTGAACAAAGTATCATATTAAATATTTTTATTGTTAAATAACATATTATAATATAGCATGATTGGAAGGAAATCACAATATTAAATTAAAATAAAATAGATTATAAGAAATGTATTGATGTCAAACCAAATAATAACTATAAATTCGTCAAAATTGGGATAGTTGTTAGGTGCAACATTATACATACACAATGAAAGTGTGAAGAAATTGAATTAAGAAATCATGGCCGAGAATTACTTTCACTAAAAGACAAAGAAAATGATAAGATTTTTAAATGTCGAAGAAATAGATGTTGAAACATATTTTTCAAATCTTTTAGTTGAACTTTATATATGACCCCATGCTCTTTTGAATTTATTTATGGCACATATCGAATGAGTCTAAATAGTCCACTTAGTACTCATTATCAATTAATTATATGGTTTTATATTGTATTTTATTCCAAAAATTACATACCACATTTATACATTCATTTAATGCATATAAGAAGATAAAAGATAGAACATATCTCGTGCTTTGTTGGCCTGTAAGAGATTATTTCAGTTAATCATAATTGAGTTAGTAATACAAACTTACAAAAAAATGAATTGAGAAATCAAATTTCTTATAGTTCAATGTCACTCACTTATGACCAATCACGTACTACCCTTAATACCACTTAGCACTCATTAGCAATAAATTTTGTGTTTTTAAACAATTGCAACTTTAATTATATGGGGCTTTATTTCAAAAATTACATACTGCATTGATAAACTCCTCTTATTAATGAATATACACAAATAAAAGTCAATAATTTATTTCATGCCTTGTTCAGGCTTATATGAGATTATTGCAATTATAAACTATTAACTTAAGAATACACATTTACAAAACTTTGTGCGTGCCTTGTTGGCTTTTATGAGATGATTTTAATTACAAATATTTGATTTAAGAACGCAAATTAAAAAAATATTTTGAATGGGGAAATTAAGTGGTGTATGATGCAAAAAAATGTCAAACTAAAGGCAATCATAAATAATATTAATAATTGTATTTAAATATTATTGTTAATTCTCATCTATCTATAAAAGTTTTAAAAACATACAAATTAATTCATAAAAAAATGTGTCCAACTTGTATTGAAATATTGCAATGTACGCGTTAACAAATTTCTAAAAATTAATATCTTCACCTACTATAAAGAACTCAATGTTCTATTGAACATTCGAATGTAGTTGCGTTTCTCTTTGATACGATGAAGTGTCTTAAAAGGGGGAATAGAATTTGGACAAGCCAAGTATCAGGTTCATGTCCTATATAATCCTTTGTTAATATACAATTTGACCGGTATCCGGGGAATTGAGAAGTAAGCTTTGATGTATCTATTAGCAATATATTTGATTCTTCGTACATATTTCCGTATTTGGACCACACATCACTTAACATTTTCTCATAAAATTGTATCACACTACATTATTTGAATTTTGTTTGCAAGTGACAATGAGACCTGTCCCATATGAATTCAAAGTCACTTGTATCGGTATTTGATTTTTCAACTACTTGTTGAATGTTTTTACATTGTATTTTATTCCAAAAATTACATATCACATTTATACATTCATTTAATGCATACAAGAAGATAAAAGATAGAGCGTATCTCATGCTTTGTTGGCTTTTATAAGATTATTTCAATTAATCGTAATTGAGTTAATAATACAAACTTACAAAAAAATGAAATGAGAAATCAAATTTCTTATAGTTCAATGTCACTCACTTATGACCAATCTCGTACTACCCTTAATACCACTTAGCACTCATTAGCAATTTAGGATAATAACAGTCATTAACACTCGTATTAATGAATATAGGCTAATAACAGTCAATAATTTATTTCATGTCTTGTTGGCTTATATGAGATTATTGCAATTATAAACTATTAACTTAAGAATACACATTTACAATAAGTTATATATTGGGAAATCAAATGCCTATACCTTTCAAAATCATTCATCTATGACTCATCATGCTTTAATCTAAATTCTAGTACACTTAGCACTCATTATCATTGAAGTAATATTTTTTGTAAGAAATGTGCTTTTATATAGATGGAGGTTTAATTCAAAATTTGTGTCACTTGTATTAATGCATATAGATCAATAAAACTAAAGAGAACTTCATTCCTTGTTGGCTTTTGTGAGATAATTTAAATTACAAATAATTGATTTAAGAGTATGTAATTTAAAAAATATTTTGAATAGAGAAATCAAGTGTTGTAATGCACTTGTATTAATACATATAGATAAATAAAACTAAAGAGAGTTTCTTGCATGCCTTGTTGGCTTTTATGAGACGATTTAAATTACAAATAGTTGATTTAAGAGCACAAATTTAGAAAATATTTTGAATGGGGAAATCAAGTTTTGTATGATGCAAAAACTTGTCAATCTAAAAGCAATCATAAATAATACTAATAATTGTATTTATATATCATTGTCAATTATCATCTATCTATAAAAGTTATAAACTCATACAAATTAATTCACCAAAAAATGTGTCCAACTTGTATTGAAATATTGCAATGTAATCGTCAACAAATTTCCATAAAATAATATCTTCACTTAATACAAAGCACTCATTAGCAAATTAGGCTAATAACAGTCATTAACACTCGTATTAATGAATATAGGCTAATAACAGTCAATAATTTATTTCATGTCTTGTTGGCTTATATGAGATTATTGCAATTATAAACTATTAACTTAAGAATACACATTTACAATAAGTTATAGATTGGGAAATCAAATGCCTATACCTTTCAAAATCATTCATCTATGACTCATCATGCTTTAATCTAAATTCTAGTACACTTAGCACTCATTATCATTGAAGTAATATTTTTTGTAAGAAATGTGCTTTTATATAGATGGAGGTTTAATTCAAAATTTGTGTGTCACTTGTATTAATGCATATAGATCAATAAAACTAAATAGAACTTCATTCCATGTTGGCTTTTGTGAGATGATTTAAATTACAAATAATTGATTTAAGAGTATGTAATTTAAAAAATATTTTGAATAGAGAAATCAAGTGTTGTAATGCACTTGTATTAATACATATAGATAAATAAAACTAAAGAGAGTTTCTTGCATGCCTTGTTGGCTTTTATGAGATGATTTAAATTACAAATAGTTGATTTAAGAGCACAAATTTAGAAAATATTTTGAATGGGGAAATCAAGTGTTGTATGATGCAAAAACTTGTCAATCTAAAAGCAATCATAAATAATACTAATAATTGTATTTATATATCATTGTCAATTATCATTTATCTATAAAAGTTATAAAATCATACAAATTAATTCACCAAAAAATGTGTCCAACTTGTATTGAAATATTGCAATGTAATCATCAACAAATTTCCATAAAATAATATCGTCACTTAATACAAAGAACTCAATGTTCTATTGAACATTCGAATGTAGTTGCGTTTCTGTTTGATACGATGAAGTGTCTTTAAAAAGGGGAATAGAACTTGCACAAGCCAAGTATCGTGTTCATGTCCTATATAAGCCTTTATTAAGATACAGTTTGACCGATATCCGAGGAATTGAGAAGTAGGCTTTGATGTATCTATTAGCAATACATTTGATTCTGTGTACTTATTTCCATATTGGGACCACACGTCGCTTAGCCTTTTCTCATAAAACTGTATCATACTACATGATTTCGATTTTGTTTGCAAGTGACAATGGGACCTATCCCATATGAATTCAAAGTCACTTGTATCAATATTTGATTTTTCAAGTACTTGTCGAATGTCCTTGTTAGTAACATTTGATGTCCATATCGCAACATCATAATGTTTTAGGCAGTATTTTAATACTTCTAATTGAAAAGGCCTACAAAAGTAGGATCTATCACCAAGCTCCCAATCTGGTTTTCTTTGAATTTGACAACTCGTTTCATCTTTGGAATACGACGAGAAGAATACTCCTTCCATTTCAAAGATCAACAAGATCTTCCGACTGATATTAACTCCCATCTGCATTGCTGCCACAACATATATAACATTAACATATTTTCACTTCAAAACTTCATTGCTTATTGGCATCAAAACATATCCAATTTATTTCCACTCCCAAACAAACAACTTAATGAAAAAAATAAAAGTAATTTCCGTGGAATAGTTTTTTTATACAAACACATTCAACTACTACTCAAATCACTAATGTTTAAGAATTGTAATGAGATAAACTACAATTTAAAAATATAATTACAATAGTCGAATTCATTTGAACTAATTATATGTTAATATCTACATACTACCTAAATTTACAGTTTTTAAGTTTAAATCAAGCAAACTATTTATATGTTCATTTTTACATACAACCTCATACGATATTTTAATTTTCAAGAAATTATAAGAAAAAATCATATAAGCACATTGCAATGAAATTGAAATCACAATTTAAAAATATAGTTACAATGGTCCAATTCAAACCAATTATATGTTAATTTATACACACCACCTAGATTTACAATTTTTTAAATTTCAACTAAACAAGCTAATTATAGGTAATTTTTACATACAACCTGATATGATTTTCCATTTTTTTAATTTCTAAGAAATAAGAAAATTTCATATGATAACATTGAACTAACATTCAAATCACTAATTTGTAAGAGTTATAATGATCAATTAAGACGCAATTAATAAATAAACTGCAATTGCTCAAACATAGTAATTGTACGTTAATTTATACATACAACCTAATACAATTATTTAATTAATATGGAATACAACATTTTTATGCAAACACATAAGGCTATTATTCAAATCACTAACTTTTTATAACTCAATATCTCAATATAAATAAACAAAATAATAATATGTTAATTTATAATAATGACACAACAACAATCCTTATATGAGTATTATGAAATAATATTGACATTAAACTGATAATAAAATAAAACACAGTAATAACACATCACATGTAGAATTAAGTCATCAAATGTACAATGACCAAAAAATAAGAAATTTTCATATGATAACATTGAACTAACATTCAAATCACTGATTTGTAAGAGTTATAATGATCAATTAAGACGCAATTAATAAATAAACTGCAATTGCTCAAACATAGTAATTGTACGTTAATTTATACATACAACCTAATACAATTATTTAATTAATATGGAATACTACATTTTTATGCAAACACATAAGACTAGTATTCAAATCACTAACTTTTTATAACTCAATATCTCAATATAAATAAACAAAATAATAATATGTTAATTTATAATAATGACACAACAACAATCCTTATATGAGTATTATGAAATAATATTGACATTAAATTGATAATAAAATAAAACATAGTAATAACACATCACATGTAGAATTAAGTCATCAAATGTACAATGACCAAAAATTTATATTATAAACTTCAAGATTTTGTTTATAGAGGAAATGAATAACAGTCATCTTAATGTACTATTAAAAGTCATTGAAGATTCTTCAAAATATTTCGAACATCGGGTGCCTTGTAGAATCTATTCAATAAGCTCCACAAATCAGCGATCAACCATTTATCCTCATTCTTTCCATCAAACGAAGGGGCAATAATCACATTTTCTTTGGGATTTTCTTTCTTTGTCTCCATTGAACAATCCACTAGAATAGTGTTAGTAGCATCATATTGAGAATACATTCTCCACACTTTTTTCAGATGTTTTTTGTATATAACTTGTGTTGAATTATCAATGTCGTTTTTTCCCTTTTGTTGTTTGCAATCTGAAGCAGTCCATGTAAACAAAAATTTAGCTTGTAATGATTCTGAAACCAGCTTTTTCATAACTCTTGTTGTGTTTTGTTTCAAAGATGTCGTCCAAATTGCAATGTCAAGAGATTCTTTTCTGGAACACATTTCAAGAAATGTTTTTGCATGTGGACGAAACCAAAATGATTTTTTCTCTATCGTGTAATCTGCAGCCCTTCCCATTTTCTCGATAAATTCTTTTTGTGATGCATCACCATCAATGCTCTGATAGAAAATGTTATTCAATTCAAAAATAACCAATTTCTTTTGACTTATACTAGCTGCAAAACAATAATGGATATCATAGTTAATTCATTTTATTCATGCTACATAAATTATTAATAAAAAAAATTGTTGAAGAAATACACTCACTTTGAGTATTTTCTGTACTAGTTATTGATAAGCCACACTTCTCTTGTATTGTCTTCATAGAACCTAGAGCCAAAATAACAAACCTTCAATCAAATACCAATAATACTTCTTTAAATCAAATTTTTTTTTATAAGACATATTTTATGTTTAATTGAAAATAAGAGACATGTGAAGTACCTGATATGATATCATGTTCTTGACTATGGCTTTCTGTCACATTCCCTTGATCACTGTCTTTTTTCTCCTCATTTGCCACTGTAATAAACATATGAAATGTTATAAAATGCATCAACGAATGAAATTCATTAAATAAATAGGCATAGAATCCAAAGAATCACTAGAGAAAGAACAAAACAAGTACAATACAACAAAAGAAACAAAATAAATTATGTACTTGGTATGGTATTTTCTTCGTCTTGTATTTGCATCTCGAAAACTTCTTCGACATTGTGCACACTATGTTGGTCATTGCTTTGTTGCAAAGTGTCGTCGTTGTTTTCTTTACAATTTCCGCCATTAGTAGTTATAGTAAACATCTTGTTAATCAAGATTTATAAATAGCATAGAATCCAAAGAATCACTAGAGAAAGAACAAAACAAGTACAATACCTGGATATTCCAACAGCAATATATTAGACATTGGTTTTTGCAATTGGAAGGATTCTTGATTAGTAAGCATGGTAGTCCTTTGTAACTCGTTTTCTACGACACATGCCATTCTTCTTCCATATGTACAGCAAACCTGCTGTAAATTTGTCCCCGCATAAAGAGAAATAATCAAATTTAGATCACTATGTTGTTGATGCATTTGCAATAATTCTTCCCAGAATTCAAAATCTCTCTCCTTTTCATCAGATATGTCTCTAAAACTGTGAGAGTATCTTGAGGCCTCTAAACTTTTTGACTCTTCACTATAGAAATGTATAGTTAAAACTATATCATAACTATAGTTATTTTGTTCTTTATATTCATAAAGACCGGTAGCCATTTTATAGTTGACATTTGAGTCCTTGACAACAATCTCTAGAGCTTGGCGTACATCCTTACAAGACCAAATTTCTACTAAGATAATCATAGTAAAATCTTTCAACCCATTTTTTTCGATTAAAAATCGAAACAATTCAATATAGTGATCCTTAAGGAATGATTCATCTTTCAGAGCCAATGTATCCAACACAACAAAGTCAGTGTATAACATTGGTTGAAACTGACAAGGAAAAGAGTGCAAAAGTGTTGACAAGAGGCTAGGACCCCCATAATGACAACCGAATTCAAAACTGTTCTCAATTTCCTGTATATCTGTCGATGCATCAATTATTCTATCAAGGACCACACAGGCTTGTGGAGAAAGGGACTCTATTTTTGTATTTCGTGATCCTTTTACATATTTACACCCTTCCATTGTCTTACAGAAGTTGGCAAATATGATATCAGTAATTCCATAATGCTCAAGGATATTGGATATTGTAAGAATCTTATCATTCAGATTCTTATCATGACTTTTGCAATATGTTACCATTGCCTCCAAAATTGTTCTTTTGGTTTTCAATTGTGAACAATAATCTTTCATTTTTATGGCATTGGTCGGATGGTTCACTGGAATGGAAAACCAAACAGTTCCATCCAATAGTTTATCTGCTACAGAACACATTTCTTCAGCTGTTAGTCCCTGAAGGGGACAGAAAGAACTTGATACCAAACTGTTCAGACTATTTGTCTTATAGTTTGGATCCTTAGGTTGGTTTGGAGAACACATTAATGTCCCTAGTTTGTAACAATTAAAAACAACTTCCCATTTATCCCAAGTAGTATCATCAAGATATAACAAGACTTTTTTTTCAGCAAAGTTTGTTAGTGGACAATCGAAGAAAGAGCACAACATTTCATCATCAACCTGTTAAAAAATAACAAATATAAATTAGTAACAATGTGATATCAAAAATAAAATAGCCATGAATTTAGTTATAACAATATAAACTAAGTGCAAAAAAAAAAAATTGCATACCTTGTCTTTAGCCGTCTTAGAATTCCAACATTTTTGTTTCTTTAATTTATTTGTGGCAATTAGGAATTGTCTTGCAGATCGCACAGAATCAATGAATGGAGTTTTGAAGAACACTGTGTTTGCAGAATTTAACTGGCAGCAAATACGAATCACCACACTGGGAGCAATAGATGGATCTAAGAATCGAGCATTACGTTCTTTGTACTTCTGTTTTGCCTCCCCAGATAGACTGAATTTAGGATTTGATAATATTTCTTTTGCTGCTTGAATGGTGTGTTGCCCATCAACTATCCAAAAATTGATGTTCTTGTCATTTATATCCATTTTATTCATGATTTTCACAGGGTTTCCAATCGGATCAGACTCTTTTGTGTCAAATGGAATCAGAAGAGCATCAGGCAATGATGCTTGAAATTTCTGTAGGAATGATTTTACTAATACTCGAACATTTAAATCATCCCGTGATCTCAATTTATATAACTTGGGTGCTTCTACACATCTTCGAACATCCACCTTCATGGTAAAAGAGCTTGAAAATAAATAACTGTCCTTAAAATTTTCATGGATTTCATCGCCTTGGTCAGCAAGCTTCTCTATCTGAGAGTCTTCTTTTTGGGATTTTACAAACTCTGTAGTAGGCATGAACTCACTTTCTTTAATGCTCTGTTCTAGCTCAGCTAAATATACCCTTCTCAAAGCAAGCATTTGAGCCTCGAGTTTATCATCTGGTATTTTATCAAGTAGTTTACCTCTTTGTTGCAAATAAAGAAACACGGATGATGTTTTCTTACATCTCACATAGCGATATTTCATAACGTTGGTAATACGTTGTACAAGATCATCACAACTCTTTAGACCAGATTCATTGAAGCTCTCAAAACTGTCCAACTTAAACTGTGACTTTTTTATTGACTCTGGAAATTCTGTATTAGTATCAATCAAATCTGGTCTAAATTTTGTGTAATCAACTTGGCAAGAAAATAATTTCACTTCATTTTCTTCAATTACCTCCATTTGAAAATCAATCTGACTATGATTGAGAGCATAGCAACTAACAATTATCCCTAGCCTTTGTATATCATTTCCATCCATGGATCCAAATAGATACATATCTGGAAACATATTCATGGGACTTTCAATCTCAACATACCAATCTTCGACATACTCATATGCAGCAGATGTTTTGAACTTTTTAATCATTTCAAAATTAGAACCCATTGTTGAATTTATAATCTGAGTTGAATGACGCTTTTGTTTT
This sequence comes from Larix kaempferi, assembly GCA_027924585.1. Lineage (NCBI taxonomy): Eukaryota > Viridiplantae > Streptophyta > Pinopsida > Pinales > Pinaceae > Larix > Larix kaempferi. The sequence continues at coordinate 17,481,137 of BSBM01000765.1, read as the reverse complement.
TTGAATGCTGATTGTGGCATTTTACTTGCTTTGGAGACGACAGCTTCTAAAAACAATAATAAGCAATTATTACTATAAATAAAATGAAATCAAAATCACAAATATTACCATATAGTCTTCTAGTCTAACCATTTAGAAATGAGAGAATAATATTTAAAACCACCATACCACATGGGGGAGACGCTGTTTGTGTGTCACTTGCAATTCGTTTTTTCTTCAAATTATTCCTTGGAATTGTCATTGCACCAGAGTCCATAGCTGCTAAAAACAATAATAAATAGTCGACTATAAGTTTAAATTGTTTTAAAAATACATAAAATAATGAGCATTATCAAACAATATTCTAATACATGTCTTTTATTCACATGCACAAGAATAATAAGGGTCATGTGTTATGGAAACATATTAAATACTTAGAGATAAATAAAAATCCATTGCATCTAGCACAAGTAGAGACTCATTAAAAATAAAAGTTTTCCTTCTCAAAAATGCTAGAAGGAAATGCTTATGCTAGAAAGAAAGCTAGCAGTCGCTAGCTTTCCTTGATCTTTTTCCATGTGCTTATTTCAAAATAGAGCACATGGCACAAGCTCAAGGTATAAGCTAGCAACCACCAATCACCATGGACAGGATTTTTCTATTGGAAAGCTAGCGACTGCTAGCTTTCTTTCTAGCATAAGCATGTGTGACATGCTAGAAAAAAATGTTTATGCTAGAAGGAAAGCTAGCAGTTGCTAGCTTTCCTTGATCTTATGCCATGTGCTTATTTGAAAATAGAGTACATGGCACAAGTTCAAGGCTTTCCTTGATCTTGTGCCATGTGCTTATTTGAAAATAGAGTACATGGCACAAGTTCAAGGTATAAGCTAGCAACCACCAATCACCATGCCTAGGGTTTTTCTATTGGAAAGCTAGCGACTGCTAGCTTTCCTTCTACCATAAGCATGTGTGACATGCTAGAAAAAAATGTTTATGCTAGAATGAAATGTAGCATTCGTTCAAAATAGAGTACATGGCACAAGCTCAAGGTATAAGCTAGCAATCACCAATCACCATGGACAGGGTTTTTCTATTGGAAAGCTAGCGACTGTTAGCTTTCCTTCTAGCATAAGCATATGTGTTTATGCTAGAAGGAAATGCTTATGCTAGAAGGAAAGCTAGCAGTCGCTAGCTTTCCTTGATCTTTTGCCATGTGCTTATTTCAAAATAGAGCAAATGGCACAAGCTCAAGGTATAAGCTAGCAACCACCAATCACTATGTACATGATTTTTCTATTGGAAAGCTAGCGACTGCTAGCTTTCCTTCTAGCATAAATATGTGTTCTTATCCAAGAAGAAAATGCTTATGCTAGAAGGAAAGCTAGCAGTCGCTAGCTTTCCTTGATCTTGTGCCATGTGCTTATTTGAAAATAGAGTGCATGGCACAAGCTCAAGGTATAAGCTAGCAACCACCAATCACCATGCCCAGGGTTTTTCTATTGGAAAGCTAGCGACTGCTAGCTTTCCTTCTAACATAAGCATGTGCGTTATGCTAGAAGGAAAGCTAGCTTTCGTTCAAAATAGAGCACATGGCACAAGCTCAAGGTATAAGCTAGCAACCACCAATCACCATGGACATGGTTTTTTATTGGAAAGCTAGCGACTGCTAGCTTTCCTTCTAACATAAGCATGTGCGTTATGCTAGAAGGAAAGCTAGCTTTCGTTCAAAATAGAGCACATGGCACAAGCTCAAGGTATAAGCTAGCAACCACCAATCACCATGGACATGGTTTTTTATTGGAAAGCTAGCGACTGTTAGCTTTCCTTCTAGCATAAGCATGTGTGTTTATACTAGAAGGAAATGCTTATGCTAGAAGGAAAGCTAGCAGTCGCCAGCTTTCCTTGATCTTTTGCCATGTGCTTATTTCAAAATACATCACATGGAACAAGCTCAAGGTACTATTGGAAAGCTAGTGACTGTTAGCTTTTCTTCTAGCATAAGTATGTGTTCTTATCCTAGAAGGAAATGCTTATGCTAGAAGGAAATCTAGCAGTCGCTAGCTTTCCTTGATCTTGTGACGTGTGCTTTCCTTGATCTTGTGACAAAATCTGTCTCAGGTACTGTCGGCTTCCACGAGAGTCACCTATAAGGAATGACATCCTAAGTTGGTCACTAAGTACCTTCGTCAAGTGGAGAAAGAGCAGTTATCCCTCGAACGGTATTGGGTCGTCTCCTTTTCAACAAGTGGTGGTGAGCCCACTTGAGAGAACATACACCCGCAACCTTGGGTTTGACCTCCTATGACGCGGTGCCGCTCTTTCACTTGCCCCGTGTGGCTATACACGACCACTTGATTTAGAAGGATTTTTATAGCACCCTGAGGACAACAACTATGTTTTTGGATTCCTAGCCCCAAAATCCTACCTAAACTACAAGATTTTTTTGTGCCCTCCTATGGAGGTATTAAGTGAGTAGATTTAAGCTATTTTTGAACTTAGTGAGTGACGAGAGAGTTTCTTGTGTGTGTGTGTGTGCATCAAAGAAAGTGACGGTTTTGAGCGCACATGAGATATTGCATATAAATGAAAAGGCTTTTCTTTTAAAATGAAAATAATGCAACTCAACCTAATAGAAAAACAACTAAATAAACCATGTAAAGCATGTAAAAAAAACTAAATAAAATAAATTGTAAAAATAAAAAAACAATCTATAAACAAAATTGTAAAAGTAAAAAAAAATCTATAAACTTACCAAGATTTTCAACCTCTTTTTAATCCAGTCTTCTTCTTTACTTTTTGTTTGGCTAAGACTAAAGCTAATGCCAATGCCAATGCCATTTTTTCCCATAACTTCATCTTCATCTTAGTTGGTCTTGCTTCTTTGATAGACAATAATCTAGAAGCTATGAAGCCAAGACTACTTGAATGGAAACTGTACAATATAGAGACTCATTAAAAAGAAAAGTTTTCCTTCTAAAAAATGCTAGAAGGAAATGCTTATGCTAGAAAGAAAGCTAGCAGTCGCTAGCTTTCCTTGATCTTTTGCCATGTGCTTATTTCAAAATAGAGCACATGGCACAAGCTCAAGGTATAAGCTAGCAACCACCAATCACCATGGACATGATTTTTCTATTGGAAAGCTAGCGACTGCTAGCTTTCTTTCTAGCATAGGTATGTGTTATTATCCTATAAGTAAATGCTTATGCTAGAAGGAAAGCTAGCAGTCGCTAGCTTTCCTTGATCTTATGCCATGTGCTTATTTGAAAATAGAGTACATGGCACAAGTTCAAGGCTTTCCTTGATCTTGTGCCATGTGCTTATTTGAAAATAGAGTACATGGCACAAGTTCAAGGTATAAGCTAGCAACCACCAATCACCATGCCTAGGGTTTTTCTATTGGAAAGCTAGCGACTGCTAGCTTTCCTTCTACCATAAGCATGTGTGACATGCTAGAAAAAAATGTTTATGCTAGAATGAAATGTAGCATTCGTTCAAAATAGAGTACATGGCACAAGCTCAAGGTATAAGCTAGCAATCACCAATCACCATGGACAGGGTTTTTCTATTGGAAAGCTAGCGACTGTTAGCTTTCCTTCTAGCATAAGCATATGTGTTTATGCTAGAAGGAAATGCTTATGCTAGAAGGAAAGCTAGCAGTCGCTAGATTTCCTTGATCTTTTGCCATGTGCTTATTTCAAAATAGAGCAAATGGCACAAGCTCAAGGTATAAGCTAGCAACCACCAATCACTATGGACATGATTTTTCTATTGGAAAGCTAGCGACTGCTAGCTTTCCTTCTAGCATAAATATGTGTTCTTATCCAAGAAGAAAATGCTTATGCTAGAAGGAAAGCTAGCAGTCGCTAGCTTTCCTTGATCTTGTGCCATGTGCTTATTTGAAAATAGAGTGCATGGCACAAGCTCAAGGTATAAGCTAGCAACCACCAATCACCATGCCCAAGGTTTTTCTATTGGAAAGCTAGCGACTGCTAGCTTTCCTTCTAACATAAGCATGTGTGTTATGCTAGAAGAAAAGCTAGCTTTCGTTCAAAATAGAGCACATGGCACAAGCTCAAGGTATAAGCTAGCAACCACCAATCACCATGGACATGGTTTTTTATTGGAAAGCTAGCGACTGTTAGCTTTCCTTCTAGCATAAGCATGTGTGTTTATACTAGAAGGAAATGCTTATGCTAGAAGGAAAGCTAGCAGTCGCTAGCTTTCCTTGATCTTTTGCCATGTGCTTATTTCAAAATACATCACATGGAACAAGCTCAAGGTATAAGCTAGCAACCACCAATCACCATGGACATGATTTTTCTATTGGAAAGCTAGTGACTGTTAGCTTTTCTTCTAGCATAAGTATGTGTTCTTATCCTAGAAGGAAATGCTTATGCTAGAAGGAAATCTAGCAGTCGCTAGCTTTCCTTGATCTTGTGACGTGTGCTTTCCTTGATCTTGTGACAAAATCTGTCTCAGGTACGGTCGGCTTCCACTACAGTCACCTATAAGGAATGACATCCTAAGTTGGTCACTAAGCACCTTCGTCAAGTGGAGAAAGAGCAGTTATCCCTCGATCGGTATTGGGTCGTCTCCTTTTCAACAAGTGGTGGTGAGCTCACTTGAGAGAACATACACCCACAACCTTGGGTTTGACGTCCTATGGCGCGGTGCCGCTCTTTCACTTGCCCCTTGTGGCTATACACGACCACTTGATTTAGAAGGATTTTTATAGCACCCTAAGGACAACAACTATGTTTTTGGATGCCTAGCCCCAAAATCCTACCTAAAATACAAGATTCTTTTGTGCCCTCCTATGGAGGTATTAAGTGAGTAGATTTAAGCTTTTTTTGAACTTAGTGAGTGATGAGAGAGTTTCTTGTGTGTGTGTGTGTGTGCATCAAAGAAAGTGACGGTTTTGAGCGCACATGAGATATTGCATATAAATGAAAAGGCTTTTCTTTTAAAATGAAAATAATGCAACTCAACCTAATAGAAAAACAACTAAATAAACCATGTAAAAAAAATAAATAAAATAAATTGTAAAAAAAAAAAAAATCTATAAACAAAATTGTAAAAGTAAAAAAAAATCTATAAACTTACCAAGATTTTCAACCTCTTTTTAATCCAGTCTTCTTCTTTACTTTTTGTTTGGCTAAGACTAAAGCTAATGCCAATGCCAATGCCACTTTTTCCCATAACTTCATCTTCATCTTAGTTGGTCTTGCTTCTTTGATAGGCAATAATCTCGAAGCTCTGAAGCCAAGACTACTTGAATGGAAACTATACAATATATTGAAACTATCTGTAAGTTACAAACTTATATCAAATAATTAAATATAAAAAACACTACTGAGCTATTTAGCTATTTTTATATACAAGTAATGCTATATATTATATCTTATATACATTCATAGAGTTGATAACTATTTTTATGTACAAGTAATGCCATATACTTATATACATTCATAGAGTTGATAGTTATTTTTATGTACAAGTAATGCCATATATTACATCCTACATACATTCATAGAGTTGATTATACCATGGAGGTTTACAGAATGAAATTTAGAAATACAACATTCAAATAAATGATTGGCAATTATTTAAAATAGTTATTTAGGTTTAAATAGAATGATGTTTATTTTGAAAAAAAATTATTGTAATTTTTCAAAATCTAGATTATAGCTGTTAAGTGGAATTTTTGGATGTTTCGAAATTTTTAAAAAATGCTAAATCTATTTATACCATTAAAAGACAAATTAAAATAAAGCTAATTCTAAATTTACAACATCAAAAACTATAAATTTCAAAAAAAATATAAAACCATATTTGAAAATAAAGGACAATTGTTTTTCAAGCGAAAAAAACCTGCCCTTGTTATTCAATAGAATCAAAGGCCATTAGTACATACAGCTGCTTCAGCATGACATTTCATAACAACTCGTCCAGAGTTCCAGACAGGGGGAAAGGCACATAATACCAAAAAATAACCCATCAGAAAACTGTCTCATTATGTGATGTGGACTGTCCACAAAATCACATCTACCGAGAGCCAATCACACTCTGATCTGCGTTCAAAGGAGACGCACTATAATTTGCAAATGAGACATCTACATGAAAGGGAAAAAAGATGCCCTTCAGATACACAATGACTTCAAGTCCAACAGAAAAAAACTTTTAAAATCATGCTCAAAAGAGCTAGAAGAATTCCTTAGAAACCAGGTGATTCTCTATATATTCCATCAAAACACCTTTCCATTGGGGAAAGGAGAGCGCCTTTTTTGAAAGTCGGTCAGCAGTCTGGTTGTGCTCTCGGTAGATGTGAGAAAATGACAGGTCCTGGAAGCTAGTGGCTAGCTTTTTAGTCTCCCGACACCAATGAAATAGGGCAGGTGGGGAGAGAGCAGTTGATCCCTTAGCCCAAATGATAATTACCTAAGAATCACTGTATACGTGGGCTAAGGGGATCCTCATCATATGGGATATTTGTAAGAGAGCCCAGAGACTGAGCAGATCTGCTTTGGTATTTGTGCCATATCCTACAAGATAACCTCATAGCAGAGGATTTCACTAGTAAGTTTGAATACGATGTTTATGACCATCCTCTTCCATAATGACTTGGATGGGTGAATAAGGATGCAGAGTTGAGAGGCAAGATCATATTTTATACTAGTGTTGATTCCTTTAATGCAATGGAAGTATATGTGGTACCATTGGATGAATATGTAGCATTTGGACACCCATAAATGCAAATGAGGTACGATTATCTTTACCAGAATATACAACTAATAACACTTGATTAACATATAATAATTCCTTCATAATTAATGTGTACAAAATTAAATCTAGATCCTCTTAAATCAGTCAAATGTTCAACTCCTCCCAATGTCAGAAAAGTAAATCAATCAAATATCTAACTCCTCCTAACATCATGAAAGTAGGTAAGCTTGATTGTTATCATTTTGAATTCTAGTTTCATGGAGTAGTCTTATAACACCCCATATATGACAAGGATCTCTATGCCTTAATGATAGTTGTTATAAAATGGAAGCACTCTTTGATGGGAAAGGAGATCATCATCAACACCAATCACATATCTTTATGACATTTACAAGCCTAGAGTAAGCTTCTACAAGAAAGACATTTCAAATGGATGGGATTTATGTAGTCGCATCATCTCATCATTGAATATAATAAGGACAACACTAACAACCTAGAAGGCATGTTGTCAAAACCATGAATGCTAATATTACATATTTTATTCCTATCATGTACATGGATCCTTTCATTAATAATGCATACAAATAGGGATACATAGAAGATAGGGAATTCAAGGAGATATTTCAATAACTCCAAGTCCAAGTACTTCATGAAAAGGAAGGTGATAACAAGGTTGATTATATCTCCAAGATGCGTTGTTCTAGAAGTTGGATAATTTTTGAGTTCCCAAAGGTAAGAGATCACAAATCATAATAAAATCCCATACTTCCAAATTTAAACGTTAGTTTCATGTTGGATAAAAAATACACAACTTGCAACAACTTGTATTTGTCTTTGTCCAAAGTCTAGGAATGGGTAGCTAGGTTGATTCAAGGATGCATGTCGTAATGTACCAATAAACCTAGTAACTAATTATTATTTTTTTACAACCCTTAATGGTACCTACTAGGCCATGGAAGAGTGGATCATAACACTTTCATTTATTTTAGAGTGTTCCTAGTGGATCATAACACTTTCATTTTTGAGATAAGGAACACTCTATTTAAAATAAGAGCAATAACTTAGAGTGGATCATGTCTACAAGAGAAATAAACACTTTCATTTAAAACTCCCTTACTTACTTATATTATAAATACTGAGGCCCACTTTTAAAACTTACACCCATCCTTATAGGTGATGAAGGTATTTCTTTCCTTCGATAAAGGTACCCCTTAGTATTTATTTCATTCAATAAGTGTAGTGAGGCTTTCCTTTTTCTTAAGCATAATATAAAAATTATATATATAATTATATATTAAATTTCAAAAGCTTAAATGAAGTAAAGCTATGGACATTGCCTAGAGTAGTTCTTCCAACATAGATCTAAAAATTATTATAACTACTTTAATACTACTAAAGCTGATATAGGATTAAATAATTCAACCAACAGAAATGAACTCACTAAGAGGATCCAGCATGAAAATACACATTGAAATCATAGAGATGTAAAATGCAGGTAAAAAACCAAAAAAAACACACGCATTCATTCAACACGAAATGATTCAAGTAAAGATCCACCGTGTAAGGGTTGTTTGATAACTAAGGCTCTAATAGACATAATCACAACTCCCAAATGCCAAGACCGTATTCTGTATTTTACACTATACCAAGTATTTTAAAACTCTATCAGTAAATGGTCTACGTATTTCATCCTACAATATATATCCAGTATCAATCGAATACAAAGGAAAGGCATACTATAAATACAACAAAATATGATAAAATATTCTGAAATCAATCTACTGAATTCGTTCATATTTAGCAAGAGATCGAGCTTCGATCTAACAATATAGTTATAATTCAACAGTCTAGTTAGGACACGCTCAGACCTGAATCTTAAAAAATAAAATCATTGTTTTTAGCATAACAACTACGGTCTGGATTCAGCATTTAACAGAGTTTAAACAAAGATATTCTTTCCACATTTTAGCAGAACAAATCCGGATTTGGATTCAGCGTTTAACAATGGTTAAAGTGAGCAACAAAAGGGTTAATCTGCTCTATCAAGATAAGTAGTTACCTCGGTAGCCTAGCCTATCATGCAATTAACAACGATCACAAAGAAACCTTATTAATGCATCCAATGGAGTTTCTAACAAGAAAAAACAAAATAGATAACACAACCTATCCTCGCAATTCAGTGATTTCATAGGTAGTGATCAACATGCTCAGAAAGGAGATAATGGATCTCTAAAGTAGAGACCGCAACTATTGTCCTAAGAGAGTGCGTAGGGTTAGCAGTGGTCTTTCAGTAAGGAATACCAAAATGAATGTAAAATGATCCCGCTGGGTGGAAGCGAGTACCCACTCGATTACTATAAGCCGAGTCTAAAATAAAATCAATCATGAAATATGGAATACGATCGTTAGAAAACAGATCGTGGGCTTGTTATACTATAATCTATTTGTGCAGAAAAACTCTATCCAAATCGCAATTTAGAGATTACTTATGGCCATGTCGAGCAGTTTGCAGAAGTATGCAGAGTTAAAAATTAATAAATAACTATACACAAGGCGGATATGGCTTACCAGTCCCTTATTGTGAAGAACAAAGGGTGCTTGCTTTCTTTCTCCTATGGCAGAGATTTGCATGAAGCCCATCATCCAAAGAGAGCCATAATCTTCAAGTGAAGGATGAAGAAACTATAGAAATTCATTTGATCTAGAAACTACACTTAAAAAATGTTCCACTGTCCAGCGTTCTAATAACAAAAAGATAGACCGGGAAGCAAAGTAAAACTCACAAACCAATGCCCACAAGCATGATTCGTAACTCCCGTCAAGGAAGGAAAATGTGCAGCGATGTACCTCTGTGGCATACCAGAATGCCTGAGCCCATCTCTACCCATCTAAATGCATGAATAACCAGTATATGCTTCATTCGAGCTCCTCGAGCTATTCTTTTCCCCTCTATTTACACTACCAAAGACGGTCCAATTTTTCCCTTTCTTGGAGAGTCCGCCAAACTAATGCGGGGCTCTCCATATGTCAATCTGCCAACTCCCCGAGGGAAGGTGGATGTCTCCAGCCCAATTAATACCAAATCCTAAGGACTAAGTGCACGTGGTGATGGGCAGGCCTGGAATTTCAAATTTGGTCGGCCTGTCAAACGGAAATTTGTTGACGGTCTTCTATTTTTTATGCCTTTCACTTTACGGTTTTATGTAAATTTATAAGTGTCAAATTAATTTGCTTTTTTATTTGAGATTTTCAGGCTATTAGGATAGTTGAAATTTCCAATGTTTCTATTATAGTGGCCACAAATTAAAACGGCATAGGCTTAAGTTGGTGGTGACATTAGCCTGTTCATTCCATTTGGGGCTTTGTACAAATCTGTTCATTGTAATTTTCCATTTTATTATAAATACAGAATTTATTAAAAACGGAATTGTTATTTTAAGATTGAAATAAAATAATAAAAACTTTACAAATTTTACAATATGTTGTTTTAAAATTATAGATATATTTTTCACCCAATTAGGAAAATAAAAAAGCTATATAAAGGCAGCTTTTAAGCTGTCTTGAATTACCCAATACACTTAATAAATTCCAAATGCATTAACATGTACAAATTAATAAAATACCAAATGTATTTGAATGTCCAGATTATAGAATCGTGCAAACACTCTACAAATGTTTTCAAACCCTTATAAATTGAATTCCCGAGTTTAGAAACTGAGAAAAGAGTTAACATATAGACGAAGATAGGAATTTGTTTGTTAAAAGACAATGGTAACGTGGTAACGTGGCGAAGGTTTCGCTTTCAAAGGGCTCTCTACCTTCTTCTTCGCAAGGGATACCTTGGGCTTCAGCTTCGGCTTGTCAGCAGACTTCTTCACAGCAGTAACGGGCTTCTTAAGCTTAACGACAACTTTGAGCAGCCACGTCCTTCTATCTTCTTCAACGTCACGACTCTACAGGCCCTTCACTCTTCACAAGTTACAACTTGCACATAGCACCTCACTCACACTCACTTAGTGCACGAGCAACTCTAGGATGGTACTCTCTCTCTCCGCATTACAAGCTGTTGAAACTAGTTTGCAGTCACAAATAACAAGCCCTCGGCTCTAAACAAGATGAAAGAAGACAAACTGATTTTGATTGCATGGAAATAGAGCTACAACACTCAAACAAAAGACCCCCTCTCTGTCCCGATCATTCGTGGACTTTCCAAAATACAGACAGATCACACACTACAGCGTCGGCTCAGCTATCTGAGACTCACGCGTGGGTGTGTGAACTAACATGCTTTGATACCAATATGCTGGGGTGGAAGCTTATCCCTAGAACCAAACCTATATAGCTTTTCAGTGATCAAAAAGATTACAAAACAATTACAGTTCACAGCCTAATTCAGGGCAGTTGTTTTCCAACTCCCAAGACTAAAGACTGCACGCCAAATCTAGACGCTTCCTCAACATGAGAGATCGTGTGGGGGCAAAGGGCCATTGACGTGGTGTGAGATACTAGCAAACAGACACGTCAATCCTAAACCACTTATTAAGATTTATTATTAAGATTTATGACGGGAGCCATAACCCAGAAACCGTCAAATCTACGGTTTGAAATTTTTATTGGACGTAGCGGTTGACGTGTGAGCATTTTCTTTAACTGTCAAATACGTTTTAAAAATGAAAAAACGTTCTGTACACCGTCAAATTCCAGGCCTACTGATGGGTTTAGTGGATCTTCCAATTCGGGAAACAAGTGCAAAAACTTAATATCTCTCATGAAACAAAACCCCAGTTCTTGTTCAGATACAATTACTATATTTACATCATCACCATATTTACAACCAAAACCTATGTTCTGAGTTACGAACAAACACTTGTTTCAAGTGGGCGGAAAATCTGTATAACCCTAAAACCAATAAACTCTCATACCTGGTCGGGCGGTGATAGATTCCACTAAAATTCTTGTAATGGAGGAAATGCAAGCTACCTTGCCAGAGTTGTCAACCTGAAAGCTTTTCCCAACAACCAGATACCGCATTTAAAAACCACGACGAGTGAACAAGAAAGTTATTAAATTCCAGTATGATAGAAATTTTAAATATTTACCTTAGCACAGAGGATGGGGTACTGTTAATGGTTCTCCCTGCAACAATAAGGGCGTCTGTCACTACACTACACTGAACAAAACCATCAGAATAAAATGATGGAAAACGATGTCAAGTACAGGAGGAGTGTATTGGTGCAATGTACAGCAGGAGTGTATTGGCGCAATTTACCACCCACGAATTTGAGCATGGAAAACGATGTCACCATGAATGCCAAGTGTGGAGGATGAACATATACGTCCTGTCTCGTATTCAAGCCGAGTTAATGCAGTGCCATAAGTAATGAAGGGGTTCGATTAACTTATCCAAGAATATACATCGGAGGGTCCAACCTTGAACATCGATCTCTACACCTTTCCCAAGCCGTTGATTGCAAAATAGTGGAGTCCATGTAATGCTATCACGTCCTGTCTCGTATTCATGCCGAGTTAATGCAGTTCCATAAGTAATGAAGGGGTTCGATTAACTTATCCAAGAAGATACATCGGAGGGTCCAACCTTGAACATCGATCTCTACACCTTTCCCAAGCCGTTGATTGCAAAATAGTGGAGTCCATGTAATGATATCACGTCCTGTCTCGTATTCATGCCGAGTTAATGCAGTGCCATAAGTAATGAAGGGGTTTGATTAACTTATCCAAGAAGATACATCCGAGGGTCCAACCTTGAACATCGATCTCTACACCTTTCCCAAGCCGTTGATTGCAAAATAGTGGAGTCCATGTAATGATATCACATCCTGATTTTTATATCAATCAAAGCATTAAAATAATGATCATAAGTCAAAAAACCCCAATGGGTGCAAGAGCATTATGGACCAGCGTTCAAATTTGAACCCTTCCCAGCCGTGATAAAATTTGAAGGGTGGGTCTTAATTTTTAATGGAAGGGCATTTGTTATTGTAGCCCTTCAAAGATGATGGGTAATTTAAATAATTGTACTTTAATTGACAAGTATAAATTAATTAAATGGTCTCTCAAAAATGTAAAAAATGAATATTGCTCATCCAAATTTTTACAATCTTAAACAATTGAGCACTCCTTAATATCTATATGATAAAATGGTATCTTTTCAATAAAACCGAATTTGAACACATTAATTTGACATATATGTAACATTAATTTTACAGATCATTAAAATAACAATTGTTTTGTTGTATTTTTTTGGGTTAGACCACACTTCATTATACAAAAAACTACTTAGACTATGCAATAACCATATTGGGACATCTACATGATCTAGTATGCATAGTGCAAGACGACGTAACTAGATATAGTCTTAAAATAAAACTAGAACCATGAGAAAATTACTTACTGTTAACAATGCACAAAAACAAGCCACTACGCAAAATGAGGCTATAATAAACCTACAACCAAACTATACATATAAAACCAACCAAAACCTTAATTCAAAGCGAAGGGAGGGAAATCGTCCAAGATAGAGAGATGTAAGAGTGATGGACATTAGGCGCCTAAGAAAAAATAATACATAGCTAAAAAAAACATTAAAAAAAATCCTCCATACCAAGCAAGTTAGCAATGCTAGCATCATAGGGGCATGGGCATCAAGTTTTGTTGTTCAAGACTTGTCGCGACAACATATAGGTATGGGATGGAGGGGAAATGGAATCAAGCCTAAGTCAACTGGAGCCTGGCGACTCACTACATGTTTGAGTATCGACAATCTACCTTTTAAATTAAACCAAAACAACAAACAAAGTTTTTTAATGGCTCGATTTGCAAAAATTCTAGATACATGAGTAATTAAGAGCTCTAGGCTCTAAAATTTGATTTGTTTTTTACCAATCCATGATTCGGTGAATTCATAGTCATTGGCATGAAATTTAAGTTATTTAATGAAATAATTAATGTATCTACCTCTATGTCGAAACTGTTTTCCATGCTGATGCGGGCCACTGCCCTCCTTATTGTCTTACCAAAAGGCATGAGAATGAGGAAGAAGACTTAAAATTATGGACTTCACCATCAAAGAAGCCTTACAATCACATTGGTAAGGAGTGATAAGAAGATCACAACAATCCAACATGTCAAATCTTAGATGATAGTGTCAATTAAAGACTTATATGGTAAATTTAATACAAGACTTACTTATAGTTGTCTCTTACTCTTTGCGTCTTGACACATTTGATAATTTATGGTTGTCTCTGCGACTTGACCCAATTTATATTATAAGGTGAGGATGTGCATGCATAATAATCCTTATTTATGACTTAGATGCGATAAGGATTTAAATGGAAGAGGATGTAAATACATGTTATTTTATATGTATTTTGTTGGCGAGTGTCGAAGAGAAACATGGTGAGAAACCACATATGTTTGGAAGGATGGAGGGAGATTACATGATCATGATCATGCCACTCATCAAATTGAAGACAATTTCTGAGCCAAAAATTGTTTTTTTAAATTTTATTAATAACCATTGTGGTACTTTGGTCCAAACGTTTTTTCTAACTCATTGTTTCTCCATATTGTGTGCCTAGTGCCACCTCTCTATATCAATGCATAAATCAACCTCTGCTTGGTTTGTTGTTCTAATTGCATGCCATTATTTATAGTTGCATGCCATTGAGTGTTGTTTAGAGTTGTCGTGAGTCTGTGACATTCATGCAATAAATGAAGTCTTGTAGAGAAGGACTCATCAAAGCAGCAATTTGAATTTCATTTTGACAAAAAACGAGTGGACATTCGTAGCCAAGTTGACATAGGTAGTAGGCACAACGTTTCAGCCTTCTTTTGGGCCTTCTAGTGTTTTTCTATTGTTACAACCATAGTTTTTGTATTAGAAATCGGTGGCAGAGCCACAAGCAAAATTACAACTTCAAAATCTGTAAACTGTCTATCATAGGTTATGTCTTAAACAGCAGATGCCTGTGTTTTGACAAAATCAGGACTTTCAGGAAAACAAATGCCTGTGTATTAACAAAAACAGGACTTTCGGGGAATAAACATACTAAAAACAACAGAGTCAGAAGATAGACTGATGGTGTCATTGTTTAGCCCTTGAGGAGGGGTTTCCTTCGTCATGGGCCTTGCCAGCATCGTCCCACAGCTTCGCTAGAACTTCTTCCATCTTGTCGAGCCTATTATTCATGCTTTCAATGGCAGCGGTTACCCTCGTTTCCAACGTTTCAAGAGCTTCTGCAAACTCTGCTCGCGAACTACTAATCTCGTCCTCCATTCTGT
Organism: Larix kaempferi; assembly: GCA_027924585.1. NCBI lineage: Eukaryota > Viridiplantae > Streptophyta > Pinopsida > Pinales > Pinaceae > Larix > Larix kaempferi. The sequence continues at coordinate 17,466,134 of BSBM01000765.1, read as the reverse complement.
CCAGTCGGTGCCCTCCCTGCACATCCATTTGTCGCATGAACTCCCCCTGTCTTCTTACACGCTTGCGAAGGGTCCTAATGTCAGCTTCTAGTTCCAGGAGCGGGTCCGGGGATGACGCAGCCGAGTCCCCTGAGTAAGCCATTTTGTCAAGCGTGCTCCAATTGCTTTCCTGAGGGTACAGACTGCAGGAAGCAGAGAGTTCCAAATAGCTGTGCCGACCAGAGTCTACCGCCTTCAACGTGGAATCGCCTCTCGAATTCAGAAGTGAGCAGAGGAACGCTTTCTGAAGAGTACTGGGTTCATTTCTCTGGCCATAATGCAGATGGAGAGCCTTCGAGATGAAGCGGGGTAGGGACCCTTTTAACCACATGCTAATGCTCTTGTTCCTGGTTCCCGTACAGTTCCATAAATACCTTCGCTCATTGCAGAGAGAGGGAGCCGCATGGTAATCAATACCCTGAATGTCCGTGTCACAGATCGCAGGCCCTGTGAGCCCAAAGCCTTTGGAAGCTAAGGAGCTTAATTCTCTTTGCTGATATGAAATTGACTTCACACGCCTGAAGGGAGAAGGATGCGAGATTTCCTTAGTATGGGAGATCTTTCTGCGTAACTGCTCCAGTACCAGCGTACTGTGAATGGTACCGATCGTCATCCACAAGGACGAGGACGACATCATTCTGAGGGGAGGTGAGCGGACATTCTGATGCGAGAGAGGAGGAGTGGCACGGCATGAAACAACCATCACACTTGGGTTAACCACGTCGCATGCGGAGAGGATTCCCATCCGTCGCCTGGAGATCATCCCACTTGTCATGAGGTCCCTGCCAGCGGGTAGCTTCCAATTAATAGTCGAACCCATAATGTTACGGGATTGGGACCAGGACTTGATCATTGTTGATTTTAAGTGTCCCTTTACCAAGGGGTATTGCTTCGTTCGCGGCTTTATCAGCCTGTGCGTTGTTTTTACGCAAGACATGATAAAATTTGATGTCATGGAAAAGAGGGATGAGGAGTAGGATTCTTCTGAGAATTTGCCTAAGGTGGATGGAGGGGGGCAGGTTCAGAGCATTTAAACTGTGAATTACCATCCTCGAATCCCCAACCACCGAAAGGGTCTGAATTCCATGCTTGACAGCTTGATTTAGTCCTTGCCACAAAGCTAAAGCTTCCGCCACATTATTGGTTTCGACTCCGAGGTTCCATGAATATGTAATAATTCGTTCTCCATCGGGGTTTAAGATCACCCCTCCCCCTCCTGCCTCCCCTAACAAAATAGTTGTTATTTTAATGAACTGTAAAATTAATGTTACATATATGTCAAATTAATGTGTTCAATTTTGGTTTTATTGAAAAGATACCATTTTATCATGTAGATATTCACGAGTGCTCAATTGTTTAAGATTGTAAAGATTTGGATGGGAAATATTTGTGTTTTGCATTTTTTGGGGGGAAGGGTTTAGTTAATTTCTACTTGTCAATTGAATTACAATTATTTAAATTGCCCTTCATCTTTGAAGGACTCAAGGAACAAATGCCCTTCCAATAAAAATTAATACCCACCCTTAAAATTTGATCATTGATTATGGTTGCATTCTTCTAGTGACCTTTAGGACCAACGTTCGGACCCAAGTTATTGACCTTCAACGTTTAAGGGATAGATTGTATAGTTGTTATGGTAATCAAAGCTTTAGGGTTCAAAAGGTGTTAGTTATAAACTTATAAATAGGGTGCTGAAAACCCAAGCTTAATCCTACCTTTCAAATTACCAAGTTTTAGTAATAAAAAAGTATGTGAAATGAATGGGTATAATTATTAAGTATCAACCACTAAAGTGAAAGTGAAGTTAGGAGGTTTCAATGGATGAATCACGTTGTCTTTCTTTGACTAAAAAATAAGAGCTAGCAATTATAGACATGATCATATAGCCTTACAAGTATGGATGAGGCATCCTATCTCTCATATTATTATTAATAAAATATTAATGCATTTTACTTTGATGAGACATACTAATTAACAATGTTTTTTTTTGTCTAAATCAAGTTATCTTACTTTTGGATTCAAGGATATAGAATTAATCTTTTATAAAAGCACAAGTTGTTGTAACTCTAAATGCTCACTTGCAAATTTGGTCTTTAGACCTTATTAGTCTATCTACGCAAGTTTTCTCCAACATATAAAAAGCGCAAATTTGGTCTTAGACCTTATTAGTCTGTCTATACAAGTTTTATCCAACATATAAAAAGTGCAAGTTGTTGTAAGTCCAAATGTTCACTTGCAAATTTGGTCTTAGATCCTTATTAGTCTATCTACACAAGTTTTATCCAACATATAGAAAACCATTGGACCAAGTTTAAATTTATGGTGAAATCCCTTAAAAGCCTCCCTTTAACAAGCAATCTTCTAAACTGGTCATAGAAACTGAAATCAAGGGACAATACAAACTCAAGAAAGCTTGACATGGTAAATCTTGTTGTAACTTATGTAATAGTCATAGTGTCATTGCACATTCAAATATTCTGAGTATCATGGAAGGACAAAGCTTTTCGACATTAAGCATAACTATTTTGTTCAACTTGAGTTATTTGATAGTTGAGGATTGTGTTCAAATTCAAAGATCAATAGTTGAATCAACAAGTGAATATCAAATTCGAGTAGAATCAAAGTTAATTTACATTCAAATTTGAATCAACTTGGAAACTAGAAATTACTATTCACATTGTGCCACATGGTGAGTGATTTCACTAGAAGTAATAATATAATTTTTTTCATTTCGATTTTGTTATTTAGTTTATGTTTATATATTAATATTTGAATAGAATGAGATCTAAATAAAATTTTAATATATATTAATGAAAACTATAATTTATTTAATTTTAAGAAAAAACTTTAAATAAAAAAATTATAATACCAATTTACCTAATTATATTATTAATAATAAAATTATATAAGTCAAGAACAGATTACACAACCCATCAAATGTTTCCCCTTTAAAGAAAAAGAGGCCAAATAAGGCCTCTAAACAAACTATTGGCCAGAAGACAAAAAGCACTAGAAAAATTTGGTTAAAACATTTTGGGAAGCATGCCAGGGTAGTAGCAGAGCAGAAAATCGATTTTAAGAGTCCCTTGCCAAGAAAGGGACTAATAATGTGTGTTAGAGTGTAGACTGAGTTTCACTTATTTTACTAATGTTTATGAAAAATGCTAAATATATCTGCATATAGATATAATGTAAGTTTGAATGAAGACTGAACATGATAGCTTAGGATTTGATCCAAGTTACAAAGAAGTTAAGATGAAAACAAACCGAAAAGACCACTACACATATAACAAGATTGAACTACATTTTTAAAGGTCTTTTATGTAACAACTAGCGAAAGAACATAAAAAAATTTCTTCTTCCTAGGAATACAGAATTATGGGTATATGGTTCTTAACAGCTTGTTCATCATCAAAAATCCCAGAGGTCACCATCGTAATTGGATATGGATTACCGGAAAAAAAACATATGACGTGGTATTCTTCTACTCATTTATGCATTTAGATGTGATGCCATCTTATTGACTAAACGAAAATGAAGAACTTGCCATTATTTGTGTTGTTCATTAAAAACTTCAAAAAAATAGGTGGAAGAATGTCCTTTTACCATCATCCTGCAATCAATACATTATCATAAGAACAAACGCTAAGTAGAGTCCATGTAGAAGAATGGAGGTTAAATGAGAAATTTGAAACAATAAGTAATGAATACTCTAGGGAAGGATTTTAACCTTTATGGATTCCCAATGTAACCTTGGGGAGTTCCCCTAGCTCATTCAACTTCCACAAAAAGAAGGAATAATCCATGTACTTACAAATAACCTGACCTTAAAATGATAATAGGATTTGGAAAGCGCGTGTTCACTGGTAATGACATACAAATTTCCTTGAAACCCTACATGAGTGTAAGCCCAAGGATCACTCAATCCATATCTCCAAGAACAAAAGAGACTGTAGATCACCATCAACAAAGGATTAAATCATGTGGCAAATGATAAAGGGCCAAGAGCTCTAGTGAAGGAGATACAATAGATGGAAATCATGTATTCACACTAATGTAATGTTTCCTTTTTCACATCAATAATATTGAAATTATTCCCAACCCCACAAATACTTGTCATTTATCATGTGTTTAATGGTGTTATTTGGAATACGATTGCTTTACCTAAAGTAGTTTAAATTCACATAATTTCTTGCTACTAATATGAAAATAGGTTTGAGAAAGGTTGTTTGAAATGTGCGTAGATATATGTACATCATCTTGGTGATAAGGAAAAGGACCAACACACTTAAGAACATCAAACAACCAAGAGAAATGTGTTCCTCCTCTTTCTTCCTTTCTTTCATTTGGACATCTAAAGTTGCATGTAGATTCAACGGAAAGAATATAGAAGTCTACACTATCAACTATCACTCTCCAAAGAATCAACCTCAAGGGGATTCTTAGAACAATAGAATTGGAAACCATACCGGGGATGATTATGTAAGGATTCTTAGAACAATAGAATTGGAAACCATACTCGGGATGATTCATACATAATCATCCTTAAGTATTGGGTTTGTTTTTTTTTTGTTTTTTATTTTAAAAGTTGTAGAACTTCTTTCATAATACATAATTAGACATGGAAAAAAACCCAACAATCAATTTTTTTTCATATTAGAATTGTTTAATATTGTTTACTTGCAGCTCATGCATGTTATAATCAATATATGTGGTCAACCTTGTTTATTATTTAGAAAATCCATGACGCTTTGCAGTTCTTCCATGGAACAATCGAGGTCTCATTGATAAAACCTAAAATTTGTACATTTTCTAACCTAAGTATTTGTTGCGCGTGGTACCTTATGTTTAAAATTTCCATCTACTTGATCTTAGGTTTAAACAATTATGTTTGTGGTATATTATTGCATAGATTATGAGAGAAAAGGTATTTTGAATGCTTTCATGGTCATTTTTTGGTTTTGTTTGTTGTATCATATTAACCAAATTGAAAAAAATTTGAAAATAGTTTGCATGTTCACTTGGATTTATCGTATTCTTGATTATTGATTATAAAATTCCTTTGAAATTATAAATTGGTGTTGTATCCTGTCCCTTCAATGTTCACACACGGTGTTCAAAAAAGTGAATTTGAATTTCAAATCTCAAATGCCCGCGCTCCACGAAAGTTACCAAAGGACGGTTCCTCACCAATTTCCTCCATTCTTCGCCATGGCAGAAGATCCATCAAGGATAACTCAGAAAACTCACCGTCCGGACTCGGTAGTTCAAATCTTGTGCATTGGAGGAGCGCCTTCAGGGCTTGCAAGTTTCTTAGAAGGAAATGGGTGAAAGGATGCTGTTCTCTCCATACTAAGGCTATGATGAAGGCGGCGAGCATTTTGCAACAGTTCATAAGATTTTCCAACAGTTCATAAGTTCACATTTCCTCCTTGCACCAACTGGTATATAAACTAAATAGCCTCAGCGTATGCATTATTTGTTGTTATTGCTTATGTTGGTATCTCCATCTCTCAAGATATGTGTAATGAATTTTTTACAGGAGTTGGTAGGCCGAAATAACCTTCACGAACGTGGGTGGCCAGCAGCATTTCATTCAGTGTTTCATCCATCTCCATGAATCATCCTGACAGCACCACATTAGTTCCAGGTACATCTCTCTGCCATGTCATCCTATCTCCTAGTGCTACAAGGCATTCTTGTTGTTAGCACTCGGATTTTCCTTGGGCTGTATCAAAGAAACCCCGAGGTTTATGTGTCAACCACTGCCCTCGTCCATTTCATCTTTGACCTGCTGAGCTGTTCTCCGAGCCCTCGGCAATATCCAACTAGTGTATTGGAAGTAAAGTTAACAAGAATTGCAATACTCAATCCTGGACCTCTTGTACGAAGTGGGAAAATTTCTGAAATCATCAACCAACCAATGGGACCAAAAGATGCTTTGATAGCATCCAACGTATGACAATAATGAAATTACTTCCACAATAGGTGCATTCCCAAGAAAGCATAGTAAGCTGTAAGTAAGAATAATGATACCGCCATGCGGCTTACACCTGTGATCAACAATGGTCTCTTACCAAGCTTGTCGACTTCTGAAAGAAAACCTAGCCTGCACCGATTATGAGGGCTTTCAAATTGCTTCCCTGATTATACTCAATTGAATCTGCAAATGATGCTAGTTAATTTGAGATCAGACTGAACAGCCCCAACTCTTCCCGTCAAAACTTTATGATACAATGGCAATTAGAATGCGCACACAAGGATAAATCACTAATCAAAGAACCCTCCTTTTTGGAATTAAATAACACTGGTAATCAATATCATGTGCCCATATTTTAGAATTTGCTTCTCTATAAGGCGGACAAATCACATATAATAATTCAAAATGTAGGCTCCACAGGTGCTCCCAAAAATGAGCTACGATCATATTCGGCCACTAGTCTTCATCCATTGGAACTTCTGGAACATCCCACCTATCTTCTTCTATTGTTTTGTTAATAACAGAAACTGGAGAAACAGTAGACATGAGAATGTCGCCTTCTTTCTCGCCTCGATTTCGACTATTCCTCAATTCTCTCAGGATTTCAGGGGTCACCAAGTAATGCTTCTGATGTCGAACCAAGTTTTCCAATTCATCCTTCTGCTGCTTCATCAATTCATTCTTGTATCTCTGGACAAATGTGAGAAGGGATTGGTGCCATATCACCGGCATGATACGTGTTTCATTAAAAAATCTCTTGAAGTGTTCAAAAACAGCATCCAATACTCGATATGGTAAAGCGTACTTTTTGTCCAAAAGAAGCTTTATAAAGTAACTGTTTGTGCCACAGTACTCCATCTCTGCTATTTTCACTGTCAACACCTGCGACTTTTCCTGGCAAACGTTCATTGAGATACAAAAGGGTCTCGACTCTCGATAGCTTTCGATTTGATGACATACGAGTGACAAGAATAGTCCCAGCGTGGTTAAGCATGTTTCTTCTCCAACTACAAAACATGGTAACAACTTTATTTGTTTCGCTTGTCTCCATCTCTCTCGACTCAATGGCGAATCCTCCTAGCTTTCGGACATAGCCATCTTCTCCTCGACTGCAGATGAATGGCGTTAGGGTTTGGTGCTCTATTTCAAATGATAAGACGCCAAAAGAGGAGACCACATCCCCTTTTTATACTCCCGCCAATGGTTGGTATCCGCACGGGCTTTGGAGTGGTTTTCAATACAGCGTCTCACAAATGCGGATGTATCAGAAGTGGACACGTTGGATGATGGTTTTTATTCCGTGACCACCAACCGTCATTATCTCCTGAGCATGTGAGCGACGCGGGATGAATTAAGGACCGTAGATCTCTCCTTCATTGTTATTAGCCTTTCGTTCCTTTGAAAACAATCACACACATAATGGTAAAACGATCCTTCTATTGTTTATATACCCGTAACTTTCAATATATACCAAGCAATAAAGGAATAGGAAGCTTTAAGCCTCGGCGCTAGAGTGATGGAGGATACATGTGGCCTTCTTGGTTTGGCATTTGGTCTTGTGGTGAGCCCTCGGTGTTGGGCGTTTAATTTTATTTTTGCTCCTTTTTAAAATTAAATTCTTGGCATATTCACCAAAGTTATATTCATAGAATTTAGACTTTAATCTAGAATATAAAATTAAAACCTCACTTTCATAAAATTTTAACTTTGGCCAAAAGTTAATTAAATACTCCCCTCCATACTTAGGTAAATCATTGAAAATTTAAAAGCCTTTTCTTCATAAAGCTTTTGGGCAGGCCATATTATAAAAATCAATGTTCTTTTCATAAAGATGAAAATCTTATGCAAATCTTCTAGGTCTCTCAAAGGTTGAGTTCACAAACCTATAGGTATAGTAAAACCATTTTTTCTCTTTATGAAGATTTTGCTTCCCTTGTTTTCTCAAACATATTTCCTTTTGTAACTTTGATATCTACACTCGAGGACAAATGTTCTTTCTCGACCAACTTTGAGACCTCCCTTATGCAAACTGATCTATTTTTGCACCATCAATGTCGTCAGAAGATAATTCACCAAGAATTTTATTGAGTGTCAACAACTGGCTCCTACTGGGGATGCTGTCCTCCCAGTGAGGCAGCAAAGAACACCGTAGACCATGTGCCTGACCTGGGCGGCTCCCAACCTTGACAACTGCAACCTGTAACCTGTATCCCGTATCCTGTACCCTGTAAACTGTAACCTATAACCAGTCCTCCATCCAAAAAATGAAGTTGAAAACCGATAACTGCTGAAAACCGAAAACATATATGCTGGAACTATACTGGAAACAACGCTGTACATACTGAAAAAAAATGTTTGCCGGGCAAACTTATTCCTCCTACCTACCCTACTCTGCTGAAACGTGACTGCTAAATCAAATGACACAAAAGTGCCAATGAAGCCAATCTAATAACTGACCATCTGCTCGACTATGGCTTGCATTCCTTTTGAGTGAGTAAGAAAGACAGAAAACAAACCATTCCAAACATTCTCTGATAATGAGTTCATGTCCCACAAATGTTAGAAAATTCATTTTCCCCTCAGACCGTAGTAAATTAGCATAAGGATCTTCAAAAGTTTGAAATATTATCTCATCTTGAGATTCAACAAGAATGGAAATATCTCTTTCCAGTTGACCTGCAAAACTACTCAGCTGTGGATTTATGAGAGTGCATAGGGGGGCATGATATTCTAATACCTGCGTTTCGACTGCATCCTCCTCAAGCATGAGCGGCTCTGTTTCCCTTTTTGGTATGCTGCTAAATTTCCTACGAAGGCGATTTCTATATCGGAGGAAGAATTAGCAGATCCCGTAACGCTCTCACTTATCTTGTATTGCGCTAATTAAGCAATATTGAATAGCCATCCCAAGCATGAATATATATATGAATATATATGATCGGCTCCCTAAAACACCCATATCAAAATTCAAGAGACATCTGATAAACGAAAATGGCGTAGGCACTGTAGAGCCAACTATTTGGTACTTCCCAACTTCGTCCCTCTCTTCCCCAGAGGCTCACAAGTAGGACCTGATTACAGTATCGTGACCAGCATAGTGGCTGGTAGCCTGGATCGTTACTAGCACGAGACAGTTCCCGATCGAAGCTCAAAGAGAAGAACGGAGACAGTTCCAGCATAGTTGACAGATGGATATCAATATTTCTTTCGACTTTAATCCATCGATCGACCGACGACTGGTGTATATACCAATACCACTGATGTCCAGCTGCTGCCGCCGTGTCATTGATGGATATATTACTTCCGCTGCGCTCTCATGAAAGGAGACTCAGTCATATACCGTATCAGAGTATAGTCTTTTAGGATGTCACTATCCACTGCAAGTTATAATTACTCTAATAATTGTCCCGGCTGGCTGGAGGCGGCTAATTTAAGTAGGTAGCACTTAATAGTTATTTGATGGCTATACAGAGATAAACATTCAGAGTGGAAACCCTATTTTTAACCAGACTAGTAGCTACTGAACAACATGGAATACCGGAGTATATTGACTTTATTTATTCTTTTATTTTGGAAAGATATATAAAATAGGAATAAAACCTACATAGTCCATTCAGTGTTGTTACCTGGGTACCAAATTCACGTGACCAAATTTTAGATGTTGTTCTTGCCACCATTCGTCAACATTCTTCTCCAAATCTTTGGAGAAGAAGAAATTAAGTGTCTTGATATGGAAGTACCAAAATTATGATGCCACTATCCTATAAATGTTTGAATTGTATGATGAAATCACACATGTAATCCTCATGCAATGTGAGGAATAATAGGGAGGATCAAAAAATTCAATACAAATGAGAAAGAATTTTCATCCCATTGTGATGGCATTGCAACAAGGAAAAAGGAAGCATGTTTGTCATCTATGAGACATGTTAATGTACCTGGATGACCAAATGTGTATTTTAGGTGGTGAATGTATAACCATGTTGTTGAGAGAGGCTCACACTTCTGAATTAGTAGGGTATTTCAAAGCAGTGAAGAAACTATTGAATATGCAAAGTATGCATTTTGATGTTGCCAAAGCAAATTCATGTTTGTGTGTTGTGTTGTACTTCCAAGCCAACTAATAGAAAGCTAATCTTGCATACACCATTTCTTGTTGTAATTCATCCTTGGGACAACAACTCAATGATTTTCTCGAGGATTGCCAAAGACCAATCATAGGAACAACTATATGTTGATGGTATCCAATCGACTTAATAAGATTAACTAACTAGTTTTTGCAAGAAGTCCATCGTTGGACAAGAGACAACCAAGATCCTAGTTTTTTAACTCACCTAGGTACACTTTGGATTGCTGAAATTTGTCATCATGAATAGAGACGGTAAACTCCTAAGATACCTCTAGAAGGCATTGTGGGACATGATGTATACTTCTAGAAGGCATTATGGGGCATGATTGACACGAAGTTGATCAAGATAAGATACGATAATTTTATTAATGTCCATCAAATGATCACAAAAGTAGGTTAATGGAACTGTGTGGTACCATGAAGTCAACACAAAGTGGAAGAACTAAGGCAACTCCTATTAAAAGAAAGAAGTATAAATCTAACCTAAAAACCAAAAAGAGCTAACTCTATATAGAAGTACGACATTTCACCTCATACCAATGGGTGGACAAAAGTAGTGAATCGAACCCTTGTTCATTTCCTCATGAGATAAAACTAAAAGCATCCCAAGGCCTAAGATGAGATCCTCCAATATATTCAACATTGTTACAACTAGGTTAACCACACTTAAGCAACAAATGGCTCTCTCCAATGTTTCTTTTTCTACTTCTCAAGGTTGTTTAGGCACATAGAATATGCACTCTCTCTCTCTTTACATTTTAATTTATTGTTTTCAAAGATGCATTAACACAACTTATTATCACTTCATTTTATATATTTACTTCTACATCTTCTTTAGCCAAGTTTGGTCACTCATGCAATGATATTTAAATTTTATTTTAAATTAAGATATGCAATATTTTAATAGCAACAAATAACAAGTTAGGATTATATAGTTTGCTTCTTATTTATTCGAGGACCCTCAAAAAGTATTTCCATGGATTTATTAGGAGTTTTTCCAAAGGCTAGACATGGAAATGACTATATGCAAGTGATTATTGATAGATTCAATAAGATGGAATTTTTTTTGGCATTCCATGAGATAGTCATAATATGCCATATGCACTCTTTGGTAGAGGCACAATCCCAATATAATCCAAAGTGTAACAAAAATATATAATAACTGTAAAAGATAAAAGATATGGTGATATGCAGTCAAGATGACTACCATAATGGACATGACTCTACATAATAATTATTAATATAAATAGGTATATTACATGCCCTCCCATCTAGGAAGGACTCATCCTCAAAGCACAAGAGGAAACAAAATGAAAATATCATCAAAGCTCAGAGTTAGCTTGATGTAATGTGGAAGCATCAATCTATCCTATATCAACTTCTATCGAAAACATCTTTGATATGATTCTTTGTTTAGAGAAATGTCGATATTGGTAAGATGATTGTTTAGAGCGTTGACCGTCTTGATTGGAATTATGTGAAGGTTTTATTGTATAACTTTTTTTTATCTCAACTTTAGGACACTACTGACTTACCTGAAGTTATGTAGTTGTATGTTTATTAGATATTTTAATTAATTTGTCAATTAATAAAATTCCATTAATAGCGAGATTCAATATTTAATTTCAATCGAGTTTGATGATGATTTTCAATTGACAAATTGCTTTTCAAAATTTGAAATTATCATTTCCTTTTGTTTTAATCAAGTGACTTTGGTAAGCAAGGTTTAGTTTCAGATTTTTTCAAACAAAACAAATATTTATCTTTTCCTAACAATACATTTTCAAAAGTGTGCAACCTTTCCTTGCAACTTAGACCACCCTTGTGAGATTTTTAATTGCTAGGAACTAGATTCATAAGACAATTTCACATGGAATATTTCAGACAATGGGAGAAGAAGAATAGAGAAGATAAAATGTGGAAATCACTTTGTATATTACTCATCAATATCATAACAATATATTATACACCTTCCATGGAGAAAATCGAATGCCTTGGAGGCAATTCGGAAATAGAAAAAAAGAAAAGGCTAAGAAAAGACAAAAAAACCCCTAGGTGGCAAAGCAGTTTCCAAAACTGTACTAGAGGCTCACGAATTGGCTAAGTATGGTATGGTATGTGGAATACCTGGACAACATGGTTGTTGATCAGGGCAACATGCCAACTTTTTAGGGTTACTGAACTGGGATCTTTTTTGGGCTTACTTGGTTATCTGCTTCTTTCTGTTCCCGTGATGAGGAGATTGAAGACCTTTTTTGTTTCTTTAATGTAAAGCTGGAATGGTACTAAAGTTCTAAGATGTTTCAGTAGGTTTTATCCTTTATGGACAATGCTAGACTGTATATGCAGAACTGTATCTAGTTCTTTCACAACCGGATGTAACTTTGATTTTATACTTAAAATATCAAATTACAATTACAACTGAGTCCCCCATAGCTATGAGGAAAGTTACCTTGATTGAAATGCAAGTTTTAATCCATAAAAAATAATACCTATTTTTACTTGATTATTTCTGATTTTCCCAAAACCACACTCATAATTAAGTTCTTCATTTCTACCAAAATCAAAGATGACCCTACACATGCCACCCCTAATTTCAAATTGATATTGAATCATTATCATTTCTTTAAAAAAAATCAAATACAAATACAATTTAAAAAAAAAATTGACATTAACAATGATTGTTTCTAAACATAATTCATCCAGTATATAATTAAAAAGCAAATATCTTTTAATGGTTTAAATTTTTACACTCTACACATTAATGTATAATAATTTTTTCCATGGTCTTATTTCTTCAGTTCTCCAATTTTTCACGGTATATGATTTTTCACTTCCTCATAATCATGTCGGGATTTGCATGACTACCGCTTGCTAAAGAATGATGGTAAAGTGTCACAATTGTTTTTATCTAATTATTATTATTTATATATTTTATTAATTTATTATTATTTTTATTATTATTGATAATAATAATAATAGTTAAATTATTTCTCATTAAAATCAATTTTATTTTATTGTACTTTTAAAATAGTAAATAATAATTATTTGTTTTTAAATTTTATTTTTATGTTCGAAAAGTTTTAAAAGAGGCATTCCTAAATTATCATAATTGCGACAAGTTAAAAAGTTAAGAATATCACTATTATAACAAATATTGAAATTGCAATTTAATGTGGGTGTACACATGACATTCTAAGAGAAAATAATTTTCATTGTCAACCCTCTTAGTGGCACAATACCACAAATTCATTCATTCCATAATCCGAAGAGGTGCATTCTACAACCCAATAGGGGGATGTGTAACGCCATCCGTGCTCATCATGGAGCTGACATGCATCCTTTATAAAAAAATAAAAAAAATAATAAAAAAAACATGTCGGTTCAAATTCAATTTAAAACATTTAAACTGACATATATATAAAACTACACAAATTAGATAAGTGTTGCAATATTTTCACTATTTTCAATATAATAACTTCTTTCTTGATTTCCTAATGATTTAGATAAAACTTAATTAATTTTCTTTATACCAACCTCATATATTATTTATTTTCACTAAAAATATATATATTAATTTAAAAATAAATAGATCATAATATTATATTATCATAAAATACTAAAAATAATAATAATTATTTTCGTACACGATTTAAGGTTGGTACAGAGGTAGAAAAATCAGAGTCTGATTGTTTAAAACTTTGTTTCTTCCATCTCGATGGAGACCTTTTTACTCTTCTCTCAGTTTACAAGAAGTGGGAGGATAAATGAAAATTCAGAAGGAAGAAATGGTGCTGGGAAAACAACATTAATGCCAAATCCATGGTAAGATGTAAAGATGATATCATAAAAACTTCAAGTTGTCTCTTGAAGAGGTTCCGTGGAAAGAATAATTACAATTTGCATTCCCTTGTTGCTACATTTCAACAAACTTCCAACATCTACCGGCTTGGTATAGAGGTAGACCATCATAAAAGAGAAATCCAATTTTTTTAGATATAGAGAAAATACACCAGGAATTTGAGAGGATGGAAGATGTATTGAACTATGAAATGCAGATGGGTGCTAAAATAATCACTGACACAAAGCGCATTGAAGTATACATTGTGTTTGGACATAATTCTCATGTAACAAGAGAAAAGATTGGCATTCTATGTAATGGGAAGTTTTATTATGAGGTGAATGTTGAAGGAGACGCTAAGTTTTTAAAGCTTGTCATTTATAAACACTTATTCTCTCATGTTGACATGTCCAAAAGTTATTCATCTAACAAGTTAAATGATGGTCTCTATGGGATAGGCTATTATGAATCTTTAGGAAATGTGAACTTAAAGAGATTCTTATTATTTTTCTATTGGAAAGCTAGCGACTGCTAGCTTTCCTTGTAGCATAAGCATGTGTGCAGTCGCTAGAAGAAAAATTCTTATGCTACAAGTAAAGCTAGCAGTTGCTGGATTTCCTTGATATTTTGTCATGTGTTTATTTCAAAATAGAGCACATGGCACAAGCTCAAGGAATAAGCTAGCAACCACGAATCACCATGGACAAGATTTTTCTATTGGAAAGCTAGCGACTGGTAGCTTTCTTTCTAGCATAAGTATGTGTTATTATCCTAGAAGGAAATGCTTATGCTAGAAGGAAAGCTAGAAGTCGCTAGCTTTCCTTGATCTTGTGCCATGTGCTTATTTGAAAATAGAGTACATGATACAAGTTCAAAGTATAAGCTAGCAACCACCAATCACCAAGCCCAGGGTTTTTCTATTGGAAAGCTAGCGACTGCTAGCTTTCCTTCTAACATAAGCATGTGTGTCATGCTAAAAGGAAATGCATTTGCTAGAAGGAAAGGTAGCATTTGTTAAAAATAGAGTACATGGCACAAGCTCAAGGTATAAGATAACAACCACCAATCACCATGGACAGGTTTTTTGTATTGGAAAGCTAGCGACTGTTAGATTTCCTTCTTGCATAAGAATGTGTGTTTATGATAGAAGAAAATTCTTATGCTACAAGGAAAGCTAGCAGTCGCTAGCTTTCTTTGATCTGTTGCCATGTTCTTATTTCAAAATAGAGCACATGGCACAAGCTCAAAGTATAATCTAGCAACCACCAATCACCATGGACAGGATTTTTCTATTGGAAAGCTAGCGACTGCTAGCTTTCCTTCTAGCATAAGTATGTGTTATTATCCTAGAAGGAAATGCTTATGCTAGGAGGAAAGCTAGCAGTCGCTAGCTTTCCTTGATCTTGTGCCATTTGTTTATTTCAAAATAGAGCACATGGCGCAAGCTGAAGGTATAAGCTAGCAACCACCAATCACCACGGACAATGTTATCAATTGGAAAGCTAACGACTGCTAGCTTTCCTTCATGGCTAGAGTTTTTCTATTAGAAAGCTAGCAATTGGTATCTTTCCTTCCAGCATAAGCACATGTGTGCTTATGCTAGAAGGAAATACTTATGCTAGAAAGAAAGCTAGCAGTCGCTAGCTTTCCTTTATCTTGTGCCATGTGCTTCTTTCAAAATAGAGCACATGGCATAAGCTCAATGTATAAGCTAAGAACCACCAATCACCATGCCCAGGGTTTTTTTATTGGAAAGCTAGCGATTGCTAGCTTTCCAATAACATAAGCATGTGTGCCTATTCTATGTAATGGGAAGTTTTATTATGAGGTGAATGTGGAAGAAGACACTGAGTTTTTAAAGCTTGTCATTTATAAACACTTATTCTCTCATGTTGACATGTCCAAAAGTTATTCATCTGACAAGTTAAATGATGGTCTCTATGGGATAGGCTATTATGAATCTTTAGGAAATGTGAACTTAAAGAGATTCTTATTATTTTTCTATTGGAAAGCTAGCGACTACTAGCTTTCCTTGTAGCATAAGCATGTGTGCAGTCGCTAGAAGAAAAATTCTTATGCTACAAGTAAAGCTAGCAGTCACTGGCTTTCCTTGATCTTTTGTCATGTGTTTATTTCAAAATAGAGCACATGGCACAAGCTCGAGGTATAAGCTAGCAACCACCAATCACCATGGACAAGATTTTTCTATTGGAAAGCTAGAGACTGCTAGCTTTCTTTCTAGCATAAGTATGTGTTATTATTCTAGAAGGAAATACTTATGCTAGAAGGAAAGCTAGGAGTCGCTAGCTTTCCTTGATCTTGTGCCATGTGCTTATTTGAAAATAGAGTACATGATACAAGTTAAAAGTATAAGCTAGCAACCACCAATCACCATGCCCAGGGTTTTTCTATTGGAAAGCTAGCGACTGCTAGCTTTCTTTCTAACATAAGCATGTGTGTCATGCTAAAAGGAAATGCATTTGCTAGAAGGAAAGGTAGCATTCGTTAAAAATAGAGTACATGGCACAAGCTCAAGGTATAAGCTAACAACCACCTATCACCATGGACAAGGTCTTTGTATTGGAAAGCTAGCGACTGTTAGCTTTCCTTCTTGCATAAGCATGTGTGTTTATGATAGAAGGAAATTCTTATGCTACAAGGAAAGCTAGTAGTCGCCAGCTTTCTTTGATATGTTGCCATGTTCTTATTTCAAAATAGAGGACATGACACAAGCTCAAAGTATAAACTAGCAACCACCAATCACCATGGACAGGATTTTTCTATTGGAAAGCTAGCGACTGCTAGCTTTCCTTCTAGCATAAGTATGTGTTATTATCCTAGAAGGAAATGCTTATGCTAGGAGGAAAGCTAGCAGTCGCTAGCTTTCCTTGATCTTGTGCCACGTGTTTATTTCAAAATAGAGCACATGGCACAAGCTGAAGGTATAAGCTAGCAACCACCAATCACCATGGACAGTGTTATCAATTGGAAAGCTAACGACTGCTAGCTTTCCTTCATGGCTAGAGTTTTTCTATTAGAAAGCTAGCAATTGTTATCTTTCCTTTTAGCATAAGCACATGTGTGCTTATGCTTATGCTAGAAGGAAATGCTTATGCTAGAAAGAAAGCTAGCAGTCGCTAGCTTTCCTTTATCTTGTGCCATGTGCTTCTTTCAAAATAGAGCACATGGCACAAGCTCAAGGTATAAGCTAGCAACCACCAATCACCATGGCTAGGGTTTTTCTTTTGGAAAGCTATCGACTGACAACTTTCCTTCTAGCATAAGAATGTGTGGTTATGCCAGAAGGAAATGCGGATGCTAGCTTTCCTTGATCTTGTTCTGTGTTCTTCTTTCAAAATAGAGCACATGGCACAAGATCAACGTATAACCTATCAACCACCAATCACCATGCCCAGGGTTTTTTTATTGGAAAGCTAGCGATTGCTAGCTTTCCAATAACATAAGCATGTGTGCTTATTCTATGTAATGGGAAGTTTTATTATGAGGTGAATGTGGAAGAAGACGCTGAGTTTTTAAAGCTTGTCATTTATAAACACTTATTCTCTCATGTTGACATGTCCAAAAGTTATTCATCTAACGAGTTAAATGATGGTCTCTATGGGATAGGCTATTATGAATCTTTAGGAAATGTGAACTTAAAGAGTTTCTTATTATTTTTCTATTGGAAATCTAGCGACTGCTAGCTTTCCTTGTAGCATAAGCATGTGTGCAGTCGCTAGAAGAAAAATTCTTATGCTACAAGTAAAGCTAGTAGTCGCTTATGCCAGAAGGAAATGCTTATGCTAGCTTTCCTTGATCTTGTTCCGTGTTCTTCTTTCAAAATAGAGCACATGGCACAAGATCAACGTATAACCTATCAACCACCAATCACCATGCCCATGGGTTTTTTATTGGAAAGCTAGTGATTTCTAGCTTTCCAATAACATAAGCATGTGTGCTTATGCTAGAAGGAAATGCTTATTCTAGAAGAAAAGATAGCAGTCGCTAGCTTTCCTTGATCCTGTACCACGTGCTGATTTC
The DNA here is from genome assembly GCA_027924585.1 of Larix kaempferi. Taxonomy (NCBI): domain Eukaryota; kingdom Viridiplantae; phylum Streptophyta; class Pinopsida; order Pinales; family Pinaceae; genus Larix; species Larix kaempferi. Next base: position 17,448,104 of record BSBM01000765.1, on the reverse strand, counting down.
AAAATAGAGTACATGACACAAGCTATAGGTATAAGCTAGCAACCAACAATCACCATGCCCAAGGTTTTTCTATTGGAAAGCTAGCGACTACTAGCTTTCCTTCTAGCATAAGCATGTGTGCTTATGCTAGAAGGAAATGCTTATGTTAGAAGGAAAGCGAGTAGTCGCTAGCTTTCCTTGATCTTGTGCCATGTGCTTATTTCAAAATAGAGGACATGGCAAAAGATTACGGTATAAGTTAGCAACCACCAATCACCATGGCTAGGGTTTTTCTATTGGAAAGCTAGCGATTGATAACTTTCCTTCTAGCATAAGCATGTGTGCTTATGCTAGAAGGAAATGCTTATGTTAGAAAGAAAGCTAGCAGTTGCTAGCTTTTTTTGATCTTGTGCCATGTGTTTCTTTCAAAATAGAGCACATGGCATAAGCTCAAGGTATAAGCTAGCAACCACCAATCACCATGCCCAGGGTTTATCTATTAGAAATCTAGCGACTACTAGCTTTCATTCTAGCATAAATATGTGTGCTTACGCTATAAGGAAATGCTTAGGATAGAATGAAAGCTAGGAGTCACTAGCTTTCCTTGATTTTGTGCCATGTGCTTATTTCAAAATAGAGTACATGGCACAAGACCAAGGTATAACCTAGCAACCACCAATCACCATGCCCAGGGTTTTTCTTCTGGAAAGCTAATGAGTGCTAGCTTTTCTTCTAGCATAAGCATGTGTGCTTATGCTAGAAGGAAATGCTTATGCTAGAAGGAAAGCTAGTAGTCGCTATGTATTAGTAGTCGCTAAGCTAGGAGTCGCTTATAATTCAAAAAACTTCTACTATGTATTAGTATACTAATAGTGGCATCAAGTAGCATTGCTTGGGATTTTGTATTACTCTAGTTCCATACAGATGTTATTCTTCACTAATCTACAATATAGGTTTAGATGACACCAAATAACTATTTTCGGGAGTACTTAAAATAGGGATGACTCCAATCAAGGATATTTGAATTTACTTTGAACAATTGATACAAAAAATAAATCTCAGTGAGCCATGATTATACAAACTTCCATGATCAATCATGGTTGGATTCCAACCTACTAAATAACTACCTTCAATACTATTACAAGTTCCATGATTATACAAACTTGCATGATCGATCATGGCTGGATTCCAACCTACTTAATAACTACCTTCGATACTATTACAAGTTCTTAAGTATGGAAAATTTTTAGACATTTTTACCAGTTTTTCTAAGAATAGTTTTGTGTTTGTATTAAGATTATATACATTGATAACCAATCTTGTTTTGATTACGCTTTGTAGCTCCATCATAATTTATATGTAAAGTCCCTTTTGGCGGTGGGGACTAAATGGTGGGGAACAATGTTTAATTTGCACAACAAAATGATGCCATGCCCTTTTTCTCTATTACAAGTACATTATTTTTTTGTAGATTGTGTTTTGCCTAAAATATAAGAGCACACTTTACATGGTTTAACCTTAACTACAAATTATAATTCAATTGTGTGTTACAGAATTTGTAGGAGCGACAATGGAAAGTATAATTTTCACAAAAGGGGACTATGTTGACCTCCTGGTTAATGGTCAAGTTATTGGGCTAGGAAAGGTTGAATCTACAGAAGTTGGAACTTATTATGGTGGAGGAAGGGTTGTTGCAGGTTATGTTATGGTCTTGATAATTGATGTCACTCAACCACATTTGATTGTGGAATATGTTGATGAAGGGGACACACATCCATGGAGGACTACAGATTTGAGGCACACCATAGGTAAATCAAATACCAAAGCATGTGTTAAGAATTATTCATAGTTTATTGAATGTTTTTTTGAGAAAATACTAAGTTTGTTATGTTTGGTGTACAGGTGCAAATGTTTGTTCAACATTTTCTATTGGAGACAAAGTAGATCTTTTACAACATGGAGTGAAGGTGGGTGAGGGCTCCATATTCAATACAGAGCTTGGGAATAAGGTTCATGGAAAGATTGTAAAGAAAGGATGCATAGTGGTTAGAATTGAGAAGGTGTTAAAAAATGATGCTCCTTTACCACATCCAACTGGATTTGAGGAAACACTAGGGGCTGCAATAGAATCTTATGAGATTTGGCCAGAAATAGATTTGAAACCTCATTGTGAAGATCAACCCATAAATATTCCACAAGATAGGGCTGCATTCACATGTACAAGGGTTTCTCTTACACATGGATGCATAGGAACAATTATGTGCATTGCGAAAGGAATGATAGTTAATGTCCATGAGGATGACATGGTTGTGGGTGAAACACTAGGTGAAGATAACTTTGGTGTTTTTGTGGAAGAGATACATGGGTATTGTGAAAGATGCAAGATTGGGGATAGGTCTATACATGGATTGGTTAGATGGCCAATACATAAATTGGTGGACAACATAGGTGAGATGTTAAGGGTCAAGACAAAGTACAAAGAGCCACCCATGGAAATGCTGATATGGGATGTTATAGAGGATACAAGTCCTTTATACCAATGGGATGGGGATCTTTATAATAAAAAATATCAAGATGTCAATGTTCTTAATGCATCGAGGCCATATAAAAAGATTAAACGAGCTATGACAAGAGAAAAAGTTGCAAAACGTCAAACCAAGATGGATAAAGAGAAAGAAGTTCGACTTTTGGCTGCAGATGAATGTTGTAAACAAGATTGTCTTCAACATGTGGATAGGAATGCCATTGCAAATGCTAGAAGGGATATGGAATGCAAAGACAAAAATGGTATCAGGGAATTTGTATTGAATTCACTTGTTTCAAACACTATCATGTCAAAGAGCCATGGCCATGGCCTACCTCCTATTATTAGAAAAGTAAAGGACATGAGATTTGATGGTAATGTTATTTGTAAGAAAGCATGGTACAAGATACATAAGATTCCTCAAAGCACCTTCTATAGATACCAACATAATTTTGAACAAGGACATATGGAATCCATTCATGGTAACACCAATACATGTAAAGCACGTGCACATACTGTGGCGGCCATAGAAATACTGCATAAAATTGTAATGGACAATTCAGATTTTTCGCCAAACCAAACACGTCAAGTCGAAGCAGATGGAACTTCTTCTCCTCTAAGATTGTTGCCTTCGACTTACACACAAAGCTCTTTGTTAAAAGAGATCAATGTGGGTTTGGAAAAGCTCAATTGTCCATTAATATCACAACCAACAATGAGCAAGATTTGGAACACTCATTTTCGAGACGTGGCATTCTCAAAGAACACCAACTTCAGTAAATGTGGTGAATGTATTGTGTTGAAAGCACAAATGAAGTCAGCAACTACAAAAGAGTTGGAAGAAACGGCACGCGCTAGATTGAACAAACATAACAAGATCGTTATGTGCGGAAGACATTGCTACTATGCCCACAGAATCATGTCAGAGAGGTTTCCAAAGGAGTATTTGAGTATTATCCATGATAAAATGGATAAAACAAAGACTTCAATTCCAAGGCTACGCGTCAAATCAAAATCTATTGTAGGAATAAACTTGGGTTTGTCATTGACAGGTATGCTAACACATGGGCATAAGACAGGAGGTTTTGGTCATTTCTCCCTACCATTTGTACATATGGGATCACAATTTACCATTACATCACTTGCTAAGTGCTTAAGGGACCTTGAAGACCCACATCTTGATATGTATGGTGATCTTCTTTATGAGAGTGGAAGTTCAAGAAACCCACTTTCAAATGCATTACTTGACACCTCTATTTACTCAAAATGTAGAGTGTACAAGGATGAATTTTTATCTCATGGAAGATTAGAAAATCAAGATATTGATTTTAAACCTCTTCCTCCACATTTATTGTTACAATTGGATAATGCAGCAAGTGATAATAAAAATCGTTATCTTTTCATGTTTCTATCACTTCTCACTGCACTTGGTGTCTTCATCACTATTGAGGTTGGGTTCTTGCTCGTGGGACACACCCATGAAGACATAGACGGGACCTATGGGAGAATGTCTTCCAGCTTGAAAAGTAAAGATATATATTCTCTACCTGAGATGATGGATACATATCGCAAAATTGAAGAAAAAAGAGTGTTTCCACCTAAACTGATTGATAAGGTGTATGACTTCAAAAGCTTCCTTAATGGATACATCAAGGAAGGAAAAAATGCACTAGTTGGACATCTTAATGTTCAGTACTTCCAATTTCTTGTACTCAATGATGTTCCGGTATTAAGGTATAAAGAATCCATAAGAGATGTTGAGTGGTCAGAACCAGTTGAGTTATGGAATACAGACGATGAAGGTCGATCTAAACTGCCCATAGGGAAGCCATCTTTCTTACATCCCAAAGAGAATGAAATCTATTTAAAAGAACTAAAAGAAGGAATAACATCATACATAAAAATGTGGAAAGACACAATGGGTGGTGAGGATTTGCCAATTGTTACACCAGAATGGAAAAATAAGGTAGAGTATTGGGAAAGAGTTCTTGATACTTTATATGAAGATTACAATGATCATGATTCATCTTCTGAGGATTTCTGGCCCAAGACAAGGCAAACTCCAGATGTTGGTCGTAATGCGCTTCATGCAATCTCAAATATTATGGATGGGGATTTTGATACTATGACAGGTGAACCTGTGTATGTTGGACCCAAGTGCAATAAGCCAAAGACAACATTCAACCCTATTAATGATGTTGAGAAAGGAAAGATGTTGCTAGTTAGATCAGGAAACGAGGAAGAAGGGGAGATGATTTGGATGGCAAAAGCCACCTCAAATATATTTCAAGATGATGAAAGTGATACTCTTCATGTTAAAGTTGATTGGTGGAAGCCCGGTTCAGGGAAATACAATGGAAAAGTATTAGAAGAATATTGGGTACCAAATCCTGATGACATAGAGCTTGGATCTATTCCAATTGATACCATAGTTTGGGCATGGATGGCTAAGAAAGAAAATTGCAAGAAGGCCAAGATAAATAAACATGGTGTACAAGCTGTCCTTGACCTACTTGAACGAATAACATGAGATTAGGTGGAGATGATTCATGGATGTAATTTTGTTCTTTGGAGGACCAATTAATACATGAAGAAACATTTTTCAATTTTTCTTGTATATTGAATATTCTCTTCAAATTTATTTGAGGAGTTTTATATTATTTGGTACAAATATGAAAATTTTGTTTAAATTGCAATGTATTCATGTGACGATACTTCATGCAAATTACATGACACCATGAAATATTAAACTTTCAATGATTTGTTTATATTAACATAACTTCTCCCATAACTTGGATAATCAAGTCCAATAATGCACTTAAAATCAATATCTTCTAGTTTTGGCCTATTAAAACTATATTGGAGTTAATTAGCATTGTTTTCAATGTAATACGTTCAAACACCAAACAATATCTAACATGGAAATTACAAATTCCAATACTTTGTCTAGATCGACATAACTTCTCACTCCATCAAACTTGGATAATCAAGCTCAATAATACATTTAAAAGCATCATCTTCTAGATACGATCTATTAAAACGATAATGTTTGGAGTTAATTAGCATTGTTTTCAATGTAATACGTTCAAACACCAAACAATATCTAACATGGAAATTACAAATTCCAATGTTTTGTCTAGATCGACATAACTTCTCACTCCATCAAACTTGGATAATCAAGTTCAATAAAACATTTAAAAGCATCATCTTCTAGATACGATCTATTAAAACGATAATGTTGGGCTAGCTAATTCGTATTCTTTTCAATATAATACATTCAAACACTTCATGAATATATATTATAATAAAATAAATTAAACTGTACTACTTTGTTTCTATTCCAATTCATAACAAAATTATTTATTTTGATCATTAAAAAACACGGCTAGACTTATAAAATATTTTCTTTTGACATCTGTAAAATGTTTCCAATAAAAATTACCAATAAAAGTTCATAATAATTTGATTTTGATTGTTAAATGACACACACATACTTATAAAATATTTTGATTGTTAAATGCACTACCAATAAAAATTCATAATAATTTGATTTTGATTGTTAAATGACACACAGATACTTATAAAAAAAATTGATTGTTAAATGCACTTTTAATAAGTTTAGTGGGTTTTCACTTTTGTATTTGTAAGAAACAAAAATGTACTTCAATGTTTCTATTCTAATTCATTGATTTCAAATGTACCACACTTCTCGATCCATCAAACTTGGTTAATGGAGTCCAGTAAAGCACTTACACGCAACATATTATAGACTGTCTATAAAAACTTTATTATGGGAATAGCTAATTAATGTTTTTTAATGTAATATGTTCAAACATTTCAAAAATAAATACTGGACATACAACATATTATAGACTTTGTTTATAAAAACTTTACTATGGGAGTAGCTAGTTAATGTTTTTTCAATGTAATATGTTCAAACATTTCAAAAATAAATACTGGACACTTGCAATAACTAGAATGGGTTTTCCCTCTTTCTTCATGTATTTGAAAATAAACCAATTGTACTATAAAATTTATATTCTAATTAATAATTTTTTTTTACCTTAATTGGTATACTTAGACTTTATCCAATACAATATTTTCTCTTGTTGGCTCTAAAATAGTGCCAACCACATATCATAATATATAGTATTGAATAATGAATATTTCTTTAAATGTTAGATGATTATATTTATATTATAAAAAGGAATCTAGGCTTAACCAATCAACATAATCCAAAGTAATAATTGATAGTTAACAATGTCCAAAACATGTAGAAACTTGTGGGCTCATAATAATCCCATAAAATGAAGGGAAAAAGTGAAGTGCCTAAGTACCTATTGTGCTATATACTTGACAAAAATGTCCTAAGGCATCCAATAGACAATACATATAAAGGGAAGAAAATAAAATAGAGTATGACCTAATTTTCCATGTTGTTGCTCGTAGATATGTTATTGATTATTTTTCTAGTCAATATTCTAAATATTATTAGGGGTAGTGTCATCATCCACAAGTACAATATTACAATGACTATAGGAGCTAATACGTCTTCATGGTATTAGAGGTTTCACCTAATTCCTAGACATTTCCAGTTCTCGTTGTCTCTTGAAGTTGAGCAAAACCCCCCATGTTCTAGCCACCCATTATCAAGATTGAGAATTACTAAGTTATTATGCCAATACATAAATTTGTTATAGTAACAAACACATTGAGTGTTATGTCATTAAATAGATTTCTAGGTCACTTTAAAATGGCGACAATCTCTTACTAATATGGTAATTCAACACATGTACAATATATGCTTTATCAAATTATAAATAAAATGGTTAATACTTTCAACATACAAATAATGTCATTAGATAAATTAATAGGTAAGAAATATTAATACAAATTACAAATTATAATAATAAAATAATGTAAAGAATCTAAGTTTAAGCATAGGAAGATATGCTTCAAATTAATATAAATTTGATTTTATATAGCTTATAATGATAATATTGTAAAAAAAATGGTGAATATATAGATTGAAATGAGTGAATTAAGTAATTTTTAGGTTTTTCATTTTTTGAAAACTCAATCTTGTTGAAGTTCTAAATTCTAGATACGTACTCGACAATACATATAAAGGGAAGAAAATAAAATAGAGTATGACGTAGTTTTCCATGTTGTTGCTTGTGTATATGTTACTAATTGTTTTTCTAGTCAATATTCTAAATATGATTAGGGGTAGTGTCCTCATCCACAGCTTCAATATTACAGTGACTATATGAGCTAATAATTTTTCATGGTATTAGAGGTTTCAGCCAATTCCTAGGCATTTCCAGTTCTTGTTGTTTCTTGAAGTTGAGAAAAAATCTCCATGTTATAGCCACCCATTATCAAGATTGGGAATTAATAAGTTACTATGCCAATACATAAATTTGTTACAGTAACAAACACATTGACTACTATATCATTAAATAACTTTGTAGGTCACTCTAAAATGGAGACAATCTCTTACTAATATGGTAATTCAACACATGCACAATATATGCTTTATCAAATTATAAATAAAATGGTTAATAATTTCAACATACAAATAATGCCATTAGATAACTTAATAGGTAAGAAATTTCTTGCAACATCTATTGTTCATGAGATGAGGTAAACCTTGATCAACTCAAATATTATTACAAATGAAAAAATTATAATAATAAAATAATGTAAGGAATCTAAGTTTAATATTAGGAAGATATGCTTCAACTTTATATAAATTTGATTTTATATAGCTTATATTGATAATATTATAAAAAAATGGTGAATATAAAGATTGAAATGACCGAATTAAGTAATTTTTTGGTTTTTCATTTTTTGAAAACTCAATCTTGTTGAAGTTCTAAATTCTAGATCCCTTGTATAATTCCAAATTTAATGAAATATGTGTTTATTGAGAAAAGGTGTAGAAGATGTTGTACATTATATTGAATGTTACATGCGATGGTTTCGATATAGAATATTAGTTTTGTGTACTTACTTATTTGTTATATGGGACATGTGACATGGGAACACGCTGGTAGCCTTGCTTGTAAGTACAAAAGGATGATGGTTATAATTACTCAAGAAGTATAAATGTGTATTCTAAGTAGTTAAAAGGATGCATATGATGAAATGTTATGATTTCATCTTTGTATATTCTATTTTCAGGGATCCTTACTAGGAATGTTAGGATACTGGGAGTGGTTGACAGAAGGATTATACCTTTATGTGATCAAAGCTTTATGTTATATGCATGGATAACTTGATAATCTGTTTCGTTTTGATATATAGATTTTATGATATGGAGGGGATTACTAATGTGTATTAATGCAAGTTAAAGGTACACCTTGGCATATGAGGGCCATACAATAAAGCGATATGCAGTCTCCCCCATAAAGGTATGTGATTATCCTTAGAAAAATATATGCAAGTATATATGTAGACGATTTATTGTTACTCACATGATGTTGGCATATGCAAGAAAAATGGGTACTTAATACAGTGAAGGAAAAGGATTGAGGTGAAGTGATCGTAATACCCATAATAAAGAAGAATGTAGTCCTATTAATTGAGTTGGTTATGCTTAGTATGGAAATAATGTTTATTTTAGATAACCACATGTGGAGATTGTAGTATGAAGGATGACTTTCTTATTTTATACATAGAAGAAAAACCTCCTTACAATATTTGGGTATGTTATTATGACAGATGGTCAAAAACTCGGTTGAACTTATGGAAGAGCGTAATATATTATGCAGGTATATGTCGCCTTGTCAACAAGACCTCGACGCAAGTTATAAATGTTGGGTGGTTAAATTATATTATTTCACTGATGACACTATAAGTAGAAATCACAACTTGAGTCCATACATATCTAGCTTATCACTCATGAGCATTTGAGTAAAACTCGAATGATTTTATTCTTAGTAGGAGTCGATAAGGAATAGACAAGTGAAAGACGTGTCAGGTGCTATTAAAATCCCTATAAATAAATGTTGTATAGTGGTTATGAACTAACAATGCAGGATTTCGCTATGAATATAACAAATCAAAATGGATGTGAGGATTCACTTAATGCATCTTATTTACTGGTCATATTTCAAGACACTTATAACCATGGATTAACATTGGATTATGTTGTTTAGTTACTAACATTTTCAGGATGTTATCATAATTACGATCAATGTGATAAACAAAAGGAACGTGGCTTATAAGTCCATTGGTGAAGCTGAGCAGAACAAAATCGCTCAAGAGTAAGTGATTACCTTTTATTATAGCATGGATTACAGTATGGCACAAAACCTGATTTGGTGATGGATGTGTGCTACATATCATGAATGATAAGCAAATAAGTGAAACTACTTACAGTTATTACAAGACGTATTGTAATTTACAAAAATTGTAAGAATTAATAAATGATTGGTTATCGAAATAAATTCCGGGACTCAAGCGAGAAGGCTTGAGGGGAATTATGTAAAGAGTGTCGTAATGGCATTTGAAATACTCCCTAAAATCAGGGATTGAACAGCCACTAGGATTCTCGGAGAATCGGTTGGCTGTAAGACCTAGGCAAGCTATAAGAAAATGTATACGTGGGAGGCAGGACGCTGCTTAGTATGCATGAAAGAAATGTTTGCTGCGTGAGCAATAAGGTGTTAGGCAAAACATGAATGAAATGTTTGCTGCGTGAGCACTAAGGTGTTAGGCAAAACATGAAAGGAATGTTTGCTGCGTGAGCACTAAAGTGTTAGGCAAAACATGAGAGAAAGAATTGCTGCGTGAGCACTACGGTGTTAGGCAAGAATTTCCTGGATCAGATGAATGCTGTTGTTGATTTTGTCAATAGAATACAATCATAGAGTGCTAGATCTATCCCATATATTACAAGTGACAAGTACAATAAAGAACTCATGATTTATGTTTCTGAGTTTGAATATGAAGTTGAGGACAAGTCATTACTAAACATTGTTGCAAAAAAACAAAAAAAAATTGCAGAAGCAATCAACACAGACTTGTGGAAAGTCCTGAAAGTCTAAAGAGGGTCAAAATAGAGATGACGAAGCAAGCGAACTGCTACAAAGAATGAACACCGAGGACGGTGTTATTTTTAAAGGGGAGGAGGATGTAATATCCCTCCTTGTATCCCTATTAGAATTGTAAATGTATATTGTGAACCATGTATGAGGCCCTGGTGAGGAGTTGAAGGCCAAGGCCCCACCTTGTTTTTAAGTGTTATGTTACACTTAGAAAACTTTAGGATGACACATCTAAACGATGACAACGATATTGGACCATTCTAGTGCTACTAGCACAAGAGCAAAGTAAATTAACGAAAAACTAGAGCCTTAGGAATAAAGCCTTTATCTAGGCGAAGAAACTAAAGAAAGTGAATGCGAATGAATGTCAACTAAATATATAGATAGTACAAATAATATGAGAAGCATATTTAGAAAAGGTTGAATGGCCAAGTGTTTCTAGCCTAAGGCTAGGTACTATTTTAATGACATTAGATAAAAGGGTATATATATATATATATATATATATATATATATATATATTAGTGATCAATGATTCAAAATATTTATTAACAAAATCATTACAAAGCCTAGCTATGTGTAATTAGAACTTATTAAATTAAGGTGCTTAAACTTGTCTATTAATTTATAAACACTAATTGAAATAAAGACCTAATGAGTGCAGAACTCATTTTACTTTCAAATGTCATGAGAGGTTTTCCTTAAAATGCCACCTATCAAACTTCCTCAAATTTAACCGTTTAGACACTTCTCCTTTTCTTAAGCTACCATTTTCCCCACACACTTTTCTTTGGGCCCGGTTTGGAGAGAATAACTCCAATAACCCTTGATTGGCGGGAGGTTTGGACGAGTGGGTGCATCCTTGATAGAGCACTCCAACATTTCAATACTATCATTCATCTTCATTCATCTTATCATAGAGCATGTGGCTTCCTTCCTCGCCAGTTGTCGAGAGAATCAAAACTCTCCAAGTTGCATACCACCTACAATTGGAGGGAGGGAGGCGAAGGCGAGTAGAAAGGGGGAACGGTTGCTGGGGAAATTCGAATCTTGGCTATTTGTTTACATACGATATGAAGGAGGGAAGTGATTATACATATGGGGAGAAAAACTCGTGGCAGCTCAGCGTGAGAATAGATGAAACTTGGTGTCATAGTTATGATATCGAGTAGCACGATCGTGTGAAGTTTGTTGACAGATTTCATTTAAGGCGAACCTTGCTCTTTAGTTAAAAGCCATCTAACCACCGTTTGAAATGATCGATCTCATTTAAGCCTGGCGGTAAACATTTAGCACACGATCTCTCTTAAAAGATCTGCATTAACCGTTGTTTCTACTCGCTGTCGGTGGTAACCTATTAAGCTTCCACTTGTCCATTGTATAGAGAAAAGAGGGGGAATCCTGCGTTTTGTTTACTTTTTATTAATGGAGATCGGGAGCAGAAGGGGGGAGGCAAAACGGGGTTCAGTTCTTGTATGAGTGGTTTTACACAGTAAGCTGGCAGTGTGGAACTCTGCGTTAGAGGACTATTACAACGTCAATAATGGAGACCGGTGGCGAGAAGATGTGTTGAAACTGGGGTGAAAGCGATAGAACATTTTCCTTGTTGGGTTTTGCTTCCATCGATTCGTGTGTGGTCTTATAAGCAACTTGCTGGTTTAACGCGGTATGAACTCGATACCTCGTGTGTGGTCCTCTTTACTTTTAGTTATGAGTTCCTGACCTTCGTTAAAATGCACAGACTTTGTTAGATCGATTTATTTCTCTGTTGAAGTGTTGCGATCGGTGACATTGGATCTAAATCCCGATCTTTGTTAAAACACTGATATAATTATTTAGATCGAACTCAGTCTCTGTCGTGAAGCAGTTGACATTCAATTCATTACACAGTGATTTTATTGCACAGACTTTGTTAGATCGATTTATTTCCCTGTTGAAGTGTTGAGATCGGTGACATTGGATCTAAACCCTGATCTTTGTTAAAACACTGATATAATTATTTTAGATCGAATTCAGTCTCTGTCGTGAAGCAGTTGACATTCAATTCATTACACAGTGATTTTATTGCACAGATTTCAGCATGGCATCTTTGGCGTTGAGCAGTTGGCATTTATTACATAGTGATATTCTTGTTGTTGTTTCCGCCTTTCATTTTAAGTTGAACTAGGTTCTGTCGAAATAGAATCTAAACCTATCGAGTTTTTCCTTCTGATGGCTCTGTTTTTTTTAAATCTGAACCCGAGTGGACCTCCGATGTTGCGCCGAGTCAATCCCTTCATACAGTCAACGCCATTCTGTTTTGTGCATATAATATAAGTATAGGGCTTTAAATGTGTGACAACTTTATGCTAAATCAGGTTGTCTCATAGTAAGCGTCCACTTCTTTAACTTTCACGGAAGGATAAAACCTTAAAACCCTTGTGGGAATTAGAATAACTTTTACACAGTTATAATTTGAGAATTATTCAAGGTTTACTTATGGTGAAATATGTATAAACGTTAAGTACTCTGTTTTATTTATTACCGAGAAGGAACTTCAATGTATGCCTTCGCTAGAGTATAAAGTCTTATCCAATTAAATGCATGAAAGAATAATGTTTAATATGTATAAATACGCTTGATGTTATAGGTTTATATTTTGACTTAGACATACTCATAAATAAAGCATGTTTATATTTTGTTAATGGTAAGACCATAGGGTAAGAACCCTTAGATTACTATTGCGTCAACAAAAGGTTCTTCTCGAATTTTAGTGCTTGGTGAAATAATTAGTAAAAATATGTGTGGAGTTCTTACTTCCCTCTTGACGACTAAAGCGAAAGAGTTTATTTCTACTTGTTCGGATCTAGAAGAGGTTCTTAGTTTAATTGTTGAAAAGCTCTATGTATTAGAGGCTTGAAGGAATGAGAAGGAATCTCATTGTAGCAACCAGGTTGCTAGTTGTAAACCCTTTGTGGCTAAATAATAAAAGAATGCACACACCTTTTGTGGACTAGCCCGTGTACGGGTGAACCACGTTATTTTTGTCTCCTATGTTTACTATGGCTTCTCTCAATGTGTCGTATGTATGAATATTGTTTCTGACCTAAAAAATGTTATGATTACTTGATGTATACGATTCATATACAACGTTGGTTGTTGATAAAATGTTTCGCTTATGATTATAATGTTTTTATTTTACTTGATGTATACGATTCATATACAACGTTGGTTGTTGATAAAATGTTTCGCTTATGATTATAATGTTTTTATTTTACTTGATGTACACGATTCATATACAAGGTTGGTTGTTGAGAAAATGTTTCGCTTATGATTATGATGGTGCTAATACCAGGGTTTTATCGAAAGAAGTATTTGTTTCTAAAGAGGCATATTAAGACATCATGAAGTTTCTTGTGTTTCCCGCAAGATTTAAGAATTGGTTGACTTATCAAGTTTAGAATTTATTTAGTTGAAATTAAACGTATATCTTTTCCTTGATGAGTATAACGACATTTGTAAACAGTAATGAGTTGTCGCAAGGTTTTAATTTATTTTGTAAAGCAGTATTTAAAGAAATCAAACCCACACTTTATGGTTCCGCGTATATTAAGTGGCATTTTAGGCACTTAGAAAAGTTTTAAATTGTTAGGAGTTTTGGGGTACGTGACATTCCCAAAGTGAGGTTTACAACTATTAGCTCTTGGCAATGCAAACAAATTTGGTTGTCAAACTTTACAATAGTTTTGTTATATGAATCGAGTCCTTGTGTAATTTATTACAGGGGTGGTTGAATCCATGACTTCACTATAGGATGTGAGAATGATTGGACCTCCACTTAGATAGAAGTTGGTGAAATATTTAATGCATTTAGTGAATGTGGAGAATAGCCTGGCATGGGGGTTTGGATGTCGATTTTGGGATTTTCTATCAGTAGTCTCTGTATTTGACTCGTTCATTGTTTTTGGCTCTGCGCTTTCGTTGTTTGGTGATGGTGTGGTGTACTGACCTGAGCTCTACTCGTGGTCAACACACTTAGTGACTGTTTCTATCATTCATGGCGTAAGGAGGCCATACTTCTTACACGTAAAGAGATAAACCCTATCAGCCATTGACATTTCCATTTTCTTCAAGTTGTAAATACATGTTTGGACTGATTGATATTGTCTGTTGCTTGTGACAGGTGATACATGCTTTGGTATGGGAGCTTCGAAGGTTTATGATGTTGTGAGCATGGCTAGGGTACTGGTAAGTCTGGCTTACCCATTCGTGCCCTATCTCCTGCAGCTCTGGTGTTGTGTGTATGCATTTTTCCTAGTGTTTTAGAGTGAGACTCCCGTACGCCATTGGCGTACTTATTCGCTTTGGGGAGGTCTAAAATAGACGCCTACTTGGCTAGACTAGACAAGATGGGGTTTCAATGTAACTTAAATAGCTGAATGAGTATTGGGACTGTGATATAGAGGAACTATGTAGAAGATGGGTTTCACCGGTTATTCGGTTTTGTGAAATCTTGTAAACAAAAGAAATGCTCTTTTGTTGGATATGACTCATGTATAGTTACAATGTTTTCGAATGGTACATTTCTATTTTTTTTCCTATGTGTATTTAAGCATTCAAGTTGAAACTTTAAGAGTTCTAATGTTATGGGTTTCCTCGGTATTTTTTGTAAACTACTGTACAAACAATGTGGATATTCTAAAGGGATGTTGGCACCTTTTGCTTGTAAATATAGTTGTGGTTCATGTGTTGATTTCATTTGCACTTTCTATTTGTGTTGGATATTGCTATAGTGTTTATGTGTGAACAAGGTATTGCCTGTGGTAAGATATAAGACATCAACGAAGTTTCCTATGCCTCTGCTTCTGTAATGTGGGTAGAATGGATTCTTGTCTCGCAAGGGTTTCAAGGTTGTACTCACCGTTTTGGTTTTATGTAGAGACTTGTATCGTGTAAGAATAAATTATGCAATTTGGTTTTTTCTGAAGGCCACGAGAGTTGATCCTGGTCCTAGCTTTCAATAGGCATCTTCATGGCGGTCATACGAAATGCGTTTATCTTGCCTCTATTTATGATTGATCTCTGCGTTTGATATTTTATGAGACTCTGACCCTAGAAAATAACTTATTCCTGTGTCTTCTTGTTGATTTGAACTGAAGCTTGAAGGTTTCCTATAGATGACTAAGCTTGAAGGTTTCCTGTAGATGACTATCGTAGGTTTGTGTTGAAAAAGAAATGGAAAGTGTTTCAGGTCTGTCTATTTGATTAGCGTATGGTTATTGATGAAGTGGGTATGAAAATGTAAATAGGACAACACTCTATATACAATATCTTTCATATTTGGTATCTTTGTTTTTAAGAAATATGGTATGTATGGTTGAGAAGAAAAACAAAAATAGATTGGGCAAAGAATTATAATAAACAATGATGCGCGCGTTTTATTTTTCCGTGGTTTGTATAGTTGGGGTTTCGAATGGTTCACATGTTGTTCAACGATTTCTATTATGGGTTTGATTTCTGTAGCTAGGCGATTTTGTTGATGATTTAAAACAAGGGTTTAGATAAGTGAATTAAAATACTATCATAAGTGAAATAAAATACTATAAATATTTATTTCTGAGTTCAAATCAACGATTCTCATGTTCTAACAATCTAAGCAATACAAAATGACTAGCAAAGACTAGCTGGCTAGTCCTGCTAGGAATGCCATTCGATTCTAAAAGACTTGATTTAAAAACTTATAATAAGAACATCGCTATTTTAATATTTCACTTATAACAGGGATATAAAATGTATGAGGGTTTTATAAATAATCATACGTGTTGATCTCTGTAGCTTGTCCTACTGATGATGACCTATTGATCCGGGTAACTTGTTCTTGCTAATATTGACCTGCACACTCAGCCAACTAGTTAGGGAAATTACTGACTCTTAGCTCACCTGAATTGATCTTGGATTGGATGAATTTGGGACTACCATGTTCCTCCCATCCATGATTCTACAACCGTTCCTGGTTCATTATGAATCCCCCCGAGCTAGTTCTGACATGTAAACTGAGAAGTAGAGGCCCTAGGTGTGTAGCTGGTTCAAATCTAAAAATCTATGGGCAGATTTTACTTCCTTGAGGAGAGAGTTCTTCTTGGCATAATAATACCAAAAGAAAAGATCCCCCCAAACTTTGGGGTCTATCCTCCTTAAGTAGGACAAATATTGAATTATGACTGTTGAAATTTTACTGGTTTCTTTAAAATTATTTAAATTATAAAATAATATTTGTTTACTTAATTGCTAGTTAATTTGGAATTAGGCCTTCTCACTTTGCTTGATTAAAGTGTTTTTGCTAATTAAATCTTTGTCTAATAATTATAATAATAAAAGAATTACAATCTTGTCTAAATATTAATAACTAATAATTAATAAGTAGCAACCCACTTATGTATAAGTATACATGTAATAGATAGCAATAATATATATTGAAACTCCTAAATATAATACTTAGCTTTGTGGTCCTTAGCATTTTGTTTTACACGATGCTTCTTTTAATTCTTTTTAAGCAAATGGCCCACTTCTTAGGACGGTTTCGGTAAGCTCGTAAAGGCACCTCTAGTCTCTCCCTTTGCATGTCAAATTCCCTCATTTTAACATGGCAGTTCGTGCAGTAGATGATGATAATAAGATTTATTTAATCAAGTCGAAATAGTTTTGATAAGACATGTAAGTGCTATTCAGAGTCCTCTTGACTCAACACTTGAGATTAGTAACCTCGAGTGCTCTTCAGAGCCTTTTAACTCAACACTCTCACATGGGCGTTACGCTAGTGCAATTCCAAAGCCTCTGCTCAACACTAGAGCTAGAATGTGGTTGTGAGGCACATCTAGGATATTTAAGTGGCCTCAGATCCGGTAATCATTTCTTTCAAGCTTGGAGTGCTCTAGGGTTCATGCCCAACACTCAACGTACATCGGGGCTTAGGCCAAGTACGAAATAAAATCCTCTAAATACATCCGGGCTTAAGCCCAGTATATAGGCCATTCGTGTGTTTCTGAGTCCACGCTCAACACACTAAATAATCAACCATGTAAATCATGCTCTGCATAGTATAATGTAACTAAATGAATAATCTCAGTATATCATAATTTGCAACCAATTCTCATAATGCAACATAGTTTATTCATTCGGGCTTTCTTGCCCCGCATATATCAATAATGAAAACAAATCAAGGTCCATGCCCAATATATCAACTCACAAAGGAATAAATCAAAACAACTAATGCTATGTCAAACATAATAAATCACACATACTGGGGCCATAACCCGATATAACATCATAACATAGTTAGTCAAAAAGTTGGGATATTACAAGTGCAACATATCGTACATGAGTGTGGTGAAATGGAGGTGAGGGATGCTTGAATTCCAACAGTGGGAAGTGGCAGGCTTACAGCGTAGCATATTGTACAAGAGTGTGGTGGAGTGGAGGTGAGGGACGGTTTAATTCCAGCGTACACGAGTGTGGCGGAGTGGAGGTGAAAGACAGTTTAATTCCAACAATGGGAAGAAACACTTGGCATTTGTAAATATTTTAATAAATTATTTGAAACAGTATGCATCGTTTGGATTTAAAGTTGTTCGTGAGTTAACACAGCAAATCTAAATGCTTCATTAATGCACGAGACGAAGCATATTCTCCTATCATTAAAATCTAGCCATAAATTATAAAAAATACAATAAATCACCCACCCAACCCTCACCCATAAAAGTTAAAAGAATACACCTATCAACGTAAATATTAAATAAAGTAAAGTTGTGATTGTAAACTTTAATTTTGATATGCTTATAATTCTTTAAAATATTTTTGTAAATATATATATATATATGAACCTGAACATTAACATGAACGTGAAGCAATTATAATTTTTTATAATTTTATTAAATATTGATATGATTATCATATTATAAAATAGCATATTCAAATGAGTGATGTGTTATGCAACATGCTTAAATTGCCATACTAAGTGAGTGAGCCACTCAAATCAAGATGTTAACATGAGTGATTATAAACTTGTTCTCTTTGACATGTTAAACACTTTAAGATGTATATAATATTTATCATACAATTATTTTATAAAAGAAATAAATATTTTAATTAAACATGAAGTAGAGTTATTATTTTATGTATATGAAAATTATGAAATTTTAAAATGTTTATAATTTTATTAAATATTAATATATTTAATATATTATAAGATAATATATTTAAATGAAAGAGTTAAGGGATGATAGATGTTATGTAGCATGTTCAAATTGTTATCCTTGGATGGCAAAGGCTTCTTATTTATCTTGAAAAACATTAATGAGACTCTTTGGTAAATTATTAATATGGCTGATAGGTGTTTTCTTTTAACTTTTGGGATGGAGGCTGGGTGGCTGATTTATTGTATATTTAATAATTAATGACTAGATTTTAATAGTGGGGGAATATGTCCCCACTTGGTAATGTAACGCTCAAATGTCCCTACTGTGCTATTCAATTTCTTGCAACACCCAAGATGAAGTCACCCCACACGATCGTGCAGAGGAGCCAGCCTGCAGAAAAGCAAGCGTGCATCACAACAGCCACCAGCAGAAGGGATTGCACCGAGCATGCATCTTCAGCAACGGCCACCAGCAGAAACAGGTATGGATCGGACCGAGAGACTATTGGTTTTTGTAATCATAGACCTGTGTAAAACGATTTGTAATTGCTCTTTAAAATCCTGTGTGGGTCCATTCAGAAATTGTTGGACGGTTCTGGAAAATTGTCCCGTGATTTTAATTTGATCTTCAAATTCTCTGTGTGGTTGTTCGAAATTTGAAATGCATCTCCCCCAATTCGAAATATGGAATGTATCTTGGCTTTTTAACTTCTCTGTGTGTTTTATTTCAAAATTTGAGAGTGGTGTTTTCCAGATCTTTAAGTTGAATTACATTTTGCTCTTTTTAAGAAAAATCGTGCTGATCCATTTCATGTATCGTTTTCCGATCTCATAACTTGGTTGTGTTATGAATCGTAACCGCCCTTTGCATAATCTGTGTGTCGATTTCTCATTCAAACGTTTCCAGAATTCATGGTATAAAATGAATTTTCCTTTTTATGCACAACTGGTATTTACCACCGGGATGTGGGCAACGGTGGGAGTCCGTCTCGCTTCCTGTGGCTGAGTTCAGAACCGTCTAATTAGCAGCATTATTGTTTGTAGCAGGAATGCTTCTTATCACAACAATTTAAAGCCCAATCCCATGGATGATTTAATATTTGAATGCATTTTTGTAATGGAGATTTTGGGTTTGGAAGTGTATTTCTAGATATAAAATCTGTGATTCACTGATCGTGTCGCTTTACAAATATATTTATGAGCTTAGTGCATGCTACAATTTTGAATTTCCTATGCTACAATTTTGAATTTCGAATCCATGTATATTGGTATGAAGCCTTGTTTTTTTCGCATGAAATTAACTTAAGTAGCCATACTTATCCCATGCATAAACTATTGTAGTGTCAATTTGGAATCACTCAATGAATTATCGAGCAACCAATCTCTCACATAAACCAAAATAAACAATAAATGGTATCAGGGAATTCCTTTGGCGAAGGAAAATTTTATTTATGGCAAATGGAGCGTCACACATTCTATCACTTATTTCATATTGCCATTTATCGGTTCACGAATCCATGGTCCCGTGTAAGATTTTACAAATCGTAAACCTTCTGAAGAGGGCGATGGATCAGAAGGGAGTAGAATACAGTCAGGAGACGACAGCTCGATAAAATCCATGAGAATCTCGTCTAATGTAACTGCCACTCCTCCAAAATGATCCACTACAGTTGACATAGAACATGTAGGGTTTCTACAGTGTTCTAGGGTTTCGCTTGCAGAGGCAATGCGGTCCGATTCTTCGTAGGCGACAGAATCTATCGTTCAGAAGAAAATCTGTGCATAATTTCGAGGTACGCATACTTTCTTTAACATTAGACTAATTGAAACCTTCATTAGTGCCATCGCTGTTGCAGCACTTGGGTGTTACGGCCGTCGTTATTTTCGGTGGGATGGGTTTCAAGACATGTTGTTTTTGTATTTTTGTGGAAGAAGGAGATTCCGGACAGAGTAGCTTTTCGTACATTGCCACCTTATTGTGGAGAGTAGTGTTCCAGTGGTTCTTGATTTCCTTGTCCGTTCGCCCAGGCAGTCGTCCAGATATCAGCGACCACCTGCAGAGCAACATATTTATGCCGAACGGCATGCGAAATTAATGAATACATACTGAATTGTCAAAAAAAAGGCAATACAAGCTACCAGTGACAATCTACATATATAAATTACGGCATTAACTTCTTTCTGTGGCAATAACTGTGCAGAAACGGGAAATTAATGAATACTGAATTGTCAAAAAGTTGATACAATAAGCAGTGGCCCTTATGGTTCTGGTTTGGAATTGGGAGCACTCTTTGGATATTTTGGGGCATTTTATGAGTACGATTGTTTTCATCTGAAGTTTATTTATTTCCCATTGACCTTAAATACAAAACCATTGCATATTGTCCGTGTGATGTTTTTATGTTTTAAAATCATTCAAGATAATACGAAGCTACGAAGCCATATTGTTCATACATATCATTAAAAATGCATTAAAATAAAACCAAAGAGATACATATCATTTAAAATGCATTAAAATAAAACCAAAGAAAAGTGTAAACATTCGACCTTTGCCATCCGTAGGAATGCGTAAAACCAAAAATTGAAAATAAGACTATTTCCTCCAACCAACGAGTCAAACACAGAAGACTATTTGCACCGAACCATAATTTTTCCATAAGAATTTGCATGGTATCCAACGTAAAGTTTATCTTCAAAGTTTAGTCTCTTTTCAATGTTATGTGTAAGATAAATGGAATTGTTTACTCTATTGTTTGCTTATTAAGATTCGCATACATCGATCTCCAACTTGGTCCCAAAAAAAATTATACATTAAAGAATTAAATCAAAATTTAGGGTGTAAGATGAATAGGTAACAAGAGCTTGCCTGTACTATACTATAAACACTTTACTATTCTCAAAATTTATTTTCCTATTCAAAAATACAGTTTTAAAAATAAAAATAGTATAACTTTATTTAAATAATAATAATTGAAAAAAATCAAATCATTATATGGATAATAAATTTATATGGAGACTTACTCATATTGAATCGAAACTATTATTCTTAAACTTCTTTCACAATTTTATCAAAAGAGATTAGTCCCATAGACAAATAAAACTTTTTTTACAATTCTATCAAAAGAGATTAGTACCATAGACAAATAAAACTTTTCTCACAATTCTATGAAAAGAGATTAGTAGAGATTAGTACCATAGACAATGAGATTATATGGATGCTTACTCATATTGAATTGAAACTCTATCTCCGTCATGTTAACAGGTGATAAAAGTCAATCAGTGATAAGATAAACCATCACGTCATTTTACCAAGTTGTTAAATCATCACCTCAAGTTGTATATTTAGGCGGATGGCTTGGATTTCTAATAGCTATCTATGGTGGCCGGAATTCAATTAGCTAAATGTCGAGGATCTTATGAGCACTGATTAGCAACTTAATTAAGAACTCTTTAAGGAAATAATGACCACAACCCTCCACTTATAAAGACGCACTCCACACCAACTTGATGTGAAGTGGTGGGCGTTTTGAGGTGTGAAGTGAATGTTGTGAAGTGCAAAGAAAATTGAAAAGTTTTTCTCTCCATTATCAAATCAACCAACTTCTTTTCACTTTTCAATCCTTCAGAGTATCAATGTTTCGTGGATTGCCATGTGTGAAGTGAAGGGCCTCCAAGTAAAACAATTTCACTCTCCATTATCTATTCAACCACGAGTTTCAGTTATAAATCAAGACCACGAATTCACAAAAAGTGATAGCTCGGAAGGGATTTAATGGACAAAAATATAATACATAGTGTTTTTTATCTTAATTTACTCTTCATAATTGATTTATATTTAATCATAGTTAATATGTGCAAAATTAATATCATTTAGCTGTTGGATATCCCCTCATTGCATTCAAATGTTGGTGTAAGTATTTGTAAAATCTGGAATACTTCTATGTGTTATGCATATTAACAATATGAATATTTTCTTATAAAGGGTGCTAAATCAAAAAATATATATAAGGTTTTTAGTGAGCCATGCATTACCAAATTGCATAATATTATAAATGGTGCAATTTTTATTTTATTTTATAAGGCTATGCATTTACCAAATTGTTTAATATTTAATTTTCAAATGTAATTGTTTAATATTTAATTTTAATATTATAATTATTTAATATTTAATTTTCAAATGTAACATAATTATTTATGGGTTATGCAATACTAACTTCAACTACTCATTCCAATTATGGGAATTATATAATGTATTTATGGTTTAATATTTCATTTTCAAATACAACATAATTATGTGTTAGCAAATTCAATAGTGCAATGTTCATGAGAATCATGGGTGATGACATAGTTATAATTATATAATGTTTTTGTTGTTTTAATATTTAATTTTCAAATGTAACATAATTATTTATAAGTTATCAACTTCAACAATATCATAACTCATGGAGTCATGGGAGCTCGTTTAGTTATAAAATTATATAATGTATTTTATCTAAACCATGCAAAAAATGAATTAATAACTATAATTATGTGTAATGTATATTTTAAAAATAGTGTATAAAAAGTATTGATTGTGCAATATATTCCATTTTGAAAATGAATGATGCATACTTGTAATAAGAAAAGTTATTTCATAATTCTAAAAATAAGTCATAAAGTTTATGTTTAAATTAATAATTGGATTTAAAAAAACTTATTAGAAATATTATATAATAAATTTAAATATAATGTAAAAAATAACTTTGAAATTTATAAATATTTTTATAATTAAATACAATTTAATGAAATGTGTGTAATTTTTTAATTTATTTTTTATAATTATTTAAAAATGAAATGATTTTGATAATAACTTTTAATAAATAAAATTTATATTAAAACGTGCTTGCATAACTCTATTTTCTAACTATAATGAAAAACAAATAAGCCAATTAATTAAATCCTTAATAAAAAATTAAGTATAAAACTATTTAGTAATAGTATCTCTTCATATTAATCTTGTATTTGTACATTATAACATGCAAATATTAACATTAGTATATTAACATAGACATTAATAGTAACTCTTCATATTAATCTTGTATATATACATGATAACATGCAAATATTAACATTATTATATAATTAACATAAACATTAAAGATAAACATAAACATTAAATAGTTCCACTGAATTAATAAAACATATTAATTAACATTAACATAATATTAACATTAAAATATATTATAAAAATGACTAATAAAATATATTAATTAATATTAACATAGCATTAACGTATATATTATATACATTTATAGTTTTATAAATATTCATATATTACTCTACTCTTAAACATAATCATTAAGCATAATCAAAAACTTAAAATTTAAATACATAAATAGTTTTATAAATATTTATCTATTAAACTACTCTTAGCATATGTATGAGTTTTATATTTACTTACAAATTAGGTGGACTTAGCTTTATCTTATATAAAATATAATATATATTAATATATTAGAGTATACGTTACTAATAAAACATATTAATTATATTAAAATTTTATAAAATTTTATTTTTTTATTTGATTTTTATATTAAATATAAAAACGATTTTTGCATGGAATTTTCTAAAGTTTTATTTTTTAAAGTTGTTATTAAATTTTTAATAAGAAACAATTAATGTTATAATTGAAGATTATATTGAATAGATACATTTTGGGAATTTAAAGACATTAGATAAAAATAAATAATGTTTTATATTTACCTATGTATAATATAAATATAATGATGTTGAATTGATTATTGATGTCTAAAACTAAAATTGATTGGATAATTGAAAATTGCTATAATTTATAACAATTAACAAAATTCTTATTATGTTTAAGTAATATTTAATATAAATCTATATATTCCATATTTTTCTAAACAATGTTAGGATATTAGCTTTGAGCTCAAAATTGAAATTATATTTTAATATTGTCAATAAATCTAATTATGAATATCACATTACCATATAACTCTAATTAACATCAAAATGATTTTTCCAATGTTCATAATTTTCCGAACTCTCATCACTAATGCGGTCATTATGAATGACTAAAGTAACAATTTCACATAAGTCAACAAACCTCACCAAATTTTAACACTAGAATGCAATATATCCTTGTATCATAGCCATAAAGGACATTAACAATTTGACAAAAACTCAACAAATTTAACACTATAATGTGATATAGCCCTAAAAAGAAATAAGTTCACATAATTTAGTTTTGTAATCACATGACCCTTAATATATTTCCTAACCAAATTTTATTCGTTATAGTCAACCATGTCTCACATAGTAAAAACAATAACCAACCAATAGTCATAGTCAACCAATAATCTAAAGTCAACCCATAACCAATACTCAACTAATAATCTTCCATAGTCAACCATGGTTAACAAAAAGTCAAAGCTTATCAACCAAAATTCAACCATTGTCAACCAAAAGTCTACCATGGTAAACATTTTAAAATCCATATTGAATCAATACTCAACCACATTAAAACCATTTCCAATCAATAGTCAACCATGTTCAAACATAGATAGCCATTGTGAACCATGGTTGACATATAAAAAACCATAGTCACCTAATAGTTGAATAATGGTAAACCATAGTCAACTAATAGTCAAAATTCAACCAACCAGAGTCAACCATGAACAAACATGGTCAATCAAGCCATTCAAGCTCAACCAAAGTTAACCATGGTCATCCAAAGTCAACCATGGCCAACCTGAAGTCAACCATGGTTTACAAAAAGTCAACCATGGTACACAGTCAACCAAAGCCAACATAAAGTCAACCATGGTCAACCAATGTCACCCAAAAAGTCAACCCAAGTCAACCATGGTCAACCAAAAAACAAGCTAAATGCAACATAATTAGCCATGGTCAACCAAAGTCAACTGTTTTCAACCATGCTCTACCATAGTCAACCAAAGTCAAATTGTTGTCAACCATGCTCTTCCATGTCAACCATGGGAAAAAAACGTCAACCACTATTAAACAATGTCAACCAAAGTCAACGAAAAGTCAACCTTTGTTAGCCAAATTCATCCATGGTCAACCAAAAAATTCACCATGATCGACAAAAAAGTTAACCATAAGCCAACCATGGTTGAAACCAAAGCCAAAGTGAACCATAGCTAACCAAAGTCAACCACAGTCAACCAACTTTAAGCATATTCAAACAATGTTCAACCATAACCAACCAATGTAAGCCAAAATTCAAGCCATGGTCAGCTAAAGTACACCATTGTCAGCCTTGGTCGAATAGTAAACCATGGTAAACCAAAGTCTGCAATGGTCAACCAAAAGTCAACAAAAATCAAACAAAGTCAACCATGGTAACGCATAGTGCACCAAAGTCAATGAAAGTAAACCAAAATCAATCCAAAGTAAACCAAGTTCAACCATTGTTAACCAAATGTAAATCAATGTCAACTGCGGTCAGCCAAAGTCAACCAAAAGTCAACCATGGTCAACCATAGTCAACCAAAGCCAACCAAAAGTTGACCGTGGTCAACTAAAGTCAACCAACCCTAGACCATTGGTCAACAAAATTCATCCATGGTCAACAAAAGTCAATCATGGCCAACCAAAGTCAACCATGAACAACCATGGTCAATCATGGTCAACCATAGTCAACCGTGGTCAACCTTTCTCAACCATAGTCAATTAAAGTTAGCCAAAAGTCAAACAAAGTGAACCATGGTTAACCATAGTCAACCAAAAGTAAACCAAACTCAACCATGTTTAACCAAAAGTCATCGAAACCTAACAAAGTTAACCATGGTCATCCAAAGTCAACCATGGTCAACCAGAAGTCAACCATGGTTTACAAAAAGTCAACCATGGTACATGGTCAACCAAAGCCAACAAAATGTCAGTCATGGTCAACCAAATTCACCCAAAAGTCAACCCAAGTCAACCAAAAATCAAGCTAAATTCAACCATAATCAACCAAAGTCGACTCTTTTCAACCATGCTCTACCACGGTCAACCAAAGTCAAATTGTTGTCAACCATGCTTTTCCACGGTCAATAATGTACAATGAAAGTCTAACAAAAGTCAACCATGCTAAAAAAAAGGTCAACCATTGGAAAATAAGGTCAACCATGATTAAACAATGTCAACCATGGTCAACTAAAGTGAATGAAAAGTCAACTATGGTTAGCCAAAGTCATCCATGGTCAACCAAAAATTTCAGCATGATCAACCAAAAAGGTTAACCATAAGCCAACCATGGCCAACCAACGCCAAAGTGAACTATGACCAACCAATGTCAACCATAGTTAACCAACATTAACCATATTCAAACTATTGTCAAACATAACAAATCAAAGTAAGCCAAAAGTCAACCCATGGTCAACCAAAGTACACCATTGTCAACCTTGGTCAAGAGTAGTCAACCATGGTAAACCGAATTCAACAATGGTCAATCAAAAGTCAATGAAGATCAAAGAAAGTCAACCATGTGGTAAATCATGATGCACCAAAGTCAATGAAAGTCAACCAAAAGCAATACAAAGTAAATCAAATTCAACCCTTGTTTACCCAATGTAAACCCAAGTCAACCATGGTCAGCCGTCAACCATGCTCTTCCACGGTCAACAATGTACAACTAAACTCTAACAAAGGTCAACCATGCTAAAAAAAAAGGTCAACCATGGGAAAAAAGGTAAACCATGATTAAACAATGTCAACCATGGTCAACTAAAAGTCAACTATGGTTAGCCAAAGTCATCCATGGTCAACCAAAAAATTCACCCTCATCAACCAAAAAGTTAACCATAAGCCAACCATGGTCAACCAATGCCAAATTGAATTATGGCCAACCAAAGTCAACCACAGTCAGCCAATATTAACCATATTCAAACAACGGTCAACCATAACCAACCAAAGTAAGCCAAAGTCAACCAAAGTACACCATTATCAACCTTCGTCACGAATAGTCAACCAAGGTAAACCAAAGTCTGCAATGGTCAACCAAAAGTCAACGAAGATCAAACAAAGTTAACCATGGTAAAACATAGTGCACCAAAGTCAACCAAAAGGAATCCAAAGTAAACCAAATTCAACCATTGTTAACCAAATGTAAATCAATGTCAACCGTGGTTAGCCAAAGTCCACCAAAAGTCAAGCATGGTCAACCAAAGCCAACAAAAACTCGACCGCCGGTCAACTAAAGTCAACTAACCCTAGACTATTGGTCAACAAAATTCATCAATGGTCAACAAAAATCAAACATGGCCAATCAAGGTCAACCATGAACAACCACGGTCAATCATGGTCAACCATAGTCAACCGTGGTCAACCTTGTTCAACCATAGTCAATTAAAGTAAGCCAAAAGTCAAACAAAGTTAACCATGGTTAACCATAGTCAACCAAAAGTAAACAAAACTCAACCATGTTTAACCAAAAGTTATCCAAGCTTAACCAAAGTTAACCATGGTCAACAAAATCGACCACTGTGAACAAAAAAAAAACCATAATTAACCATAATTGAGTAAAATCAACCAAAATCAACCAAATAAGTTAAAGTTACACCTTATAATAAATAATAATAAATTAAGTATTATTATTATTATTATTATTATTATCATTATTAATTATAATTATATAATTGATTAGTTAATTAATATTTATTATAATTAATAATTAAATAATAAATATTAATAATTATAATTAATACCGACCTTATATCATATCACAATAACATGTTCTCCTAATATAAATATTATTTAATTATAATAATAATAAATTAAGTAATAAAAATATTGTTATTAATCATAATAACAATATTAGTATTATTATTAATTATAATAAGAATAATATTATTATTATTAATTATAATTAAATAATTATTATAATATTGATTATCTAATTAATATTTATTATAATACGTATTTTAAGAATGAATAATAATTATTATAATAAATAATTAAATAATAATAATATACTAAATATTATAATAAATAATCAATATAATAATAATAACAATAATAATATTATTATGCTAATATAATAATTATTATAATTATAATTATAATATTAACATTTCGAATAATAATTTAATAATTTTTTATAATAATTATTATAATAATTAATAATTAAAATTTAACAATTCTTCTCTGCACGGCGATTGTCAACTAGCAAGCCATATTAATATTAATAATATGGCTTATATACGTCGATCAATGTATATCAACCACATTTAAATGTGTGGCCTAAGTACGTCGATCGACGTATATAAACCATATTAATTATTAATATAACTTGCTAGTTAACGACCTGCACGGAAAAATTGTTCACTTCAAATTATTATTTATTATATGAAAATATTATTATTATTATTATTACAAATGGTAATAGTATAATTATTAATAATATATTATTGTAATGATTAGTATTATAATAATTATAATTATTATTATTATTACTATAATTTTTGTTTTATTATTATTAGTATTATTATAATATTGATACTTATAATTATTATTAATTATTATACTTAATTATTATCAATTATTATCAATTATTATTATTAAAATTATACTTATTATAATTAATTTTAATATTAATATTCATATTAAAGCTATAATAAAACTTATAGTAATTATTTATAATATCGATATTAATAATTAATAATTAATCCATATTAAATCTAAATAATTATAATATTAATTAATTAACAATAATTAATAATAAATATTTAAATCATATTAAATAATAATTATTAATTAATAATAAATATTTAAATCATATTAAATCATAACTATTAATTAATAATAAATATTTAAATCATATTAAATAATAATTATTAATTGATAATAAATATTTAAATCATATTAAATCATAATTATTAATTAATACATATATATATTTAAGCGATATCTAATTAACAACAACATCAATTGCTTATAATAACTAAGAATCAATATAATTATAATAATTATAATAATTATATGTAATTAATATTTTAATAATTAATATTAATAGTTAATAATCAATCGATATTAAATTATAATAATAACAAAAATTATAGTTTTAATTAATTATTAATAATTATTAATAAATGTGACTTATAATAATGTGGCTTATAATAATTATGTGTCTAATAATAATTATAATTATTAATATAATTGTAATTGTAATTATAATTAATAAAAATTATATTTATTCCAATGAGAAGAAATAATTGATAAAATTATTATAATATTAATATTAATATGAAAGTGGTAATGTGGTTTACAATAATTAATATTAATATGAGAGTGGTAATGTGGCTTATATAGGTCACACAATTAAATGTGGTTGATATATGTCGATCGACGTATATAAACCATATTATTAATATTAATATGGCTTACTAGTTTACGATTGACCCACTAAAAAGATTTCGTGATTTTTAATATTAACATTATGATTGTGAAAATATTATTAATAATAAATATTACTATTTTAAAATTATAATTATTTTTTTATAAAAATAATATTTTATAATTGTAATTAATAAATTATAAATAATTTATAGCAATAATTAATTATTTAATAACAAATATTATTTTAAATATTTTATAAAACTAATTAGTTTATAATTATGTTTAATAAATTATATATAATTTGGAGTAATAATTAAATATTTTGTCATAATATTTATTTAATTATAATAATAATATCTGTTATTATTATTATTATTATAAAATAACAAATATTGAAATATATTATAATAATAAGTATAAAAAAATTATATTATAATAATAATAATAATTATGATTATTATAAATAGGAAAATATAATTATATTGAAATAAGAAAAAAACAATAAATGAAAATAATTTATAATAAGGATTGGCAATTATAATTATAATAAGAATAAGAATAATATTATTAATAATGATAGTTTATATTCTTATTTTTTTATTATTATTTATAATAATAATCATCTTCAGAATATTATTATTATTATTATTATTATGAAATAACAATTTTAAAATATTTTAAAATAATAAAAATAATTATAAAAAAAATATAATTATAATAATTATAAATGAAAATAAAAAATTAATTAAAATAATAATAATAAATAATTATTATTAATTATTAATTATTAATTAAAATAATTGTAAATGAAAATAAGAAAAAATAATTATAACAATAATAAATGAAAATAATTTATAATGAGGATTGGTAACTTTAATAATAATAATATTTTTTTAATAATAACACTAATGTTAATAATAATAATAATTTATAAATTTTATATTTATTCTTTATAATTTAATAATATAGTAAAAAATGGTATATATTACTATGAAGTAATTTATTAGTATGAAAAAATTCATTAAGGTCAATATTAATATGAAGAAATTTAACATAGTATCCTTGGTATCTTTAACCATGGTTGACAAGTTTTGTCACATTCTTACATATGACTTACTGTGGACAGATTTTGTCACATTGCGATGCAATAGTTATCTATTGTGGCCAAAATATTTTCTGGCATTGTGATGTGAAAATTAGTGAACGGGTTATGTCACATTGCGACGTGATGGGTATGTGACATTGCAACATCACATAATTGATAGGATATTTCACAATGTGATGTGAATTTGCGATGTGGCATGTTTCATCACAATGCAATGTAGGAGGCTCTGCCATAATGCGATGTGATAGGTGGTGTCAGAATGCGACATTGGAGGTTTTTGTCACAATGCAACGTCGCAGGTTCTATCACAAAACTATGTGGAAGGTTTTGTCACATGTGACGTGGCAGGTTCTGTGACATAACGATGTGACATTGTGAGGTGAGATGTTATGTAACATGGTTGACAAGGTATGTTGCACTATGAAGTGAACCATAGTAAAAAAAATATGCCACATTGTGATGTATTGTTTGCAACAGCAGTGTATGTGTACACAATAATTTCATGCTAGAAATTACTAAAAATAGGGTCAATATTAGTATGAAGTAATTTATTATTTAACATACTTACATCTATGAATAATACCATTGGTTATCTGTCATGTTGTTTGCCAACAGTAAAAAAGTTTAATGATGTATTAGGATATTGATAAACATCTATGTGAGGTTAATAAATAGATGAATGGTTATGTCAAATTGCAACATTCTGAAGTAGACTTAAAAAAATGTCATATTCTAGCATTAGTAGAAGGAGTAGGTGGTATCCTCAACCATGGTGAAACATAGTAGAATGCGACATGGTACGTTTTGTGACAATGCAATATGGCAAGTTCTGTTGACTTTTGGTTGACTATGGTCCACCATGGTCGACCATGGTTGACCATGGTTGACCATGGTTGACCATGATCAACCACGAAAAAATTAGAAAGCAATTAAGATTATTTTTATGGTTGACCATGGTAAACCATGCAACAATGGTTCAACATGGTCAACCATGGTGGACTATGGTTGACTAATTACTCTTTGTATGGGCTGGTGCAAGCTAATGCTGGCCACTCATGACGCGTTAGTCGCAATGGACTTCTGGAAAAACAGAAATCTGAATGTCAAAAAGCAATATTAGAGCTACCTACACAACCTTTTGGAATATGGTGCATAAAGATCAAACGTAGAAAATCGGATTACCTTCTGGAATATATAAATATTATTTATGGAAATTAAGTATAACTCCCAAAAAATGGGGTTCTCCTAAGTTGGCATGTTATTGTTTTAAGAAAATATAATGAATATGTTTGTGTTAGCCCTCTCGTTCAGTATTCAAATGGTGGATTTTTGTTAAAAATATATATATACAGTCTTAGATAACAGGTCGTTCTAGTGCGGCGTTATTTTTCCATATTTATTTATGTTAATTTTTTATTTATTTTTTAATTAAGGAAGTCAACTCATCCCTAAAATGATGAGGCCCAGCGTTAGCCCTCGATATTATGGTCTTAACCTAATCAATCAACAATTTTATTTTTTTTTGGATGTATGTTTTTGTGTGTACTTGTGTGGGTTCTTTTCCGTTTTCAAAATAGGTGAGCCAATAAAAAGTTATAGACAGAAGAAATAACCTACTCTTTGTGTAAGATTGACGTTAGTGCAATTGAAATTAAGTAAAAAATAGGAACAAATAATAGTTTTAATAAAAAATTACATATTCGGAATCTGCACACATAGTTCTACAAGTGTGCAATTTCATTTGCAGTGGACAAGTGTAGTATACGCAGAATCATGCTCGAAACAGAAGAATTTATAGAATAAGATGTATTTTGTTATAAGATGTATTTTGTTATAAGATGTATTTTTTTATATTATTATATGTATTTTGGCAACCCGAACCTAAAACCATAGCAGCCAAGTCATCCACCACGTTGGTGGGAAATGAATTACCCGCCAAAATTTAAAAACTAAACTTGCCTGTGCGCATGTATTTAAAAAGCGCGTACGCACAAAATGGCGCGCACACGTCCAAGAACCGCGTACGCATCCAAATGCGCGCACGCACAAAATGGCACTTGCATGCAAAATGGTGCGTGCACGTTGTTTTTACTAAAGTTTGAAATTTTCCAAATTGATTAAATAATTTTATAAAATATATATATTTTTAATAATTAATAATGTTTTAAATTCAATTAAATTAATATTATATGATGATGAGGAGGAGGAGGATGGGGATGATGACGATGATGTTGATGACGAGAATGAGGATGATGATTCTGATGATGACGAAGATTATTATGACGATGATGATGGAGATGATAATGATGACATGGATGATGATGATCATCATATTCGTCATCATCTTCATCTCCGTACTCATCTTCATCATCATCCTCATCATCATCATCATCATCATCATCTTCGTCATCATCATCATTATCAATGATGATGATGATGTTGACGATGATGATGGCGATTGAAGATGATGATGTTGACAATGATGATGACCATTGATAATGATGATGATGACAAAGAAGATGATGATGATGATGATGATGATGCTGATGATGATGATGACAATGATGATGATGTTGATGATGATGAGGAACAGGGTGATGACGACAATGATGATGATGGAGATGATGATGATGATGATGATGACGATGATGATGATGTTGATGATGAAGATGATGATGATGTTAATGATGAAGACGATGACCAAGATGATGATGATGATGATGATGACGGGGATGAGGATGAGGATGAGGATGAGGATGAGGATGATGATGAGCAAGTGGGTGATGATGATGATGATGACGATGATGATGATGTTGATGATGAAGACGATGACCAAGATGGTGATGATGATTATCGTGGTGATGATGATGATGGGGATGAGTATGAGGATGATGATGATGATGAGCAAGTGGGTGATGATGATGATGATGATCATATTCATCATCATCAACATCATCATCTTGATCTTCGTACTCATTTGCATCACCATCCATCATCATCATCATTGATAATGATGATGATGACGAAGATGATGATGATGATGTCATCATGGATAATGATGATGATGACGAAGATGATAATGATGATGATGACTAAGATGATGGATAATGATGAAGATGATGATGATGATGTTGATGATGATGATGATGATGATGATGATGATGATGGCCAAGATGATGGTGGTGATGATGATGAGGATGGGGATGATGACGAGGAAGTGGGGGATAACGATGATGATGACTATGGAAATGATTATGATGACATGGATGATGACGATGATGAGGATGATGATGATTAGGTTGATGATGACAAAGATGATAATGATGATGAGGAGGAGGAGGAGGAGGAGGATGAGGATGATGATGGTGATCATATTCATCATCATCAACATCATCATCTTCATCTTCATACTCATCTGCATCATCATCCATCATCTTCATCATCATCCATCATCTTCATCATTGATAATGATAATGATGACAAAGATGATGATGATGATGTCATCATTGATAATGATGATGATGACGAAGATGATATATGATGATGAAGATGATGATGATGACATTGATGATGATGATGATGATGACATTGATGATGATGATGATGATGAAGATGATGGCCAAGATGATGATGGTGATGATGATGAGGATGAGGATAATGACGAGGAAGTGGGGGATAACGGTGATGATGACTATGGAAACGATGATGATGATGTGGATGACGATGATGATGAGGATGATGATGATGAGGATGATGATGGTGAAGATGATGATGATGATGTCATCATTGATAGTGATGATGATGACGAAGATGATCATGATCATGATGACGAAGATGATGGATGATGATGAAGATGATGATGATGACGTTGATGATGATGATGATGATTATGATGATGATGATGATGATGAAGATGATGGCCAAGATGATGATGGTGATGATGATGAGGATGGGGATGATGAGAAGGAAGTGGGGGATAACGATGATGATGATGATGAGGATGATGGTGACGAAGATGATTATGATGATGAGGATGAGGATGATGATGGTGATCATATTCGTCATCATCAACATCATCATCTTCATATTCGTACTCATCTGCATCATCATCCATCATCTTCATCATCATCATCATTGATAATGATGATGATGATGATGATGATGAAGATGATGAAGAAGATGATGGATGATGATGATGCCGATGATGAGAATGTTGATGATGAAGATGATGATGAAGATGATGACCAAGATGATGTCGAGGGGGAGGAGGATGAGGATGATGATGAGGAAGTGGGTGATAACAATGATGATGATGATGATGATGAGGATGATGACGATGACAAGGATGATGATGATGATGATGATGATGATGATGTTGACGATGACGAAGATGATTATGATGATGATGAGGAGGAGGAGGAGGGGGCTCCTTGTAGTAGTGTCATGGATTTATTATTGATGATGCATGAGGTCTAGAATTTTCAATTAAGGCCCAGGTGGAATTCAATTGAGCTCAATATGTTTCAATAAGATCTCGAGAAACCGGTTTTCATTCTTTGATGATGTTCAATGCTTTTCAACATATCCACGTTCTTGCATGGTAGGCTAAGGATGCATTCATGGCATTCGATCTTTACAAAAGATATGTTTTTTCAAAATGAAATTCAATTTGCCTCTTTGATGAATCCTCCTCTACAAGACTTCATTTATTGCATGAATGTCATAGACTCACAAAAACTCTAAACAACACTCAATGGCATGCAACTATAACCACAAACCAAGCAGAGGTTGATTTTATGCATTGATATAGAGAGGTGGCAGTAGGCAGACAATATGGAGAAACAATGAGTTAGAAAAAACATTTGGACCAAAGTACCACAATGCTTATTAATAAAATTTAAAAAAACAAGTTTTGGCTCAGGAATTGTGGTTTATCACCATGATTCTCTTCGACACTCGCCATCAAAATACGTATAAAAATAACACGTCTTTACATCCTCTTCCTTTTAAATCCTCATCACATAGTAATAAATAAGGATTATTATGCATGCACATCCTCACCTTACAATGTCAGTTGGGTCCAAGCGCATAGACAACCATAAATTATCAAATGTGTCAAAGAGTAAGCCTTTCGAATAAAAATTAAAACACACCCTTCAAACTTAATCACCGAGTCCAATTTATGAAAATATTTTCGAAGTGGGGGAAGGTTTGGCATTAAATGGTGTAAACGTTGGGGAATAAATGGTTTATATTTTGTACAAGGGCACGTGCGCAGGTTTGGGCGTGTGCGCGCTCCTCACGTGTATGCACGAAAAACACGCGTGCGCGTGTTTTAACACGCATGCGCAGCCCTGTTACTAGTTAAAAAAAAACAAAGCTCTCTGTTTCCCGGTAATTCTACCAAAATCACAGGTTTCACTTCTTACGCGGCTTTCAAGCTCTTACAAGTTGCTCATTGGCTCACACTCATTGATATTTTGGACACTCTTTGATCTATTAGACACAAAATCACCCTTGGAATCTATCAAACATCTTAAGTGTTCTTGGAATCTAGTGGATTCATTCAAGCTACCAGTTTCCATTGCAAGTGGAGATCATTTCTATAGAGGTATGGTGAATTGTAAATGAGTCTTTTCATTCACAATATTTGAGATGAGCCCATGCCTTTTTGTTTTTGTCATATTCCCACAACAATATCCATGCATAGACAACAATGAATTTGACAAGAAGATTTCGCAAGTTCACATCTAAAAAAACTCATATGAACACTAGACAAGATGAAGTATGCAACCTCCTCATTGTGTAATTAGTTCCCAAGTTAATTTTGTTCTTTTCACCTCATATTATGCTAGCAAAAAAAACCACACACTCACTAAACATAACTAAAAATCTCACTTCAACTCATCCACAAAACCTCAACTCTCTCATCTCTTATTCAACACTATTGTATGGAATGAGGATATCTGTAAGTATATGCACCTTTCCTTTCTCTATGAATCCAAATATGATAATTTTCATCCATATTTACCATCCTTACAATATCCCCTCACCTCTAACAATGATTTTTTTTCCAAAAACCAAGACTTCCCCACTTCATGCTCTATTCAACATGATGATTGTTCGTATAGTCCCTAGTTCCCCACTCTCCAACACCTCCCCACCCTAGATATTGCACATTGAAAGGTCAAATTATATTTCTCCTAATCACCCTTCCCAAGACCATGATCTTTGTTAGAAACCTTTTCATCCTCCTAAATGTTTTTCACAAAACAAGGTATACATTCATTCTATTGTGATGCATTGTTGAATTCAACCATGGGTATTTTAAACTCAAAACCACATTCTATCATCTCAAGGTTTATAGATCTAAGGAAATAGTTTGTTGTTGTTTCTTCAACTCCTTAATGTGTTATATAACCTAGTAATTTACGATGGTAAAGGACATTGCCTCACATGGAAGGATATACCATTCCACTAGGAAGACAAAGCAATCAAACTAGGTGCCATGTCCTAGAATTGATAACATTAAGGGAGAAAGCAAAAAATGCAATTAATTAAGGTTACCTTATTTGATGTAGAAAAACTATCAAACTATTCCCAAAGCATCTCTAGCCATCTCTGTTGTAGGGTATTACTACCATAATTTTTATGAATTCATGGCCAGGAAAGACACTAGTTTCTCCTCTCTACACTTGACCAAACATCATCTATATTGATTGGAATTGTAAGGGATAATTATGTTTATTCAATAACAAATAAACCAACATAGTCTGTAGTTGTATATGTTAATTTGTAAAGTGGTAAGCTATGTTGGAATGTGTCAGGTTCATTGTATAATGGCACTAATATCTTATTTGTTGTTTCTTTTGCAGGGGTAGGCCTGATAGTTGTGTTAAAGAGACTTTTGGAGATGGGAAACTCACAAAACGCAAAAAAAAATAGAAGGAATCTTCCCATTGAAAAGGTCAATGACTTAAGAGAAAAGGCCAGGTTGGGAATGGAAAGATTGAGACATGGTCCTATCATTGCCCCAGATACTGCCACTAATCCTAACATAGTTGTTGACATGAAAACCTCTTGTTCAGAACCATGGGTAAAGCGGCCGCGTCCAATGGACCCAACTCAAATTCCAACATCTACACAATCTCCAACCAACAATCCATCAACGAGTCATTCTGAAGTTTCTCACGACACAAGAATTTTGGGAGATGCTACATGTGTAGAGATGGACATACAATCCTTGCTTAATTTTCAATCTCCTCAAGATACTCTGTTATAAGATAAAATCTTGACACTCCGGGTGGAAACGATTGTTGGGATTTTGTTGGTAGGTTTCCTCATGCAGATAGGAAGCTAATTGATGTTGTTAAGGAGTTAGTGCAAAATTTTTGGCATGATCATACTAGACCTTCATGAAACCAAAGAGACGTGCTAAAACTGAGAAAAGGTTCTACTGAACGTGATCCCCATGTTAAACACTTCCTTGACACCACATAGACTGAACTCTATGAGAGATTCGGGAACAAGCACACACAATTGAACCTTTGCCAAAGGTCCTTTGAGAAATGAAAACCATGGTACGTTCGTATATGCATTGATCGGAACACTTGTTGTTGTAGATACCACGTAGAATATGAATATTATTATGACACATATAAACATATTTTTTGTGATTTGCATACTAACATTGTGCAGGGCTGCAATGAATCCATACTACCACCGAATGCATCAAGAGACTTTATCCACAACATCATGTGTCCAAGGCCCAAAGGACAAAAGTATTATAAAAAATTGTGTCTATATGGGACATGTTCTATGTGCAGTGGGTTTTCTCTTTTGAACTGTTGCATTCATGAAAGCAAGGACGCAGAATTTGGCATGATGGGTGTGGAGATGTAGAGCTTCAAGTACGTGACCTATCAATTAGACAGTGTCAGAGAATGTAAAAAGATTGCATTGGTAAAGTCACAGGTACAAATGAATATTGCATATTTTTCATATTACACGTTCAATTTATGACATATACATTTTTCCAAAGGCCACATTGTAATATTTCCCTTTTTTCCATGGTAACAGGTACCGGTATGTGACTTCTTGATGGAATTCTATGAGAAAACCGAGCAGTATGTTCAACATGTGCATGTAGTGCGATGGCAATATGATAAGTACAGAAAATGAAGGGACACATTTCCCGTTGGAACCATAGTGTCAATTGTGGATTTTGCAGAAAATTACACCCTTCAGCCACAAAATGAAATCCAGAGTCAATACTACCATTCAGACCAACTCAACATCATGGTACATATTATGTATAGGCATGGGCCAAAGAGCAGCAATGACAAGAGGATAATACTGAAGGAGACAAACTTTTACATAAGTGATGATAGAACCCATGATCTGCATTATGTGCAACATTGTTTTCAAATTTTCTATGATCAGTTGAAGGAGAGAGATATACAGATGGATCAACATTAGATATGGTCGGATGGTTGTGTGGGCCAGTTCAAAAATGCCCGAGTATTCCAATGGATGAGTACTTTGCATAAGACATACAATGTGTCGCATATTTGGAACTATTTTGAGACCGGGAATGGAAAAGGAGAGCATGATGGGGACGGTGCATGCATCAAGACCACACTACGAAGGGAAGAGATGAGGTTTGACAGGGAACCTCACATCCGAGATGCAGAATCCATAGTTCAATGGTGCTCCGCAACAATGTCAGAACTAGCAAGAGATCAACAAACATCATCGGTGGCAGGATGTGTGGCGAGAATTTTTTGGCGGCCTCTTCCATATCACAGGGCCTTCACCTCGGGCTTCAGCTTACTTCGGTACGCCGCCAATCTTTTATTTGCAACTGTAAAACAACACACACACATATGTACAAACTATGGTACAAAGGTTTTATCTTCCACTTATTAGGACAAGTAATGCTTCAAAAACATCCCATTGATTGGTCCCCCCATCCAGGGAGACCCATCATGGTGCTCTAGGATGAAAGAGTTCACCCATCAGTTTACTGCAATAACATAAGGCCCCATCCACATATGGTCAAATTTTCCATGTTTATCTTCCCTGGGAGCATCCCATTTCAGAACCAAGTTGTTAACTTGAAACTAATCTTCTTTGGTTTTCCTGTCAAAGGCACTCTTCACCTTGTCTTGGTGTCCTTGCACTTTGTCATAAGCCCTACTTCTCAGCTTGTTCAATTCAACTATTTGATTCACCCTCCTTTGCATGTGATTTGGATCTTCCTCCATTTCCTGCAGTAGCCTCATGACTGGTAACCCTAGGGATACTGGAAATACCACCTCAGTTCCATATACAAATTGAAAGGGTGACATTCCGATGGCTCTCTTTGTACCGATTCTATCATCCCACAGAGCATATTTTAATTTTGTGTTCCAATCTCTCTTATTCTCCTCCAACAACTTTTTGATGATCCTTACCAATCTTTTGTTAGAGGACTTTGCTAGTCAATTTCCCTAAGGGTAGTATGCTTTGGAGTGGTTCAGACTGATATGGTACTTGTGATAGAAGTTTATCATGTTTTTGGACTTGAAGGGAGGAGCGTTATCAGCCACGATCCTCTAGGGACAGCCAAATCTGGACAGGAAGTTATCTTCCACAAAATCCATGATGACACCCTCAGTTGCATTCCTGGTGGGGATGTCTTCAATCCATTTGGTCAAATAATCAGTAGCTGTCAAGATCCATCTATGATAGCCAGAGGAGTTAGGATTTATTTCTCCAGTAAAATCGAGCCCCCATTGCTATAAAGGTGCCTCCATTATGATTGGATGTAGGGGAAGTGAAACAACCTTCCTCTTACCTTCAAAAATATCGCACTGGTGACAAGTAACAATCTCCTTACACACATCAGCAAACATGGTAGGCCAGTAAAACCTCGCCCTCAAGATCTTGTTGACTGTCACTTTATAGGAATGATGCCCACCACAATATCCTTTGTGGAATTCCTTCTTGATATGTTGAGCTTCATCCTCTAATAAGAAGTTTAGCAGCACACCTCCTCAGTCCTTCCAATAAAAAAACTGATTCATAACACAATATTTGGCAGCTTTCAGCTTAACATACCTGGCCCTAGTTTTGCTCAACCCCACTAGAGCTTGCAAATTCTACAATATATAGATAATGTCAGCATACTAGGGGGATGCAAAGAATTCTGGCCTCACCTGCATTCATGTGTCTTCTTGATCTGGATAGTCTTCTAAGAAATTCAGCTGTAAAGAATTGCAGTTAGCCTTAGTCATCAATTTTTCCAAACCCTCCCCTTTTATTAGCTTGGTGGGCTTTATCTCCAGATCATATTCAAGTAGCACTACAATCCACTTGGCCCTTCTTCCCTCGAGATGTGCTTGGGTGAGGATACTCTTTATAGCGTTGTTTGGGACATGGGAAATAATATGTGAATGAAGGATGTAGACCCTAAAGTACTTTAATGACTTTAACAGGGTGTATGCCTGTTTCTCCATGATATCATACTTTAACTCTCCATCTCTCAGCACCCTGCTGAAAAATACAATGGGTTGCTCAACATTCTAGGCATTCTTTTGCAACAACACTCCTTCTACTGTATGTCCAAATGCATAGGAAAAAAATAGGAAATCATTGGAAAAATATGGGCTTGCTAATACTAGGGCCTCAGTGATAGGTTTCTTGATGCCCTTGAATGAATCCATGGCTTCCTCAGTCCATTTTATCTGATTCTCTTTTTTCAACATGTTGGTGATACTTCTCATTATTTCTGCAAAACCTGGGATAAACCTCCTTAGGAAACCCACTTACCTGATGAAGGACTACACTTCTTTATTAATTCTTGGCTCCCCAACTTTCTGAATAGCACTAACCCTCTCAGGGTCAATCTTGATACCTTCTTTAGAAATGATATGTCCCAGTATCTTGGCCTCCCCTAATGAAAAATGCGACTTTTTGGGGTTAAGAGAGATACCATCTATCTTGCATCTGATGAAAACCTGCTCCAAATGCTTTAGGTGTTCCTCATCAGACCTGGATTATATTGTTATATCATCCATGTACACCACCACAAACTTGTCCTTTTCTTCAGCAAATGCTATGTCCATTGCACGTTGAAAAGTGGCTCCTGCATTCATTAGCCCAAACGACATGTTTACATACATGAAGGTGCCCTAAGGCATGGTAAAGGCAGTTTTCTATTGATCTTCCGGGCATACCTTGATGTGATTGTATCCAGAAAAA
The DNA here is from genome assembly GCA_027924585.1 of Larix kaempferi. Lineage (NCBI taxonomy): Eukaryota > Viridiplantae > Streptophyta > Pinopsida > Pinales > Pinaceae > Larix > Larix kaempferi. Next base: position 17,405,682 of record BSBM01000765.1, on the reverse strand, counting down.
CCATCCATGGCAGAGATCCTTTCTGCCCCTACTACTTTCTGCAAGATATGTTCCATTTTATGCAAGGGGTAATTATCTTTTAGTGAAGCCCTGTTAAGGTTCCTGAAATCTATGCAAATTATGATCTCACCATTCTTCTTCCTCACAGGAACCAGATTGGCTATCCATTGGGAAAATCTCAGGGTGACAATGATTTTTGCATTGAACAATCTTCTGATTTCTTTCTCTATTATAGGTAGCATCTTTGGATTTATCATCCTCAGCTTCTAGTTGAAAGGCTTCTCCCGTGGTTTGATCGGGATAGAATGTTGTATTATGGAGGTGTCGTATTCCTTTAACTGCTCATAATTACAGGTGAAGGCATCAACATATTTCTTCATCAAATCAATATATCGCTCCTTTTATTAGCAGGCAACTTCTTGGATAGGTTTACCATCCGAGGCTTTCCCTTAGTTCCTAGGTTCTGATATTCTACAACATCGCTAGTAGGATCGACTTTGGGGTTCTTGGCCACATGGTTATGGTCGAACAACTTCTCTAATGGTATTAGGCCTTTAGGGATGTGATTTCTCTTCGAATGAATGATGTCCTTTCCACCCAGCATGATTTTCCACCAGGGCGGCCTTTTCCATTAAGTAAAGGTGATAGCATGATTCATTTCCACATGTTCAGAAATTGCTAGAAGAAGAGAACCTGGTGGATGCAAAAGATTCTGGCTGTCGGTTATTGTTCATGGCTGAATGCTGAAGATGGAGGCTAAGAAATTTTTCATCAAGATCTTGGAGTTTGGTTTGGATGGCTGCAAGTGCTTCCTCCATGGTTTTTTCTCCTACGCGGGTGACAACCACAACCAAGATTTTTTTTTTTTTTGGAAATGGATAGAAAAACACAAACAAAAGCTTATTTAGTAAAGGAAGATTTGGATTTGGGAAAAACTCGGATGGGTAATTGGGGTTTGACTAGGTTTTGGACACTTTCTGATGGACAGGGAAGCAAAAAATGTGGATTTCAGAAGCGGGGTGAAAGAATGAGAAAATTTGGTAGAGAAGGACAAAGAAGTAGGATTAGGAAAGGATCACGGTGGCAAAATTTGAATGCGTTTCGGTGAAAATTGAAGGAGTTATGGAAAACCCTAAAAATAGACAAATGTGGGATTTTTGGTTTTGGGAAGTGGAATTTGGGATAGGGTCTTCAGGAATGAAATATGCAGAATGGGATTGCAGGGATGTCAGTGAAGTTTCAGGGAAAACAGAGTTGAAACAAGGGATCCGCAACAAATCCTCTTTTTTTTTTCTTTTCTTTTTTTTCTTTTTTTTTTTTTTTTTTTTTTTTTTTTTTTTTTTTTTTTTTCAGAAATGGATCGGCAATAGCGGCGCTGAAGGGATCCGCAACAGATGGATCTGCAATGGTGTGGAAGGGATCGAAAATGGCTTGATCTAGAGTGGAAGTGATTGGCAATAGTTTAGCTGAAAATAGATATGGACCCCAGCTATGTGCGGCTTCCTATCGGTTCAGGGGATTCACTCGACCACCAATGTTGTTTGATGGCTTGCGTATTGGGGCAATACCCCTCACTCCACAGCTCAAGTAAAACTGATAACCGCTTTTCCACAAACGACAGCTCTAGGTTTACCTCACAATTGGGAACTAGTCAATCAGGTAGGGGTCGTTGCCCTTTTCACTGGTAGGTCCTCTCAATGGGCCAGCTACTTTTGGGTTCCCGTGGTACTCCTCACAATGATTTTTAGGGCTTATTCCCAAGTACTTCACACAGTTAAGCGGATAGGGGTTATTCCCAGATCCGAACTTGCAACAGATGCGAAAAACAATTTGGCAGAAATTCCACCCAACGAGCCCAAGAAAGTGCTTTGATACCAGATGTGAAGAACCTGCAATAATTAATTAATGCAAATACACGAGATATCAGAAATAACAGAACTCAGAATCACTTTTATATTGATCACAGGCCACTTCGAGGGGGAAACCTCCTTTGAGCAAGCTCAATACAATTAACTTCACGGTGCCTTCAATGACCTCAACACACACTTTAATACTAATTCTATGCCCAATACTATGAGTCAAAACCATGGGACATATAATACTATGGGACGACTTACAAAGCATATGCGTCCAATACTATGGGTCAATACTATGGGCTAATATAAACTATGGATCAACAAATACTACGGGATGACTTACAAAGCATATGCATCCAACAACAATATACTAACATAGTAAAGAGAAGGGTTGACACGGGTTCCTAGCAAGAAGCCATATTTATCTAGACTGGTGTTATAGGTCAAATATGCACTTCTCCGTCTGTGATCACATTGCTCCGTTGAGCACACAAAATGACACTAATGATTGAAGAGATGGATTGACCTGGATGACTTGCTACTAGAAGTACACTCTTCAGCTGAAAATATTGCAGTTTCTCCTGATTTTACCTCATGTACGCCTCTCTCTGTATCGCAAACCAACGTACACCTTGAGAAAATAATGTACTTTGCTCAAGGACAACCAACGTACATCTCCTGAATTGCTGTAAACACATGTTGTAAAGCATAGAAGTTGCTTACTGTATGCTAATTCTGTTCTATGAAACCCGCGTACATCCTAAGATGAAATCAAAAATATATTAATTTGACGAATTGGGATTAGTTAAAGTTGGTTCTGCAACTTCCCCAACCTCCCAATCCAACTACCTCTCAATCTAAACTACCTACCTTGTCCCATAAATACAAGGAGGATCCATGAGAGGGATTAGAGAGACATAGAGTCATAAATGACATAGAAAGGATACTTGGAGTACTGCTATGCTGGAGGAATTCCCAAGTCAGAGTGAAGAGTAGGATCCCAGGATCAGGTTGCAAAAACATCTCTACACATTAGGTATATTGTATTGATTCATGTTTCTCTGACGATAAAAAGGTCAAAACAGCCTTCCTGTCCCAAATCAAATGTCTACTAGATTGTATATTCATTTGGATTAGTATCTTGTTATGTTTGATGATTAACTTGTTTATTCTTTCATCATATTTATTATATCCAAGATACACTGAGGAAGGTATCATTTGTGTTGCAGGTTCGTCAAGCAGAAGATCAAGCGTGAGATCAACTGAAAGACCAATCAAAAGCTAGGACCAGCCGTCAATAAGAGGTATTTCTTTCAATCTCGATCTCTTTCTTTGTAGTAACTAAATGCAATATAATCAATGTATTTTCCTGCCAACCCCGCCCAGTTGGTAGTGTCCATCTCCTCACTATAAGGAAGAAATCCTAAGCAATAGATTGGCGACTCCACTGGGGAGTAACCATGTATTTCACTGCTCTAGGAGACCTAGTTAGGTGTTCTTCCAACCCTTTTTTCACTCTCTTTGATGGTATGAGAGGCCTTGTAGGTCTGTCTTACTTGTCCTTTTTGCTTGACTCATCTCAGTTGGCTATTTGCAAATCCTGTTTATTCCCTCCTAAGGGATGTACGCTGGTCTTCCCTGCTTACAGTAGCGTTTGTTTCTCGATGAACACCCCTCTTTGCACTGCATAGTAGCGTACCTCTCCTGATGTATGCTAGTTTCTACACTCCATAGTGGTGTATTTTCCTGTAGTGTGTAGTTTGCTGTTAGGGTTTGATTTCCAAGCTTTTGGTTTATTTCCCATCCTACTGCTTTGCTTCCTCCACTGACCCCTGAGACCTCATGTGTCTCTGTTGATTCTTGATTGCCTCTCCAATCTCTTTTGGTTTGTTTTTGCTTGCTTGAGTCCTTGTTAAGTGTCTTCACTGATTTCTATCCCTTTGTGAAGTTCGTGCACTATTTTCTTTTGGATATAGTTGTACACTCTAGCCCTAGATGCTTGTTGCAGCCATACAAACCTGTGTTATTATCGTTAGTTGTTTGTGGAAACAATAACATGCTTTCTCTTTGTCTTATCCTTTCCATTAGGGTTTGACCTTCAAGTTTGAGTCCTTAGGATTGGTTTCGAAAGGTTTCTTGGTTTAGATACTTCCTGATTGTCTTTTCAGTTCAAGTCAAGTGAGTCAAAGCCTCCTAGTTAGCCTTCTTTCGAGTCCGTGTGTTTAGTAAGGTTACTTGTTGGTTCGCTTGATTACTTCTTTACTTGGCTTAGTGTTTTCTTAGAGTTTTGATGCTTAGGAGAAGCCTGTTAGGCCTGCCTTTCCGTCACAAGCATTTCTTTTCCCTGTCTCTTTTACACTTTGTTTCCAAGTCTCAAGTTTTTTTTTGGCAAAAACTTGGTAAGTCAAGTATTCCTCAAATCGTTTGATTTGTTTGTTTTGAACCATTTAGGTGTTAGTCTTACTCGCACTTCACATTTAGGTCTTACTTGAACTTTTACAAGTTCTTTTTCTTTTACAATTATCAGAAAAAATAAAAATTGTTATAAGTGGCCTAGTAGTAAGGTCTAGCATTGCTTTGAAGTAGCATAGTTTGCTTCGAAACATTAAAAGAAAATACAAAAATATTTTGATTTAGGTTTTCTTAGGTTTCCAGTTTTGAAAGAATTATAAATGAAAAGAGAAAAGTTTTGTGAATTTGAAAGCGTTATTTTACAAGTACTTTACTTTCTATACAAACCATTCCACACATTGCACTACAACCCTTGAGTAACAAGTAGCCCTTAAAAAGAATTATTAATAAAATTTATTAGCAACATTTTTCTTTTTAGGTATACACATCATCAATTATCTTAGGCTAGAGTTTCACACTTAAATCACCTTAAACAATCCGAAACTGGCTTCATTACTCAACAATCGTAGTACGACTTTCATTTAGGTAAATCCATCTCTATCAAATAGTCCTGGGATGCTCTACCCAAACCAGAGTTAAGCACAAGGCCATGGGAGATTGGAATTGTTGAGGATATCCCCTCGCTTTCCTCTCAACCATAAACCAGAGTTGACTTGCGTATGGGGGTCCTTTCGGACTTCAGGCTTTGATACCCTGCCCGTGCATTTTGACTAGGCTGATAACTGTCCCCCCAGGTTATTTCGTATTAATGGTAGCCTTAGTATCATACTTTTAGGGTTCTACACAGTTAGAGTGGGTGGTCATTCCCACTTCACCTCAGAAAGACATGGAAGGTAACCCTTTGGCAGTAATCCGGGGAGGGTGGTTTGGTGTTTCAAATGCTTGCACCCAGTGGACCTCTGGAGGACGCCACGTAACTAACCGTCGATACTCTGTTAGTCTGTTTTGGGCCCTAATCATCCCAGACTTACTTCTGAGAGTATTTTCCATTATTTTCCTGGTTTGATTACTTAGGAAATTTTTAGTGGTGTGCTCTTTGTGCCACTTGTTTCTAGTTGGCCTTATAATTTTCTGGCCCGTTGAGTCGAAAAATATGGATAGCATCCCGGTGAGCACCAATCAAGGGACCCTTATTCAAGGGGCTCCTTGTGCTTTTCCATTCATTGGGAACATTGGTACTCCCTTAATGGCTACCTTGAATCTTCTAGGATTCACTATAGGCTATCGGTTTGGTTGTTTTCCACTCCAAATTCCTTGCATGCTCTTGATGCTTCTCAAGTAAGCACCTCACATAAAGAGCATCAGAACCCTATTCTTACTTCACCAGTAACATCTCCTCCTCCTCCTTGTACCTCATGTGGTGAAAGTAGTAATACTAGTAACCAAAAGTCTAAAAGGAATAGATGGAGGAAGAATAGGAAGAAGATGCCAAAGCAAGGGGGCAATCACCAAGCCTCTGAAGGTCATGCTGGGGGCACCTACCCAAGCTCTGGTGGTCATGTTGAGAGAACTCGCTCAGTCACTGTAAATCATACTGAACTCACCTACCCAGCCTCTGAATATCATGCTGGGGGAACCTACCCAGCCTATGGAGGTCATGATGGGAGCAAAATTTCAGTCAATGCAAATCATACAGAAAGCATGTCTTCAACCATTGTTGCTCAAGTTGAGGACACGTCATTGATCACTGTTGGTCATATTAATGACAAGTCACCAGTTACTTTGATTCATACTAGAGACACTGAATCAGCCACTGCAAGTCATGCTGAGAATGTTGACATTATTGAAAAACCTAATAAACAGAAGCTTAAGTTCCCTTGTAAGTTTTACGAGGGAGACCACCTGACCTATTTGTGCCCTGTACTTCCAGAAGTGCAAAGAGTGTGGTCCATAGTTCAAAAGTCTTCTGCTTCTGAGCAACCAGCCACTACAAGTCATGTTAGGGGAAAACTATCAGCCAATGCTAGTCATGCTGAGAGTACTATTGTTTTAAAGGAGTCTAAGCTTATAGGACGGAAACCAAAGTTCCCTTGTAAACTTTGTAAGGGAGATCACCTTACTCACCTGTACCCTGCTATTCCATAGGTGCGGAGAGTGTGGTCCATGTCTAAAGGATCCTCTGCTCCTAAAATTTCTATAGATTCCCAACAGCTGGATCAACCTTTGGTTGATGAAGTGGTTGAACCAATGAAATCTTTGGTCAAACCCACTCTTCCTTCAGAGAGTGAAACGATTGAATCGATGCAATATTCGACCGATCCCATCAGTCCTTCGGAGACTGATGCACCTGTCCCTGAAGTCTTCTGCATTACCAGTTTGGATGTTTTTGAAAATAGGGGCACTTCATTTGCGCCGAGTGAACCCATACCAAGCTCTGGGATCATTTCCTTTCATTGGAATAATCTAACTAGGCCTCGCCTTCCTTCTGCTACACATTTTTAGATAATGGTTGATATCGACAACCATGTGGTTCATCAATGTATTGTAGATGAAGGAGCCTATGTTAGTATCTTATCCCCTTATGCTTGGAGAGATTCAGGTTTTCCTAACCTTCTTCTAGCTGTTAATTGGCCGTTGACTTTTGATAAAATACCCAGTGAACTGTTGGGATTCCTCCCTCAAGTAACCGTTACTTTGGGTGGAAAAATAGTCTTAGTTGATTTTACGGTTTTAAAGGACCCTACGCATTTTGATATGATCCTCGGGCGTGATTACGTATATGCTATGTAGGCTGTGGTGTCTATACTCTTTCGTGTGATGCATTTTCCTTACGATGAAAGCATTGTCACTATCGATCAGCTTACATTTGTTGATCCCTCTTATTACTCAACTATAGACCAATTATATCCCTTTCCAGTAGGCACTACCATGTCACAATCAAATTATGTGGCATATTGTTCCTTGATTCCAATTGCTACTGAGAAGAAGCCTCTGAATTCATGCTTACCTTCTAGGGACTAGGTCCCGACAATTGACCAGGTGATGACTCCATCTGAATGTTTAGATATGTGTTCTATATGGGATGATTTACTCCCTTTTGATGAACTTTTCCTAGAGTCTATAATACACTATTCCATTCATTTGGACACTGATCCAGAAACGAGCATTCTTCTACCTTCACTTCGAGCTCATTAAAAACAGTAAGGAGGCTATGAGCATTCTTCTACCTTCACTTTGAGCTCATTAAAACAGTAAGGATGCTACGAGCATTCTTCTACCTTCAATTCGAGCTCGTTAAAAACAATAAGGAGGCTATGATCTTTCTTCTACCTTCACTTCAAGATCGTTAAAAACAGTAAGGAGGCTACGAGCATTCTTCTACCTTCACTTCGAGCTCGTTAAAAACAGTAAGGAGGATACGAGCATTCTTCCACCTTAACTTCGAGCTTGTTAAAAATAGTAAGGGGGCAACGAGCATTTCTTCCACCTTCACTTTGAGCTCGTTAAAAACAGTAAGGAGGCTATGAGAATTTCTTCCACCTTCACTTTGAGCTTGTTAAAAATAGTAAGGAAGTTATGAGCATTCTTCTTATTTCCTTTGAGCTCATTAAAAACAGTAAGGAGGTCACGAGTTTACTTTTTTCGGGCTCATTAAAACTTTACGAAAAATATTTTTATAGAGTTCTTTCATGCTCTTATTAGACTCTTTAAATATGACAAGATTGCTGAGTATAGTTGTCATTTCAGACTCGTTAAAGGATTTGAAGCGACATCCGCTTAAGTATAAATTTACCCCTTTTCCAGACTTTTGCGGATTACTTACAAAAACATAATACTCTATTCATACATGGCTAGAAGAGTTCTCCTCTCGTTTTTTTATACTTTTTCGGGGGAGGGGAATAATTGTATGAAAAAGGACTTTTGGAGCCTCTCTTTAGGGTTTTCAGGCTCTCGAAACATGAAAACACCAAGCGAGCATTCACCTACTCGGGCTTGATGTGAAATCCATGAGAAGGTATATAGAGGATTGTTTAAGTTTTTCAGACTCTATAAACAGGAAAACACTGGCGAGAATTAACCTACTTGGGATCAATATTAAAATCCATGAGTAGGTGTATGGAGTTATTGTTTAAGTTTTTCAGACTCCTTAAAATTGAAAACACCGCCGAGCAAGAACATATCTCGGCTCGATATTAAAATCTAGAGATCAGTATTATAGGGTATTTGTCTATCTCTTCTTCGAACTCTGTAAAAAATGAAGAAGGTCCTGAGTCTTCCTCCCATGGTCTCATTAAACTTATTACATGGTTGACTTATTGAGTTTTCTATCTTTCTTGGACTCATTAAAACAACAAGAAGGCTATTCTTTTATAAAAAAGAATAAGGGATAAGAAGGTTATATCACATCTTTTTCAGTTTCAAATGTAGTTAAGTCAGCAAAGTCCTTGAACATAGAACCTACTTGAGTCTTTCATGTCAGTTGTCTTTTTAATTTTGGCTTTAGAGTGAACCTGATCTCCGATTTTGTACTCCCCTGGTTGGTTATTTTTCCAATTATATGGAGGGTCTGTTATGTCTTCTACATCGTAGACTTATATCATTTTCCCCTTCATGTTGAAAACTGCCTAAGTCGTTTTGTGTCCTACTCACTGTTCAAGGATACATCCTGTGTCAGCCATTTTGCAGTTTACCTTGACTTCATGTGTCGGCCATCCTGGTGTCAGTTTGTTTCATCTTGTTACTCGTCCTACTCCACATCAGCTCATACCTGTGAGTGTTCCTTGTTTTGGATGATGAAGGATGCATTAATGCCTCCCTTCCAGCGGACTTCTTCCCATCGAATTCAACTCATTATGCTCTGGGAACGAAGTTTAGAGGTTTGGTTAGTACCTTGGGGATTGCAGTCATCAATGGCAGTTTCCCTCGCTGTTGAATAATGGGAATACATCAATGTCTCTTATTCGACAGGTTCCTCGAGTGTTTGAATTCAAGTCCTCTTATTCACACTTGTTGGATTGTACTAGGTACCTTGGGCCCCATTATCATTATCGATGGAAGCCCTCGCATTTGTTAACAGTATACATCAATGACCGGTAATCAAACAATACCCCCCATGTTCAACTTCAGCTCATTTATTCGCATGGACAGGGTTTGTACCTTGTGCTGTTTGGATGAAGACCTTGGGACTCTAATAACATCACCATATTTATGTTATCGCCCAAGATGTGCAAGACTGAGCCTCACTTATTTTGGCTCTTCATGAGACATAGATCCAGTTTGTTGTTATGGCTATGATCTCTCATTTTGACATGGATCCATGCGTGTATTTCAGTGGCCATGCTCTATATATACATCTCCTAATTATGTATCGAAGAACATGTTATATTATGCTACACATATATATGATGTCAAGATTGTAATTGCTCGCTGACCTTGATTGTTTTTTCAGGTGTTTTTGTGACTTGGTTATATGGTTTCTTGCTCCTCCTCTGACTTGGAATTATAATGTATTTCGTCCATCATTTCCCTATGAACTCACACATTAGGGGGCATCTGTTATAGTTCAAATCTGCACTTCTCCGTCCATGATCCCATTGCTTTGTTGATCACACAAAAGGACACTAAGTATTGAAGAGCTAGATTGACCTGGATGACTTGCTTCTAGAAGTACACTCTTCAGCTGAAAATATTGCAGTTTCTCCTAATTTTACCTCATGTACGCCCCTCTCTATATATCAAACCAACTTACACCTTGAGAAAATACTCTACTTTGCTCAAGGACAACCAACATACATATCTCAAAATGTTGTAAACGCACGTTGTAAAGCACATAAGTTGTTTATTGTACGCTACTCGTGTTGTATGAAACACGCGTGCATCTTAAGATGAAATCAAAAATATATTAACTTGATGGATTGGGATTAGTTGAAGTTGGTTCTGCAACTTCCCCAACCTCCCAATCCAACTACCTCTCGATCTAAACTACCTACCTTGTCCCATAAATACAAGGAGGATCCATGAGAGGGGTTAGAGAGACATAGAGTCATAAATGACCTAGAAAGGATACTTGGAGTACTGTTATGCTGGAGGAATTCCCAAGTCAAAGTGAAGAGCAAGAGCCCAGGATCCGGTTGCAGAAACATCTCTACATGTCATGTATATTGTACTGATTCATGTTTCTTTGACAATAAAAAGGTCGAAACACCCTTCCTGTCCCAAATCGAATGTCTACTAGATTGTATATTCATTTTGATTAGTATCTTGTTATGTTTGATGATTAAGTTGTTTGTTCTTTTATCATATTTATTATATTCAAGATACACTGAGGAAGGTATCATTTGTCTTGCAGTTTCATCAAGCAGAAGATCAAGCGGGAGATCAAGTGAAAGACCAAGCGAAAGCTAGGACCAGCTATCGATAAGAGGTATTTATTTCAATCTCGATCTATTTCTTTTGCAGTAACTAAATGCAATATAATCAATGTGTTTACCTATCAACCCCTCCCAGCTGGTAGTGTCCATCTCCTCACTATAAGATAGAAATCCTGAACAACAATTGGTTTCCTTTAAAGCTTATGGAGACCAAAAACCCTCCCAATGGGGAGGTATGAACAAAAATGGATTTGAACATTAAGTGAATGGTTGTAAGAATCAGTACTTGAAAGTGTAAAAATTAAATAATAGAAAAGAGACAAAAAAATAATAATTAAATTAAATAGAAAAATGAAAACATGAGATAGAGGAATGAGAACTGAGAGGTCAATCTCTATTGGCAATATGGCAATATATGTTGGCATTGATGGAAAATAAATGATAGACATTTCCTATGATGACTTGTATGTCTATGTTGACAGAGCCATGGATGAGGTAGTATGATGACAAAGCAGATCGTTGGCATTGACAGAAAAGTAATGTGCATTGGGCATGTAAGGTTACATGAGCATTGATGTGTTATGGTGATGGTTATTGACAACTATGAGAAGAAAGTTATGACATATCTATAAATGAATAAGATCCCTTTGGTTCAATACTGCTAGCAACTTGAAGGGATTTTGTCAATTCCTGACATGTGTTTTACTCAAGCTGTTGATTCTCTATTCTTTACACATGACGCGCTACAACAATTCATCAGATTCTTTGGAAGGGATCTGGTTGGAGAGTCTTACAGACAAGAATCTAGCACCAAAGAGTTTATGGAATCTCTTGCAGCTGGAGTCAATGTTAGCATGATTGGACAATTTGATGTTGGTTTATACTATGCAGATTTGGTTGCGGAGAAGTGTCAATGAAGTTTCAAGGGAAACATAGTTAAAACAAAGAAGATATAGCGAAAAATAGTTTTTTTTACAAAATGGATCTAAAATGACTCAGAATGGATCTAAAATGGCGAGATATGAAACATCTTTCGGAATGGATCTAAAATGGTTGGATCTGAAACAAATTCGGAATTGATTAGCAATAGCTCTGGACAGATGTAATCTGCGATTTATCAGCTTGCAATAGATATGGACCCCAGGTATGCTCGGCGACCAAAGAGTTCAGGGGATTCACTTGGCCACCAATGTTGTCTGACGGCTTGCATATTGGGGAAGTACCCCTAACTCCATGGCTTAGGAAAAATTGATAACCGCTTTGCCACAAACGAAATCTCTTGGTTTACGTCATTGGTGGGAACTAGTCAATGAGGTAGGGGTTATTTTCCCTTTTTGTTGGCAGATCCTCTCAATGGGACAACTACTTAGGGGTTCTTGTGGTACTCCTAATAATGATTTTTAGAAATTATTCCCAAGTACTTCCCACAGCTAAGAAGATAGGGATTATTCCCAGATATGAACCTGCAACAGATGCAAAAAAAATTTTGGCAGAAATTCCACCCAACGAGACCAAGAAAGTGCTCCGATACCAGATGTGAGGAGCCTGCAACAATTAATTGATAAAATGGCTGATATATTAGATCATAGAATATTTTTAATGATCGTGGGCCACTTCGAGGGGGAAAAATCCTTTGAGCAAGCTCAATACAAATAAATTCACGGTGCCTTCATTGGCCTCAACACAAACTTATATACTAGTCTATGCGGCAATACTATGGGTCAATACCATGGAACATATAATACTAAGGGATGACTTACAAAGCATATGCGTCCAATACTGTGGATCAATGCTATGGTCTAATACAAGCTATGGATCAAAAAATACTATGGGACAACTTACAAAGCATAGCCATCCTACAACAATATAATAACAATGTAAGGACATGGGCTCCTAACATGTTGATATTCATACCCATAGTGGAGACCTTTCCATAAGAACAATATAAGATTGTTTCATCACAACCTGCTTCCTCTAAATAACCTTTTAGCTTATTGATGTATATGCTAAAAAGGGTAGGGGAGAGGAGGAAACATTGCTTAACTCCAATATTGCAATTAATATCTTTTGACCACCCCTCACTTCTTTTGAACTTGGAAATTATTTTCTTGTATTTCCTTATCACAGCAAATCTTAACTCGAAAGGAAACTTTATCTCTTCTAATCGATTCCAAAAATTATTTCTAGGTACAGTATCGAAATATTTTCTAAAGTCCACAAAGCAACAAAAGAGGTTGGATTTATTATTGTGACATAACTCTGCAATAATCCTAGATGTAACAAGGCGGTCCATGGTTGAGTGATGCCTTCTAAAACATGCTTTAAATTTAGCCTGCTTACCTTCACTTTCAATCCATATGTTGATCTTTTTTTCCAAAATAATACTATATAATTTTAATAAGAGAGGGCTAATCATAATGGTGTGATAGTTAGAGGGGTTTTTATCACCAATTTCAAAAATAGGAATAATGAGTCCATAGTTTAGGAAAACCTTACTTGAACACAAGATAGAAGATCTTCTGGATGTGCAGGATAAGGACATGCCCTTCAATTTTTAAGATTTATGCTTAGTATCCCTTAATGTCCTTAACTTTTCCATTTGTGAGGCGCATAACCCCAATATATATGTTTCCGAATGAGTACACTTCTTCCTTTGTGAGGAGGGTTTGAATGTTATCTATGACATTCAAGGATTTGTAAAGTTTCTTGAGGTAGGAATTATAGTCTTCCAAAGAAATCCTATTATTCTCTTTAGTATTGCAAGTTAGAATTTTCCTCCAAAATATCTTAGGAGCCACCTTAGAGAGGTAAAATATATTTTCTTGTATTTTATGCATATAGTATATTTTAGTTAGGGCTTTGTATCTATTTATCTTGTCAATTTTTAGAGACTCTTTAGTATCTTTCTTAATTTCTCTTCTCGCATTTTTACATTCTTTATCAAACGAGGGGTTGGTTCTTATTTTTCCCTTTTTAGCAGAAAATTTGATAGAGAACTTGCTAGTGGAAGATGAGAGGATTATAGTAAAATTATTATAGAGGTATTCTATATCATCTGTACTTGATAAAGGAAAAAAATATTTTTTAAATCATTTAGAAAAGGGTCATCTTTATTTTTGTCGAGGATCAAGTGCTTATGGCTGTGAGAATTTTATACTATGGGATTGCTATGCATGAAAAAATTGAGAATTACCATCAAATTTTTAGTGGAAACACTCATCTTAATTGTACCTAAATTTTAAATTTTTTTTTATCTTTGTTATGAATTATGATTAATGAAAAATAAAATGAAATTCAAGGACTAAATCATTGGTTCAAATAAAAATATAATACCGATTCCTAACGACTATGACACATTTAACAATTCAAAACAAATCATAAAAAATAATAATCATAGTTTCGCTAATTCAATTTAGATCAACCTAATTTGCATTCTTCATTACTACGATCATGATTTACTTTTATGTAAGTCTTGGTGTCTGGGATTGCAATGATTATGATGATAATTACCTTGAAATGCAGCAGGGACCTCCCTTCTTATGGACCACTCAACTTTGTGACTGCACTCAAGACTATTCCAGCTATATGTTTATTTCCATGTCTTACCTAACTTAACCATGCAGGATGGTCATATGATTTATTTAATTAAATGCACGAGTAATTAACTAAATGAGTACTATAGGTTGTCTCGCATATTGGTTCCCATGCATTACCTTTTTCCAGATTGTGAAGATATTCAATAGTGGTTCTGCTTGTAAGAAATCTAAATCATTTTATCTACCATTACAATTTTTCTAAAACTGTAAAAACTGTAAAGCAAACAACATATGGAAAAAACCAACATAATTTAATGAGAAACAACTGAAATGAAAAGGAAGAGAGAAAATAACCAATGGAATTTACAATTGCATGTGGCTCATACCATGCGAAAAAGGTGGAAATGAACAACGTATGGAAACAACTAGTGGAAACGAAAAATGCAGAGATGGAAATAAATGACAAGGGGAAGAGATGCATGTGGCCCACACCACTTGGCCCATACAACCATACCTTGTGCTTAAAATTTCCTAATGGTGTCCATATCTCCACTTAGAGGGAAAGGATACCATCAAGAGATCATGTCCAGTTGTTTGAGGTAACAATTTTTGTCCCAAATGCCTAAAATATTTCTTTAGGGCCTAGGGATAGATTTTCCTCCCTTAACCATGATTTAGGAACCATGAAAAAAATATACTACTAAAATCCTTAGATCCCATATCCCCTCTTAAAATCCAAATATGTCATATGTGGTTCTTTAGAACTTGATTCATGTCCCTTGAGCCTTGGAAGCTATCATTAGGGATCTAGGCATGAGTTTTATCCTCCAACCATGGTTAAGGAAATGAGACTCATACCTAGATATAAAAACCTTCTAATGGTGCCCATATCTCAACTCAGAGCGATATGACACCCTCAAGATGTCAGGTGTGTTTTTTCAAGTCATTTTTCTTGGATTTAGATTCCTAAAAGCTTCGTTTAGGTCATAAAGAATTTTTTTTATCCATCAACCATGTTTACATGTTGGGTATGTTATAATCAAGTTCCATGTAAACCGATAGTCAAATTCGATAGTTGACTTGTTAACAAATCAACTAGAATTGAAGTCGACAAATGGTGGATGTTTGGTCAATTGGCTGACTAGAATAGTCGACTGGTCAACGACCATGAATGATTGGCGAGAATAAAGTGGGTGATTCAAAAAACACTTGGACAATAAGAAGATCAACTAGTGTTCAACTAAGGTTGACTCATTTAAGTCAGCTGTAATAGAAAAGACTATATTCAGTTAGGAAGTTATGGATTTTCATTAATAGAGTAGTTAGTGGTAACTAACTTGAGTATCATCAGCTAATGTATGTGTTTCATCTATAGATATGATGTAGTGTAAATGGCTAAGTATGTACTTGTAATTAGTACTTATATGAGTGAAGACGCATAGTGTATTGAATTCATGCTTGAGCTATTGTGATCCAGTAAATAGCTATTGTAAACACTGGTTAAGAGTGTTGTTAATAGATGAATGGTAAAGCTCACTGATTTGCTAGATTTTTCTTGTAAAGGGTTTTCCAAGATAAATTTATGTGTTATGTGACTATGTTTGTTCCATTGTTAAATCCTGTTATATCTAATTGTTAGAATCATTATGCATAATCATTGTAAAATTTATTGAAATCCTTGGCATGGTATCATAGTTATATTTGGATTCAAGGGAATGCATTTGTTGCTAAAGATTGTTTAGTTTGACCCTAGATATAGAGAATACTTTGTTTCAGTGGGAGTTATAGAACTTTGATTCTTAGTTAGAATGGCCAATGGTTCAAGGATAGAAATTGAAAAATCTAATTTACAAAATTTGAGCTTTAGAAGCTTCAAATCAAAAATCCCCTTGAAGATCGAGAGCAATGGTTTATTGTCATCCCTAGGACAACTCCAATAGATATGTATTCGGAATATTGGAAGAAACTCGACATAAAAGCAAGGAGAACAAATTGACTTTTCTGAGTATATGTTTTGCTAAATGGCTTAGAAGAGGTCATTGCAAAGAAACCATGGGATAAGTTGGGGAGATTGTACTAGTCAAAATCTCTAGTTAACAATTTGTTTCTTCGGAAAAAACTATATGTTCTCAGGATAAATGAGGGTGACTTAGTAACAAACCAAATTCAATACAGTTTCAATACAATTGTTGTTTATGGATATCAAAATCATAGAGCAGGAGAAATGTATTATTTTATTGTGTTCTATGATTGAGAGTCGTGGGATAGTCTAGTCGTATCTATTGGAAGCAATAATACCACATTAAGGATTGGCAATGTGGTTGTATCTCTACTTTCATAATAGATGAGTAATTACAACATGGTGAGAGGTCGAGCAAATGATAGAGGAAAAGGTAAAACCTATGGTAGAAAATCAAAGTTGAGGGGTAGATCTAAGACCATATCTAAATCTGTTGGCTCAATGACGAGAAAATGCTCACAATGTGGTAAATTTGGGAATTATAAGTGAGATTGTAAGTTGATGGGATTTGAGAAGAGAAAAGGTTATGAGAAAGCATAATCGACTGAAGGCAAGCCTTCGATTGAAGAAAAAGGGAATGTGTTTTTGGATTCAAAAAGTAAATAGTCAAATAATAACTCTTGGTTGATCGACATTGGTGCATTGCATCATATGACACCTTGCAAAGAGTGGTTTTGTGAATATGCGAAATTTGATGGTGGTGACGCTATTCTAAGAGATTATTCAATGGACAAGGTTGTTAGACAAGGTAAATTTCAATTGTTATTAAAATATGGAAGGATAAGAACCCTTTCAGGGGTGTTGCATATCCTAGTTTTGGATTAAAACCTGATATCTTTTATCAAGATGGGAAATGCATGTGTGTAGTTTGTATTTGAGAAATATTAATGTAAAATGGTGCGGCGAGCAATGGTATTGGTGAGAGGAGTCTAGAATGGAAATCTATACAAGATATTGTGAAGAATAGATACCAATGGATGTGTGAATAAAGTCTTTGATGAATTCGACAATACATCTTCTTGTCTAGTACACTCCATCATGTTATGGCATCAGTGGATGGGACATATTGGTGAGAAATGTCTTCATGCTATGCACAACAAAAGGTATGGGTGAGGGTGTCCTTGATTTATCTTTATAAGTAGACTTATGTGAACATTGTATTTATGGTAAACATTGTATTTATGTTTTTTGACCAGTACTATTCCCATCACTGGGGAATCTTGGTATTACGTCTCTTTCGTAGATGATTTCTCCATAATTAAATCATTGTTTTTTATGAGAAAGAAATGTAATGTTTTTGAGAAGTTCCAAGAGTTCAAAGTTCTTATAGAAAATCAGACTTGTAGGAATATTGTTGAGAACTCATAAAATAGGAGAATTCTATAGTAATGCATTCAACCAATTCTTCATACACCATAGTATAGATTGAAAAAACACAACTTCATACATGCATCAATATAGTGGAGTTGTTGAAATAATGAATAGAACACTGGTGGAGAAAGAAAGGAGCATGCCCAGTGGTACAGGTACTGCACAAAAATGATGGTAAGAGGAAATCGACATGACATGTTACTTGAAGAATAGGTTTCCATCGATGGCTCTGGTCGACAAGAGTCCATATGAGGCATGTGATGATGCAAGGAACTCTCTTACACATTTCAAATTATTTGAGTGTGATGCATTTGTGCATGTCCAAAAGGAGAAAAGAAGTAAACTCGACACCAAGTATGAGAAATGCATCTTCTGTGGGTACAAGGATGGAGTGAAAGGATATAAGTTTCGGAATCCAGTAATAAGGAAGAAAATTTATAATAGAGATGTGATCTTTATGAATTCGGATGTAGTTCTAGGATTGAAGATGATAAAAGAGAAAAGGAACCACAAAAGCTAAAGTTTGAATGGAATGATAAAATTCATGATTAAGATGAGTCAAATGAATCTGACGAAGCAGTGGAGTAACAAACTCCAGTCATTAGGAGGCCAGTTAAGCAAAGCAACAACCTAAAAGGTACAGTCCATTAGATTTATGCTTTACTTTTTCATTAACTACCTTGGAAGAGGATACCAATTTCTTTAGGGAAGTAAACAAATCGATAGAGGGTAAACTATAGAAAAATTCCATGGAAGAAGAAATGAAATCCTTACATGAATGAAAAATGGGATCTAGTCATGTTAGAAAATGGTAGGAAACTCATTTGTAGTAAGTGGGTGTTCAAGAAAAAATTGAATGATGCAGGTCAGGTTGAGAAGTACACAACTTGATTGGTAGAAAATGATATTCCCAAGTTGAGGGAGTCAACAATGGTGAGATATCCTCTCTTCTTGCTAAGTTAACTTCCATTAGGGTACTATTGTATTTAGATGCCAAATTTGATATTGAAATAGAACAAATGGACATGAAGACAACATTTTTTCATGGTAATCTTGAATACAAAATTTATATGAAGCAGCCTAAAGGATTCATAGTGAAAAGGGAAAATGATTTCGTCTACAAGCTCAAGAAGTACCTCTATGGTTTAAAGAAATCACTAGGATACGGTACTAGAAGTTTGATATGTATATCTAGCACTTGTGTTTTGTGAGAATATAGGTTGATGAGTGTGTGTATAAAAAGACAATCAATGATAATTTTATATATGTAATTTTGTATGTCGACAACATGTTGTCGGTTGAAAAAAACATGGATCGAATTAGGGAGGTGAAATTGCAATTGTCCTCCAAGTTCGACATGAAGGATCTTGAATCATCCCATTTCAATCCTGGAATGGAAATAAAGAGAGATCAAGCAGGTATAATTCTCTGATTAAATCATAGTAAATATGTTGAGATAGTTTTGAAATGCTTGAACATGTAGGAGTGCAAATCAATTAAGGTCCCTATTCTTGTAGGAGTTAAATTATCTATTGAACAATGTCTTAATACACAAGAAGTGATAGATTGCATGGCACATGTTCCCTATGTTAGTATTTTAGGTAGTTTGATGTATGCAATGGTATGTAATCAACCTAATATTTCCATGTAGTGGGAGTATTGAGCAAATACATATTGACGCCTGGGAAAAAACACTCAACTTCTGTCAAGAGAGTTTTTTAGTCATTTGTGTGGCACATTGGATTATGAATCTACTACCACTGAAAACTTGAAACTAATAAAACAATAAGTGTACATGGTCTCGTCGATTCTAACTTGGCTAGAGATCTCAACCGCCAAAAGTCGACCAATGGATATGTTTTCAAATTATTTGGTCAGGAAGTAAGTTGGATGAGTAGGAAGTAGTCGATTTTTTCCAATATCAACTATCAAGGCTAAATACATGGTAGCTTTTCATGCAAGCAAAGAGGAAATTTGGTTACAAATATTATGTTCAAAGGTTGGGTTTAAACAGAAACCTGTTAGCTTAAAATGTGATAGTAAAAGTGAAATCTTCTTGGAAAAGAACTATGTATACCATTCAAAGATGAAGCATATTGATGTACAATACCATTTTGTGAGAGAAACAATGGAGAAACATAAATTGTTGTTATAAAAGGTAGACATGTTGAAGAATGTTGTAGACTTTTTAACCAAGTAGGTGAGCACTGAAAATTTTATTTGGTGTAGAGAATAAATGTGCTTACCAACCCTGGTTAAGTTAACTGAAGCTTTTAAATCTCTTGTGTATGCAAAGAAAACAAAAAGTGGGAGAATGTTGGGTATGTTATATTCTTTGCATGTAAATTGACGGTCATAGTTGATAGTCGACTAGTCAACAGGTCAATTGGGATTGAATTCAATAGATAGTGGAAGTTTGGTCGATTGGACAACCAGAATAGTTAATTTGTCAATGACCATGATTGGTCAATGTGAAGTTGATGATAATAAAGAGGGAAGGAATTCAAAGAATACTTAGAAAAAAAGAAGTTCAACTAGAGGCTGACTAAGGTTGAATAAGTTAATTCATTTGTAATCAAAAAAATATACCTAGTTAGGAAGTTATGGATCATCACTAATAGAGAAGTTAGTTGTAACTAGCTTGAGTATCATGAGCTATTGTATGTGTTGCATCTATAAATATGATGTAATGTAAAAGGATTAGTATGTACTTGTAACTAGTACATGTATGAGTGAAGTAGATTGTAGTGAATTCACGCTTGAGCCATTGTGATCTAGTAAATCATTGTTGTAAACATTGGTTAACAGTGTTATTAATAGATGGGCAGTAAAGATCACTAGGTTGTTGGTTTTTCTCTATAAAGGGTTTTCTAGGATAAATTTGTGTGTATTATGTGATTGTGTTTGTGCCATTGTTAAATTACGATATATCTAACTATTATAATCATTAAGAATCAGTTTTGTAAAGTTTATTGAAATCTTTGACACTATCACCCCATGGCATATCGTTTTTTCTCAAAACCTTCTAATGGTATCCAAATTTCCGCCCGAAGGACAAATATCTCATAGAGAGGTCATATGTGGTGGTTCAAGGCATAATTTAATACTCTTGAGCCCTAGAAGCTACTGTTTAATCCTAGTTAGTAAGTTTCATTGCTTGACTTTGGTCCAACACTTCATATCGACACATAGTTCTCCAAAACCCTAATGGTGTCAAGATGCTCACTAAGAGGAAAAGGATATACATGGGATGGCATGTATGTGGGTTAGATGAATTTTTGTTATCTCTACATCCATAAAATATCCCTCTAAGTCATAAATCCTAGGTTTCCTATCACAATCATGTTGAGGACTCCTCAATCATTATATTATGCTTGAAAATTATAATGGTGCACATAATCCCACTTGGAGACCAAATACACCCTTTGGAGGTTATGTGCTATGATTTGATTTGTTTATATTGTTTCTTGATTTATATAATTTTCATTTATGGAATAAGGTGTAGGCTCCTCCCCCAACCATATCCTAGCTCCTAATTCCAATACTTAGTTGTCATAAATACCTAATATTGTTAATGTCCCCACTCAAAGAATAAGGATATGATTAATACATAATGTGTGGTGGCTCAAAGTGTTGGTATTCATCTTGTATTCTTATGTTGATCACACACTTTACCGATAGGGGGTGAATCAATATAATACTGTTGGCATATTCAATGATACTTAGAGGGGGGTTGAATCAGTATTATGCAAATATTTACAAATTATTCAATTTTAAAAACATCCACTAATTACTATTTAACACCACAATGTCAATAAAAACAAATTGTGCATAGATATATGTAGAAACTTTATATATATATATATATGAAAAATATGAATTTATAGAGAAATATGAGAGATACCAATATCCACTGATGTGAGCACCAACTCACTCAGATACCCCTCTGATTGGGAAACCAATCCCATTGGAAAGCACCAGCTTGCAGACTACATGATTCAACCTGGAAGGACACCAATCCTCTACAAAATCTCCAACTTTCATAACCAGGCTTCGACCTATGAGGACACCAATCCTCAGTGAAAGAACCAACTCGTAGTGTTCATGAACCAACTTGAGTGGAGACACCGATATCCTTTCCTTTCCCCATCCAATTGCCCTGGGATGTAGATATTACAGATTGCTAACTTCTAGTCTGTGCACACAAATATTTGCACTCTGCTTCATTGACTGCTCACACTTCCACTAGTTCAACTCTAATAATTGTTTCTCTTACACTATATTCTGCAACAGTTCCACTCTATAATACATATTTTGTGCACATATACAACATGCTTCTTGCACCTTTCACAAATGCTCATATCTATGTGATTTTTCCTTGTGTCTATGCATTTCTTGTTACCTCGCGCAATTCATCAAATCATATTTCTTATGATTCCCATGACCATTTCATCTGATCGAAGCTTTTCAATTCATAATATTACTCCATGTGTTCTTCCAAGCTTTCTTTTTCACTCATCAACTTCACTCTTATTTATACTCAACTTGTTCAAACAATGTGTCCACGAGTTGGGGCTTCTCTAAATGGTAACACCCCTTCTTCCTTTCTTTATGGTCAAGATTACCCAAGCATCTTCCACTTGTCTTAACCCACGCGAATGAGGTACCATGCATTTGTGGGTCTTGTGCACAGTAGTTCAGTGTCTTAGTGGGACTTGCACATTGGAATACCATGACATTCTAAGAAGGGAAAATATAGGTTTTAACTATCAAGTCCCAAGAATATGTTGGAGCCTAGATTTTAACCTAAATACCTACAACACTGAGGTTATAGTCTTACCTTAGCACAATTTTTTTTTGGGTTATAAACATTGTTCATAAATATAATCACATTGTTCATCATCAATGAATTTTTGAAAAGAGATTCTAACATGCTATATATTTGATTATGTTAGATAGTACAAAATCATGCTACATAAATTGTCTTCAACGTGAGCTACGAATTTCAATAACTACCGAATTTGTAGATATGTGTTTCATCTTAAATTTGGTTTGATTGTTTGGTCATGTCGAAAGAAACATGATGTTTCCTTGCTGGTTGTTGAAGTTGTACACTTAGATGTAGTGAATGTCGAAATTAAGGTAATTTGGATTCACAACTTGATGAGAGAGCTTGGGTATCCTCATAATGAATAAACTATCATGTACTATGACAATCATAGTTCAATGCAAGTGGATTATAAACCCATTGCAAAAAAAAAAAGCATGTTGATATTCATGCACATTATCTTATAGACTTCGTACATAACGATGTGGTAACTCTTGTTCATTGCATTACAAATGGCCAGATTGTTGATATATTTATGAATTCATTCGTAGAAGCAAAGTTTATTAAGCTACAGTATATGGTTAACATTAAAATTTTAATAAGTATACTATTTTATTACTAAATAAATTTTCATAGTGAAATCATATACTTTTTAATAACATCTAGGTTTAGATCCATAAATATAATTTGATGCTACCTTATTATAATTTAATCACTTGCTCCCAAAAACATTTAGAAATATCTTTTAAATTTCATAATAAATATAAATAATAAACCTTCAATATAAATTCTTTTTAACTTTGAAATAAATTATTATAATTAGATCACTTGCTCCCAAACACATTTAGAAATATCTTTTAAATTTCATAATAAATATAAATAATAAACTCTCAATATAAATCCTTTTTAACTCTAAAATAAATTTAAAAGTTAAAGGGTATGCAAAAAGTCACAAAAAACTACATTGATGGATTTCTTAGCTTTGATAATGTTGGCCTTACTAAAAGGATTCATCAA
This sequence comes from Larix kaempferi, assembly GCA_027924585.1. Taxonomy (NCBI): domain Eukaryota; kingdom Viridiplantae; phylum Streptophyta; class Pinopsida; order Pinales; family Pinaceae; genus Larix; species Larix kaempferi. The sequence goes on along the minus strand of BSBM01000765.1, from coordinate 17,382,331 downwards.
AACATTACATATAGAACAATTCTTCAAATACATCCTTTTTAATTTTAAAATAAATTTAAAAGTTAAAGTGTGTGAAAAAATTCACAAACAACTACAGTGATGACTCTCTAATCTTTGATGATGTTGACCTTTACTAAAAATATTCATAGAAACATTACATATAAGACATATTTCAAATACATCCATTCTCTCGTCACTTCACATTTATCAAGAATTAAACAAACATGGTAATAATCTAGTTCCAAACCAACTTACAATCTTTTTTTTTTTTTTCAGTGAAAAAATCACCTTCCTGCTATTCCGAAGGAATCAAGGAAAGCTAACAACGCATGGGAAACATCAATAAACTTCCTCACATATCGTGGATGGTAGGTCGAACAAACTGTTATCCGGTAATCCAAGCCAGAAGATGTCTCAAGGGAATTGAACCCGGGTGGATGGAATGAAATTCATCTAACCCCACCAATGGGCCACCATATCCTTGACCACTTGCACTCTAATTATGCCAACTGCTAAAGATTTTTCTTTTTTTTAATGTAAAAACTCTCGTCACTTCACATTTATAAAAAATTTAACAAACATGTTAATAATCTAATTCCAAACCAACTTACAATCTAATTATGCCAACTGCTAAAGCTTTTTCTATTTTTTAATGTAAAAAGTGAGCAATCTTGTGATATCTTTGTGTCGAGTAAAGATAAAGGTTTTTCTCGGGATTTTTGGTTATAAAGGGTATGTGATTTTATATTTTTCAGCTATCGTGGAGTTGTTGTACTATGTAATTATGCACTTTAAAAAACCATCTAAGTTATTGTATTATGTAATATTTAAAAATGTGTCTCATATATATATGTGTCTAAGAGAGAGAAATTATGGTGGAGTTATTGTACTATGTATTTATGCATTTAAAGATGTGTTTCATATTTTTTATTTGTAAGCTAGTGTCCACTAGTAATAGGTCACCTAATAGAAGAACTACCTTAATAGTATACCCATTCACTCTCTATTCTACATTCTACACTCCATCTATAATGCCTTTCATATTCTTAATAAACTATAGAAAGTGATTTTTTTTGGATATATATATATATATATATATATATATATATATAATTATGGAATTGTATCAAACACGCAATTAATAATCCTAAATATTTTAATATTTATACAAATATATATATGCTTAAAAAAAAATTACACTTAAATATGTGTTATATATAAAACAACAAATAATCTATGTTATATGTAATGACTAACAAAAAATATGCAATGTAATGACTAACACTAAAACTTATAATTTATACTATTTAATCTAAAATTAATTAATAGTGGTAACTTCTAATAGTATAATAAATCAATTGTATTGATAAATTATATAAATTTTATTAAAGATTAAGATGGTGCATTAAGCCAATTTCATTGATAAATAATCAATTTCTTCTATGTAAGTAATAAACTCACACCAAAAGTTCATTTATGTTTATTTTATGTTGTCTTAAAACCACTACCCATGTAAACACAAAAACCGCTACCCATGTAAACACAATATAAACGTTCTAATTAAGGAAGCAATAAGTTATCATCTATTTCATATTATTTTTAACAAAATGTGATATCTATTTAGACATTGTTATATTTATATATATATTTTATGTGTATTGTTTTATTATTATGGTAATGTCATTTGTTTTATTTAACCATGTTTTATTATTTAATTTAAATTAAATATTTGTATTTTTTATTATTTTATTTTTAGTCTAAAAAAAGTTTATCATTGTTGGTTTCCTCATTCTCATCAATGTTTGTCATTGTTGGTTTCCTCATGCTGGCCATGTGACTCCGGCATGCGAGAATATCCCAGTTTGAGGTGTAGATTAGGCTCAAGCCTTCATTATTAGGCTAGTCATAGTCCATGTGGGTATAACTTAAGTTGGGGTGTATGAAGCCATTCCTATTCAAAGGGGGTGGATCCTTCATAGGGCTAGGAACCAAATTTTTTCTGATCATCATAACATAGTGGGCAAGGCTATGGGACCCAAGACTTCTCATGCGTGTTCTGGTCGCAAACTATTGTTCCACAGTCGAGACTTGACCCTATATTTTCCATACCATCCGACATTGAATTGTTGGATCACAATAAATGAAGGAAATTGATGACTTTGTATTCGGTGACTATACACTTGAAGAGACGATGAATCTTTGTGACAGGGTTCTTGCAGTTCTTGATTAAATTTCTTGCTTCTCTTATGACTAACATCGAGTCTCTAAGAACCACTAATTATTCGAGACCATCGATCCTAGATAAATCCAATCCTTTGATTAGTGATAACCACTCTGCATCATCAGTTAGTCCTTCTTCCGATACCCCATGCATATTCTTTCATTTTGTTTCCTTCTGAGTCGAAGTAGACTCCCCCCGCACCTGCCAACCCTGGAATTTATACTATTTTAATTATTATAATGGCAATGTCTGAAGCAGATAATTCTGTCTTCTAGGGAAATACCCAGTGTAAATAATGTAAATAATCCATAAAGGAATATAATAGGATAAATGATAATATAAGAGATGAAAATTATACAATTGTTGGCCCGCTTTTATAGTAGCTTGGGCATTGCCTATTTGAGGAGATGCATCCTCTCATTAACTATTACTCCTAATTATTAATAATTATGTATGATTAATTATTTGTTACATTTCCTTCCCCTTAAGGGAAGCTTTGTCCTCTGTTGATGTATATGTAACTTCGAAATGTATTTCATCTGTGTATTTTATATATATATATATTGTACCCTTATAAGAGATGTGTTATTCCTCTATAAGGAAGTGTCGTCATGTGGATTGACAAGTATTGCAAGTGTGTGTACTTGCCGATGGGTTATTAGACCACCATTTGGAGTCAACCCGGAATTATATATAATATAATGTGGATGTATCTAACTAGACAAGTCGGCCCCATAAGGTCAGTGGGCAAAAAGGTGAGTATAAATAGAGATAGGAGGTCTCTATTTTACTCACTCGGAAAAGTAACTCACTCTCACCCTCAGAAGTGGCGCACTAGTGAGGAAGAGGAGGATCATCTGCTAGGAGACTATCTCAGTGTTATTTGGTTGTATTTTGGTTGAGCCATTGCTCTCTCTATCTCTCAGGAAGTTGTGAGGTTTTTCACCTTAGGGTTTTCCCCACGGAAACTCTGTGACTCTTGTCTCTTATGCTTTTGATTCTTGTGATGCTTGTCATATTGTGATTGTCATGCATTGTTATACTGTATATGTTATTCTCTTAGCAAAGATCCTAGAGTATAATGAATTAATGCTCAAAATTTAACATGGTATCAGAGCTAACGTGAGAAGAAGACATTTTGCAGTGACGGAAGCTTGATTTCGTTGTTTATTGGGTTTCTCTCCACATATTTTTGAAAATCAGTATAGTAGATTGACTCTACTCATCAAGGCGCATCTATCTGTCTAATCAGAATTCAATTCCAAGCCTTTTCAGATTTGGCCCTAAAAATTAGGGTTTCCACAAAAATAAGAATTTCTAGAATCTGAAGACATAGCTGGAAGCTCCTTGAAAAAATAGAAGGTTAGAGCTTTGGATCGAAATTTTTGGCTGGATAGATCTCCAGGAAACTCAAACCCTAATTGAGAGCTCTCCCACTAAACCCAGGAGGACAAAAAAGCAATTCTTAAGGGCAAGACTTTGCTGATCTCAAATTATGAATGCACCAGGATGATCAGCTCATCAAAGCGCATCTTTCTATCCTTTCAGAAATTTGAAATTCACATTTTGAATTTTTAGGGTTTCTCTGACAAACCCTAATCCGGGACCACATCGAGTTTTCAGCATTTCAAGTGGTAAGACCTAAATCTTTTCTATTTCCATTTGAAATACTCTTTAAGATGTCTCTCCACACCAAGCTTGAGGATAAGCTTGAAGGGGTTGATAACTTCCAATCCTGGAAGTATAGAATTGGGCTAATCTTGGATGAAAATGAGTTGGACTCATATGTGAAAGAAGACATCCCTATCCCAGAGGATGAAGAGGCCAAGGTATTGCATAAGAAGAACTTGGTCAAGGAAAAGAGAATCATTGCTGATTCTATCAAAGACCATCTCATACCCCATGTGTCTTCTCTAAAGACACCCAAGGAGATGTTTGACTCTTTGACCAAGCTATTTGAAGGGAAGAACATAAATCGGAAGATGACCCTGTGGAACCAATTGAAAGGAGTGAAGTTTCAGAATGGAGAAACCATTCAATATTACTTTTCAAGACTCTCCCAGATCAAGGAACAACTAGAAGCAGTGGATGAAATGGTGGAGAATGGTGAAGTAGTGATGACCACTCTAAATGGCCTACCCAGGTCATGGGATTCCTTTATCCAAGGTATTTGTGCAAGAAAGAAGTTGATTTCCTTCAATAGATTGCGGGAAGAATTCTCTCAAGAAGAAGCTAGGCTTGTGGCCCGAGAAGAAAAGATGGAAAATGAAGATCAAGCTCTCATAGTACATACCAGGAAAGGCAAGTCCAAGAAGGAATCATCTCATAATAGAAGATCCTCTCACCACCATTATCATAAAGATAAGAAAGATCTCAGATGCTTCAATTGCAATGACAAGGGGCACTTTGCTTCAGATTGTCCCAAGAAGAAGAAAGACAACAACAACAACTTCAACAAGAAGAAGAAGAATCACAAAAGAAGATATGATGCTCATGCTGCCGAAGATGATGAACCTCCAAAGAAGAAAGCTAGGGAAGAAAGTAGTAGTAATGATGACTCATCAAGTGAAGAAGAATATGTTCTAATTTCTGCTCTCACAGGTACCATCTCTCATGTTTGTAATGATTGGTTGATTGATAGTGGGGTTTGCAAACACATGACTGGGTTCAAGGAATTTTTTGTGAATCTTTCTGAACATGAATCACTCCATAAAGTGAAACTTGGGGATGATTATCAATACCCAATCAAAGGAAGTGGTGAAGCCTCCTACAACCTAGATTCTGGAAAATCTTTGAAGATGAAAGAAGTCCTTTATGTACCTGGGCTCAAGAAGAACTTACTCTCCATCTCTGCATTGTATGCAAAAGGTATGAGGGTTGCATTTGTGGATGGCCAAGTCCTAATGTGGCCAAAGGGAAAGAAAATAGATTATGTAGTAGTGATTGAAGAGAAAGAGGGAGGTTTGTATAAATTGAAGGGACAACCTGAACATGCCATGGTACATGAATCCATGGAGCCAAGTGAACTTTGGCATAGAAGACTTGCTCATATGCACTATAGAGCACTTCCAATTGCAAGCAAGGCAGTAGAAGGTCTTCCTGAAATCCAGACCAAACAAGAAGGTGTTTGCAAAGGATGTGCAAAGGGTAAGAACATTAAGAAGGCTTTCCCAAGCAGTGAAAGCAAGGCAAAAGACATCCTGGAAATCATTCACTTAGATGTATGTGGTCCTATGTCATCAAGTTCTCTAAGTGGGTATGTTTACTATGTCTCATTTATTGATGAATTCTCCAGGAAGAATTGGGTATACTTCTTGAAGAACAAGGATGAGGTGTTTGATAAGTTCAAGGAATTCAAAACCTTGATGAAGAACCAAACTGACAAGAAGATCAAAACATTCAGATCCGACAATGGTGGAGAATTCACCTCAGGTGACTTCAAGAAGATTTGCAGTGATTCAGGGATTAAGAGGGAGTTGACTACTCCCTATAATCCTCAACAGAATGGAGTTGCAGAAAGGAAGAACAGAACTATCATGGAAGCAGCAAGGGAAATGCTATATGACCAGGATCTACCTATGCATCTATGGGCAGAAGCAGCTAGAACAACTATATATGTGCAGAACACAACACCCCACAAGATATTGGACAACAAGACACCAGAGGAGGTCTTTTCTGGTAAGAAACCTGAAGTCAGCCATCTCAGAATATTTGGTTGTCCAGTATACACTCATGTCCCAAAGGAAAAGAGGACTAAACTAGATCCTTCAAGAAAGAAGGGTATCTTTGTGGGTTACAGTGAAAGCTCGACGGCCTACAGAATTTACTTTCCAGGGTTCAATAAGATTGATGTCAGCAGGGATGTAACATTTGATGAAAACTCAGCATTCATCAAATCAAGGAAGGCACCTATCGAAGTTTATGAAGAACCTAAGGAAACTAGATTTCAAGATACTACCATGACTGAAGCAGTTCCAGAAGTTGTTCATGAGTTTGAAGATCCGCAAGAACTCGTAGATCTACCCCGTGAGGATAAATGTCACAAGAGGAAACCTGCATGGGCTAGAGAGCTCATTCAAGATGCAGAAAGATTTGGTATTCCAGAAGAACACAGAGCAAAGAAGAGAACCAGATCACATACCAGCTATGTTGCTTTACTCTGTGACATTATGAACAAAGAGCCTTCCAGTTATGAAGAAGCAACGGAAAAGAAAGAATGGAAGGATTCCATGGTTGAGGAATACCAATCAATAATGAAGAATGATGTTTGGGATGTTATCCCAAGACCTAAAGAGAAGTCTGTTGTGACTTCTAAATGGATCTTCAAAATCAAGCATGCTGCAGATGGCAGTGTAGAGAAATACAAGGCAAGATTCATAGCTCGTGACTTCTCTCAGAAAGAGGGAATAGATTATGAAGAAACTTTTGCACTTATAGCCAGGTATACTTCCATCAGAACAGTACTTGCCCTGGCTGCAGCTATGAAATGGAAAATACACCAGATGGATGTCAAGACTGCTTTCTTGAATGGTGTAGTTGAAGAGGAAGTATATGTGGAGCAACCACTCGGTTTTGAAATACATGACAGGGAGTCATATGTGTGTAGATTGAAGAAAGCCTTGAATGGATTGAAGCAACCTCCGAGAACCTGGTATGGTAGGATGGATAGTTTTCTATCTAGTTTGGGCTTTAGTAAGAGTAAAGCGGATTCCAACCTTTACTACAAGGTTGAGGAAGGGAATCCTATGATTCTACTCCTCTATGTGGATGAATTATTTGTAACATGAGATGATAGACTAATTGCAGATACTAAGAGGAAGCTTGCTGTTGAATTCGATATGAAATATTTGGGAATGATGCACTATTTCCTAGGTATGGAGGTGTGGCAGAGTGCAGGTGGGATCTTCCTTGGTCAAGGGAAGTACATAGTGGATATCCTGAAAATATTTGGGATGATGGATTGCAAAGCCATGGCCACACCTATGGCATCGAATCTAAATCTTCTATGTGATGCTTCATCTGAGCCAGTTGATGTCTCTATGTATCGTCAGATGATTGGGTCCTTGATGTACCTGACGAACACGAGACTAGACATTTGCTTTGCTGTGAACACATTGAGCCAGTTCCTGACGGATCCGAGGAGTGTTCACCTGGTTGTTGTAAAGCATGTTCTGAGGTACCTAAAGGGTACAGTGGATTATGGGCTCAAGTATGAAGCGAATCAAAAGTTTAACCTGCAGGGTTATCTTGATTCAGATTGGGCTAGCAGTGCTGCAGATATGAAGAGCACATCTGGGTGTTGCTTCAGTATGGGACCAGGTGTGATCTCTTGGTTTAGTAGGAGCAGTACTGCGTAGCACTGAGTACAGCTGAGTTAGAGTATGTTGTAGCCTGTTCAGCTAGTTGTGAGGCAGTATGGCTACAGAAGCTACTGTCTGAGTTATTTGATCTCCCCTTGGATGCTACTGGTATCTTCTGTGATAACCAAAGTTGTGTGAAGCTGTCCTAGAATCCAGTGTTTCATGACAGGTCGAAACACATAGAGATAAAATATCACTATATCAGGGATATGATGCATAGAGGAGCCGTGAAGCTCCTATATGTTGCGACGGACGAGCAGATTGCAAATGTGCTGACAAAGGCACTAGCCAGGGTGAAGTTCGATTACTTCAGAGAGAGGCTTGGCATTCTTCAAATTGAGGACACTTCGAGGAAGAAGTGATGGACACATTTGATGAAGCCATTCCAAGCATGTTGGAAGGAGGATCCTTCACATGGCTGTGGATGTAAGCGCTGGATGAGGAGCATCAGGATGATGTTCTGGTTTCTACTATATATGATCGGTTGGATCATTTTTATGTATGTATGCATCATGTTGGATGCTGGATATGATCGGTTGGATCATTTTTATGTATGTATGTATGCATCATGTTGGATGCTGGATATGATCAGTTGGATCATTTTTATGTACGTATGTATGCATCATGTTGGATGTTGGATATGATCGGATGGATCATTTGTATGTATTATGTATATGCATCATGTTGGATGCTTGGACCATGTATCTGTATATGTATCAGGTGGATACATTGTATGATCAGGTAGATCATGTATATTGATATGTATCAGGTAGATCATGTATGTTGATGGATACATTGTGTCGATCATGTATCTATGTATCAGGTGGATACACTGTGTATGATGATATGTATCAGGTAGATACTCAGTATGCATCAGATGGATGCATTGTATGATCAGGATGATCATGGATGACGAGCTTCTCTAGATGATGTGCAGCAGGATGCTGCAGTGATGATGATCAGGGTGATCATGTGTACATCAGGATGATGTATGGTGAGTATCAGGTTGATACTCTGTGGCCGTGGAACAGGTTGTGCAGATAAGCATGTAATTTGTGCCCTGGGAGATTTGCAGATGGTTTTTCGAGGTTTTTCCTATGGCATGTAATTCAGTGCCCTGGGACATCTGGCAAATGCTCTTTCGAGGTTTTCCTTGGGAGGACATATAATTTGTGCCCTGGGAGATCTGCAGATAGTCTTTCGAGGTTTTTCCTATGGCATGTAATTTGTGCCCTGGGATATCTGGTAGATTCTCTTTCAAGGTTTTGTCCTATGGCATGTAATTTGTACCCTGGAAGATCCGATAGGTTGAGCTGTGTGCTCGTAATCAGTCCTAGGATGCTCTTTCGAGGTTTTTCCATGACCACATGTAATTTGTGCCCTAGGAGATCCCATAGGTTGAGCCTTGTGCTCGTAATCAGTCCTGGGATTCTCTTTCGAGGTTTTGTGGTGGGGTCACATGTAATATGTCCTAGAGATCTGGACAGGATGAAAAAGGCCTCAGATGCTCTTTAGGGTTCTTGCTAGTCAAGAGACTCTTTTAAGGTTTTGTGACGCACGTAATAAGTCCTGAGATTTCCACAGTATGGCCAGTGATGATGAAGACCTGCAGGTGGTGGGCCTACATCCAGTATGAAAAAGGACTGGCTCTGTAGAACTTCCTATGACGAGTAGAGTCAGAGATTGGTTGAGATAGCAGCAGCAATGATGATGATGATGATGATGCATCGATGATGATGGTCCAGAGAAGAAGACTTGCCTAGCAGATCTGTGTCAAGAAATACCTTCCTAGTTAAGAGGGAGTGTTGATGTATATGTAACTTCGGAATGTATTTCATCTGTGTATTCTATATATATATTTATTGTACCCTTATAAGAGATGTGTTATTCCTCTATAAGGAAGTGTCGTCATGTGGATTGACAAGTGTCGCAAGTGTGTGTACTTGCCGATGGGTTATTAGACCACCATTTGGGGTTGGCCCGGAATTATATATAATATAATGTGGATGTATCTAACTAGACAAGTCGGCCCCATAAGGTCACTGGGCACAAAGGTGAGTATAAATAGAGATAGGAGATCTCTATTTTACTCACTCGGAAAAGTAACTCATTCTCACTCTAAGAAGTGGCGCACTAGCGAGGAAGAGGAGGATCATCTGCTAGGAGACTATCTCAGTGTTATTTGGTTGTATTTTGGTTGAGCCATTGCTCTCTCTATCTCTGAGGAAGTTGTGGGGTTTTTCACCTTAGGGTTTTCCCCATGGAAACTCTGTGTCTCTTGTCTCTTATGCTTTTGATTCTTGTGATGCTTGTCATATTGTGATTGTCATGCATTGTTATACTGTATATGTTATTCTCTCAGCAAAGATCCTAGAGTATAATGAATTAATGCTCAAAATTTAACACTCAAATCTTATTGAAGACAAGGGTTATGTCTACTTTTAGCTTGAGCCGTCATATCTGGATCCTTTTTAGTATTTGTGATACTTGATGAAATGAGGCGATACGAGTTACGAATTACAAAGAAGAACTATCACATCGTCTCTGATGTGGTCCATCTGAGATCTATTTTTATCGGAGCTACTTGATCGCTTTGTGAGTTGGGTCTTCTCGTTTGTTCTTTAATATTTTGATTTGATGTTCTTACTTGTCTTACAACATGACTCCTCTATGTATGTTCATTTTGACCCTATCATTGGTCAAAATGACATTTATAATTGGGGTGTCTATAAGGAGTTCTTGTTGTTTGTTTTTCTACTTGATTGACTTCTTTTTGAACTGTGACACTCATTGAATTTGTATTTATTTCTTCTTCTTCAACTTGATTTTGTTTTCTAGAGAGTCCGGATGCTTCCTTCTGGATTTGTGCTACTTTGTTTTCCAGTAAATTGTTATTACTCTGAATTTTCTCGAACCTTTCATCTTGCAACTTTTTGTCCTATTTTAACTTCTTGACTTGGTCCTCTAGTTCTTGATTAAACTTTCTAAGGTGTTGGTTTTCTTCTTACTTTTCTAGTATTATTCCTTCAAGGTCTTCATTTGAATGCTCTATCTTCTGACTATGTTTCAGCTTCTTGATTTTCGTAAGTAATGTCTTCTTATGAATTCTTAGTCGAAATAGTTCTTCGGTATTGCTTGCTAATTCATCCTTGATTTTCTTAATTTCCATCTTATGTGTCTTCTTAATGTTGTCATACTATTGCTGAAATTTTTCCTTGTGTTGTCAATGTTGACATAAATTAGATTCTTGATTTTATAACCTTCTCTGGACTTGCGCTAATTCGTTTTCTTTGTCCAAGATGAGCTTATTTAGATGCTTTATGTCATCTTCTAAATCATCATTACTTATATACAAAGATTCTTCGTTATCTTTGAACTTTTTGATTTTGTCTTCCAGGTTTTGATTGTGAAATTTCAAACGTGAGATTTCCTTATCTTTATCGAATAAACTTTTCCAGAGCTCTCGTTTATTATCTTCTAAACTATGATTCTCATGTTCTGCTAAACTATTTCGCAATTCTTGCTTCATAATCTTGAATTGTAGATCTTCATTGGTCACTTTATTTTTCTTTAATTTTTCCAATGCTGCTTGTAATGGCGACGCCATTTCAGACTCTGAATTCGCCATAATTCCTGACTTTGGATGATAACTGGGTCTTTTTTACTTGATTTCTTCTTTGACTTGGTCTTCTTTTGACTTTGACTTTTTTTTTGTCGAGTCTTCCTTTGACTTGACTTCTCCAACGATGGATAGTCTCTACTAAATCTTCACTTCTTTCCTTTGATTTGTCTTCTTTGTCTTTTCTCGATTTCTTTGATTTTGTTCTCTTTGTATTAGACTAAATAATCTTTTTTTTTTCCCAAAAATAATTATTATTAATTAATTAATAATATTTTTTTATAAACTATATATATATATATATATATATATATGTAGTTTAACATATAGTTTTTTTTAAACAATCATAATATTTAAACAATTACAATAACACTATTATATTGTTTAATTATTTTTTTAAATCTAGGGTTTTGATGGATGGCGGGAGTGAGGGGATTCAAGGAAGGCGTGATGGAGGAATGGAGAGGGCCTAGGGGGAGAAGGGATGGTGGTGGGTGAGTTTACGGGGGTGTGGTTGGTAGAGAGAAGGAGCGGTGGCATTGGAGGCGACGACAGAAGGTAAGCGATGGAGGCTAAAGGGAGGGCTGGTATGGTCGTTGCGCAGGCATCGAGGACCATGCACAGGTGTTGAGGGCTACACGTACGTGTGAGAGAGGCGCTGGTGCGAGGAGATTGGGGTCGTGGAAGGGTGTAGGTGGCGGTGTAGAGCAGATGAGGCAAAAAGCTATATGCATGGAGGTGTAGGCACAGGTGCATGAGGAAGAACGCGAAGGGAGTGTGGAAGAGGATGTAGATGGAGTGGCCGTGTGGGAAGTAGCATGAGGTGGAGTGATGATGGTGTACAGATATGGCGAGGCTCTCTGGTGTAGGGTCGACGTGGAGGTGTGAAGGAAGGTTCGCGTGGGAAAGGAGATGGCAGAGGTGGTTCACGTGGGAGTTGTGTTAAATGGTGTGGTCGAGAAGATGTGGAGAGTGTGCAGTGAGAATGCGAGCGAATTGTGCAGATGGGTAGGCGCAGTAGTGGAGGTGACATGGGGATGATGGGGAGGTGCAGTAGTGGAGGTGACATGGGGATGATGGGGATGCAAGGATGATGGAGGGAGGCATTGGAGGGAGTGTGAAAGTTGGCGGGATGTGTAAGTGAAAAAAGGGGTGAGCAGGTAAATGGAGGGGTGAGGATGTTGATGCATGCAAGGAAGTGTGGAGAAGTGGGGACAAGTGTGCGGTGGTGCGAGTAGGAGTGGAGGTGTGAAGGAAGGGAGGGAGGTTGCATCGAAGTGGAAAGATGGAAGTGAATGGGAAGTTGCGGTGAGAAGGATCGCAGGGTGCTGCAACCAATGAGGAATCGAAGTTGGCTTTGAAAATTATAGGTCAAAAACCTAAGGCTTGTCAAAGACCAAGCTTGGAGAAACTCGCAATTATTTGGAAAAATTCGAGTACCAACAGAATGCCCAATATTGGGCTCTGATACCAAATGAAGCAGATAATTTTGTCTTTTAGGGAAATACCCAATGTAAATAATCCATAAAGGAATATAATAGGATAAATAATAATATAAGAGATGATAATTATACAATCGTTGGCCCACTTTTATAGTATCTTGGGTATTGCCTATTTGAGGAGACGCATCCTCTCATTAACTATTACTCCTACTTATTATTAATAATTATGTATTAATAATTATTTGTTACAATGTCTTATTATTATTATAATGGAAATGTCATCTTTATATGAAATGCTATTATTATTTTTTGTAAATTAGATGTGAATTTTGTATTGTTGGAAAATAACAAGAGAATGGCTAAGCTACCAAAAACCATGTTAGTTAATTAAGCTAGAAGTTAGATAGAACTTGGTTTTGGAATCCATACAAGCTAAATAAAGTTGTTCTACATAAGTAAGGCTTGTCCAAAGTAATTGGGAAACCATAATATTCTTTATTCAAAACTCATATTGTTTATAGAGCATAAATTCTACATATAGAACTATTAAACATGAAATAAATCCATCATTTGTTGCTCAAAGTGAAAAAATAGAAAATCGAGAGAGCTACCTAAGACCATCATCTGCAGAAATCGAGGGAGGAACACCTACAGTGAAGAACTGCATCTGTGAGAAATTCCAAGAAAAGAATTAGCTCAAGTTCTAATCCAAAGGATTATCATAGAGGAAGGCATTCAAAGATGATATCAAAAGGTTTTTTATTATCTTAGAGGAAGGCATTCAAAGATGATTCAAAATATTTTGGAATTAGTGAAGAGAGCACAACTACGAATGAAGACTCTACTACTCTTGAGTTGTAGATTCCATGAAGGATTCCATTTATCCATTGACAGAAGGATCTAAAATGATGTCAAGATCTGAAGTTGCTAAGGAGACAACAGTAGAGATGAAAAAGTCACTACACCTATCAGGAATGGGCCTATCAGAGGTGAAAAGTAAGAAAAGTAATCTTTCTTCAAAGCTTTCGTGAATCCTAACATCCTTGTAGATGGCATGTACTTCACAGAAATTAGTGAAGGAGATAAGATGACCATGAAATGGATATGAAATAAATTATTCCATCAATTTTTTCGTTGAGAATATTAGTTTCAAATTATCTGAAAGTGTATACCTAGTGTATACCCACAATAGATGCATCTAAAGCACATCAACAGAAAAAAAAAAAAAAAAAAACGAAATGCCTCGTACACCATAGATACTCATAATGATGGGGGATGGGCTATTCTAATTAAATGGATAACATCATAGGCTCTTTCTCTGTACTTGTTTGATAAAGTTTCCAAGATTCCTTCTTTTCCAACGGTTGTGTGGGAAGCAAGTGAGTTGTTTCTATGGTATAAATCACATCGGAATGGTGATTTCCTCTTTCCACTTTTAGATATGTTCACACAAATTGTATGGGGAAGATGATACACACAATAATTGAAAATACTGTGTTCTCTTCAAAGGTAATTAGTTCATTATAACATGAATCTTGTATCCTTCATTTGTATTTCCGCCATATTTCTCTACATACAATGGTTCGCATGGCTACATGTAGGAGTAGAATTTCCAAATATTCTAAAGAGTTCTTCTCCAATAATCACTCCTCCATAGAAACAAACATATCATGTAAATGGAAGTAATTATGTGGTGATATCTTCAATAGGACAACATTAATATCAAAATTTTCAAACAGAATTACCCAATCTCCATGCACTAAACAAAAATTGGTATTTAATCATTTATATTATAGATTTGGATGGAAAATTATTATGGTATAGATCTATTGGAAATTGCTCAAGTCATTGTGCATTTGAATGTTGTGCCAATCTTGAATGGTATGCCGGATCGTTGTACCTGAAGGTTTGTCGCTGCTAGATCAAGATGATCCATGCTTTCCATCAATTTTGTTGAGAATCTTAGTTTCAAATTATCTCAAAATGTATACCGAGGATAGATGCCACATCAACAGAAGAAACAAAATTGCTCTTTCACCATATAAATTCATAACAATGATGTCAGATACAGGAATGCCATGCAAACTTTTTGAACTACTAGTTTTCGATTTCACATGATCCTCGTGATTAATTTGCAGAGTTTATTTCCATTGATATCTCAAAGTATGGTCCGTTAAACTAAATAGAGATTTACCATTTTAACAAGAAAATTCATTTGAAAACAATGACAAGAATTCTGATATAGATGTGTCCTTCAGAAACAAAACAGGTTTTTTAACCATTGATGTGGTATTGAAGCAAGTAAATTTGAAGAAATCACAAAATCTCCAGTATCTTTAAAACACTTTCTAAAATGAAAATACCACTAGCAGTTGATTTATTACATGATAACGATGCCAAAGAAAACGCTATAGTTTTGAGGATTCAGGTACAAAATATCTATCTGACCAGGCAATAGTAATATATCTTTCAGACTGATCCAGAATATTCCCAAGAGTTCATGTAAATATGAACACTATCATAAACAAACAAATCTTGATGAAAATCATGGACTTTTTTATCATTCTGATATGATTTGTGCTCTACAACTAATTTATCTCCATCCAATTTACCTATATACTCTCCTCTCTACTGGAAATTACTCTTATAGTAGACAAAAATACTCAATCTCTAAGCAAATGCTATACATATCTACAAAGGACTAAAATTGTTGAATTCGCATGATCACAATTCCTCTAATAAGGGAGTGAGGGTTGTACCAGTCATGACAAATAATCAATGATGCAACAATACAAGAACATGGATATGCAAACAAGTTACTTCAATGTTCTTTACTCAGCAATACATTCATTTTTATACAAACACAATTGTAGAGTCTTACTAAACAATTGTAAAGTCTTAGTAAAAGACTTCATCTTCTACACATACAGACTTCCTTATTTTAACTCATTAACAAGATATATATACTCTCTCAAGAGAAATTTTGTCCAAATATTCCTAAATCATGGTCTACTACATTTATTAACTAGCTATTACATTTACTCACATATTCCTAAATCATGGTCTATTACATTTATTAACTGGCTATTACATTTATTCACTGGAGCATTATTTTCCAACGATGGATATTTCATTCTGGATTGTGCATGAATTGTATGACTTGTTCACAGAAATTTTATGAATGTTCAACAACCCCATCAAACAATAATATTACATTTATTGTTCCTTGACCAATTTGACCTTCTTCCAACCCCATTCAAGGTTTTAGGGTTAGGATAAATGTTGGTCGAGGTCATTATCGATACTGTCCAGTCAATTCAACTTCCAGGGATGGTATGGCATCACGAAATGGGAAAAAACAACAATATGGAGCGATGAGAGGGAAAGGAAGGGGGGATTTTCAGAGAAACAATTATAACAGAAATAAATACAATGGGAGGAATGAGATATCCTATCCTCATCATAATTACACTGCAAATAATGGCATAATAGGGAAATGGAATGTAAATGATGCATGCAGCCTTGGACAAAGCCTTACAAATGCTTGCTTCAACGAAGAGAGTTATACAAATGAGGACTTCATTGGCCCATCCAATCATGGAAATAATTCCACCACAAAGACAAAACATTATATGAACAAGATGGATTTCAGGGATGATCAGAACAAAATGAACAATATGGATAGATTAAATGTGCCACAGCTGGTGCAGGTAATTAAAGAGAAGCTTAGTAAAGGATAGGTAGAATGTATGTAATGCTATGAAAGGTTGGACCATCAGTGCCAGTATGGTCCTGTGGAAAATGCTATACCATTTTGTATCTGCACTACATAAGGAAGTGGGACGACCGGTCTGATATTGAGAAAAGTCAGGGTGAGCCGAACTGGAGATGCCTAGGTTTTCAATCTGTGCAGAATTTTTCCTTGGAGGAAATTCAGTACTACTATTTTTGTGGGAAGGTGATAGATCCCGAAGTGGAATTTTATATCACCCCACATTCATGTGGAGGACCATGTGGGAAGCCACTTGACAAGGTTAATAAGACAACACAGGATCCTTGCTCACATACATGTATTATTCAATGCCATCCAGGTCCTTTCTCAACTTGCACAGCAATGGGCCCTCCTTGCCCCTGCCCATGCGGTAAAACATTCACAACAAGGCGATGCTCTTATTAGAATTCAATTGAATCATGTGGAAAGCGGTGCAAAAAGCCCCTCAAATGTGGGCTCCATTACTGTGAGAATACCTACCATGAAGGTCCTTGTACGATAGCCCTGTTAGTGCTAATCCTATTGACCTTTTGTTTTGAAAACGTTGTTGTCACCTGCATAATTAAAATCACAAGTAACAATCAAACATAATCCATGTTTTGGGTATCAACTTTGGGAAGGAATTTGCCTATATCAATTTCTTTTACCAAAAATTCAAGTAGTTGTCAAACAACATATCTTTATAATGCTAGTGAACATGTTGAAGATATCAACTGAGAAAAATATATTCAATCCAACCCGTCTCCATCGTGGCCATTGTGACCACCATGCGTTGTCACCAACTTGCAAATACCAAAAATTTTAACCAGAAATTCAAGTAGCTATCAGGAGAAATTGCTTTATAATGCTGTTCAACATGTTTTACATCATAGCTAAGCAATATTGCATTCAATGCTGCTATACATGTTAAATTTGACAACTAAAACTTTTAACCAAAAATTGAAGTAGTTGTGAGGAGAAATTGCTTTATAATGTTGTTGAACATGTTAAACATCATAAATAAGCAACTTTGATTTATAACGCTGCTATACATGTTAAAGATCACAACTAAGCAAGAGATATTCAACCCAACCCACGTCTCCATTGCGGGCATTGTGGAAAACTGCAGGACACTAAGAAAACAATGACAGATTTCAGAAATACAATTCTTCAAATATAATATCAATTAGAAGAAACATTAAATCCCAGGAAGAAAAGGTTGAAACATAAACAACTGTGGGAAATTGAATGACAAAAATAAAGGGAAAAAAACCACAAAACATAATGAAATTTCAATCTATGGTGAGGGATTTTGATCATTCCATCTCAACAACCCTTGAAATCCTTAAAAATTTCTTCCACAGTGCGGCCATTGTAAGCTACAGCAACACCCTCTACACTAATGATTCGATTCTGCGCCACAAAAATTTTGACAATTTACCTCGGAGATCGGTTCCTGGCATAATTTCTTGAAGAAGGGATTGTTTAATAGGGGAAAGTGAAATATTACACTAGTGAAGAAAACCATAGATTTCAGTTTAGATGTTAGTCATGAAATGAAGTATACTAAAATAGGACAGGTGTTTCTTTTTCCGATGGACAGGTGACAATTATTTGTACATTATATTAGCAAAGGTATGATGGTATTTTAGTTTATTTTCATATTTATTCTAATAGCGTCCAATAATAAAATTAGTCAATTCAAAACTTCTAATCCAATCATATTCCAAGAAATTTTAATAAAAAATTAAAAATAAATAAGAAAAATATTTTAACTTTAGTGTACATTACATATATTCAATGTACTCATATGAATTAATATGAAAACATGGAACATATAGTCTCTTCCTATGGTAGGGACTAAAAATATTGTTGGTTGTGGAGCCAAATCTTCCAGTCTCATACATGATATTGTCTTACTCGTGCACCCCGGAGGACTGTACACCCATTCTTCATTTTTAGGGGTTTAGGGAAACACCCTGAAAAAGGGGGTTTGGGGGCAATGCCCCCAAGTCACGGGGGTGCGGGGGCGGAGCCCCCATGAATGGGGGTTAAGGGGAAATGCCCTCGAGAAAAAAATTTGGAGCTATTTTTGCCAGTTGTTTTGCGGGCCCATGGTTTTGGGTATCCCATGGTATTTTTCCCATTCTATTTTCCCTATAAAAGAAAGACATTGTAATACGGCTAGGGTTGATGTATTAGGTTTTATGCATTGTAAAGATCTCTAAGATCAGGAGATAGACTGTGAGACAGTGAGGAGGAAGTGCAGCAGCTGTGTTGCAAGTTGTATCCCTTCACCTTGCTGGATGGTAATAATAACAAGGACTGGAAAATTCAGTGTGGACATAGCCCAAGTTGGGTGAACCACGATATATCTGTGTCTCTCTTGTAATGTGTATGTGTGATTATATTTGCATTTCTGTTTATTGTTATTGCTCTGCAATCCTGTTTTTCTAACAAATATCTCATTAATGTACATGCCATTTCTTCCCCTTTAAATAATCCTCAATCTTTCCCTTTTTCCTATTATTGTATTTAGTCCACGAAGGTGAGAGACAAGTATAATTGTAAGGAAAAAGGTGAGAGACAATTATTCTTAGAATGAACCAATTCCTTATATGAATTATAGGAATTAGCTTCTCATTGTATTTTCTTGCAACCTAGAGGGGATTTAGCAACCATAATTATCTCAAGGATGAAATATGTGGGTCCATTTTTCATTTATATCCCCTAAAAAAGGAGTGTATTCCTGAGCACATCCTGTTGTTGGTTTCCTCATTCTAATCAATATTTGTATTTGATTTATGATTTACTTCATTCTTATGAATTCTAGTATTTGATCTATCATTTAACTCATTCTCATGAATGTTCTTATCTAATTTATTTTCCTTCAAAAAATAATCCTCAATATTTCCCTTTTTCATGTTCTTGTTTTAACTTACAAGGGTGAGAGACATAAATAAATATAAATAAAAAGGTGTCACACAATTATTCTTAGAATGAATAGGTTCCTTATCTGAATCATAAGTTTTAGTTTCTCAATGTATTTTCTTTCAACCTAGAGGGGTTTTACCTACCATGACCTTCTTCGGGGAGGAAATTCATTGGTCCATTTATTTATCTCTATTCCCTTTAAAAAATGAGTGGATTCCCTAATTGAGACATATCATTATTGGTTTCCTCATTCTAATCAATGTTTTTCTTCGATTTCTAATTTACCTCATTCTCATGAATGCTAGTATTTGATTTATGATTTACCTATTTCTCATGAATGCATCCAAACTTTATTGATTCAAAAAATTCTTTCCTTTTAGTTTACTGTTTTTATTTGATTTCTAATTTACCTCATTCTCATGAATGCTAGTACTTTATTTATGATTTACCTATTTCTCATGAATGCATCCAAACTTTATTGATTCAACCAATTCCTTCTTTTTAGTTTAGAACTTGTCCCTTTTTTCCAAGGATAATGAGCTTGAGCATGAGGACAAGTGCGGGAGTTGTTAATTCTCATTTAAATATATTATCTTATAATATACCAAATAAATTAATACTTAATGAAATTATAAACATTTATAATTTTATAATTTTCATATACATAAAATAATAACTCTAATGCATGTTTGTTGTAGTGATTGGTGGACTATGTATGGGTTTTGGTTCTATATGTATGGTTTTGTAATGAAAAAACATGAACTCATACACAATTAATCTCTTCTAAATCTTACAAGACATGCATAGGCTTGAGTTGAGAACAATTTTTATGTTTATCATAACACTGACGGGTCACATGTGTTAGATCAAGATTTAAGTAGGAAAATTAGAAACTTAGATCATAATACATAATAGGTTTTATGTAGCGAGACATTTCTTATTTACATGCATCAGAGACATAATCCATAACAGTTTATTCTACAATTTAGTAGCCATACATAGGGCCCTAAACCTCCAAAGGGTTCATGTGAATGTGTAACCTTTTACATGCAATTAGAATATAATTAGGAGTATGATATTTTATGTATCAAGGATGGATCTTACAGTGTAGGCTATGCTTTAGAAACAAAACCTCGATACATAGGATTGAAGAGTTTCCTTTAAGTTTCATGGATCATGCACACGTTGGGATAGACTACTGATATATATTCAATATAGAGGGCCCATTATTGCCATGTAAGTGGTATACATGTACAATTTTGACATTTACAGTATATAATGGATATTGGTTTTGATGGGTTATATGCATTTCAATGTCGAAACCTAACCAATAAGGACCAACAATTTTCTTTGTATCTCATGGAACATGTATGAGATACTAAATCACAACAAATTCCCTATATAGATACTAAATCACAACAAATTCCCTATGTAAATTCTTATCTATGAGTGGTACATAGGAATATCATTCATGATTGACATACCCTGTGTGGGTCCTCTTAGGTGCATGAGCCCAAATTTACCCTTAAGAGTTTATACGTGTTGGTTTGATGTTGAGCTCTATATTGATATGAAAAACAATTTGGTACATGAAATTCCCCCCTTGTTGATAACATTGGAAGCCCTCAAAAGCAATGAAATTTAGATTTTTAGCTATTTGGAAACCTATTTGGAGATCCATATATTATTCAAACTAATGACATTTCTGAAGGCGTTCATAATTTTTTTAAATCTATCCTCCATGACAACTTATTTCCGTTTATAAAATTTAGTGTGTTTAGAAATTGATACGATAGTCATGTAAAATGGGCTTTTGGATAAATATTTGATGTTGATACCATTGTATTGTTCATACCATAGTAGCATAATTCGAGTACGAATACGGATTCGAATACAATTCGATACTGAAAAAATACGTAATGAAAATATCTAGTACGGTTAAAATACGAAAGTAGCTTGCTTATATATAATATTTTTAATCAAATATTTACAAATATACCATAAATATACATAGACATTTATATAATAAAATTTAATCTATATTTAAAAAACAAAAATATGAAATCTCAACAACTTGGATATGGATGTGTAAGAGTCTTCAACTACTTATTCATAGTTATTTTAATAAGAAAGTATGAAATTGAATGGAATTTCTATTTTAAAGTGTTTAAATAATTAAAAGAAAATTATTTTGTTTTTAAATTGGTTTTCAAAATTTAATTGTTTAGTATTTACTAACAATCCGTATCTGTATTACACCTACACCGAATATTCGACGAATTCGAATTTGTTCCGAATTTCCGTACAGGAAGTACCAATACGACCGAATTATGCTACTATGGTTCATACCTTAGTAATGGAGAGAAAACCTTAATCAAATGCACCCATGATGATTTAATCATTTCCTTGTCCACGTTCTCATCGTTAATAAGTGGGTGATTAACTATAGCACACCCTCTAGATTTTTCACATTATAGTAAGAAAATTATTAGTTTCTAGAGATGTGTTTAGTTGGTCTATTTCATCATAGAATAAGACAATTCCAACACTAAGGGGGATTCTTTCTTTTGGACATCATTAAAGTAATCAATAACAAAAAATATTTCAAGTGAAATAATGCATACATTTTGTGAAGTGAAACTACACATATATTTCTATGAAGTGAAACTGAAACTATAGAGTAGAAGTTAACACATAAATTATCCAAATTTTGGTTATTTTATATTTCAATGAAATATAGTACTTTTTTCTATGTTGAAGAAAATAAGGTAGAAGTTAACACATGTAGAAACTTTGAATTTCAAAAGTACATTCTCACATTTAGTAACACTTATCCCACCCACCTATTACTTAGTGTGTGTCGTCTCTTGTTCTATGCGTTTTCTTCAAACTTAGGTTCGAAGTAATCAAGACAGAGGAATGGAATGTCTAAACCATGGAAAATTTAACAATTTTTCCTTTTTTCAATATGTGTACTACCGCAATATGTTACACATGTCATAGATGATGAAAATGTAAACATATAAATCCTTATATGTGCAAATTACAAATATATATATATTTTTTAAAGAAAATTATTATTGTTTTCCTTTTTCTATTTTTCTTATGACATACTCATTAGCATAAAATATAGATTGTTAATAAATTTTCCATTCCTCAATCATATCAAAATAATTTACATGTTACATATAATAGCCTCCACATGCTTGAAATTTGTTTTTTCATTATGTTAAGACCTTTAAACATTGCACCAACACTTAACATTATAATGTAAGGTTACAACAACTCTATTAATTTAATTGAAATATAAAACCATTATTTTTCACAAAAATTAACCCACACTAGTACTCCTTCTCAATTACCAATTTCTACATATTAATTCCATCTTGAGGTATTCAAACGCCACATCGATAAAGATATATTCCTTATACTCTCAAAAAATCAAAACATGGAGAATATCTAAATTGTTATAGTCATGAAAATTTTTTATAAATGAAAATTCTATATTCGAAAAGATTATTTAATTTCCTATGTTTAATCTTCTTACTCAAAATATAGATTCATTAAATGTATGTATCTAAAAATATCCATGCAAATCTAAGGATGTATGTGTTTTAGATTTATTTTTCCACCAAGTAAAAAAATATTGCAATTTGTATTCCATTACATAATGAAAATAACATTCTTAAGGTGCTCAAAGAAGAGTAGAAATAAAAAAAGTATAAGTGCATCTTTCACTTACAAGAGTACATTATCGTATTGCACTTACAAGATTAAAAATATCTCATTAATGTACATGTCATTTCTTCCCCTTTAACAAATAATCCTCAATATTTCCCTTTTTCTTATTCTTGTATTTAGCCCAAGAAGGTGAGACACACACATAATTGTAAGACAAAAGGTGAGAGTGAATGATTCTTAGAAGACGATGATTCTCGGAATGAACCAATTCATTATGTGAATTATAAACATTAGTTTCTCAATGTATTTCCATGCAACCTAGAGGGGATTTAGCTACCATACTTCTCTCAAGGACGAAACATGTGGATCCATTCTTCATTTATATCCCCTAAAAAAGGAGTGTGTTCCTGAGTTGACACATCCAATTGTTGGTTTCCTCATTCTAATCAATATTTGTATTTGATTTCCGATTTACTTCATTCTTATGAATGCTAGTATTTGATCTATGATTTACCACATTCTCATGAATGTTCTGATCCAATTTATTTTCCTTCAAAAAATAATCCTCAATATTTCCCTGTTTCATGTTTCATGTTCTTTTTTTAACTTACAAAGGTGAGAGACATGGATAACTATAAATAAAAACGTGACGAATAATGATTCTTAGAATAAATAGGTTCCTTATCTAAATCATAAGTATTAGTTTCTCAATGTCTTTTCTTTAAACCTAGAGGGGTTTTACCTACCATGACCTCCTTCAAGGAGTAAATTCATTGTTGGTTGGATTAATTGTCTAATTAATTAAACAGCTGAAACTCCCAAACATAAATTATCAACCTGAGGAAGTCTTTTATTTCGAAGCTATTGTGCAAGATCTATGCAAGCACAATTTCTACCTGACACTGTTATCTATTGGTATAAAATCAAAACTATTTGTAAACTACATCACACCTTTTTGAAAAGAAATCAAGCTCCAAACCTATTCATAAATCCACACTGTAAATCTAATCACACTTCAAACAATATCAACTTTTAGGAAGAAAGATCTAATTGCATAAATCTGAAAGAATTGCTATGTTGGCCAACAATATATCAAAATGAATAAACAAGAAAACAAGTATGATAAATCTAATGAATGAAAGCATCAACTAAATAATAAGCAAATCTACATAATTACACACTACAATCAACACTACCAGCATTTGCTCAGGGAAGAGGGCCCTTCCTCCACTTAGTAGAGCTCGATCTCCACAATGAAATCTACAACTCTAGAATTAAGAAATTGCTAGCATGTATTATCATAATGAAATTACAACAGAGTCTGGATCAAATCCTATAGCATAACATTGTTTTCCTCTCCTCCTTCCCAATACATCAGAATGATTACATATTTATACATAAAATGATCTCAGGAGAATGAGAAACCGAACCCCAACTTGTGATCTGTAATAGATGGAACACATCCGCAAGTGCTAATAACTTTGAAACTGGCCGCAACAATAAATCTCGGAAATACACGCTTAGAGAACCAGCTGTATATCTCAAACCATAGTTTTTTTTGGAAATTTCCTCGTGAGTTAGGTAAATGAGGCAAGTTAAGTAAATGAGTCCGTTGTGCACAAAACCCATGTCCAAGATTTTTGAGATTTGTCTCCAGCTGCCCGCAAATCGAGATGCGAATCCCTATGTTTTTATCTGACACGTTTTTGGTTGAGGTTGTTTGATCATGAGCTGGAGTCTTCCATGTTGGACTTGGGCATGAATTGAAATCACAAATCCACATAATTAATCATAAGCTGAAACCATGTTGTGAAATATCCATGTGGACGTGTGATAGCATGCCAACTTTGGAGGCTTGAACCATAGCTGCTACAACTGCTAATATGAACAATCACTCCATAAACCATCATCAGTAAAACTATGCATAAGACTCTTCAATTCATCAAAAATAAAGGAAAATAATCATGATTAACCACTAGAGCATCAATACAATTAATATGGCATTTCTCGAGCAGTTACAGCAAACGAATGGAAAATGGAATGATATATGGGTGATAATAGGAAGAAGATGGATGAATTAAGTAATGAAAGTAGGGACAAATCCGTGACCCAACATCTCCCCCAAACTGAACTTGTTGCATGTCCTCATGCAACCAAATACCTGTGTAGCATCCAAACTAGAAGGACTCATTTGACTGTAGCTTTCATTTTACCGTGCATAATGACCAAAGCCAGAAGAGTTGCAGCTAGAAGAGTTGTAGTCGAAAAATTGGCAAGTTTAATCGGTGGAGTAACAGCTGCTGAATAGGATAAAATCAGTGGAGTAACAACAACTGAATAGGATAAAATTGGCGTAGTAACAGCTGCTGAAAATGGGAAAATCTGGCGGAGTAATAGCTGTAGATAGGAAAAATATGGCAGAGTCATAGCTGTGAGAATTGGCAGAAATGACCAAAAGTGGTAGAGTCACAGCTGTGCGAAAAAGGCGAAATGGGTGAAAAATAGTGGAGTCACAACTGCGAAAATTGGTGGAAATGGCCAAAAGTGGTGGAGTCACAGCTGTGCGAAAAAGCAGAAAATGGTCAAAAGTGGAGTAGTCACAACTGCAAAATTTGGTAGAAAGTTTAGCGGAGTAACAACCATTTAGCGAAAAATTTAGCAGAGTCCCAGCCATTTAGCGGAGAATTTGGCGGAGTCACAACTACCAAAATAGGGAAATGGACAAAATTGGCAGAGTCATAGCTGGTGTTGCAGCAAACTTCTTGAACTAATATCTCCCAAAATACAAACCAGGTTTGGCTGAAATTTTGCAAGCAAGTTACTAAAACTCCAATGCATCTCCACATCAAAAATCAGAGATACCCACATCATGGATTTCGACAAAAATGCAAATTGGCTGTAGGTGATGATGGCCATTTTTTCTCAATCCGTGAAGTATTTTTTTTTAAATTGGTGAGTATCTTCCTCTTAACATAATTCTTCTTCTCCCCAAAGCTCAAATTCATCTGATGCATAGATATCGAGATATAGGAAAAATGGTTGTAGGTGATGGTGGCCATTTTCTCGAAAACTGTGCATTGGATTGGGCTGAAACTTACCAATTTTGTTCATCATAATATTATGAGAAAAACAAATATGAATGCCAAATGTGAGAGCAAACTAGCAAACATAATAACTCCTCCCCCAAACGGAATAATTTCCATGTCCTCATGGAAAGTAAGAGTTATTAGCTTAGTTGGAAAATAGCCATCTCCCCCAAACTTAACATGATGTCATTCTCAAATAACTTAGAGGATATAAACCAATACATGCAGCATACAATGGTTCTCCAATTAATTCCCACAAACCTTTTCATCTTTAGCAGCTGATTCATTTCTCTGTGGGAGAGAACATAATGTATATTTGTTTGCTGAGTATAAGATGCTTGATCAATTATACTTACAGTCCCACGGTGCCCTTAAAATCCTTGGTTCATATGAGAGTATGGCTCATGTCTGTGAGCTGATAAAGAAAGCTGAAATAAACCATTATGAGGACAAGATGTTTCTCAAATAATTAATCCAAGCATCAGTGAACTTACACTCCAACCATGACAGTCAAACAAACAACTATAACAGCCATTTATGTACCATAATAAATTTTTGCAACAATGTGTGCATTAGACTCCTCCATCCCCTTGCTTTCAATGTACAAGATAATGCTGATTTGTTGAAGATGTTGCTACAGGAATACGAAGATCATATTTATATGGCTCTCCATCAACAAAAATCAAGCATATAAATTTTATGGCAGCATCAAATATGATTCAAATCAGCTCATGTTATCAAAATTCCAAGTTTGCCATCCAATAAAGACATGGCTGCCCGAAGACAAAATTTGGAAATTATAATGAGTTTTTCAACCATTTTCTAATGCTCAGTCTTCATGTGGAGAATTATTTTTCTTGTATGTTGCTTCCATCACAATGTTGTTAAGGAATGTACTTGAGTATTGTCGGATTCGACCTCATCTGCATGAAACAATGAGTAAAATGTGCTCTCAAAACATATTGAAATTTTTCTGAGTTTGTCTTTTTAATTTGGCTTTCTCCAAGCACTCAAAATCAAATCAAAATGTTGCATCCTATCATGCCACATGCCAAGATCAATCATGCCCATATGAGTTATGAGTAAACCATCTTTGAACCTGCTCACATGTGCCATATGTAATGTGGCCTCCAATAAACCTTTACTGGAACCAATTTTTAGGAAAACCTTGTAATTCATAACAATGAGAGATGCATCTTGTTGAATCATGTGAGAGAAGCTAAGGAAATCACTGTAATCAGAAATCTTCTCCATCTATAGGTTGCATTTTCTTTTTAATATGGATTGTCTTTGATTAGCATTGGTGTAAACAGCCATTAAAAAAAATTTCATACTTGCAACTAAGGCTGCCACAAAATTACCATGCTACTACCCAAGAGAACCCTTATCATGATGCCCTGGTAAATGGTATGAGCACATAAACCACTTTCAAACAATGATGTGTACTAGAAAGCAAAAAAATAACGTGCAGACAGAAAAACAACCACGCTGTTCATATGGGAGGGCAAGGCATTGTAATCATTCTTTCTTGAATTGTCTATGAACTTCACAACCCATCGAATCCTTATGACTATAAAACTTCTGAAATGACTGCTCCAATTATTTCTAGCAACATTCAACCTTGAAGATCAATGTGAGACAATCATGCATTAATATGAATTTAGCAGCATGATTGATCTTTAAAAAATACCTCAAATGTTGGTTTTTCTTTCATCATCGTGGTAGTATGCTACTCTGTCAGCAATACCTCTTTCTATGTTATATGGTAGCATAATCTTCTTCAGCTGTGGGTTCTCGTGGAGCAACACAAATGCTTGGTATTTCTACTGTTGGTTCTTGTGTAGCAGCAGTAGACCATTTTTTCATACTTGGATGTTGGGAAGGACTTAGATGTTGGGAAGGACTTGAATTGGGTGTGCATGAATTGGAATGAAAGAGTGTTAGAGTTGAGTAGGAAAGGATGGGAATGGATGGACATAAAATGATATATAGAAAATGGAAATGGATAATACTTAGTGGTCTTTCATGACATATTCCTAAATATTCAATAAATCAAAAACTCATGCTATTTTACCTCAAGTGTTACCTCAGTGGAATCCTTGGTTAACTGTTGCTGAGAGATGTAGCTGGAAGATGAAGCTTATGAAGGTTGAATCTAATCCATGATGAGGAACTGTGCAAGCTGACTGAAAACAAATCCTACCAATTGAATGAAAAGAATACCGTTGAACTGCTCGAACAATAAAAATATATAGTCTTCACCCAATATCTGCGCTTATGTACAAGTTAATCCATGTGAATGAATGTTCTTGAAGTCGAACATGGAGAAACTTCGTTGGATTACCAATCAATAATGAAAATTGTTAACCAACGCGAGACAACTCACCAGTGATGACAATAAGCTATCAAGGTACAGTAGTACAACCTATCAGGTACGAATGTATGTGTTGAAGTTGAGTCACCTGCATGATCTAACAAACAAGAGACATTGATGTATTCCCTTGATCATCAATGAGGAAATTTACCATTGATGCATGTAAATTCCAAGGTACTATGCATCACTCAAGTCTTGTTGCCCAACTAGTGTGTTGAGTTCGATGGGACAAGACCATTGGAAGGTGGACCTTAATGAATTCCACATCATCCAATATGAGTACAAAACAAATGATTTTGAAGAACTAGAGATGAAATATTTTCTCCAACAGGTAGGCTTTATTAGTAAAATGAAAAGGAAAAGGGGTGACTCAGCATGTAAGAGAGCTGAGAGACATTATTCATGGGTTAGGTGTGAATGGAGTGGATTGTATGGGAGTGATTAAATGGAGAAGAATGTCATGGAAGTGATGGATTGGTGAAGGAAAAAAGGAAATGTATGGGCAATCATGGTGTTGGTAAATGAGCATGATGGGAAAAAGGTCTTTTTGGGAGGCTTCTTTAGTAGAAATTCATGTAGCAAAGGAACTTGACTTATGGAACATTGGTATTCTTATGGGTTGTAGATCAATCTCTTCATTTTTTTTATGTTCTCAATCCATTGCGAATTGAGAAAAATTCTTCGAGAGTCACTCGTGCATGTATTGACCTTCTTCTTCCAAGGACCTGCAAAAACCTAGCACTTGCTTGCAGTAAAACATGAGATCATAGAAGAAGAGAGGTGATTGATCTCTCTTCATCCAATACTTATGAAAAAAACAACAAGCAATTACTTATAAAACAAATACAAAGAAAAATGAACAAAGCAAAATCCACTTTATACCTGCGGGAAAGCGATGGCAATCTAGACTCACCAACAGTATTTCGATCATAACTTCTTCGTTCCTCGTCCGAATTGAGTAATTCAAAGGCCAAATGAAACTAAATTAATAGGTGTATGTCCATTATAAATAGGGTTTTAAAATTATATGCGATGATATTCCAAATTGCTCAGTAACAACTTGCATGACATGGTGTTTTTCGAATTATGGACTAGACCAACAATCACGGGTTTAGGAATAACTTCTTCGTTTGATAACGGATTGATGTGATTCCAATTGGATATGAAATTATATTCATGTAGGTATCTCCAATAGAAAGAGGTTTTTATTCCAATGAGAATGCATGGGTCGAACAGTCCAATGAACAGTCTAGGAAACTAAGTTTTCGAAATGTTGATTTGTGATAGGCAGTCAGTATTTTGGTCATAAAATTTTCATACGATATTGGAATTGAGTGATTCAAATTGTATTGTAAACTAGATTCATAGCAAAATATACCAATGAAACAGGTTTGCAATATATATCCACTAAGGCATCCAAAAAGTGTCTGTCCTAGCTCTATTCCTAAGCTGCTTGCTTGACACCTAGTTAGTATTTTGACCATAATGTTTTCGTTTGATGCCAAATCTAAAAAATTCAAATTGTTTTGGAAACTATATTCAAAGGGCTACATAGAAATGAAACAGGTTTTAAAAATACTTCCATTTGGTCTCCCAAAAATGGACTGTTCTTCAGTAAACATTTCAAGTCAAAATGCCACAAAAATCCAATAAATGAAATTTGAATCCCAAAAAGTGACCAAAATAGGTGTGAATGTTTTTAATGATGTAAATTTAAATAGAACAAACACCCATACCAAAAAAAATAAAAAAAAATCAAGCATTGAGTACCTAGTACCTATATTGACTTTCATAGTGTGTTGCAGCTGCAGTTGCAACTCTTAAAAAAAAATGATATAATGTTGAAATAAAGCATGTGTATTTTTATGGATGTGTTATATATAAATGAAAACTAAATACATACCATGATGTGCAACACACATGTATCTAAAACTCAAAAAATTTCACCTACAGGACAGTCACAGCTGGGTGTTGCAGCTGACAGCAATCTACAGCACTGTGACAGCGTGTTGCAGCTAACAAATTCATGCCCAAGTTCAAGCTTGAAGGGTTCCATAATCTTTGGCTCATTTTCCATGGAGTCTTCATTCACCAATGCTTCCTTCCTCTTACCCACTTCTTGAAAAAGAGACATTAGTAATATGGATGGCTCTTACTGCACCATGTGTCAAAGAGTTCTTAATCAAAACAAAATGATACTATCTACGCATCCTAGACTTTATTTATTTACAATGTCCTACACTACTTGGAAATAACAATTTTTTTTCTCAAGTGTAGGAGAACTTCCAATGGAGCCACTTTCGAAGAAATGACTCAAGTAGTCTCATACTCCCAACATAAAAATATAACTTTATGAATGCTAGGATATGAGAGATCAACTTCCCTTGAAATGATGGTGCCAAGAATTGGTGAAGTAAGGAATGATACCGTAGATTGATAACAGATTGAAACCAGGATTCAATATAGTCTTTGTTCCCTTGATTTCTCATGGTTGTTACACCATGAATCTCCTTATTAAACTGATCTTCCTGAATGCATAAGAGATTCGGATCTAATGATGTGAAGGATGATTCAATCTTTGGTTCAAATGTCTGTTCATCAGATTTGTTGATCTTGTTAACTTGTTGATGATCATAAGAAACTTCCCTTCCAAGTCTTGGATTTAAAACATGTCCAGGCCTCATATGGATTGGCTGCAACAATGCACAATCTTTTTGCAGCGGTGTAAGTGAGGTAGAACAGGAGGGAAATGTAGGAAAATTTTGCAGCTCAGCACTGTAAGCATACTGTACTGCTTTATTATGGTTAGGGTGGATGGTGGATTGGACAGGAAATTGTGTTGGATACCAAGGAGTTTGATGAGAAGATAAATGTGGTTGATGTAGAGGATTTGTTTGTGAGGATGATCTTGAAGGACCAAGTGGTGTTACAGCATGAGAGAATGTGGCCATGTGATCATAAGATAGGCCATTCCAACCTTGTGGATAAGGTAAGTAAGAGTTAAATTGATGCTGCAACAGCTTCCATGGTGGAGGAGTATTCAATGATTGAGTATGAGAGTAAGGAAATAGAGGAATAGAGTTTTGAACCATACATGTAGGCCACGGTTGCCATGACTGTTGCACGAGTTGGCTGAAACTCCCATATCTCTTTGATATGTTTCTTTCATCCTTGGTAAGGAGGGACAATGATCTGTGGAATGACTCAAGTCACATATGCCACAAATTGTGAGACTATCCAAAGGAAAATCTATTGCAAGATGTTTCTTCTAGCACCAAGGGAAAACTATTTCTTCAAATTCCTCATGCTTTTCCTTCACCTGCAAACCACCCAATTGTGAATTTAGTGAACCATTGATATCAGCATTAGAATTTTCAAATAAATTACTAATTTCAGCTCCCATAACTCTTGTTCTTGTAGCAGATTTCAAAGATTGAAAATAAGGATTACTAGAATTCTTACCAGTCTTGAAGTTTCCTCTTGAATACCTTCTACATAACTCACAAATATCATCATATTCTAACTGAAATACATCACCTGTTCCCATTAGATTTAAGATTTCTAAAGATTCATCTTGGATTCCGTTGAGTAAAAGTGTTTTTAAGGTCTCTTTCCCCAATTGCCTTTGTTTTGATCGTTGAAGGTTGTATTGAAAGCGTTCAACATATTCCTCCAAATTCTCTTCTTCTCCTTGTGTCATTTCGAAGATATCTTCATTGACCTTGCAATAATCTTGGTACCTTTTCAAGAATACATGTTTCATGTTTTCCCAAGTTTGTATACAATTCCCACTGAGGCTCATGAACCATCGGAGGGCTGTTCCTTTTAGAGTAAGGGGAAACACATTCAACTTTTGATCATTAGAACAATAACCATATCCTCTACAAAGTACTTCAAATTGAAACAAAAATACATCAGGGTCTTCATTTT
The DNA here is from genome assembly GCA_027924585.1 of Larix kaempferi. NCBI lineage: Eukaryota > Viridiplantae > Streptophyta > Pinopsida > Pinales > Pinaceae > Larix > Larix kaempferi. Next base: position 17,349,933 of record BSBM01000765.1, on the reverse strand, counting down.
CCAAACCGCGAAAATTTGGTAGAACATGTGGGGGAATGCTCTTCGTTGGTACCACTCCTCCTGAATCTCTAATGGGAAATTTGAAGGTAACAACTTCTGCATCTTTTTTACCTGCCATCTCTTCATTAGATTCTTCGTGTGTTATCTAGAGGCTCCTCCTTCGAATGTTCCTGTAAATGGGTTGGTATAATGGGTGGTGCCTACAACACCACTAAGGGGGATGATAAGATTTAAGCTCCAAAAATTAAAAATTAAATGAAACTAAATGCGAAAAAAAATAAAAAATCACACTCAAAGCAAATTCAATAAACTGAAAATTAATCATGCAACCTACATGCTCTACTTTAACAATGCATCTACAAAACAATGTCAGATGTACTTTTGCACTATTGATAACTTCCTCGGCAACGACAAAATGTTGGGTGGATTAATTGTCTAATTAATTAAACAACTGAAACTCCCAAACATAAATTATCAACCCGAGGAAGTCTTTTATTTCAAATTTATCATGCAAGATCTATGCAAGCACAATTTCTACCTGACACTGTTATCTATTGCTATGAAATCAAAACTATTTGTAAACTACATCACACCTTCTTGAAAAGAAATCAAGATTCAAACCTATTCATAAATCCACACTGTAAATCTAATCACACTTCAAACAATATCAACTCTTAGGAAGAAAGATCTAATTGCATAAATCTGAAAGAATTGCTATGTTGGCCAATGATCTATCAAAATGAATTAACAAGAAAACAACTATGATAAATGTAATGAATGAAAGCATACAGCTATGCTAAATCTAATGAATGAAAGCATCAACCAAATAATAAGAAAATCTACATAATAACACACTACAATCAACACTACCAGCATATGCTCAGGGAAGAGGGCCCTTTCTCCACTAAGCAGAGATGGATCTCCACAATGAAATCTACAACTCCAGAATTAAGAAATTGCCAGCATGCATTATCAGAATGAAATTACAACAGAGTTTGGATCAAATCCTACATTATAACATTGTTTTCCTCTCCTCCTCCCCAATACATCAGAATGATTACATATTTATACATACAACGATCTCAAGAGAATGAGAAACCGAACCCCAACTTGTGATCTGCAATAGCTGAAACACGGCCGTAAGTGCTAATAACTTTGAAACTAGCAGCAACAGTAAATATGTGAAATACATGCTTAGAGAACCAACTATATATCTTAAACCGTATCTTTGTTTGGAAATTTCCTCGTGGCTCAAGTAAATGAGGTCGTTGCGCACAAAACCCTTGTCCCAGATTTTTGAGACTCGTATCCATCTGCCCACAAATCGAGACGTGAATCACTATGTTTTTATCTAACACTCGTTTTTGGTTGAGGTCGTTTGATCATGAGCTGGAGGCTGCCATGTTGGAATTGGGCATGAATTGAAATCACAAATCCACATAATTAATCATAAGATGAAACCATATTGTGAAATATTCATGTGGACGTGTGCTAGCATGCCAACTTTGAAGGATTGAACCATAGCTGCTGCAGCTGCTACTATGAACAATCACTCCATAAACCATCATCAGTAAAATTATGCATAAGAGTCTTCAATTCATCAAAAATAAAAGAAAATAATCATGATTAACCACTAAAGCATCAATAAGATTAATATGGCATTTCTCGAGCACTTACAGCAAATGGATGGAAAATGGAATGATAAATGGGTGATAATATGAAGAAGATGGATGAAATAAGTAATGAAAATAGGGACAAATCCGTGACCCAACATTCATTAGTCCATTTCTTTATCTATATTCCCTTAAAAAAAGGAGTGGATTCCCCAATTAAGCCATATTATTATTGGTTTCCTCATTCTAATCAATGTTTGTATTTGATTTCTAATTTACCTCATTCTCATGAATGCTAGTATTTGATTTATGATTTACCTCTTTCTCATGAATGCATCCAAACTTTATTGACTCAAAAAATTCCTTCTTTTAAGTTTAGAATTTGTCCCTTTTTTCCTAGCATAATGAGCTTGAGCACGAGGACAAGAATCTTGTAAATGTCATCTTGAAAATAACAACTCGAGCACTTAAATACTGTTTTCATGATCCAAGACTTGTGTGTATCTAAATTTTTCCATTTAAGAATCATTTTGTCTAGAAGGCCCCTATAGAAGTCTATCTCAACACATATACACCCATATAATGTGCAAACTTGCTATGTCTTTCCCAAAATCTGATATTATATAAGTGCCCAAATTATTCCCAATATCCCACAAAATTAATACATATGAAAAAAGTAATGGAAAATTGCGAAGACAAACCAAAACTAATATTCTAGTAATGAACCTAATGTTAAGATCAAAACATCAAAATCAACGGACTACAAAAATCCCCCACTTCACCAAAACTAGGGACCCTCCTCAAACACCTACTCATAATCAACATAATCATAAAATTATACAATAAAAAACACCTTGAAACATAAAGAGAACTCACAATTCGTTATTAAGTCATGTGGATCCACTAGAATAATGATAATGACATAGTAGGCCAATAAAACTTAAATATCAAAATAATCCTTATCTAAATGAAAATGCATTACCTTCGCGGCCATGCTTTCCATCATTAACTCATCATCAACATACTCCACTATATCCACACTATATCATATGTATCAAAAGAGACCATAGCTAACTTCTACTCAGGCTCATATATGAATTTTATTCAATGAAATTGATTGAATTTTTGGAAATCTTAATTAAACTAATTTCATAGATGTAAATAAACTTTTGAACCTTTTTTATTTGAGTGCCTCACTATCATAGATAACAATTTAAACATGTTACATCACATCTATCATTCATTAAGTCTCTCATTTAAATATGTTATTTTATAATATACTAAATATATTAATATTTGATAAAATTATAAACATTTATAATTTTCATATATATAAAATAATAACTCTACTTCATGTTTATTTAAAATATTTATTTCTTTTATAAAATAATTGTATGATAAACATTTTATACATCGTAAAGGGTCTAACACGTCAAAGTGAACAAGTTTACAATCACTAATGTTAACATCTTGATTTGAGTGGCTCACTCACCTAGTATGGCAATTTAAGCATGTTGCATAACACATCACTCATTTGAATATGCTATTTTATAATATGATAATCATATTAACATTTAATAAAATTATAAAAAATTATAATTGCTTCATGTTTATATATATATATATATATAATAGATATTATATACATGCACACATATTTTTTTAAAGAATCATAAGGATATCAAAATTAAAGTTTACAATCACAACTTTACTTCATTTAATATTATATACTTCAGTACAAAAGTTAAAAGTTAACAATAAAAATCTATCATTAATGTATATATGTAATTAATGATTAGAAACAGATAATTCAATAATTCTGTACTACTAAGGGAGCTTGTTCTTCTACTCTGATTCTAGCAACGGAGGCGGAAATGTCTCTTCCTAATGCACGCACTCTCCGGCTAAAGCCACGTTGAAAATCTAAACGCCAGAAAGTGTGATAGACGGGGCCTTGTTTCTGAAACAGTGGTGTATAACGAGAATATTCCAAAAGGTTGAAAATAACAGTTAATGCCGATATTAAATGAGCATCCACACGGCCAGGGATAGCGGTTCGCAAGATAGCGTCGTAGAAAGCCTCCAAAGCTGTATAACCACTGCGTTTTATGACTCTCACAATCTCTAGACGCCCAATGGTGACGGAACTGAGGTTCGAAAGAATCTCAAAGCACCTCTCAATAACAAGAAACTCTTCTCCTTCGTCTTCGTCCGGTGTGTGACGCTTGGCAACCCATCCATCCAAGTTGTTCCGTTTTTCCTCATGCGGGAGCTTTGCGTAGTTCAATACATCAAAGACTCGACTCACAAGCCCTGCACGGGTCAAGTGTTCTAATGTACCAAGTTCTTTGAAGAATTCAAGATCTCCCTGTATGGAGGATAATATCTGTAATAAATCATGGTACTGTGTCATAGACATCTGCCGGTGTATTGGCCACACTAATGAAGCCACTGCCTGTGAGAGTCTGGGCTTTCTCAATCCATTCTCTGAGAACCAGAGTGTCATGATCGTGCTGTACAATTTATTGAAATGATCTTCGCTAGTCGTGGCAAAGCGCCTGTTTATGAGACACATTATGTTAGAAGATAAAGCTCTTACCACATTATTGTGTTCGATAATTATCTCCCGACTGCTCCCAATTTCCATGAACGAGTCGATTAAGTTGACTAAACCCGACTGAAATTCTGTATCGTGAATATGAGCGCATACTCTGTCAACGACTGCAAGAACTGGGTGTCGGTAATTAATGAAGTGATCATGGTCATTGTTGTCGATGTTGTGGGCTCGAGCAAGGATACCCACAGAGAATTGCACCCATTCGGTCACATGATCATCAGAAGACACAGGGCAACTTGCTATGAGCCTGAGAACCGTCGATGAAAAGACAGCCGATGAAAAGCCCATTGCCGCATTTAGGATCGAGGATTTACGTTGAATGGCTGAATTCAATTGACGGAGATTCTGTAGTAAGTCTGAGTCTTCCAATATGTCATTTTCTTCACGAGTTAATAGAGAGGTAATTGCAAGCTCAAGATCATGGGGTGTTGAGATATAGGCGAAGGGAGGCCTCCGATCGTATCTGTGAAGCCATACTGAGTTCTGCACTCTCAGATCGTGATCAGGCATCAATAACTCATCCTCGTCCTCACAAGGAAGCTGGTTGTTTCTGTTCATCCTCAGCGAGACCAGCGATTTATGATCGCATGTTTTCTGCGTTGAGGGAACGATGACTGGTTGTTTCATGAACTTCTTGCTTATCGGGCACATTAACTGCTTCGGCACTCTGTGCGCACGTTGCTCACGATCACGCGCAGGAGCCATTATTTTTTATATGCTTTTGGTTTTGATGGTCGTTTCTTCTTTTACAGATATGGATTTTGTTTTGGTTTTGATGATCGTTGTCAATCAATGAGATATATATATGTATTTATCCATTGATATCTTGTACCTTCACAACGATACACCTCTTCATTCAAGATAATTCCGACACACCTCTTCATTCAAGATAATTCAATAGCTTGATTTCAAGATAATTCAATAGCTTGATTAGAGAACAAGTAACATATAATTTGTTAATTTGTGACCTATTTATGTTCGCCATAAGTTAAATGGTTTACTATGGCTAACTCTCTTGGTTAAAGTGTAAGTCTCCCTAATGATTCAATTCTTCTTGGTGAAATCTTAGTTGGAAAGTCACATTACAGCAAACAAAAAAAATATCAATATTTTCAAACTATAATATGCAATCAATATATATCAATCACTTTTAAAAATTAATAAATTAATACCCTTTTTATAAAAACATAAAAGTATATTAATCATTTTTAAAAATTAATAAATTAATATTATTTTATAAAAAACATAAAAATAAATATTTGTATAGAAAAAATAAATAATGTAAATTTTAGCTAGATCATCTATTACACTGTTTGATGTTACAACTAACACAACCACTTAACATCAATAGGACACAAGTTAAGTACCACGAACAAATTACCTATAATCTAAAAAAAATACAAGTAACAGATTCTAGATTCTGGCACTTAACTTCCTTCCCATGTGTTCAAGGCCACAAGTCAAAGTGACTATACTAATTTAGTTTATTTCAGAATTGGGTGAGGTGCCACATTAATTTTTTTAAATAATCATTAAATTGTTTTTAAATAAATAATTGATATTTATGGATTCCAAGATTTCAATGTTTTTCTAATATTCTTGATGTGAGGGCAATCTTTAAAATGAGAATTAGTTGGATCTCACAACAACTCAAACCATTCTATATAAAATTGTATTACTTTGAATTATAATACAAGTATGTGAAAGATTTTGTGTGATTATCCTATTTTATTAGCTGCCACATAGGTATTATAAAAAATTATTTTAAATGCAACTATTTTTTGTGTGTGTTTTAATTGCATTTATTTTGCTGTTACTTGTTGTCTATGCTTAGTTGTAATTACTTGTTATCTTTTTTAGTTAAATTGGTTATCTTTTACCTTTTTAGTTAAATGGGTTGTCTCTGTTATTCATGCATGCATGACTTACCAGTTTTTATTTTCTTTATGATTGTTTATTTCTAGTTTTGAAGGATAATGATAAAATCTATTTGGACACTGCAATTGTCTCATCATCCTTCAATATAAGAAAAACATAGATGGTAGTCCACTCCTAATTCTAAGATATATACCATAGTAGCATAATTCGGTCGTATTGGTACTTCCTGTACGGAAATTCGGAACAAATTCGAATTCGTCGAATATTCGGTGTAGGTGTAATACAGATACGGATTGTTAGTAAATACTAAACAATTAAATTTTGAAAACCAATTTAAAAACAAAATAATTTTCTTTTAATTATTTAAACACTTTAAAATAGAAATTCCATTCAATTTCATACTTTCTTATTAAAATAACTATGAATAAGTAGTTGAAGACTCTTACACATCCATATCCAAGTTGTTGAGATTTCATATTTTTGTTTTTTAAATATAGATTAAATTTTATTATATAAATGTCTATGTATATTTATGGTATATTTGTAAATATTTGATTAAAAATATTATATATATGCAAGCTACTTTCGTATTTTAACCGTACTAGATATTTTCATTACGTATTTTTTCAGTATCGAATCGTATTCGAATCCGTATTCGTACTCGAATTATGCTACTATGATATATACACCTATTATATTGAAATTTAATTGAAATCAAAACAGAATTAAAAAAATAACCATCATAGTTTCTGGCTGTTTCAGTTTTTTCCTAATATTTTATAACGCTGCTGCATAGCTGTTATAAAAATTTGATTCTAATTGTGTCCCTTTATTTTGTTTTAATTTTTGTTTTAATTGCGTCCATTTTCTATGATTTAATTGCATATGATATAAATGAAATTCAATTGGAACATTCTACGCATCGAGTTGTCGCTGCAGAAATAAGTGTTGAGCTGCACATCCTTATTATAATGGGTTCTGGTATTAGCACTGGTGGTTATTGATATTTTAAGCTTACTATTGGTTAAAAGGTAGTCTTTTATGATGCGTCTCAAAAATGGCTGTAAAGAAATTATAAGCAAACAAATTTATGACAATCCAAACAATTGGCATAAAAATAAAAATTAAGTAAAATACATAGATTGATTCGAAACAAAGGCTACATAATTAACACAATTAAACAAAATTATGTAAACACTCATCTTATTTGGTTAAATCAAATTAAAATGGAATCCCACTTCATTAAAACATAAACTAATATAATTATATGATGTTGTTAAATGTTCATTAAAATTAATTTTGGTTTATTGGACTTCAAGAAAAAATTAATTGTTTTTTTTTTAAGTTGCATTCAATGCTCAAAAAGTTTGAAGAGAAACGTTCTAAAATTTGACAAGCTAGAAGGTTAGGAAGGTCTATATTGCAGCAAAGATTATGAAGTTAAGATCTTATCTAGGTATACATATTGCATTCTAAGAGAATGTGATTTTCATTCTCAATGTTCATAGTATCACAGAGATGGAAAATCCTTTCCACCAATGGCGTTCTAGGAATTGTCCAATTCCTTGTTTCACTATGGGCTCATGAGAGTTCATTCTTATCTTGGCTATATTAATTTTCTTCTTCAAGTTAGTCAATACAGAGATATACTTTTGATCAACTAAATAGAATTAATGACCTCTTTATAATATCTTAATTTTCTTTTAACCTCTAAATTTTTCTTGCACCACATTTTCTCTTTAAATGTAGAAGTAATAATGTTTTTAGTATTTTGTAAAGCTAAATTTCCATCAATCTCCCAATGGTTTAACCAATCCATGGCATCTTTATGCCAACCTTACTTGAGCCGAAGCTGGTTTTGACTAGATATTAAAGAAATTTTAGAAAGTATTTGGTCTCCCATGTTATTTATCTTATGTTTGTACATAAAGAACCTATTCATAGAGATGTTCTCGATGGGGGAAACACCCACTTCAACTAGGAGAATAGGATAGGGTTTATTGTTTTTAATTTTGAGGTTATAAGTTATAAAACACTTATGGATTTGCTCAATATTTCTCCAAGATTCTCTAGAGATGTTGCAACCAATACTTTCACAATCATACAAGATTACTACATTGACATCTTGAGTTTCAACGAGAAACTTATTTTCATCTCACATCACAATGTTTGATGATTTACAATTGTTTTCAAGACCGAAATACGCTTTCCACCCTCCATTAATAATTTTCTCAATGCTACAGTCCCAGTTGAGCTTGTGATGAATATCAATTCCCAAATATTTGTAAGAAGACACTTCCTCGAGGTTGCTATTGTCATACACAAAATTATCATAAGTGACCTACTTAGACTTGATAACCATAACATTTCTTTTGTTGGTGTTGACAGTCATACCCATAGTGTAGACCTTTCCATAAGAACAATATAAGATTGTGCCAACACAACCTCCTTCCTCTAAATAACCTTCTAGCTTATTGATGTATATGCCAAACAGGGATAATTTTAAGGACCCATACTTATTTAAAAGTGTATAAACTTTGGCGAATCTTACCAATTCTCAAAATGTCAATTGTAAAATATTTGGCGATATGTTTCTAAAATTATTTACATTTCTAAGGATTTTATATAGTTTATATAATATTTTGGCGATTTTTAGAGTGAAAAAAGTTTACCCCATCAAAATTGGGCGAAATGGGGCTTCAAAAAATGCAAATTGGCGAATCTCTTTTTGGAAAAAAACATGGAAAAATAGCCCATGGGCTAAATTTCGCCCCTAAAATTATCCTTGATGCCAAAAAGGGTAGGGGAGAGGGAGAAACATTTCCAATATTACTATTAATATCATTTGACCACCTCTCACTGCTCTTGAACTTGGAAATGATTTTCTTGTATTTCCTTATCGCAGTAGCTCTTAACTCAAAAGGAACCTTTATCTCTTCTAATATATTCCACAAATTATTTCTAGGTACACTATCAAAAGATTTTCTAAATTCCACAAAGTAACAAAAGAGGTTGGATTTATTATTGTGACATTCCTCTACAATAATCCTAAACGTAACAAGGTCGTCCATGGTTGAGTGATGCCTTCTAAAACATGCTTCAACTTCATCCTGCTTACCTTCACTTTCAACCCATATGCTGATCTTCTTTTCAAAAATAACACTATATAACTTGAATAAGAGAGGGATAATCATAATGGTTTGATAATTAGAGGGGTTTTTATCACCACTTTTAAAAAAAGGAATAATGAGTCCACAGTTTAGGAAAACCTTGCTTGAACGCAAGATTGAAGAGCTTGTGGATGTGCAGGATAAGGACATGCCCTCCATTTTTTAAGATTTATGCTTGGTATCCCTCAATGTCCTTAAATTTTCCATTTGTGAGGCACTTAACCCCAATATATATGTCTCCCAATGAGAAAACTTCTTCCCATGTGAGGAGGGTTTGAATGTTATCTATGACATTCAAGGATTCATAAAATTTATTGAGGTAGGAATTCCAATCTTCCAAAGAAATCCTATTATTCTCTTTAGTCTTGCAAGTTAGAATTTGACTCCGAAATATCTTAGGATCCACCTTAGAGAGGTATAATATATTTGTTTGTCTCTTATGAATATAGTTATTTTTTTTATATTTTAGTTAGGGCTTTGTATCTATTTATCTTGTCGAATTTTAGAGCCTCTTTAGTAGCTTTCTTAATTTCTCTTTTTGCATTTTTACATTCTTTATCAAACTAGGGGTTGGTTCTTCTATTTCCCTTTTTAGCCAAAACTTTGATAGAGAACTTGCCAGTGGAAGATGAGAGGGTTGTAGTTAAATTATTATAGAGGTATTATATATCATCTGTACTCGATAAAGGAAAAACAATATTTTTTAAATCATTTAGAAAATGATCATCTTTATTTTTGTCGAGGATCAAGTGCTTATGGCTGTGAGAATTTTCTTCTACGGGATTGCTATGCATGAAAAAATTGAGAATTACCATCAAATTTTTAGTGCAAACACTCATCTTAATTGTACCTACATTTTTAAAATTATTTATATGTGCTATGAATTTTGATTAATGAAAATGAAAATGAAATCCAAGGACTAAATCATTGGGTCAAATCAGAATATAATCCCAATTCCTCACCACTATGACACATTTAACAAGTAAAAAAAACCAGGAAAAATAATAATCGTTGTTTCGCTAATTCAATTTAGATCAACCTAATTTGCATTCTTCACTACTACGATCATGATGTGCTTTCATGTAAGTCTTTGTGTCTGGGATTGCAATGAGTATGATGATAATTCCCTTGAAATGCAGCAGGGTCCTCCTTCCTTATGGACCACTCTATTGACCACCAAAACCGACTTGGTGGACAACCATGTACCATGCACATGTGGAATGTTCCTTGAAGATGAGAAAGAAGTACTTAATGGTTATATCAAGCGAGACAACTCTTCTTCTCTCCTTCTCTCCATGAAATTTCCGCACCCCTGCGGGGGATTTTGTAAGGATATGTCAGCATGAGGGTCTAGTTTTCTGTAACTTAGTCACCTAGGAATTTATCATTAGGGAAGTAATTTCATTGAGTGTTTTTTCATTTGGATAATTAAAATTTCTCTTTAGAGGTTTTAATTATTTGAGTTTTTCACTCAAAAATACCTCCAAAGTGGTGAAAGGTGTTCTAGTGATCGGGTCCATGGGGTGATTGGGGTCCAGGAGTGTTCTATGTTACCATGCTAGACATTATATAGAGTCTTGCGGAATTTCATTAAGTTTTGCATAGGATTTTTTAATTTTTGGTCATTAAAAATTGTCACTCACGACAATTTGTTGTAATGTAAAAGAGGGTTACTTGGTCCTTTTTGATGTTGTATATGGGTATGGGTACTCAATACATATGGCATGATACCCCCTACACCCTTGGGTCAAGTTTGAAGTCATTCGGAGAAGTATTTATATGGTTATGGTCACTTTTACCCAAATCAGTCAAGGAATTCAGGAAATTGGGCATTTAATTAGAAAGACACATTTTGTAAAAGTGATTATAGTCACTTGGAGTGGCCAAGTAAAGGTTCTAAAGCATATTTTATGTACCCAACATAAAAACTATTTAAGCATAAAAGGGCCAGGGATAATTTTAAGGACCCATCATTATTTAAAAGTGTATAAACCTTGGCGAATCATACCAATTCTCAAAATGTCAATTATAAAATATTTGGCGAGATATTTTTCTAAAATTATTTCAATTTCTAAGGATTTTAAATAGTTTATATAATATTTTGGCGATTTTTAGAGTGAAAAAAGTTTACCCCATCAAAATTGGGCGAAATGGGGCTTCAAAAAATGCAAATTCACGAATCTTTGTTTTGAAAAAAACATGAAAAAATAGCCCATGGGATAAATTTTGCCCCTAAAACTATCCTTGAAAAGGCCCCCCATGAGTGTATTTCATTAGTTATGAGTTTCCCACTCTAGGGGGTGTGCCAACCTCTCTTTGATTGGTTGGGTGAGTCAAAGTCAATGGGAAGGGCCCCACTATGGTGGTTTCCTCCCCATTTGACATATCAATAAGGTTGGGAGCATCAAAATGGGGGTTTATCTCCCCAAATTTGAGATCTCAAACTTGTGTTTTGCCCTCCTTGAGAAAATTCAACCCCCTCTGTTGGGCTCCCTTCTCTCCCTTGTGACACTTGTCTAGCATGAAAAGCGCCTATCTCTTTCAATTTTCCTATTTAAGGAGGGAAATCCTCCTCATTTGGATTACAATCTCTCATGCTCTTGCTATTTTTCCATTTCTCTCATTCTCTTTCTCTCTTCTTGCCCTATTGTTGGGCCATTGTAATTTTCATCCATTTGGCTTGGTAATACAAATTATTTGGAGGAGATTTGGTGTTGTGGATGCTCTTACTGGTGCTTTGCTTCAGATCTTCATGCTATTCAACCATTGGGAGTCCAAACAAGCAAACTGTTTTGCTTTGGTGAGATTTCTAGTAATTTTGCTAGTTATTTTATGAGTTTTCTTATTTAGCTAATTAAAATTGTCATATTCTTGTTTTTGAAGTTTATGATCTCTTAGCTCCTCTATAGGTGGTACTCACCTTTCATTTCAGTTATGTAGCAATATCTTACAAGTTGCAGGTCAGCAAGCTTTGATGGTGGAATTCTTTGGACAGATACCCCACTCCTCAAAACATTGGATGGGAAAAAGAGCACTATCTTCTCATTTCTTTCCCATTTAAATTTTCTGCATTATATTCTACATCTTTTGCATATATAAATCATATTTGAATCATTGTTTACATGTTATTATCTCATCAAAATTTGTTCATAAATTTTCTGTAAATTTGTACACTTTTGTATGATAAACTAACATTGTCCCAAAGTGATTTTGGGCATTTTTCTGTGACTTTTTTATTGCTGGTTTTTAGTAGGTATGCACACTTTCAAGAGGGATGTGCTACCCAAAATCAACCATCTCCAAGTGTAAAGGGCCTCCACAAGTTGCCATTTCGGCCACTTTGGTAAAAATGGTCAAAAATAACTATTTTCTCCCTTTTTTCTTAATAATAATAAGTGTTGGAATTTACATCATTGTAACAAGCCCAAGAGAGTCTCTTGGACTTGAGCTTATTGGGGTTTACTTCAAGCATTTTTATTTTTCCCGCATCTCACTAGTGAAGTGGCTCAGCCACTCCAATGATATCGTGCTTGGCTTGTTTCTTTATTTCCATTAATTTGCTTTAAGTTGTTTATTTTTCCCACACCTCACGAGTGAAGTGGCTCAGCCACTCTAGTGATATCGCACTTGGATTGCATTTTTAATTCTGTAATTTTATTGCAAGTATTTTCATTTCTCCCGCACCTCATACGTGAGTGGCTTGGCCACTCCTATGATATCGCGCATGGCTTACATTGTTTAGATTAGTTTTTCTTAAAGGAATAAAATTTAACTTAAGCCCCATTTTTTCCCCGTATCCTCTCCCCTCACCGGTTAAACCGAACTTGGGTGACGAGAAAGGGAAAATATTTTTGTTGGCTATATTAATAGGCACCCAGTTACATATCTTCACTAGAACAAAGAAAAGAAGGCTTGGCTTGTGGAGCTAGTGGGGTAGAGACCATGGGGGGTCTCGTGGCACTTTGTGTCCTTCAGTTGAGCACCCAACAAGTCTTGAGTTTGACCCGTGGAGCTAGCTGGGAACCTTGTGTTCTCAGGTTGAGCACCCGACATTCTCTCTCTAATCGAAGGAGATAGTTTATTTGGGGTAGACATCTAGATTAGTTTCATTTCTATGCCACAAACACATTAATCCCCTAAGTAAAAGAGAGACATTAAAAATTGCTAAAATTTACAGGACCACTTGCACAACATTGTTACAATCTCATTTCTCTACTTTGCAAGCACTTTACATTATTAGCTTATTCACAATATTTTCTTCAAGTACATTGTTTTTCAGCTAAATATTGTTACATGTATCTTGATTCATTAAGTTGTTCATGATTCTATAATGCTTTATGTGATATATTGATAATCTATTTGCAAGCATTTTATTTTAACTGGTTCATTTTACAAGAAGTCATCATATTCTTGTTATACTTGTTAAAGTGAATGCGTTGATACTTTGGGAAAATTATTTGAAGTTGATTATTGTGACTCCATAGCATGAGTAGAGATGACACTAGTCATTTTGATTGTCTGATTATTTCTCTCTTACGTTCATTATTGGTTGGTTGATTAAAAGGTTTGCTTGACACTAAAATATTTTGCATTTTGCACATTGACTGTGATATTAGTCTTCGGTAATTTACAACTCCCTAAAACAAACTACAAAAAGAACTTAGTAAGTAGGGACTACCCCCCTTGGGAGTTGTGGTCTAAACGGAGGATTTTAGGACCGAGGTGACATTGGGTTCTTAACTCATAGTTTCCCTTAGGAACACACATAGAGGTTGGGAGACTTACTCGTGTGCAAGTGTGTTTTAGGCGACAACATTTTTGGCGTCGTTGCCGGGGACAAGTCTCTTGTCCTTGGTTAATCAACTTTTGTTTTCTCCATATTAATGCACTTCTTGTATTAGTTGACCTATTACTAGTGGAAACTAGCTTACAAATAAAAAAAATATGAAACACATATTTAAATGCATAAATACATAGTACAATAACTCGATGATAATTTCTCTCTCAGACACATATACATATGAGACACGTTTTTAAATGTTACATAATACAATAACTTATATGGTTTATTTAAGTGCATAGTTACATAGTACAAAAACTCCACGATACCTGAAAAATATAAAACCACATACCCTTTATAACAAAAAATCCCCCAAAAAACCTTTATCTTTACTCGACACAAAAATATCACAAGATTGCTCACTTTTTACATTAAAAGATAGCAAAAGCCTTAGCAGTTGGCATGATTAGATTATAAGTTGGTTTGGAATTAGATTATTAGCATGTTTGTTAAATTCTTGATAAATGTGAAGCGACGACAGTTTTTACATTAAAAAATAGCAAAAGCTTTAGCAGTTGGCATAATTAGAGTGTAAGTGGTCAAGGATACGGTGGCCCGTTGGTGGAGTTAGATGAATTTCATTCCATCCACCCAGTTCAATTATGTTGACACATCTTCTGGCTTGGATTACCGACTAACGGTTTTCTCGATCTACCATCCACGATATGTGAGGAGGTTTGTTGAGGTTTCCCGTGTGTTGTTAGCTTTCCTTGATTCCTTTGGAATAGCAACAAGGTGATTTTTCCGCTGAAAAAAAATTAGATTGTAAGTTGGTTTGGAATTAGATTATTACCATGTTTGTTTAATTCTTGATAAATGTGAAGTGACGAGAGAATGGATGTATTTGAAAAATGTCCTATCTGTAATGTTTCTATGAATATTTTTAGTAAAGGTCAACATCATCAAAGATTAGAGAGTCATCAGTGTAGTTGTTTGTGACTTTTTTCAAACACTTTAACTTTTAAATTTATTTTAAAATTAAAAAGGATGTATTTGAAGAATTGTTCTATATGTAATGTTTTGATGAATCTTTTTAGTAAAGGCCAACATTATCAAAGCTGAGAAATCCATCAATCTAGTTGTTTGTGACTTTTTTCACACCCTTTAACTTTTAAATTTATTTTAAAGTTAAAAAGGATTTATATTGAGAGTTTATTATTTATATTTATTATGAAATTTAAAAGATATTTCTAAATGTCTTTGGGAGCAAGTGATCAAATTATAATAATTTATTTTAAAGTTTAAAAGAAATTATATTCAAGGTTTATTATTTATATTTATTATGAAATTTGAAAGATATTTCTAAATGTTTTTGGGAGCAAGTGATCAAATTATAATAAAGTAGTATCAAATTATATTCATGGATCTAAACCTAGATGTTATTAAAAAGTATTTGATTTCACTATGAAAAATTATTTAGTAATAAAATAGTATACTTATTTAAATTTTAATGTTAACCATATATTGTAGCTTAATAAACTTTGCTTCTAAGAATGAATTCATAAATATATCAACAATCTGGCCATTTGTAATGCAATGGACAAGAGTTACTTCATCATTATGTACAAAGTCTATAAGATAATGTGCATGAATATCAACATGCTTCATTTTTTTGTGCAATGGGTTTATAATCCACTTGTATTGAGATATGATTATCATAGTACGCAATAGTTTATTCATTATGAGGATACCCAAGCTCTCCCATCAAGTTGTGAATCCAAATTACCTTAATTTCGATATTCTCTACATCTAAGTGTACAACTTCAACAACCAACAAGGAAACATCATGTTTCTTTCGACATGACCAAACAATCAAACCAAATTTAAGATGAAACACATATCTACAAAGTCGGTAGTTATTGAAATTCGTAGCTCACGTTGAAGACAATTTATGTAGCATGATTTTATACTATATAACATAATCAAATATATAGCATGTTAGAATCTCTTTTCAAAAATTCATTGATGATGAACAATGTGATTATATTTATGAACATTGTTTATAACCCAAACATTTTGTGTGCTAAGGTAGGACTATAACCTTAGTGTTGTAGGTATTTAGGTTAAAATCTAGGCTCCGATATATTCCTGGGACTTGATAGTTAGAACCTATATTTTCCCTTCTAAGAATGTCATGGTATTCCAATGTTCAAGTCCCACTAAGACAATGAACTACTATGCACAAGACCCACAAATGCATGGTACCTCATTCGTGTGGGTTAAGACAAGTGGAAGATGCATGGGTAATCTTGACCATAAAGAAAGGAAGAAGGGGTGTTACCGTTTAGAGAAGCCCCAACTTGTGGAGACATTGTTTGAATAAGTTGAGTATAAATAAGAGTGAAGTTGATGAGTGAAGAAGAAAGCTTGGAAGAACACATGGAGTAATATTATGAATTGACAAGCTTCGATCAGATGAAATGGTCAGGGGAATCATAAGAAATATGATTTGATGAATTATGTGAGGTAACAAGAAATGCAGAGACGCAAGGAGCAATCACACAGATATGAGCATTTGTGAAAGGTGCAAGAAGCATGTTGTATATGTGCACAAAATATGTATTATAGAGTGGAACTGTTGCATAATATAGTGTAAGAGAAACAATTATTAGAGTTGAACCAGTGGAAGTGTGAGTAGTCAGTGAAGCAGAGTGCAAATATTTGTGTGCGTAGACTAGAAGTCAACAATCTGTAATATCTACAGCTCAGGGCAGTTGGATGGGGAAAGTAAAGGTGATCGGTGTCTCCACTCAAGTTGGTTTCTAACATTGCGAGTTGGTTCTTTCACTGAGGAGTGGTGTCCTCATAGTTCGAAGCCTGGTTATGAAAGTTGATGATTTTGCAGAGGATTGGTGTCCTCACAAGTTCAATCATGTAGTCTATAAGCTGGTGCTTTCAAATGGGATTGGTTTCCCAATCAGAGGGTTATCTGAGTGAGTTGGTGCTCACATCAGTGGATATTGGTGTCTCCCATATTTCTCTGTAAATTTATATTTTTCATATATATAAAACGTTTCTACAAATATCTATGCACAATTTGTTTTTATTGACATTGTGGTGTTAAATAGTAATTGGTGGATGTTTTTAAAATTGAATAATTTCTAAATCTGTGCATGATATTGATTCAACCCCCCTCTAAGTATCATTGAATATGCCAACAGTATTATATTGATTCACCCCCTATCGGTATAAGTATGTGCTCAACATAAGCATCCAAGATGAATAACAACACTTTGATCCACCACACATGATGTATTAATCATATCCCTGTTCACTGACTGGGGATATTAACAATATTAGGTATTTATGATAACTAAGTATGGGCATTAGGATCTAGGATATGGTTTGGGGAGGAACCTACACCTTATTCCATAAATGAAAATTATATAAATCAAGGAACAATATAAACAAATCAAATCATAACACATGACCTCCAAAGGATGTATTTGGTCTACAAGAGGGATTATGTGCACCATTATAATTTTCAAGCACAAGATAATGATTGAGGAGTCCTCAACATGATTGCGATTGGAAACCTAGGATTTATGCCTTAGAGGGATATTTTATGGATGTAGGGATAAAAAAAATTCATCTAACCCACATACATGACCTCCCATGTATATCCTTTTCTTCTTAGTGAGCATCTTGACACCATTAGGGTTTTGGAGATTTATGTGTCGATATGAAGTGTTGGACCAAAGTCAAGCAATGAAACTTACTAAGTAGGATTAAACAATAGCTTCTAGGGATCAAGAGTATTAAATTATGCCTTGAACAACCACATATGACCTATCTATGAGATATTTGTCCTTCAGGAGACAATTTGGATACCATTAGAAGGTTTTGAGAAAAAAAGATTGGCGATGGGGTGATAGTGTCAAGGATTTCAATAAATTTTACAGAAAGTATGCTTCATGATTATAACAGTTAGATATATCATAATTTAACAATGGCACAAACATAATCACATAACACACATAAATTTATCCTAGAAAACCCTTTATAGAGAAAAACTAGCAACCCAATGAGCTTTACCGCCCATCTATTAATAACACTCTTAACCAATGTTTACAACAGTGATTTGCTAGATCACAATGTGATCCGAAAACAAGATCTTTGCTACTCTATGACGTTAACATGAATTGCATAAAGAGCATGAATGAAGCTCACAAATCCATAAGAAGAGAACCAAACAGCATAGACAATATGCACATAAAGACAACAAGTTGATAACGGAGTTCGTCCAGGATGGACTACGTCTCCGGGCCTGCTTCTCAATAGGAGGGCCGATCTATAATCTCAGCATAAAGGCAAAATACATAGTAATGATACAATGATACCTTGGCGACAATGGCCAGGAAGAGAACCGCTGCCCAAAACACAACAAGACTGCTTCCAGCAACTCCGAAGCCTGAAGACGGTGTAAAACGAGTATAAACACTTGTACCTTCCTCCTGCAATGATACGCAATATCCCTTCTCTCCTTTAACTACAAAGTCTCCATTCCAAAGCATGAATGGAAAATGGCATATGAGGGGGTTTATATAGGCTTGAGTTAGCCCTCATCACATTCTCCTCATGATTCTTCAATTACAACAAATTTGCCTCAATGGGCATGGAGTTACAACTCCTAAGTTGGTTCTCATGTGGTTGGGCTTTTCATTAAAAGTTTTTAGTTGGAAATTTACCAACTATAGCATATTATATTAGCCCTTGTTATAACCTACCCAACCGAAACTATGGAGAACAACCCACATAACAAATAATTTATTTACAAACCAATTTGTTGTTTCAACCCACTTTTATATAGTTGGAAATATGGCATGTGCACTAAATTTGCACGGGCTCCATATGCAACGAAACTGTTGGCATTGTTGGTGCGTAATCGTTTCGATCAAAGCTCCTGGTCATTGCCGAAGGGGAGAACCAGGGGTCGGGGCTAGCCCCGGCCCCTTTTTGCACCAATATAAACTTTAACCCAACCTTAAATAAATTTTATTGCATATGCATACCAAGAACCACACGTAGCCCGAGTGGCGAAGGCGCCCAGCATTCTTTGCAGAGGTCATGGGGTCGAACCCCGAAGAGGCCATAATTTTGTATTAGATTTATTGGCCAATCTCATGCTGCCACGTGGTGGCCTGGGATTGGTCCACTTTATGCCCAGTCAGCGTCCAATCAACTTCCAAGTCACTGCCCGTACTACCACATGTTCAATCTCCATTGGTCCGTACGTAGATGCCATGTCACCTCATCCGTACTATACGGATGCCACGTTTCATCCTCTTAGTGGTGCCACGTGGCATCCCCATTTTGCCAAATTTGCTTGTTTCATCAATACAACAGAACGCGATAACTTTCTCATACGGAGTCTGTTTCAGGTGAAATGAACACCGTTGGAATTGTCTTGATGAGCCCTTTGATTTGACACTAGTTTTTGCTGAGATTGGAGGAGTTCAAAATTTTTTCCTTCTTGGATCCTCCTGGATCATTTGTCCCCACTGAGAAGCTTTTGGCCTCCAAAAGCCTTTACTAATCAACAGATAGGTGAGGGAATTGCTCCCTTACTTTCTCCTTCTTGATCCACTTGGCTTTGCTTGGATGAGTGCCTCTGATGCCGACTCGAAGATAATCAACATCACCTCTGCGAGAAGTCCTTGTCCTTCTGTCCAGGATGACATCTTCCTGTAGCTCATCCATGTACTCAGGAGCAAATTCATCAACTGATGGCAATGAGACATTCTCCCTTTCATCCATGATCATGGGAGGCTCATAGAGTTTCAAGTTCTCCACATTAACCACTGAGTAGATCTGCATGTATGGTGGTAGCTCTAAGCGAAAGGCATTCGTCCCAATCTTCTCCAAGATGGTGAAGGGACCATATCTGATGGGCTTGAGCTTCTTTCCTTCTCCGTTCATCCTCTCCTTGCTGATGTGAAGCCACACTTGATCTCCCACCTGGAATTGGTGATCAACTCTATGCTTGTCATGGCGAGCCTTGTACTGGGCTTGACTCTTCTCCAACTACTCTTGCACTGCTTGATGTACCTGTTGAACTCTCTGAATGAACCTGCGGCTTTGTCTTCATCCTTGGAAGTGCTTGAACCAACCTCTCTCCCATAAGTCAAGTCCAATGGAATCTTTGGCAAGTACCCAAAGCATGTCTCAAATGGCGAGCTCTAAGTGGAAGAATGCATAGCCCTGTTGTAGGCATGCTGCACATACTGGATCTGTTCATCCCATAACTTAGGATGCTTGTTGCAATAGCCTCGAAGCAAATGGACAACTGTCCTGTTGACTACCTCTGTCTGTCCGTCGTTCTGTGGATGGAAAGCGGTGCTCCTCTTCAGCTTGGTGTCCATCATACACCATAAATTTGTCCAAAAATCTCCAAGGAATCCGAAGTCTCGATCCGAGATAATGGACGTAGGAAGTCCAAAGTGAACCCATACATGCTAAAAGAAGAGAGAAGCAGCCTGCTCTGCAGTGACCTTCTTTTTACATGGCATAAGAATACACATCTTGCTAAACCTATCCACAACCACATACAAGTAGTCATGACCCCTCCTAGACATAGGCAAACCCCCCACAAAATCCATGCAAATGCTTTCCCAAGGATGGGAAGGAATAGGAAGTGGTGAGTACAGCCCCAATTTTCTATTAGTGGGATTACAAGTAGAGCACATCACACACCCCTTTACATATTTTTTTACAATGTCTTTCATGCGAGGCAATTACACGAGTCTTTGCAAATGAGCCAAAGTCTTACCTACCCCAAAATGCCCTGATACAAGAGAAGTATGAGCTTCTCATATTACATGGACTCTTTCACTGATAGGAACACATAGCTTGCCCAAATGATAGAGCAACTTTCCCTGCAAATAGTAGTCTTCCACCTGTGTGCCATTGGTTAGCTTCTCATAAATCTCCTTGAAATCATCATCAGTAGCATACTGCTCAATATAACTTTCATGGGATAAAGAAGCATTTTTCAAAACAATAGATGCAACAATAGGAGGTCTAGAAAGCATATCTGCCACTTTGTTACTAGTACCCTTCTTGTACTTGATCAGTAGATGGAATTGTTGAAGAAATCCCATCCACCTGAAATGACAAGCTTGCTGGAGCTTAGTCTGAGACTGGAGATACTGCAAGGGCTGATGATTGGTATGGATGATCGTCTCCTTACCCATCAAGTAGTGCTTCCACTTCTTGACACTCTAAACCAAAGCATACAACTCTTTGTCATAGGTGGGGTAGTTGATCACTGCTTGAGTAAAGGTCTCTGAATGGTAGCAGATAGGCTTGCGGTGCTGCATGAATACTACCCCCATGGCATATCCACTGGCATCTGTCTCTATCTCAAATGGCTGCTGCAAATCGGGCAAGGCTAGGACTGGAGTGGTGCTGATCTTTCCCTTCAATGTGTCGAACGCTTTCTGCTGCTTACCTCCCCACTAGAACGCTTTCTTTACACTTGTTAAGGCATGCAAAAGAGATGCTATGTATGAGAAGTTTTGAATGAACCTTCTCCAATATTGAACAGCTCCTAAAAAGCCTCTCACTTTAGTAGCGTTAGTAGGCTTAGGCCAATTGACAATTACATCAACTTTTGAAGGATCAATTTTTAAATTTCCACCTCCTACAATATGACCTAAGTAAACTAATGAAGTTTTGCCAAATTCACACTTTGAGAATTTTACATACAATTTCTCCTTTTTCAAAGTGTCCAACACTATCTTTACATGCCCTACATGTGCTTCCCAAGTTTTACTAAAGACCAATATATTATCTAGATAAACAATGACAAAATCATCTAAGAATGGCCGGAAAACATCATTCATTACCCGCATAAAGGTTGCAGGTGCATTGCAAAGCCCAAAGGGCATCACAAACCACTCAAATAGACCTTGCTTGGTCTTGAAGGCCATCTTCCACACATCATTTTCTGCAATTCTTATCTGGTGGTAGCCACTGCGCAAATCCAACTTGGTAAAGAACACAACATCTTTCAATTGGTCGAGCAAGTCATCTATGCGAGGAAGTGGGTATCGATTCTTGATCGTGATCTTGTTGAGAGCCCGATAGTCAATGTACATTCTCCATGTGACATCTTTCTTCATCACCAACACAATCATCGAACCACATGGAGAGGAGCTATGTCTAATCACTCCTTGGTCCAACAAGTCTTGAACCTGCTTCTTAATCTCTGCCATCTCGACTGCGGACAACCTGTACATGCCCACATTAGGAAGAGGGGCATCCTGCTGGAGATGGATCTCATGCTGAATCTCCCTTTTGGGAGGCAAACCTATAGGTTCTTGAAATATTTCATCATAGTTAGCCACAATATCAATCATTGCCTTTTTATGAGAAGGATCACAACCTTTGAAAGCATCGGATGCCTTAGCATCTTTTGCTCTCACAACCATGAGCATGTATCTCTTATTAGTGTCGATGAGCCGCTTCATCTGTCCTGCACTAACAAGAGTGGTGTTAGCCTTCATACTGTGAGCTCTCACAATGTACTCCACCCCATTTTTGGTGAGATGGTACTTGTTCTCATGACGAAAGAATACTGCTTTTCGATCATACAAGTATGGGCTTCCCAATACGATACTGCAGATGTCAAGAGGAACAACATCTAAGTCCACCTCATCGATCAACTTTGAAGCAATAGCAAACCTTAACCTGCATTGCTTAGTCACCTGTAGCTTAGCATTATCACATACCCATCCAAGAGGATAAGGCTTGGGGTGAGGTTTAGTCTGTATGCCTAGCTTCTTAACAACTGATTCTGAGATCAAATTTACTTGAGAACCCGGATCAAATAATGTTTCAATCTTTGTATGCTTAGACACAACTCTGATGTGAAACAACTCACTTCTTCTTTTATCATTTTCTTTAGAAACATGAGTAGAATTTGAACCAGTATGAGGAGTTTTGTTACCTTGCATTCCCACGGCTATAATCATGGTTTCGTCACCTGAGTCGGAACCCAAATCTCGTTGCATTGTTGCAACGGTCTTTTTCTTCTTTTTTCCTCCATAATGCTTTGGCCTCTGTTCAGGATGCAACTTTCTTCATCATGCCCATCAGTATCACAATGTTTGCAATGGAGCTTTCCTCATTCCTTCTTTGCAGTAGCTGTCTTCTTGCTCTTGTCTTTTTTCTTGAACTTATGGTTGTTGTTGGGCTTGAAAGGCTTCTTCTGATGGTCTTCTTGCAAATGCTTCCCCCTATTCTCAAGATGAGTAGCCTGAACACTTGCTTCATCCACACTAGTAGGATTCAACAACAGCAAAGTATGGCGTAGATAATGATGAAGAGCACCAATGTACTTCAAAAGAGTGTCAGGAGAATCTAAAGCAATATTCAATTCTAAAGCTTTCATTCTAAATTCTTCAGTAAAACTCTGAACACTCTGACCCTTGCCTTGTCTAAAACTTTTCCAATCCATCATTGCCTTTTGAACATAACCCAACGGATAAAATTGCTTACGTAAAGCAAAAATGAAAGCAGACCACGATGAGAGAAGATTACCCATTTGTTTGCTACCTTGGTGAAGCTTGCTTTCCCACCATACAAGTGCAGTTCCTATCAGCCGAAGTGAAGCCAACTGAATCTTCACATCTTCTTCTTTGATCTGCTGGACTCGGTAATAGACCTCAATTTGCCTTATCCAATTATTTAACTTCTCTACATTCGCTTCCCCATTGAACATGGGCAAATCAAACTTCACATCGAGCTTCAATAAGGGCTTCTTTTGAGGATCTTTGTGAGGAACCTTGGAATGCTGAGAATAAGATGAGGAAGAAGCACTTGAACTTGTGCTTGAAGCTGAAGGTGAAGAGGGAGGCTCAGGAGGCTCTTCGCCACCTCCTCCTTGGTTAACTAAAGCATTGCCTTCGTCCTTCACTTCTTTGTCTTCCTTCTTCACTTCACTGCCTTTTCTTTCTTTTGCATGCGTTCTTCATAGTCTGCAAACAACTTGTCTACCTTGTCGGCCATCATGTAGAAGACCTTGTGAAAGTTTGCCTCCATCTTGATGCGGGCATCATTAGCATCCATCTTCCTCCTTCGGGGTGCATGTCCGATCTCAGAATTGTAAGGCTCTAATGTACCCTCACCAGCTTGCAGTTTAGCCCTCGTGAGCATCCACACTCACAATCCAACATCAAATAGACCTGCTCTGATACCACATGATCTGAAAACAAGATCTTTGCTACTCTATGACGTTAACATGAATTGCATAAAGAGAATGAATGAAGCTCACAAATCCATAAGAAGAGAACCAAATAGCATAGACAATATGCACATAAAGACAACAAGTTGATAACGGAGTTCGTCCAGGATGGACTACGTCTCCGGGCCTGCTTCTCAATAGGAGGGCCGATCTATAATCTCAGCATAAAGGCAAAATACATAGTAATGATACAATTATACCTTGGCGACAATGGCTAGGAAGAGAACCGCTGCCCAAAACACAACAAGATTGCTTCCAGCAACTCCGAAGCCTGAAGACGATGTAGAACGAGTATAAACACTCGTACCTTCCTCCTGCAAAGATACGCAATCTCCTTTCTCTCCTTTAACTACAAAGTCTCCACTCCAAAGCATGAATGGAAAATGGCATATGAGGGGGTTTATATAGGCTTGAGTTAGCCCTCATCACATTCTCCTCATGATTCTTCAATTACAACAAATTTGCCTCAATGGGCATGGAGTTACAACTCCTAAGTTGGTTCTCATGTGGTTGGGCTTTTCATTAAAAGTTTTAAGTTGGAAATTTACCAACTATAGCATATTATATTAGCCCTTGTTATAACCTACCCAACTGAAACTATGGAGAACAACCCACATAACAAATAATTTATTTACAAACCAATTTGTTGTTTCAATCCACTTCTATATAGTTGGAAATATGGCATGTGCACTAAATTTGCGGGGGTTCCACGGGCTCCATATGCAACAAAACTATTGGCGTTGTTGGTGCGTAATCGTTTCGGTCGGAGCTCCTGGTCATCGCCAAAGGGGAGAACCAGGGGTTGGGGCTAGCCCCGACCCCTTTTTGCGCCAATATAAACTTTAACCCAACCTTAAATAAATTTTATTGCATATGCATACCAAGAACCACACGTAGCCTAAGTGGCGAAGGCGCTCAGCATTCTTTGCAGAGGTCATGGGGTCGAACCCCGCGGAGGCCATAATTTTGTATTAGATTTATTGGCCAATCACGTGCTGCCACGTGGTGGCCTGGGATTGTTCCACCTTATGCCCAGTCGGCGTCCAGTCAACTGCCAAGTCACTGCCCGTACTGCCACGTGTTCAATCTCCATTGGTCCGTAAGTACATGCCATGTCACCTCGTCCATATTGTATGGATGCCACGTGTTATCCTTTGAGTGGTGCCATGTGGCACCCCCATTTTGCCAAATTTGCTTGTTTCATCAATACAATAGAACACGATACCTTTCTCATACGGAGTCCGTTTGAGGTGAAACAAACGCCGTTGGAATCGTCTCAATGAGCCCTTTGATCTGACGCCAGTTTTGCTAAGATTGGAGGACTTAAAAAATTTTGCCTTTTTGGATCCTCTTGGATCACAATGGATCAAGCATGAATTCACAACACTCTACTTCACTCATACATGTACTAGTTACAAGTACATACTTATCCTTTTACATTACATCATATTTATAGATGCAACACATACACTAGCTCATGATACTCAAGTTAGTTACAACTAACTTCTCTATTAGTGATGATCCATAACTTCCTAACTAGATGTATTTTTTTCTATTACAATTGAATTAATTGATTCAACCTTATTCAAACTCTAGTTGAGCTTCTTTTTGTCCAAGTATTCGTTGAATTCCTTACCTCTTTACGCTCATCAACTTCACATTGACCAATCATGGTCATTGACCAACTGACTATTATAGTTTTCCAGTCGACCAAACTTCCACTATCTATTGACTTCAATCCCAATCGACTTGTTTACTAGTTGACTATCAACTGTGACCGTCAATTTACATGCAAAGAATATAACATACCCAACATTCTCCCACTTTTTTTTTCTTTGCATACACAAGAGATTTGAAAACTTTAGTTCACTTAACCAGGGTTGGTAAGCACATTTATTCTCTACACCAAGTAAAATTTTCAGTGCTCACCTACTTGGTTAAAAAGTCTACAACATTCTTAAACATGTCTACCTTTTCTAAAAACAATTTCTGTTTCTCCATTGTTTCTCTCACAAAATGGTATTGTACATCAATATGCTTTGTCTTTGAATGGTATACATGGTTCTTTTCCAAGAAGATTTCACTTTGACTATCACATTTTAAGCTAATAGGTTTATGTTTAAACCCAACCTTTGAACATAATATTTGTAACCAAATTTACTCTTTGATTGCATCAAAAGCTACCATGTATTCAGCCTTGATAGTTGATAGTGGAAAAACCGACCACTTCCTACTCATCCAACTTACTTCCCGACCAAATAATTTGAAAACATATCCATTGGTTGACTTTTGGCAGTTGAGATCTACAGCCAAGTCGGAGTCGATGAAACCATATTGTACACTGATTGTTTTATTAGTTTCAAGTTTTCAGTGGTAGTAAATTCATAATCCAATGTGCCACACAAATGATTGAAAACTCTCTTGACGGAAGTTCAGTGTTTTTTCCCAGGCGTCAATATGTACTTGCTCAATACTTCGACTACATGGGAAATATTAGGTTGAGTACATACCATTGCATACATTAAACTACCTAAAACACTAACATAGGGCACATGTGCCATGCAATCTATCACTTCTTGTGTATTAAGACACTGTTCAATAGATAATTTAACTCCTACAATAATAGGGACCTTAACTTATTTGCACTCCTACATGTTCGAGCATTTCAAAACTATCTCAACATATTTACTATGATTTAATCAGAGAATTATACCTGCTTTATCTCTCTTTATTTCCATTCCAAGATTGAAATGGGCTGATTCAAGATCCTTCATGTCAAACTTGGAGGACAATTGGAATTTCACCTCCCTAATTCGATCCATGTTTTTTTCAACCAACAACATGTCGTCGACATACAAAATTACATATATAAAATTATCATTGATTGTCTTTCTATACACACACTGATCAACCTAGATTCTCACAAAACACAACTGCTAGATATACATATCAAACTTCTAGTACCGTATCCTGGTGATTTCTTTAAACCATAGAGGGACTTCTTGAGCTTGTAGACCAAATCATTTTCCCCTTTCTGTATGAATCGTTTAGGCTACTTCATATAAATTTTGTATTCAATATTACCATAAAGAAATTTTGTCTTCATGTCCATTTGTTCTATTTCAATATCAAATTTGGCATCTAAATACAATAGTACCCTAATGGAAGTTAACTTAGCAACAAGAGAGAATATCTCACCATTGTTGACTCCCTCAACTTGGGAATATCATTTTTCTACCAATCAAGATGTGTACTTCTCCACGTGACCTGCATCATTCAATTTTTTCTTGAACACTCACTTACTACGAATGAGTTTCCTTCCATTTTCTAACATGACTAGATCCCATGTTTCATTCATGTAAGGACTTCATTTCTTCTTCCATGGAATTTTTCTATAGTTTGCCCTCTATCAATTTGTTCACTTCCCTAAAGAAACTGGGATCCTCTTCCATGGTAGTTAATGAAAAATCAAAGTAGAAATCTAGTGGAGTGTACCTTTCAGGTTGTTTCTTTGCTTAACTAGGCCTCCTGATGACTAGAGTTTGTTACTCCACCTCTTCGTCGAATTCATTTGACTCATCTTAATCATGAATTTTATCATTCCATTCAAACTTTATCTTTTGTGGTTCCTTTTCTCTTTTATCATCTTCAATCCTAGAACTACCTCTTACTTCATAAATATCACATCTCTACTATAAATTTTCTTCCTTATTATTGGATTCCGCAACTTATATCCTTTCACTCCATCCTTGTACCCAAGGAATATGCATTTCTCATACTTGGTGTTGAGTTTACTTCTTTTCTCCTTTTGGACATGCACAAATGCATCACGCTCAAAGAATTTGAAATGTGTAAGAGAGTTCCTTGCACCATCACATGCCTCATATGGACTCTTGTCGACCAGAGCCATCCATGGAAACCTATTCGTCAGGTAACATGTCATGTCGATTGCCTCTTACCATCATTTTTGTGCGGTACCTACACCACTAGGCATTCTCCTTTCTTTCTCCACCAGTGTTCTATTCATTATTTCAACAACTCCACTATGTTGATGCATGTATGAAGTTGTGTTTTGTCAATCTATACTATGTTGTCTACATAATTGGTTGAATGCATTACTATAGAATTCTCCTCTTTTATGATTTTTCAACACCTCAATATTCCTACGAGTCTGATTTTCTGTAAGAACTTTGAACTCTTGGAACTTCTCAAAAACCTTATATTTCTTTCTCATAAAAAACAATGATGTAATTATGGAGAAATCATCTATGAAAGAGATGTAATACTAAGATTCCCTAGTGATGGGAATAGTAATGGTCAAAACACATAAATACAATGTTTACCATAAATACAATGTTCACATAAGTCTACTTATAAGGATAAATCAAGGACACCCTCACCCATAACTTTGTTTTGCATAGCATGAAGACCTTTCTCACCAATATGTCCCATCCACTGATTCCATAACATGGTGGAGTGTACTAGACAAGAAGATATATCGTCAAATTCATAAAAGATTTTATTCGCACATCCATTGGTATCTATTCTTCCCAATATCTTGTACAAATTTCCATTCTAGACTCCTCTCATCAGTACCATTGCTTTCCGCACCATTTTACATTAATATTTCTCGAATACAAAATGCACACATGCATTTCCCATATTAATAAAAGATATCAGGTTTGAAGCCAAAACTAGGATATGCAACACCCCTAGAAGGGTTCTTCTCCTTCCATATTTTAATAACAGTTGAACTTTACCTCGTCCAACAACCTTGGCCATTGAATAATCTCTTAGAATAACGTCACCACCATCAAATTTATCATATTCACAAAACCACTCTTTGTGAGGTGTCATATGATGCAATGCACCAATGCCGATCAACCAAGAGTTATTATTTGACTATTTACTTTTTCAATCCACAAACACATTTCCTTTTTCTTCAATCGAAGGCTTGCCTTCAGTTGATTGTGCTTACTCAGAACCTTTTCTCTCCTCAAATCCCATCAACTTACAATCTCACTAATAATTCCCAACTTTACGACATTGTGAGCATTTTCTCATCATTGAACCAACAAATTTAGATATGGTCTTAGATCTACCCCTCAACTTTGATTTTCTACCATAGGTTTTACCTTTTCCTCTATCAATTGGTCGACCTCTCACCATGTTCGAATTCCTCATCTATTATGATAGTAGATATACAACCACATTGTCAATCCTTAATGTGGTATTATTGCTTCCAATAGATACAACGAGACTATCCCACGACTCTGCCAAAGAACACAATAAAATAATATATTTCTCCGCTCTATGATTTTGATATCCACAAACAACAATGGTCTCGCAACATTATTGAATGTTCTTTGCTACCAAGTCACCCTCATTTATCCTTATAAAATATAGTTTTTTCCGAAGAAACAAATTGTTAACTGGAGATTTTGACTGGTACAATCTCCCCAACTTATCCCATGGTTTCTTTGCAATGACCTCTTCTAAGCCATTCAGCAATACATAATATACTGAGAAAAGTTAATTTGTTTTCCCTACTTTTCTGTCGAGTTTCTTCCAATCTTTCGAAGACATATCTATTGGAGTTGTTCTAGGGATGGCAATAAACCATTGCTCTCAATCTGCAAGGGGATTCTTGATTTGAAGCTTCTAAAGCTCAAAATTCCGTCAATTAGATTTTTCAATTTCTATCATTGAACCGTTGGCCATTCTAACTAAGAATCAAAGTTCTAGAACTCCCACTGAAACAAAGTATTCTCTATATCTAGGGTCAAACTAAAAAATCCTTAGCAACAAATACATTCCCTTCAATCCAAATATAACTATGATACCATGTCAAGGATTTCAATAAATTTTACAATGATTATGCATAATGATTCTAACAATTAGATATAACGAGATTTAACAATGGCACAAACACAGTCACATAACACAAGAATTTATCTTGGAAAACTCTTTACAAGAAAAATCTAGCAAACCAATGAGCTTTACCATTCATCTATTAACAACACTCTTAACCAGTGTTTACAATATTTATTTACTAGATCACAATAGCTCAAGCATGAATTCATTACACTATCCGTCTTCACTCATAAAAGTACTAATTACAAGTACATACTTAACCATTTACATTACATCATATCTATAGATGAAACACATACATTAGCTGATGATACTCAACTTAGTTACCACTAATTGCTCTATTTAATGAAAATACACAACTTCCTAATTGAATATAGTCTTTTCTATTACAACTGACTTGAATTCGTCAACCTTAGTTGAACACTAGTTGATCTTCTTGTCGTCCAAGTGTAATCGGCCATGGTCGTTGACCAGTCGACTATTCTAGTCAGCCAATCGACCAAACATCCACTATTTATCGACTTCAATTCTAGTTGACTTGTTAACAAGTCAACTATCGACTTTGACTATCAATTTACATGGAACTTGATTATAACATACCCAACATGTAAACATGGTTGATGGATAAAAAAAATTCCTTGTGACCTAAACTAAGATTTTAGGAATCTAAATCCAAGAAAAATGACTTCAAAAAACACACCTGAAATCTTGAGGGTGTCATATCGCTTTGAGTTGAGATATGGGCACCATTAGAAGGTTTGTATTTCTAGGTATGAGTCTCATTTACTTAACCATGGTTGGAGGACAAAACTCATGCCTAGATCCCTAATGATAGATTCAAAGGCTCAAGGGACATGAATGAAGCTCTAAAGCACCGCATATGACATATTTGGATTTTAAGAGGGGATATGGGATCTATTAGGAGGATTTTAGCAGTAGATTTTTGTCATGGTTCCTAAATCATGGTTAAGGGACGAAACTCTATCCCTAGGCCCTAAAGAAATATTTTAGGCATCTGGGATAAAAAATGTCACTTCAAACAACCAGACATGATCTCTTGATGGTATCCTTTCCCTCTAAGTGGAGATATGGACACCATTAGGAAATTTTAAGCACAAGGTATGGTTGTACGAGCCAGGTGGTGTGGGCCACATGCATCTCTTCCCTTTGTCATTATTTCCATCTCTGCATTTTTCATTTCCACTAGTTGTTTCCATACATGGTTCATTTCCACCTTTCTTCACATAGTATGAGCCACATGCAATTGTAAATTTCATTGGTTATTTTCTCTCTTCCTTTTGCTTTCATTTGTTTCTCATTAAATTATGTCGGTTGTTTCCATCTGTTGTTTCCTTTGCAATTTTTACAGTTTTAGAAAAATTGTAATGGTAGAAGAAATGATTTATATTTCTTACAAGCAGAACCACTATTGAATATCTTCATAATCTAGAAAAAGGCGATGCATGGGTACCAATATGCGAGACAACCTATAGTACTCATTTAGTTAATTACTCATGCATTTAATTAAATAAATCATATGACAATCCTGCATGGTTAAGTCAGGTAAGAAATGGAAATATACATATAGCTGGAATAGTCTTGAGTGTAGTCACAAAGTGTAGTGGTCCATAGGAAGGGAGGTCCCTGTTACATTTCAAGGGAATTATCATCATAATAATTGCAATCGCAAACACCAAGACTTACATGAAAGTACATCGTGATCGTAGTAGTGAAGAATGCAAATTAGGTTGATCTAAATTGAATTACCGAAACTACGATTATTATTTTTTATGATTTGTTTTGACTTGTTAAATGTGTCATAGTCGTCAGCAATTGGTCCTATATTTTTATTTGACCCAAGGATTTAGTCCTTGAATTTCATTTATTTTTCATTAATCATAATTCATAACACATATAAAAAAATTAAAATTTAAGTACAATTAAGATGAGTGTTTCCACTAAAAAATTGATGGTAATTCTCAATTTTGTCATGCATAGCAATCCCATAGAATAAAATTCTCACAGCCATAAGCACTTGATCCTCTACAAAAATAAAGATGACCCTTTTCTAAATTACTTAAAAAATAATTTTTTCCTTTATCGAGTACAGATGATATAGAATACCTCTATAATAATTTTACTACAATCCTCTCATCTTCCACTAGCAAGTTCTCTATCAAAGTTTCTGCTAAAAAGGGAAAAATAAGAACCAACCCCTAGTTTGATAAAGAATGTAAAAATGCAAGAAGAGAAATTAAGAAAGCTACTAAAGAGTCTCTAAAAATTGACAAGATAAATAGATACAAAGCCCTAACTAAAATATACTATATGCATAAAATACAAGAAAATATATTATACCTCTCTAAGGTGACTTCTAAGATATTTTGTTGGAAAATTCTAACTTGCAAGACTAAAGAGAATAATAAGATTTCTTTGGAAGACTGGAATTCCTACCTCAAGAAAGTTTACGAATCTTGGAATGTCGTAGATAACATTCAAAACCTCCTCACAAAGGAAGAATTTTTCTTGTTGGGAGACATATATATTGGGGTTATGTGCCTCACAAATGGAAAAGTTAAGGACATTGAGGGATACCAAGCATAAATCTTAAAAATTTAAGAGCATGTCCTTATCCCGCACATCCACAAGATCTTCTATCTTGCGTTCAAGCAAGGGTTTCCTAAACCATGGACTCATTATTCCTATTTTTAAAAGTGGTGATAAAACCCCTCTAATTATCAGACCATTATGATTAGTCCTCTCTTATTCAAATTATATAGTATTATTTTTTAAAAGAAGATCAACATATGGCTTGAAAGTGAAGGTAAGAAGGCTAAATTTAAAGCATGTTTTAGAAGGCATCACTCATCCATGGACCACCTTTTTACGTCTAGGATTATTGGAGAGTTATGTCATAATAATAAACCCAACCTCTTATGTTGCTTTGTGGACTTTAGAAAATCTTTCAATACTGTACATAGAAATAATTTTTGGAATCGATTAGGAGAGCTAAAGTTTCCTTTCGAGTTAAGATCTGCTGCGATAAGGAAATACAAGAAAATCATTTCCAAGTTCAAAAGAAGTGAGGGGTGGTCAAAAGATATTAACTATAATATTGGAGTTAATCAATGTTTCCCCCTCTTCCCTACCCTTTTTAGCATATACATCGATAAGCTAGAAGGTTATTTAGAGGAAGCAGGTTGCGCTGACACAATCTTATATTGTTGTTATGGAAAGGTCTCAACTATGGGTATGACTGTCAACATGTTAGGAACCAATGTCTCTACTTTGTTAGTATATTGTTGTTGGACACATATGCTTTGTAAGTTGTCATGTAGTATTTGTTGATCCATAGCTTGTATTAGCCCATAGCATTGATCCATAGTATTGGATGCAGATGCTTTGTAAGTCATCCCATAGTATTATATGTTCCATGGTATTGACCCATAGTATTGCCACATAGACTAGTATATAAGTTTGTGTTGAGGCCAATGAAGGCAACGTGAAGTTATTTGTATTGAGCTTTCTCAAAGGAGGTTTCCCCCTCGAAGTGGTCCGTGATCAATAAAAACATTCTGTGATCTAATATATCGTGCATTTTATCAATTAATTGTTGCAGGTTCCTCACATCTGGTATCAGAGCACTTTCTTAGTCTCGTTGGGTGGAATTTCTGCCAAATGTTTTTTTCGCATCTGTTGTAGGTTTTGATCTGGGAATAATACCTATCTGCATAACTCTGGGAAGTACTTGGGAATAATTCCTAAAAATCATTGTGAGGAGTACCACAGGAACCCCGAAGTAGTTGTCCCATTGAGAGGACTTGCCAGTGAAAAGGGAAAACGACCCCTACCTGATTGACTAGTTGCCACCCGTGAGGTAAACCAAGAGTTGTCATTTGTGGAAAAGCAGTTATCAGTTTTACCTGATCTGTGGAGTGAGGGGTACTTCCCCAATACGCAAGCCGTCAGACAATATTAGTGGCCGAGTGAATCCCTTGAATCCTTAAGCAACCGAGCATACCTGGGGTCCATATCTATTGCCAGCAAATTACATCTGTCTAGAGCTGTTTTTCAAATCCATTCTTAAATTCGTTTCAAATCCATTCCGAAAGATGTTTAATATCCCTTCATTTTAGATCCGTTCTGAGTCATTTTAGATCCAGCTGTTTTAGATCTTCTTTGTTTTGACTCCGTTTCCCTTGAAACTTCACTAACACCACTACAATCCCATTTTGCGTATTCCATTCCTGAGGACCCTATCTCAAATTCCACTTCCTGAATCCCAAAATCCAACCTTTGTCTATTTTTAGGGTTTTCCATAACTTCTTTGATTTTCACCCAATCGCCTTCAAATTTTGCCACAGTGTTCCTTTCATATTTCTACTTCTTTGTCACTCTCTGACAAATTTTCTCATTCTTTCACCTCGCTTCTGAAATCCTCATTTTTTGCTTCCCTGTCCATTCAAAAATTTCCAATACCCAGTCAAACCCAAATTGCCCATCCGAGATTTTCCCAAATCCAAATTTTCCTTTACTAAAACAGTTTCTGTTTTTTTTTCTACCCATTCACTAGAAAAAAAGAACCTTTTTTTCGCCATATCTTCGTTGTTTTAACTTTGTTTCCCTTGAAAATTCACAGACACCTTTGCAATCCCATTCGACATAATCCATTCCTCAGGACCCTATCTCAAATTCCACTTCTCGAAGCCCTAAATCCAACCTTTGTCTATTTTTAGGGTTTTCTATAACTTCTTCGATTTTCACCCAATCGCCTTCAAATTTTTGCCACAGTGTTCCGTTCATATTTCTATTTTTTTGTCCCTCTCTGACAAATTTTCTCATTCTTTCACCACGCTTCTGAAATCCTCATTTTCTGCTTCACTGTGCATTTGAAAATGTCCAAAACCTAGTCAAACCCAAATTATCCATCCGAGTTTTTCCCAAATCCAAAATTTTCTTTACTAAAACATTTTTTGTTTTTGTTTTTCTACCCATTCACTAAAAAAAAAAAACTCCTGGTTATGGTTGTTACCCATGCCTGAGCAAAAACCATGGAGGAAGAACTTGCAGCACTCAAAACCAAACTCTAGGATTTGGATGAAAAATTTCTCGGCCTCGAGCTTGAGCATTCAACTATGAACAATAAACGACAGTCAGAGTCTTCTACTAACACTGGGTTCTCTTCTTCCAGCAATTTCTGTGGACCGAAGCTTGATTTTCCTCGCTTCAATGGTATTGATTCGACTGGATGGATCTATCGGGAATAACAATATTTCAGTCTGCATAATACTTTTGATTTTGTCAAAGTTCCACTTGCATCCTTTCATTTGGAACATGAAGCTCTTCAATGGTATAGTTGGTACATCAAGGCTAATGAAGAGCCAAAATGGCCCGATTTTTTCCAGCTCCTTTTGCAACGATTTGGTCCTAGTGCTTTCGATGACTTCACAAGAGCCCTCACTAAACTTTGCCAAATTGGCACTGTGAGAGAGTATCAGACAAAATTTGAGAAACTAGCCAATCACACAGAAGGATTTATTGATGACTTCTACAGGAGTTGTTTTATCAGTGGTCTAAAGGATGCAATCCAATCTGAGGTCAAAATGTTCCGTCCCAACACAATGATGGAAGTCCTGGGGTTGGCTAATTTGGCAGAAGACAAGATTGTAGCCCAACAACACTCCAAACCCACTTTTGTTCCCTAATTAGAGGAAATTTCAACTCAAAATCAACCTCCTAAGGAAAAATCAATAAATTGATAAAATAATGCCATGTAGACATTTTTTTAATAGATTAATCTATTATTTCACTTTTATCAAAGTTGCCTAGAATTATTGCACTTTTTTCAAAGCTGCCCTAGATATATATTTTATATTAAAATCAATTAATGAGAGCAAAGTTCGATGAAACTTTTCACCTGAATGTAATAATAGAAATCACATAAAATAAGGAAAGAAATTTAATACTTAATTCCATATAAATAGTAATTATTGAATTATTTGACTCAACTTTTCTAAATGTAAAATTTATTTAATTTTATTAAAAAAATATATACAGTATTATACATTCAACCCAACAAAGACTATTAAATATTATTAATAAAACATTATATAATATTGCATCTACCTTCGTATTAAAAATCTTATATAATTTTACACAATCATATTATTTAAAAAATACATGCCCAAATTTATATTTTATTACACCTATCATTTTATTTAAAAACATATACATTATTATTATATAATAATTTTAAAATTACAATTTTATTATTTAAATATGATTTATAATTTTCATCTAAATTATTAAAGTTGTTCGTTATTTTTTTACCAAAACAGTAAAAATATTACACAATAATATTATTAAAATACAATATTTATTATACATAACCATATTATTAAAAAATAATTTTTAATATACACATAACCATTGACACATAGCCAAAATAAAAATATTTCACAATAATATTATAGCAGAAAACGTAGAATTCACATAAATAAATGGAATGAGAAGATGGAACCTTTTTTAGTGTTCAGGTACACAGGCCACTACCAAAGGACCGAACACCAAGAGCAACCACTTCACACAAACAGATCACAGATCAACACACCGATGTTTTGACGTGGTTTAAACCCTCTTGAGGGAAACACTCCACGGCCCTAGCCAAATAGCTTCTACGGGACAATTTATTATGCAAAGAAAGAAAGTTAAAAATGAGCTTCTTATAATCGATCAACTAAACAATGACCCTCCATGCTCTTTAAATAGAGATCATGGACCAATCAAGTGTTAAGCCATAGATCAAGGTTAGGTTTGATCTAAGAGAAGTTGAGCTGTCGGATCACTCTATGTCGGGAACATATCGTGACTGTCGGATTAAGTATTTACAAATGCATACTAAAGAAACACACTATCCCTAACGGATATATTACAAACGTTGATCTTAACTAACTCCTAAGTGTCTAAATATCCTAACATCCCCCCTTAAGAACAACTTGGGATAGGATTGAAGGATTTACAAAAGTGACACTATTAGGAGAAGGAAGGAGGCATTAGAGCCTATCCCCCCTTAATGACAAGTTCCTGAACTTCTAACATAGATCAAAGTTTAGAAAACTTCGCTTCTGTAAGAGACTTGGTGAAGATGTCTGCAACTTGATCATCTGTAGGGCAAAAGAGCACTTCAAGAACACGATCATGAACAAGATTTCTGATGAAGTGCATATGTAGCTCAATGTGTTTGCTGCGTTGATGTAGAACTGGATCTTTGGCAAGCTTGATGGCACTTTGACTGTCACACCAAAGTGGAGTAGGCTCCTGCTGCTCGAATCCAAACTCTGAAAGGATCTGTCGAAGCCATAAAGATTCCTGACTGGCACTAACTGCTGCTCGATATTCTACCTCTGCTAAAGAAAGAGCAAGAGCTTGTTGTTTCTTACAAGCCCAAGTAATAGGTCCAGATCCCAGACTGAAAACATAACCTGCAATAGAATTTCGATCATCAGGATCGCCGGCCCAATCTGAATCAGTGAAACCAACCAACAAAGGTTTCCCCCCTATACTGTAATGAATCCCAAACTGAACTGTACCTCGAATATATCGAAGTATTCTTTTAGCTGCTTTCCAGTGACTTTCATTAGGTGTCTGCATATAACGGGCAACATGACCAATGGAAAAGGAAAGGCCAGGACGGGAATGAGTCAAGTATAAGAGACTACCAACAAGCTAACGATACAAGGTGGCATCGACTTCAGGTGAAGCACAAGTGGCAGAAAGTTTGACTCCAGACTAGAAGGGAGAAGGGGCTGGTGTACAATCTTCCATGTGAAAGCGACGAAGAAGGTCACAAGCATACTGAGACTAAGAAAGAAAGATTCCTTCTTTGGTTTGCAGGACTTGGAGACCAAGAAAATAATGCAAATGTCCTATGTCTGACATTTCAAAATTTTGTTTTTAAGACTAGATTTCACATGGGTTATAAGCTTAGGGTCACTACCAGTAAGAATAAGGTCATCAACATATAGAACAAGTATGATGAAATGGTTTCCTACTTTCTTGGTATAGACATTGGGGTCAGAATGGCATCTAGAAAAACCAGTGTCAAGGAGAAAATTATCCATTTTGGCATACCAAGCTCTAGGAGCTTGCTTAAGGCCATATAAGGATTTCTTAAGGTGGTAGACAAGGCCATATAAGCATTTCGTTGAGGGGGAGATTGTTGCATGAAATTGCAAGTAGTCAGCGCTCCCTGGTGTATCGTGACAAGGGACTAATCACCCCTCATGGATCCTTGAAATCTGGCGATGGTGAGTTTACCAATCACCTGTAGGTTTTGGTGTAAGGAAAGTCGTACTACCAACAATTGGTATCAGAGCTAGAGGTCACGAGTTTGATACACACTCAGATCACGCTGAGGGGGATATTGTTACACGAAATTGCAAGTAGTCAGTGCTCCCCGGTGTATCGTGACAAGGGACTAATCGCCTCTCGTGGATCCTTGAAATCTGGTGGTGGTGAGTTTACCAATCACCTGCAGTTTTTGGTGTAACGGCATCCGTACTACCAACAATATTTAAAAGCTTGAAATTGCGAATATTATCCAACCTTTTCAAACTATAATTGTCATGAATAGAATACTTTAAAATAAAATATTCAAAACAATATTAAAATTGATTTTTCCATATAATGTAAAACAATATTAAAAGTGAGCTTTAATTTGATATTAAAATAAATAAATTATTATTTTAAAATTCACTAAACTATAACTATAATGTAAGAGGCTAATCCCGATGCTATGTTTGAACACGTGGAAAAATGCAAAAAAAATTGCAAATTCAATGAGATTCGGCAAAAATGAATGGTTCCTCTGCTAGAAGATTGGATCCAAAGATCCTCCTCTAAACCCTTGTACATCTGCCATCATTGCCAAAAAAATGGTGCGAATTTTATTGGAGTGAAAACACTAGAGCTAATGTTACTGGAGTGGAAACCTAGAAACCCTCCTCTCATCGGCCATTATTGACAGAAATATGGCCAAGCCGAACTCTTTTTGCCAAAATTCTCTCAAAAATTTCACGGGCTAGACTAGATATGTCTCATCAGCGATTATTGACAGAAATATGACCAAGGCAAACTCTTTGTGCCAAAAATCTCTCAAAAATTTAGCGGGCTCGTTTGGATATGTCTCATTAGCCATTTTTTACAAAAATATGGCCAAGTCAAACTCTTTGTGCCAAAATTCTCTCAAAAATTTCGTGGGCTGGACTAGATATGTCAAAAGATTCAAGGGCTCAACTGGATATCCTACATTGATGTCCAAATTTGGTTCCTCGGCCATTGATGGCAAATGTTGGTGCAAATGGGAAATGGGAAATGGGAACCCTCGGATTTCAAAGGTAAATGTTTAATTCTTTTGGGTCCAAATTATTCTATTTAAATTTTCATTTGATCCCATTTAATTCCATGCATTCGTCCTATAGAAGCTGATAGTGAAGTGTTGGATATTCGATTCAATGCTCAGTTGGCTAGTTTCAACTCATAGGGGTTATTTTGAATGGCTTGATTGATAGCTTTCTCAATACAGGGAATGTTTCTTCTTATAGGTAAATCTTCAC
This sequence comes from Larix kaempferi, assembly GCA_027924585.1. Lineage (NCBI taxonomy): Eukaryota > Viridiplantae > Streptophyta > Pinopsida > Pinales > Pinaceae > Larix > Larix kaempferi. The sequence continues at coordinate 17,310,081 of BSBM01000765.1, read as the reverse complement.
TTTTTTTGGATTCAAATTATTCTATTTAAACTTTCATTTGACCCCATTTCACTCTCTGTGTCTGTCCTATAGCTAATAGTGAAGTGTTGGATATTCGATTCAATCCTCAGTTGGCCAGTTTCAACTTAGAGGGGTTATTTTGAACAGCTTGATTGATAGCTTTCTCAAGACATGGCATGTTTCTTCTTATAGGTATGTTGTCTCTTCTTGTTTTTTCATTGTCAAACATGGTTGTTTGTGCCCAAATTTGCACTTTTTATGTTGTCTATAATCTCTTTAATACAGACTTGCCCCACATGTATGCTCAGATTTGGAGAAAAGAAATTTTTTATTGTTTTTCTTCACTTTCTAATCACGTAGACTTGCTTCTTATTGTTGTTGGAATTTAAATTAAGGTTGCCACTACAAGGAAGATGCTTATTGGATAACAACACGGCTGTTAGGCTGCCTGCTCACTGAGACTGCGTAGCTTATTTTTGAGCTGACAAGTAAGCTTATTTCCTTAATTCAAAGTAACAGATATCACCTGAAACCTCAGCTTATCTCTCAGCTCATATCTGTATTCACGCAAAACTATAGTGCCAAAGTGTGAATTAATATTGTCTAAACAATTTATTAACTCACTTATTAGAGAGGGGCCTTGTTTTATTGATGATGGTTGTGTTATTGGCTAGAATCCAATTGTGTTGTTACGGGAGTGATGTATTTCTTTCATCATATTTCAATATTAAGCTCTAAGGTACTAGCTTCATCCTGTAGAGTAATAACTATTATCTATAGATAAATTAACTACTATCCCTATAAGATCTACTAGCTTCAGTGCCACTTGCCAAGGAATCTGGATGATATAAGAAGAGACCTAATTAAAGATTTTCAAAAACCCAAGATAGAGAAATAATGCATAGTAGAACTAAAGGATATCAAGTAGGATGCCCAGAACGAAGCACTTGTTCCTGTTTCCCCATCAAAACTCCATGTCTAAAGCCCCATGTCTGCCACTCACCCCTATTGAGAATACTGTTCTCGTTTCCTAATTCAAATTAGAAAGAAAAGACACTAATGATTATTACAATATCTATACAGGTAAACAGATGTAAAGGAAAGTCCCAAATATTCTCTAGTTAAAAGAATGAGTCAGTATGATGTATCATGGGCGGTTCTACCTAGTTAAGCTTGAGTTAATAAACAAGCTACAGAAATATCAAACTAAACCAACACACTAGGTCACTACCAAATCCATCAAGGTTGAACAAGAGCGAACAGTAAACATGAACTCAATTTGCAGTCTATTATGTAGTGGGGTCCTTCCTGTCAACCCCTTTTTAATGTCCATCTGTAACTCCCGTAATGGGAGAGCTTCCCAAAATCCCTTGATAAAATATTTGCACGACTCCTTCCCCTTACAAACCAACCTTTCTTTCCACTCTCATTTTTCAACAATCTCGGATAGATTTGTGTCTTTATTTAAAGAAGTTTCCTTTTTTGTCCAATCCCCATTGGCTACTGTTGAAGATATTGAAATATCTGTCGGCAAATATTTTGAATTCTCTATTGGTGCAGACTGACGTGTGCTGCTACACTTTTCATCTTCCAACTTTTGTTCTTCTAGCAACTTATAGATAGTTGTCTCTTTATCAAACTTCAAGACAATACCCTGGTTGCATCCTTCAAGCAATCTTTCTCCTAGGGTATCTATGATGTAGTATGCCTCCTTTTCAACCTTGAGCACAAAAAATGGCTATTCTAGCTGACAATATAAATATGTGGTTCACTATTCTCAGCATCCTCAGTACTTGCATTAGTTATTTCTTCCGAGATATTTTCAAAAGACATAGCCCCTTGTAGAAATTCGAAGGAATCTCCCATTCCTTCATCTTGAAAGAATCCAACAAAGGATTTCCTAGGAGCTATAGAAAGAAGACCTTCCTTTTCCTGTAATACTGTCTCCAGATCAAAGTTCCTGTCTGGGAACTTCTCTCTATAATCTTCTATGTCACAAATATTCCTCCACTCCAAAGATCCATCTCGAATCAAAGTATCAAACTGAGATTTAATAGGCATGGAATTTGTATTATCATGCAACCAATCAACAATAAAAGCCACCAAAGCAGTCCAACCACTCTCCCCCTCAGCCTTTTCACTATGCTGATCAATTGAATTAAAAAATACTTGGGTTGACAACTTCATCTTCCCATCTCTACTAATAAAATCTTGGGTTCCCAGCAACCAATGGTAAAGTGGTCATCACCAAAGTCCAAACATTCTGATCTTCCCTGTGCTACTCCATCTTCATTCTTATGCCACTGCAAAACATGTTCTCTGTTATTAATGATCATTCCTGGTAAATTAGTTATATGAATTGGTTGCAACTACAGGTGAAAGCTGGGAATCATGAACCAGATAGTTGGAATTTCATGTCTTGAAATACAAAAAAATACAAGCATCCCATATCCGATAATAAGGATTGAAGAAAACAAATGAGAAATGCAAATAAAGTCATGAACTTTGACATTGTGAAATAGCAACAAAACCTATATCCAATATCATATTGCTTGTGCCCCAACTCATATAATATGCTGCCACCAAATATGTAGTAAAACATATCAGAGAATGAAAGAGACGGGTGGAAACGAGAAAGCACCAATGGAAGAGTCTGAATAGGGAAGCATAATTATCGGCAATCAAATTCAATATCATCTCCCCCTTCTTCTCCATATGCTTTATTCAACAATGGCTCTCCTCTTGCTCGTGGTGACCGAAAATTCAATTTCCTTTTTTTCCAAGGAAGAAGGCCCCGCATGGAAGGCTGTGCAAGAGAATAATTAGATTTTGACAAACATGGCTCCTCAGTAACCCTAGAACTTGACTCTAAACTTGCTTTATGATTTATGATCCAATTATCATCATCCCCATCTTATCTAAAGTCCAAATAAAGAGCTCCTTCAACACGATTAGCTGCCGCCAAAGTCCCATAGTTGAAGGAATTCTGAAAACTAAATCCATCCTTGTCCTCATCTTCATCCTCATCACATTCATCAACAGTATCACTGTCGAATACATATTCATATCCATCACTCCTTCCAGAAAATATACCATCATTCCCAACCTCTTCTCTACAAGCCTTCTTTGCTCTTCCTACTCCTACATAGTCTCTAAAATTTTTAATCTTCCTCAGGCCTGTTTTGAGAGCAGAAAGCTCCTCCTTTTCTGATTGAGGCTCTCCATCTGAAGGTGTTGATGGCACAATAGTTCTATTAACTGGGTCCATTACTTCCTACGCAGTTCGAAGCTCCACAAAATTAAGAGCAACCTACACAAAACAAGATGAGTAATGCACAACTAAGGATTTTGAAAGGCCTCCAAGAAAAATTTAGCTACAAATAAAATATAGATAATGGAAAAAGCATCCAGTTTCAAACAAAAACAACCTACAGGAAGGCTTTGGATGTATGTCACCAAAGGTGCATACCATAGGAAAGGGAAGACTTGCAGTAAGTGTTGCTTCAGGTGCCTTTCCACCAGTAAAGCAAGATACAAAAATCTTAGTAGTTTTGGTTATATTCTCCATATGCAATGCATACTCTCCAATGTTGAGGGAACCTGTTCCTATAATAGAAGGCTTTCTCTTCGATTCTTGTGTCAGACCCTGCCAATTTGAAATAGGGCACATCAAAATACTAGTACACATCATCTTATTTTTTCATAAGTTGTGTTTCTCTCATTGATGACATAATATTCCAATGGCTGGATAAATTTCTCCTACATGGATTTTCCCTAACCAAGACCTTACTTTCAAGTATAATCTCTTCTTTTCTGATTGCGGTATGAAAGTTTTGAAATCTTCATACATGTCAAATGTCCTAAGAATTCCCATGGGCCAACAGGGTTTGTCCTTAGCAATTTCAGCTCAAGTTTAAATACTCCAATATCAAAAATCCATATATATAGAAACCTTACACTTCAATGTCCAGTTTATTGTGACATCAAAGGTAGGTACCACTCACTACCTAGAGACTCAAGGCACTCACTAGGCACCTTACACTTCTATAATTATAAACATAATGCAGTCTCTCTCTTACATGTGTTTTCCTAAATACAAGAGTTTAAAAGAAAAATATTGTAGAGATATAGTGGAGTCATTATTGTGCCCTTCATCATCTACCTTCAAATAGAAGTGTCCATTGTTTTCACAACAAATTTAATAAGTGCCTGGAATTGATGAATATGTAAAGATACTACCCAACCTATCACAAAACTCCAATCCCAAAGGAGACACATTCATATAACCTTCTAAGCATCTCCCAAGATTATATGCTAGTACTTTAATAGGGTACCATTAAGAATATAAATCAATGTTTCCCTATTACCTACTTTTTTGAAGATGCAATGGATGCTTTAACCTTTTAGTGTTAAAAATTAAAAGACCGAAGTATCTCCATCTTTAAAGCATGCAGAAAGTGGATTCCTATATTTCATAATGGATTCCCATTATCGATCAATTCTTACATGATAGTTCAGCTTTAGTATTAGGTGTTTACCTAGTATATTATTGGTTGGAGTGCTACCTTAAACATACAAATGCTTTGGGAGTCAGAAGTCATGGTATTCGCTAAAAACGATCTTTGGGCATATGGACAGTGACTTGAAAGCATCTCATCTCCATCTTATTTTCATTCTTTGTGATTGGATACCATACTCACCTCATGAATGATGCACTTCCAAGATCAAATATAGATTTATAAAAAATTATAATTGAAAGTTGTAATTTATACTTCCTCAAAGTCTTCGATGCCAGTTGTAGTTTACACCATCAAGATAGATAAAAAGGGTGCACTTAAATATAATTTTCATAATAGGAAAGAAGATAGTAGTCCATCTATCTATATAGTATATATACAGATAACAGATATTTACAAGAATATAGGATTGCAAAGAACAAAAAAAATGCTCAGTCTGGCAAAGCTAAGCTACACAATTTTATTGAAAATTACATATTGATATATTCTATTTAATTTCCATCATAAAAGTGAAGTTGACAAAGTGGATGAGGATAGTAGAGCGAGAAGGGATCATAGAAACCAAGCTTACTTGTGTGTACCTGGATCCCTCCTTATCACTTTTGAGGAAACATAGCACCAAACCTTCTCAAATGCACTGGCTTGATGTAAAGATCAAGCCCTCACTAGACATTAGTAATCTCATACAACTCAGATACTGCACCTAGGACTTAAACATGAGATGCAGCTCCAAAGACATCATAGATCCAGATTCCATATTTACAGAGTCATTTATGAGGGAACAACTTGCAGGCATTCTAGTGAAGCACAAACTCAATATATTAAAGCATAGAATCTATTATTTGAAATACAACATACAAATAAGATATATACTTATATGCAATCAATCCTGAACATGTGGAATGGATACCAAGGAATGATTTTCCACCCAGCAAAAGGGTTTCACTGCAAGGGCCACCCCAAGCCAAGACTATGACTTGAGAAGGGCAAGCGCAACTCTCTCTTAGGTATGTCTCCAAATATACTCATAGGAAACCAAGCTATCCTACACACTAAGAATGGGAAAGCATAACAACTCTAGACATCTACAGGAAATAGTGCTGCAGCAATTAGTTGAATCACTGAATGGCTTTGCTGGCCTACATAGTAACATACTAGACCAAAGCATCCCTTGCCATCCTTCATAGAAAATAGGAGCCCATATCCTTCTTAGACTAATTAATAGCAAGGATTCCATTAAACTGCTAATGCATCTTGTCTCTATCTCTACCTATAACTGCTACCCCCTCATGGAAGCAGCGAAATCAGCTCAATAATTAGCTATCACAAAAGCGCCTTGTTCCAGTTCAGTCCCTATTCATATTGCTCAACATGGGTGTTCATACTTCATCCTTCCACTATAACATAGTGATAAAAATCAATATGCAATCCTCTTGCAGCAATGCCAGCCAAATATCACACACACAAGTGCAACCAAAGAATGGGAGTAAGACCAACCAGAAGAGAACGAATTGCCTAATCTCAATAAATGCATATATAAATGGAAGTTAGTAGGTGTGCATGAGATAAGGTGTTGGCATTTTTTGAAGGCTTCATATGCTCAAGATTCAAGACACCTATCAAATCATAGAAAAGGAGTTGGAGGAGCAAAACTTCCACTCTCTCACCCCTTTTTCCATTTCCAATTGTTAAGTCATATAGCCCTCAATTATTCTAGTTATTTCCTATGGTAGCCTTTGGTATGTTCATTTATATTGATTCAACTTTTTCAGTGCTTACATCATGCTTAGGCCATCACTTTTCACTCAGGAAAAGCATTTCAGCCTATGTAGGCTAATTGTTTCCTAGTGGGGCCTTGACCTTGGGCTCCCACTAGGAACTTGACACACTTACCATATGTTCAATATACACATCATAAGATGCTTAATACACAAAGGACAAATGTATTACCAAGTTAGCATTGGGCACTGAAGAAAAAATATCCATATACATAATGTTTACACATCAGCTGCAGGGTCACAAAATGGCGTCTAGAGTCTAACATAACCCATTTTTCAGTGTTAGCTTACTCATTTTTTACTTTTCCCTTTATTTCTTCAAAACACCTTGTGAATCATTGGATCCCTTCCTAGATAAGGTACTTCCAGAGCTTGCTTGGGAACATGCAACATCCTTAACCATCATGCCATATGAGTACTTCATTCACTGCCATTGCTTCATTTGATCTATCCCAAGTCCCAAGTCTACTAGAGAATGCAATCTTCGGTGACTTCAAACTACATTAAAGCTAAAGGGGTGCTAAAAGGTAGCAGCTAAGCTAAGATGCTTATAGAGTTTCCTTTTATTCTTGGGAGCAACATTCCAAACTCTTTAATAGTAGCAATATAAAATCACTGTTGATGTATATGTAACTTCGGAATGTATTTCATATATGTATGTTGTATGTACTCCTATAGAGATGGTATTATTCCTCTCTACAGAAGTGTCGTCATTAATATTGTAAATGTCGTAACTTATATTTGATGGGTTATTAGACCACCTTGTTGGGGTCGGCCTTGTATAAGTCATGTGGGTCAAAAGGTTATTAGACCACCCTATTGGGGTTCGGCCATGTGGGTCGAAGGGTTATTAGACCACCCTATTGGGGGTCGGCCCAATCAGCATTATGTTATGTGGTTAAGTTCGAGCCTACATGATTTATGTAAAAGGCAAGTCAAGTCAAGTATAAATAGAGTGCGGGAGGCACTCTATTTCTTCACTCACTTATCACTCATGCACTCAAGGAGGAGTGGCGCACTTATGGAGGAGGAGGATCTGCTGCTAGGATATGTCTATCTCTTATGTTTGGGTTGTATCATTGCTCTATCTATCTCTGAGGAAGTTATTGGGTTTTTTCACCTTTATGGTTTTCCCCAAGTAAATATTGTGTCTCTTGTGTGATTGCTTTATTGTCTCCATGAATGATATGCTGTAGATTTGCTGTACATGTTGTTCTCTCAGTTAAGATCCTAGATCAGATTGAAGAAAATTCTGAAAATTTAACATGGTATTAGAGCTAGCTTGAAAGAAGGCATGATATGGCATGTATGACACTTGTTGCATTTACGATGCTAGGGCTTGATATAGCAAAAACCAGTCATCATAGCACTTTCGCTATAAATACGTTTTGGCGAAGGTTTCGGATCTGAAATATTTACAGGTTGAAGATTAAATCCCCATGTACCTTGTATCCAGAGGACAACCTCTAATTCGTCGTACTTTGTGATTTATGATCTGTACAATATAGGGTTTCTGCCTCTTCGAGATCTGAGTCAAAATCAGGTGACCTTGGGAAAAAGGTCATAACTTGGGCTAGGTTGATCCAAATGAAATTTCATAAAAAGTGACAGGTAGTACACAGACTGTTCTATCTCAATAAAAAATTTCAGAGGCCGAAGTTGAACTAGTGACACGTGGAACGCCATACAAGTTTGCTCTCCTGTATTATCCCATAAAAAGGTCACGTTGCGACACTTGGCATAACTCTCTCTCAAAGAATCCAATTCAGGTCAGACCGATCAGGATGGAAAGATAATAGGTCGAGCTATCTCAGGAAACTTTTTCAGACCCTATGGATAGAATAGTTTGAAGGTACACCTGAAACAATCAGGTACATATTTCTGTCAAAAACAGAATTATTTTTGAGTACCTTCATTCATGGCTTCCGGAATTTAGGGCTTCGGAGAAAGTTGGAATTTTTGTAATCAGAGACCACGACTGGATGCTACTCATCAAAATCGAAATTTAGAGACCAAGATCAGAATTTTTGGTTGGGCAGAAGGCCGTTCTTGATCAGACCCTAGTTCGGGACTTTGATCAGAAAAGTGGAAAATTAGGGCTTCTGCAAAAATGGGAATTTTTGAAATCTGTGACCACGGCTGGAAGCTCCTCAGAAAAATAGAAGTTTAGAGCTTTGGATCAAACCTTTTGGTTGGGAAGAAGAGTGGGCTTCATCAAACCCCAGTTTAGGGTCACGTCTAGTGAATCTAGAAGTTTCAAAGGCAAAATTGAGGAGTGAAACTCTGCAGTTTTCAAATTCTGAATATACTAGCTTGATCAGCTCATCAAGGCGCATATTTCTATCCTTTCGGAAGTTTTAAATTCAAAGTTTGAATTTTTGGGGTTTCTCTGACAAACCTATATCCAACTCCAGGTCCAGTTCTTGCAAATCAAGTGGATTGGGTTAATCCTAGAAGAAGATGGATTGATCATCTGCATAAGTGAAGAAGTTCCTATCTCAGAGGGAGATGAGGCTAAGGCCTTACATAAGAATATTTCAAAGCGATCTCGACAGGTATGACTCATCGAGGTATGTTTCAATATTTGTTCATGATTAATTTTATGGTATGTTTGTATTCATTTTATTATAGTTAGTATAATCTTGATTTTAGATTTGTCGTATCACCTTAACAAAATTATGAATGCATGATAGAAGATATTCATTGGTTAGGGTGTTGACACTTATGATTGTACTAATGCATTATGGTGTTGTATGAGGTTTATGTTGTCTGCTAACATAAAAGGTACACCAAGAAAGACAAATCATGTTCTACTTCAAGAACATATGATCATGGTGACATGAAGACAAGGATTCATCCATTGTCATGGATCACATAGAAGATCTACTTTCGAGGTATGTATAACTTGTTTCTACAATGGTTAACTTATGAGACATGCAGGTTACTAGCACAAGTCACTGAAGAGAACTAGAAGACATTATGCAGGTATATTAGACATAACTAGATAGCATGATAATCCAAGTATGTTTTTCCTATATCAAGCTAGAATCCTACCTTGTGTTAGGATCTTATACTATTGTGTTGTTGATAATGATTATTCACGAAGTCATAGGTTTTAATAATCATGGTGGTATGCATATTATGTTTCATACCATAATTGATGATATGATTAACCAGAAGAATCGTGAAGGTATAGTTTTGAATAATCACGGGTTTTATGCATATTATATCTTTTCTCTTGATTGATGATTTAACTAACCAGAAGAGTCCTATGATTAAATAAGAATATGTATGAATAAAAGAAGACTTCCTTGAAACCCTGAATACTAATGTTTATTATCTGTGTTTGAATTGATCCTGACTATACATGCTTGAGATTATTGTGTTTTGATAATATTAAGATTATACTAATGAATTATGTGTGAGACCTAGAGGATAACACAATGATGATACTAACAAGCATGCATAGGGATCGAGAATGTATATAAGTTCAAGGACAGGTAATCCAGGAAGCAAAGATCAAGAGGGAGCACACTCTAGTAGTTTCTACAAGGATGCAGATATTCAGAGGGAGTTGACCACTTCTCACAATCCACATCAGAATGGAGTTGCAAAGATTCAGAGGGAGTCCACCCAACAAACAAACAAAGATAAGTATTTGAATTGTCATTACTTGCATATTTTATTGTTTAAATAATATTGTTCAATGATGTATATACTGATGTTCCTAGAATTAGGTTGTGTATTATGCATATTAGAATAGTTGCATTGATGAATAGTATACTACTAATATGCATGGGTAAGTAGCCTATGGCACTGTACAACATTCCATTGCTACTTATCTAGAATGAAACCTCTTTGCTGACATGTTGGGAGTTGTGCACACTCTTAACAATGTTCTGGTAGAGATTGGAAGGCATCTAGAAAGTTACGGGATATGGATAAATGTTGTATTGAAGCATTGGCTAAGTTAATTGCATGACTGTATGACATATTTGTTTATGTGTAAGAATTTGTTCTGAAAACTATGAGATGTTTTCTAATCATGCAATTCAACTTGTTTTGTAGAAAAGACCGTATACCTTCACCTACAAAAGAAGGACTACAACATTTGTTCAAGCAACAAAATTATCTATTGAAGATATTGAAGTTCCCAGGATACGGGAAGAATGCCATGATCCGTCGATCATGAAGAACGATGTTTGGGATGCAGTCCCAAGAGCTGAAGGGAAGTTTGTTGTGACTTCCAAATGGAACTACCAGATCAAACATGCTGCAAATGGTAGCATAGAGAAATATAAAAGTGATGAGATAGAAGATACACCAGATGGATTTCAAGACAGCTTTCTTGAATGGTGTAGTTGAAGAAGAAGTGTATGTGGTGCAGCCACTTGGTTCTGAGACACATGACAGGGAGTCATATATGTGCAGAACTTGGTATGGTAGGATAGACAATTTTCTATCCAGTTTGGGATTTACCAAGAGTAAAGCGGATTGCAACCTTTACTACAAGGTTGAGGAAGGCAATCCAGTGATACTACTTTTGTATGCGGATAACCTGTTTGTTACAGGTGAAGATAGATTGATTGCCGACACGCAGCGGAAGCTTACTGCTGAGTTCGAGATGAAGAACTTGGGGATGATGCACTATTTTTTTTTGGCATGGAGGTGTGGCAGAGTGCAGATGGAATCTTCCTTGGACAAGGGAAGTATGCAGTAGAGATCCTGAAGAGGTTCAGGATGATGGATTGCAAGGCCATGGCCACACCTATGGCATCGAATCTGAAGCTTCTATGTGATGCTTCATCTGAGCCATTTGATATCTCTATGTATCGTCAGATGATTGGGTCCTTGATGTACCTGACGAACACAAGACCAGATATTTGCCTTGCAGTGAACACATTGAGTCAGTTCCTGATAGATCTGAGGAGTGTTCATCTGGTTGTTGTAAAGCATGTTCTGAGGTACCTGAAGGGTATAGTGGATTATGGGCTCAAGTATGAGGCGAATCAAAAGTTTAACCTGCAGGGTTACGTTGATTCAGATTGGGCTGGCAGTGCTACAGATAGGAAGAGCACATCTGGCTGTTGCTTCAGTATGGGATCAGGTGTGATCTCTTGGTTTAGCAGGAAGCAGTCCTGCGTAGCACTGAGTACAGCTGAGGCAGAGTATGTTGCAACTTGTTCAGCTAGTTGTGAGGTAGTATGGCTACGAAAGCTACTGTCCGAGTTATTTGATCTCTCGTTGGATGCTACTGGTATCTTCTGTGATAACCAGAGTTGTGTGAAGATTGTCTAAGAACCCAGTGTTTCATGACAGGTCGAAACACATAGAGATCAAATATCACTATATTAGGGATATGGTGCAGAGAGGAGTTGTGAAGCTCCTGTATGTTTCAACGGATGAGCAGATTGCAGATGTGCTGACGAAGCCACTAGCGAAGGTGAAGTTCGAGTACTTCAGAGAGAGGCTTGGCATTCTTTAGATCGAGGACACTTCGAGGAAGAAGTGATGGACACATTTGCTGAAGACATTCCAAGCATGTTGGAAGGAGGATCCTTCACATGGCTGTGGATGTAAGCGCTGAATGATGAGCATCATGATGATGTTCTGGTTTCTGCTGGATATGATCAATTGATCATTTTTATGTATGTATGTATGCATCATGTTGGATGATGGATATGATGAGTTGGATCATTTATATGTATGTACGCATCATGTTGGATGCTGTATATGATTAGCTGGATCATTTATATGTATGTACACATCATGTTGGATTCTAGGACCATGTATCTATATATGTATCAGGTGGATACATTGTATGATCAGGTGGATCATGTATGGTGATATGTATCATGTATTTTTATTTGTATCAGGTGGATACATTGTATGATCAGGTGGATCATGTATGATGATATGTATTAGGTAGATACTTGGTATGCATTAGGTAGATGCATTGTATGATCAGTATGATCATGGATGATGAGCTTCAGGATGTTGCTCCAGATGACATGCAACAGGATGTTGCAGTGATGATGATCAGGATGATCATGTGTACATCAGGATGATGTATGGTGAGTATCAGTTTGATACTCTATGGCCGTGGATCAGGTTGTGTAGATGAGCATATAATTCATTACCCTGGGATATTTGCAGATAGTCTTTCGAGGTTTTGCCTATGGCATGTAATTCGGTGCCCTGGGATATCTGGCAAATGCTCTTTCGAGGTTTTGCTCTGGGAGGACATATAATTCGTTGCCCTAGGAGATCTGCAGATAGTCTTACGAGGTTTTTCCTATGGCATGTAATTCGTTTCCCAGGGATATCTGGCAGATGCTCTTTCAAGGTTTTGTCCTATGGCATATAATCTATCCCTGGGAGATTCGATAGGTTGGGCTGTGTGCCCGTAATTAGTCCTGGGATGCTCTTGCGAGGTTTTTCCATGACCACATGTAATTCGTGCCCTGGGAGATCCTATAGGTAGAGTTGTGTGCTCGTAACAGCCTGGGATGCTCTTGCGAGGTTTTGTGGTGACCACATGTAATTCTTGCCCTAGGAGATCCTATAGGTAGAGCTGTGTGCTCGTAACAGCCTGGGATGCTCTTGCGAGGTTTTGTGGTGAGGTCACATATAATATGGCCCTGGGAGATCCTATAGGTAGAGTTGTGTGCTCGTAACAGCCTGGGATGCTCTTTCAAGGTTTTGTGATGCATGTAATAAGCCTTGAGGATTCCACAGTATGGCCAGTGATGACGAAGACCTATAGGTGGTGGGCCTACATCCAGTATGAAAAAGGACTGGCTCTGTAGAACTTCCTATGACAAGTAGATTCAGAGATTGATTGAGATAGCAGTAGCAGTGACGATGATGATGTCTCGATGACGATTATCTAGTGACGATGATCCAGAGAAGAAGACTTGTGCTAGAAGACCTGTGCTGACAAATACCTTCCTAGTTAAGAGGGAGTGTTGATGTATATGTAACTTCGGAATGTATTTCATATATGTATGTTGTATGTACTCCTATAGAGATGGTATTATTCCTCTATACGGAAGTGTCGTCATTTATATTGTAAATGTCGTAACTTATACTTGATGGGTTATTAGACCACCTTGTTGGGGTCGGCCCTGTATAAGTCATGTGGGTCAAAGGGTTATTAGAACACCCTATTGGGGGTCGGCCATGTGGGTCGAACGGTTATTAGACCACCCTATTGGGGGTCAGCCCAGTCAGCATTATTTTATGTGGTTAAGTTCGAGCCTACATGATTTATGTAAAAGGCAAGTCAAGTCAAGTATAAATAGAGTGCGGGAGGCACTCTATTTCATCAATCACTTCTCACTCATGCACTCAAGGAGGAGTGGCGCACTTATGGAGGAGGAGGATCTGCTGCTAGCATATGTCTATCTCTTATGTTTGGGTTGTATCATTGCTCTATCTATCTCTGAGGAAGTTATTGGGGTTTTTTACCTTTATGGTTTTTCCCAAGTAAATCTTGTGTCTCTTGTGTGCTTGCTTTATTGTCTCCATGAATGATATGCTGTAGATTTGCTGTACATGTTGTTCTCTCAGTTAAGATCCTAGATCAGATTGAAGAAAATTCTGAAAATTTAACAATCACTTCCATATTTATCGTCCATGTTATTCCTTCATTGTTGTTAATGTATGGGATCAAAGCAGAAAAGGAAACCCGTGTAGATCCATTTTCCTAGGTTACACTATTAATCTTTCGTTGACCTTTGCCAAATCTACTAGTGGAAGCAAGCCACTGAAACTCCATTCAAATCTAGTTAGATATCAATTTAGATTTTAACTTTTAACCATTGAAAGAAAACTTTCCAAGTCTGTCAAGTGCTTGGCAAATACATTTGGATTGGTTGTAAATCTAGCTAGTTTGTTCAGTTGGGCCATACTACGTCAAAAGTTAAAAGTGGTCAAACTCTCCAAGACTCAACGAGTCTAACAACAACTAGACAAATTCAACCAAGACTCAACAAATCTAATTAACTTGTAGAGTGGGTTTGATCAACTTGTTGAGTTACTAAGTGAGTTTGAACAAAAGTTAAATGTTTTAACTTCTACAAACGTTTATATAGTTTTAACACACTATTTCCTATTTTAAGGCTTTTTTAGGTCTATTAAATTTTATTTACCAAGTCCAGTTCCTATTACTACTCTTCGGCTTTGCTCATTAATTCCGAAGTACGAGACATGTGACTATGATTTTAATGGCAATGTGAAATGAGAATACAACTTCCTTTCAGTTTTGAGACCATACTCCCTAAATTTTCCAACAATGGACATTTATTTAGATATATCCTCACGTTCTCAACAATTCCACTCTTTATTTTGTTCTCTCTGATGTTTGGGGTCATTGCAGCTTAACCTCAATAAGAAACTAAAACATACAGAAAATGTACACCTTACTTTAGTTGCCACATAAGCAATTTGTTTTCCGAAAAAGTTGAAAATCCACCGAATCTTGAACAATATTAACCAAATTGCGAGATTCGCCAAATTTAATCTAATATAATAGAATTTTAACTCAATATATAACATATATATTTCCATTAAATTAGAATTTTAGATAATTATGGGTTTGAAAAGATTGGACAGGCTACGAATTGTACCCAGGACCAGAGTTGGAATTTGATGGGAAGAAAGATCATCATGAGGCATTTTTTCCATTACTTCCTGAGTAGTTCGAAGCTCCACAAAATTAAGAGAAACCTACACAAAGCAAGATGAGTAATGAACAACTAAGGATTTTGAAAAGACTCCAAGAAAAATTTAGCTAGAAAGAAAATACAGATAACGAAAAAAGCATCCAGTTTCAAACAAAAACAACCTACATAAAGGCTTTGGATGTATGTCACCGAAGGTGCATACCATAGGAAAGGGAAGACTTACAGTAAGTGATGCTTCAAGTTCCTTGCCACCGGTAAAGCAATATACAACAATTTTAGTAGTTTTGGTTATATTCTCCATGGGCAATGCATACTCTCCAAGGTTGAGGGAACTTGTTCCTATAATAGAAGGCTTTCTCTTCGATTCTTGTGTCAAACACTGTCAATTTGAAACAGGGAACATCAAAATGCTAGTACACATCATCAAATTTATTCATAAGTTGTGTTTCTCTCCTTGATGCCATAATATTCTAAGAAGCTTTCAATTCCCAGAAGGAAAACATAGTTCTAATAGGGAAATAGCAAACATGTTTTCAATCTAGCAGATGCACATCCTAACTAGCGCTCAACTTCATTTACATGCACATGGGCATGCAGACAAAGAATGTTTGATCCCACCATTAGAAGGCAAGGCCTTAGTGCAGGAGCTCCTCTTAGTGGTTCACAATTTAACTGATCTTCAACTAACTCATCCACTCTAAATACACATGACACATTTGACTAGTTGTTGACAGGATTTTAATAAAAAATGCCTACAGCTAATGTTTGAGCAACAATAAGAAAATGGAAACTATTGTCGTTGTTCTTTCATATAGGTAACATGTAGGTAACACAGAGAAATTTGTCTAAAAATGACAAAAGAATATATGACTACCACTGCAAAATACAATCAAAACTGAGGAATTAGTTAAAATGAAGCCAAATGATGGACCATTTCGGGTCCCATAACGAATATTATGCACTTTCATCGCTATCACTATGAAGACATACTTAAAATTTTGCTTGTTTTTGGTAGACACATTATTTTCCAAGTATTTCTGTAATTTTCGGCTCATAAGATTTTTATTTCTGTCCTTGTCTTTTCTTATTTGATTTAGTTGGAACTGCTTCTGCATTAATTATGAAGTTAGACATGATCCCTAAGGAAAGGATAAAAGTGTGTTAAATATATATCTCTTACTATGAGGTCTAAGTGTACAAAAAATATTCATACTCACAACTATCCACATTTGATTGATGGTTACACAAATAAGATAACTTTTCAAAAGAAACTCTGAGTTAAGGATATGCTCACATTCCTTCTTTGAACATATACATAACTAGAATGGCCTCTCTCCAAAAAATTCTCTATGCAGTTAGAACACAATAATCGAGAAAAAACTAATTCTTCATCTTCACCCTTTTCAACATTCAAATCATTTGCAGCTTGAGAGGATTCCAACCATCTCCACCTTCTTATATTCTACTCATTGGTTCTTAATGTATGTTGTAAACAAATGCAAACATAGAAGCTTAGCTGTATTTACAATATTCTACAAGATGCCTGATAGCTTTGAGGTATGCCTCAATTTGTAAAAAATTGTCTTTTCCTTATAAGATTTTCCAAACCATTTTGTTTGCAATTTGATTTTTTATTTTTGGGATTTTGTAGTATGTTTCGATTTTCATAAACTTGGTTGTTTGCAGGACTCTCCAATAGATACAAATGGTGTAAGAAAAAATCACCATGTTATCCGCATAAAGTTAAGTCCAGATATGGCGCCAATCCATACAAAAAATCAAAAAGTGGTTTCTGACATTGATTATAGTGCATTAAGGGAATCCAGAAATAAAAATTTGGATCTTTGGGTAGAAGGCTAACTCTATCCAGCTGACCCTATGTCCAAGTCTCATCCTGATTTCAAAACAATAATAGGACTATGCCGATTTGTATGACATGGAAAGAGTGGTATTCTAGGATACTGTAGAAGTTTGGAAGGTAACTGCATTTCCCTTGAACATAAAATTCAATATCTCAATATCCAGTTATATCAACTCCATCACTCAAATATGCTTTAGTATCGTGAAAACATGAGATTGAACAAAATAATAGAAATGTTGAATAAACAACACGTGGATGAACTATTGTTACAGGGGAACCTTCGGGATCCTTAGTTGTCATTAGTTACTATGTAATAATCTAGTTAAAGAAGCCATTGGAACGGGTGCAACCGCTCCAACCACATGTAAGATGCATAAATATAACTATCAAGATGAATACAAATAGTTGGATGCATTCAACTCATCTCTCTTGTCTTGATTATATCTTTGTGTATGTGCTTATGCTCTCTGTTTGAATACAATATATGTGCTTATACTCTCTGCTTGAATACAACATCAGAAAAATAAATTGAGAAGCTGAAAATTGATAATTGTCATCTGCAAAAGAGACTCTCTACAATGAAGGAAAATCCAATGTGGTTGAGGAGCAGATCAAAAAATTTGAAACCGATATCATGTTTGGTTAATTCGGGAGGTGGCTATAGAAAAAGAGTGATAAGGGTGAAGTCCATATTAGATCAAAGTTGTCCTCATCTTGTGGATGTGTGCAAAAATGTGTTTAAGAAACGTGACATTAAAGCAATGCTCAAACAACCAGAATTTGATGCTTTGAGAAAAGAAGTAGTTAACCAATTTATTGCAAAATTAACAATTGATGTAAAGGATGTTCAAGGAGTTTGTGATGAAAGAGGGATCAACAGGGAAGCATATGCAAGTCTTTTTAAAGTTATGAGAGAGGGAATGTTGAATGTTGGCATGAATAAGATTTTGGTTCCTCGCCCTTTTCATGTGAAGAAACAATGTGCATTACAAAGCACGAAAATTGTTGATTCATTGGGAGATGCATATCAGTTAGAAGCAGTGCATGAAGTTGCAAGTAAGAGAAAAAAGAAAGTATCAAGTGAAAGTGTTCTATTAATTAGAAAAAATAACTTGTGGTATGACATAGAACAGGTATTACAGTTGATGGTGAGGTACTATAACATCTCTACTGAGGAGGCATGTGGGAAATTGATTGTTGTCCTAAAATTGGATGAAATGGAGTTAGTCAACATGGAAAAATATGAAAGAGTTCCATAACGTTAATGAATCGTGCATTAGATCCAAACCTTGATAAGGCAAGTGATAAATATTTTCAAGTTCAATCTGAAGATCACCTTTTTTGGTTGGGAATTTTTCATCTCAACAAGGAGTCCCATGATTCCTTGAAATTTGTTTTCAGCAAAACATATTTACCATCAATTATATCTTTACATACTGCAGGGGAAATATTATATGTAGAGCGATATGGTTCATATTTTGTGGACTGGCACCTTGTAGTTGATTTAAAAAATATCAAGTGTATGTACAAAATTTCTCATGGTGCAAATGCAATGTACAGTTGCCTATATTGCATGCAGAAAAAACAAGAAGATCGAACTTAGAAAGGTGGTATTTTGAGCTGTCCTCAAAACCTTCCTCCTGACCATGATCATCTTGATCCAAATCTATATGCAGTGCTTCCTATACCATTTATTAGGGTGCACATGTTCACATTGCATGCATTGGTTAGAATTGTTGATAAGATGGTGTATTTATCTATATTGTTTGCATGGAACAAATCCCCACAAACTGAAAGTAAAAATTCAATTGAGGCAGTTGAACATGTTCTTTCAAAAGTAGGTTTTGGATGGTGGAAATGTTAAAATTGAAAAAGATATTAAGAGGTCAGGTACGCGAGGTAATCTTCCAGCAAAGCCATCAATGCCAGGTGTCAAAGCACGTCGTTTTCTTGAAAATAAATGTGGACATGGATGTTGGGGATTGTATGAAGAATTAATTGATGCAAAGGATGATTGCACTAGTGGAGGGCGTGAATCAGCTAGAAAGAAGAAATGTGCTTGGAAGTCACTTTCATCTTTTTTTCTATTGATGGATAAGGAAAAATTCATGGAAGGTGATCCAATATCTTTTCAAGAAGCTATTAGAGACTTCATAAGAGCAATGAAGGAAGCTTGGAGAGACAACCATATGACACATTATATGGTATGCATCTAAAATTTCGTCCCACTAGTACTTTCCTTTGTACTTTTCTTTACATATTTTATTGTAAATTAACTTCATTTGGTACATTTGTTTGGTATTCTAAGATAGATTGATGTATGTTTCCAGAATCAATTATTTTCACATGGGCCATGGTTTGCAGGAAAATATGGAAGCTTGGCCATTTGGGGTACACAAGGCATGGAGAAATCACATAATCTAGATCATACTATTTACCATAGATGTACACAGAAAGGAGGGGGTTCCAATCATTCAGATGTTGAATCTTTTGCAAATGGGTCAAGCATTTAATAGGCATAAAATGGATGGATTTAAGAAGAAAAAGCACCTTCCAGAAACAATTGAGCTTCGCAGAGTGATAAGACAAACAAATCTAAGTAGAAAACGTATATAAGAGATCCGATGGTTCTGATGGTGGAGCTAGGACAAGTTCAAGGTATGCGATCTATATGTTAACTTTTCTACCTTCTTAATTTAATAATTTATTGTTTTAAAGGCTCTATCATTATTTTTTGTAGATGTGACCCTGTATCAGTGGGACCTTCCACAAGCCATTCAAGTTACCTATAAGTGTATTCTCTTCCAAATGATTAAGTTGTAATATTTATCAACTTCGCGAAGCTTATATTTTTTGTTAAATAATTACTTAAGGATAGATAGAAAAACATTTTTTTGATATCAAAACTAACCCAAATCTTGTACATGTCAACATTTACGACATGGACAGTTAACTACAGTAGTCCAAAAATCCATCTTCTAGAATATTCTGGATTCATTAAGTTCGAAAAGGACCTTTGTAGAAGTTGTTATTTTTTCTCATTTGCAGAGTTTTGGACCGGTGTTCAGTTGAATGAGTTTATGTAATTCTAATGTCACACTTTATGACTATATTCAAATATGATATTGCATGCCAATAATGTGGTGTTTATTAGGTTGTGAACTGCATGTTATCAGGTTAATTATATGTTTCAAAAATAACAAATGCTGAGTCTAATCATGCAAAACACAAGGATACTAATGCAAGGCATGTTCTCAGAGACTACTCTGAATGCTCTTCTTATTACCCTATACAACTCTTCTAGGTCACCATGAGAGTGATACCATAAATTCCAATGATTATTGCCTCCAGATAGACGTAAGTGTAATGACAACACCCATTTCTTTATTAAGCATGTAAATAGTGGCTATAGGTGTGAACTTCAACAAAATATTTGCAAATTTGGCTAGAACATGTAGCTACAGTCAATATTCACTGAAGCATAAATGGTCCATACAAACTAGAAGCATGCATAGAAACCATGTGTACGAGTCAATACAAATACATCATATGATATGATTCTTATGTAGCCAAAGCACAGAATACTGGACACAAGTTTCATGATCTCTAGCTTGGTGAGGAAGTAGAATGTATTATACAGGAATAAGTACAGTGCAGATGATCCTGAAGTTAGATAAGCACTCCACCACCAATGGTGGTCCTGACTATCTTATGTTCTGTTTTTCTTCCCAGCGAACATTAGTTGCAGCTTCCTCTGCTAATCTACATCGGAAGAGCCTTAAGCAAATGAAGGTAGATGATTTAATTCTCAAAAATTTTCTTTACTTTGGACTTTCTTTTTGTAGATGAAATTATATATTTTAGTTCTCACAATGTTTCTTTTGTTTGGGATTTCTTTTTGCAATTGTTCATTTATAAGCCTCAAGAATTTATGATTCCAACAACAATGGTGATGCATATCCTATTTTTATCGACTAAGAAACAGTGTCTGACCATAATTTCATGATTTTTTGGGATCATCTTCAGTCATGATTTTTTGTAGTTGGTTTTGAATTATTTTAACTCTAACTTCTCCCTCAAACAAAAGCACCAACTTTAGACCATTTTTAGCATGATGAATACACAAATTGGAGCATTGCCCTTAGAGCTACTCAAGTTTTCATTCGTTGTACTAATTTTTACAATGTTTTACTATTTTTTGCAATGTTATCTTCCATAGGAGCACTGCCATTTATTGCTAACAATAGTGCACTTGTTAACTGAATTTCGTGACTTTCCGAGTGAAGGTAGAGTGTTGATTATGCTATGAAAACAAGTGACTTCATCCACATGATTCTTACTATTAAATTTACCTATGAAGAATGCTAAACTTGGACAAGGTCATCATCTAGATTTATGCCTATGTTTGGAACCAATGGCTCTTGATTGATCCAGGTGTAGAGTGCCTTATGTCAAGGATCAATGAAGATAAAGTTCAACCAATGATTTTAGAGAACTAGGGGAATGATTGTTACAAGGGGTTTCATCCTTTCTAAATATTAAATTCAGTTCAACGTCATGAAATTCTCCTTATGGTAGTTTTAGGCTTAGCTTTGTTGAGGATTCAATCGAAAAAATCATTATTAGATCTTCCTTAACAGGTATGGTTTCATAGATGGTATATTTTATGTATTTTTATTTATAATTGGGAAATGATTGGGGCTCACTCAAATTAAATAAGAGTTGATTTTATGATGTCATGTCATGCATCGATAAAGGACTACAACAAAGGTCCAGTTTATAGATCCATGCTAAAAAATTGCCTGGATCAGATTGTCATGGCTTCTACAACTAATCGTGTATTTCTACATTGTGATGTGAACTTCAATACCTCTTCTCAGGCTATCAGTTTGAACAATTTTATTGGCGGAACTGCCAAATCATTTTATTTCTAGTATGTAATCAGGATTGGATTACTTGTATTTTTAGTCTTCATGTGGCTGTGAATTAAAGGATTCGAAAATTTCTTTCCCAAATTATTTTGGGTTCAAGGAAAGGCATATGCCAAAGGAAAGTGCTACATCGGTATATCTACCTCATGTGTATCATATGCAACTTATGGGAATTGTATAAGGCATGTTTACTAATGACAGAAACTTGGTCTCAGAAACATGGTGTAACATTGGAAATGATAACAAGTATCATGTAATGTACATTGCTCCAATTATAATAGTTTATACAAGAAGAGGCTAAATACAAAGAATGTGACTTAAATCTCCACTTTGGATTTTTCTATCTTCACATACTATTGATATGAGTTGTTATAATGTTTCATGTTCTGAAGTGCACATGTTGTAAGCATTAGCATTCATCAAATGCTTGATATAAGCTCTTAGGTGATGGTTTTTTAACAAATATATTATTTCAATTTCTCATTAGATTCTCTTTAGCTTGTGTTGTCCCATGATCCATCTTTATTTATAACTGATTGTTGGGGGTGGCATATCATAACTTATGAATCAATTTAAGGTGTTTAAATCATATTTTCCAATAAACATGCAATTTTTAGTGCATTATATATCTTATTGATTTTATTTTTTTCGAAGTGGATTAGCATTTTAATATCTTATACAAAATGAAAGTGCAGCCATTTTGGAGTTTTCTTACATGAAACATGTTGCATTTTCTTTCATTGTTACATGAACTAGAAATATTTGTTGCAACTGAGAGTGAACATTTCCATTTATCTCCTGGTCAACAAAGGGATATTGGCTCATGTTTTCCTTTCCAATGAAGCAAACATAAAATTGACCGTGGCACTTTTGTAAATTGGTCACATGGGTTTTCCTGATCAAATGCTTGTTGCATATGTGTTGTGGAAGACTATCCTAAAAAACCATGCAAGTTTTGCTCGTGAATTTCATTTTTAATTAAAATGAACAAGTATAGTATAATGCAAATAGTGATGAAGAAGTTTGGTTTGGTTGTTGAAATGTACCGTTACAAGAGCCCCTTGAAATTATAGACTTTGAAAAGTAGTACCATTGGAATATCTCTATAAGAAGGGAGATTCTCCTTGCAATCAAGTATTTCTCTATCATACAATATGTTTTCATCCTCTATCCTTTTTGGCTTTGCCTTGGTAGCAAAAGCAACAATTTTGTGATATAAATTAGACTTTCAATATCATGATTTTTTCATGTGTTTCTATAGACATCAAGTTGGAAGATGTGGATTATGATGAATCTTTCTTTGATTGCCCTCAAATTTTGCAGAATGCCTGCAAAAACTAGCCTAGTATCATGGAGGATTTTGTGTAGTGAGATGCAAAATTTGTTCGTAAATATCCTTTTGTGGCATTTCTTCTAAATCGATGGTGGGTTTAATGATAGTTGCATCACCATAGAATTGTAACATAAACAGGGGTTTATGAATGACCATTGTAATATAACCTATAGGTGCAATTAACTTGTATGGCCACTGTAATATAGCCTACAGGTGCAACTAACTTGTCCATTTTTTTATAAATTCATGATAACACATAAAGGCATTATTTCTTTTAAATGGATTGTTTTTGGATATGATGGTTACTGCATAATTTAGTAAGAAAGGATGATTATGTAATTGCTACAACTATTGAAATAATGCATGTACGAAATTATTTTAAGAAAATATCTTATTAAGGAATCCAAAAAGAGTAGTTAAGAATCAAATGTCTTACACATTCAATAATTTATATATCTTTCTTTCTTTGTAATGCATATCATAAACAATCTGCACAAAAAATGCATATGATAAACATTTTTGTAAATGTGCTTAATGAAAATTTGCAATCGTGCAATCCTAAGGCTTATCAAATATAAAAGTTTCAGCCATTATTATTGCACATTCCTTTGTTGATATAATGGTAAGTTATTATAAGGAGTTGGAAAAGAAAAGTTAGTAGTTGTGCATAAAAATATTGATAATTTTTCAAATAGGAGAATGCTAGTGTAACTTTCAATTAAGCTATTTTACAGTTGATAACCTAACAATTTCTTCTATATTTACATAGTGCTTAAGAAATGCTAAAATTTACATGGTTGTTGGCTTTTCGACTATTTGGACAAAGTCGAGAAAAATGACAAAAATAATATAGTGAACATGGTCCATTTAATATGATGTTGTTGAGTAGGTACTTCTAAATAAATTTATAGATTTGATATCTAATGGTCCATTTAATATCGTGTTGGTGAGTAGGTAGTCATGAATACATTTACATTTTGTGCTAATCTTGGATATTCCTAGAACCTATTTCCATATTCCATGATTCAAAACCTCAGAGTAATTTATTAACTTGATTAGAATTGAGGGATGGTTGGAGCATGGGGATTCATTGGACAATGTTTGAAATACTAGCAAGGCACCATCCTTGTTAATTGGCCATAGATTTGTGTATATTTCCAATGGTGATGCATGAATCTCAAAACACAAGTATAGCTAGCAAGTTTGTGCTCAAGTTTATTCTCTACAACTAAAACCACACTTAGAGAAAATTTATGAAATTTCATTTGCCAGTAGACCACATGAGTTGAGTTAGATACCCACCTCAATTTGAATTTCAAAATTTAAATTTTCCATTCATGTCATCGCGTGGATCCATTCAAAGCAATGATTGCTATAGTAACATATAGCATGATTATATAGGCTCTTAACACTAATGATTAATTGTATTCACGTAATAAAGGATATGTCATGTAGGAGGTCGCAACAAGGGATACCCCATGTCCTACACCATACATATTGTAGGAAACTCATACCATGCATAATTTCAAGCACACTAAGAACACTGCAAACTTGTTTTATTAGTCTAATGATCGATGCATATTACTTCCCCTTTTTGTTAGTCTTATTAACATGATATTACTATAAGTACCAATATCCTAGTGTTTCTTTAGTTTGTTAATTTAATTGTGAATCCATATGTTAATAGTGACGACACTCATGACTTTGTGCTCACCTCTTGTTATGAATGGATGAAAGTGATTTGTTTACTTCACTGTTATGGATGACCATTTTCATGTTAGATTAACACATTGGTAATGGAAATTTAATGAATTAACATTGTTGTTGCGTGTTACAACTACCTAAGGCTTAAGGCTAGACCTCCTTTGCTTGGAAATGTTGACAATACCCATCTCTTAGACTACGCCAAATGCTTATTAGACCCTACATAAACTATGGTTGGATAGTTAGTGCTAACAAATAATGTACAAGTATTGGGAAGATGAAGAGATAGAGAATAAATGTGGCAATTTATTAAGATAGTTAATCTTCTCTTGTGATGGTATGAGTTGTCCAACCACTTCACTCAAATGTATGTCACAAACATTAGATGTGTAACATCCCACTATTTTTCATAAAAATTTAAAATTTATAAATCCTCATTAAATACTAATAATTGTAAAATGCAGAAATAATAAATGTTTAACAAGGAGTAATTAATAATTACGTCATTTGGTAGGAACAACTTACTGTTGTGTTTTTTTTGTTTTCTGATGGTGTCTAGTGTCGGCAACACATCATGAATCCAATTAATAATTATGACATTTATTTATATGCTTGAATGGTTAAGTTTTCAATACATTTGGAAAACAGAATTCTGCTCGACAAGTACTGACAGTTTAATTTTTCTGGATGATGATGAAAGGTGTCCCATGAGGTGCCTTGAGGCTTACTTAGCTACTCAGCTAAAGCATTGTACTTGTCCTTCATGCGCAGATTTGCAGGTAAAAGATAGCGATAATTTTCAGAATGTTTAATAACCGTTTAAAAAAATGATAGCTGCTAGTACTTGGACGTCACAGGTATGGTTTCTTTTCAATTTTTGTAAGAAGTAACTTGGCTAGCTCAAACTGTAGAAGTCGTCAATTTAGAGTGTGGTTGTTATCAGTTTTCTGTACTAAGATTTTTTCTCTTGTGATCATTCCATGAATGGCTTGCGACTTTTTAAAACAATCTTTGCATAACATTCGACTTGTGACAATTCTAAGGCAAGGGAACATGGTCCTTTGGATGCCATAGTGAGAGTGGCAAGGTGATTCTAAGTTCTTTATTACCCAAGCAACTATAATGGGATATGATATACATTAATACCTTACCTTTGCAAATGATGGTTCATGGGTGGCAACTATACCCTAAAGGGTATCCCCATATAAATTATGACACGAGCAAAGCTTGAAGAGCTTTATAATGAACTTTATGATAAATTTTATATTAGGTTGGGGCGGAATCTATCCATACCTTAGGATCGAATGCGACCTAGGTTATGTGTTTTGTGCTATGAGTGCACATGTGTCGACTTACATGGAACATACAAGATCTTTTATACATGCTACCGATTATATTTTTTAACCTTAGCATGATTCATATAGTTGATGCAATAACATCGAACTTATGGTTGGTAGGTGGAATGATGGCGTTGTAAATGTA
This sequence comes from Larix kaempferi, assembly GCA_027924585.1. Taxonomy (NCBI): domain Eukaryota; kingdom Viridiplantae; phylum Streptophyta; class Pinopsida; order Pinales; family Pinaceae; genus Larix; species Larix kaempferi. Next base: position 17,283,788 of record BSBM01000765.1, on the reverse strand, counting down.
TGCGTACGAATTCAGGAGTATCGTAAATGATTGGGTTTGTAATCAATTTGTATGGCCACAACGTTAATGGCAATGCTACGTGCACGTTGTAATGGGTGTCCAGCATGTGAGAAGGTTTTCCAAAGCTGAGTTGTAACGGGCCTCCTGCCTCGGTGTCAACAGAGTTGGCAACTTCGTGGCTTGGGAGGTGGATGGGTGAGTTAATACTGCATCTACCGCCCTCCATTGTGGCTTAATGAAAATAGATCTCTGTCGTTGATTTTTGTGCGTTGGGATTGTGGTGAACCCTAACGTAACTTACAGGATCTTGTAACGTTTTCTTGGTTATTGTTTCGGTGGTAGGGTTTGGGGTGAGGCCAACCAGCTGTGAGGCACTTAGTTTTTTGATGTTTTTAGCATTCCTCAGGCTCGAACCTGAGACCTACAACAACCTCCAAACTGTAAGTGAATGCTATCAATGGAGGCCGAGTCTGGAAATGAATAGTGTAGCCAACATAGGGTTGGATGAGTGCGTCCGTTGGTGGCGTTGTAGTGACTTGAAGGTTTGGGGTTTCAAATTAGGTTGCAAGTTTCACATGTGTCAACGCAGTGTGGCCTACGAGCTGTGTCCTTCTCCTTCGAAGTGGATGGGTGGCTTCGTCACTCTTCTATCAACGACGCATGTACAGTAATGTTGCAAACGTTTAGAGTTTTTCTTTGTTGCATGCATCAATATTTCATGAATGTTATTTAACTCTGAGCATGGTCGTTTGGCAGGTAGCTCTCGGCGAATAGTAGTGTGATGGGAAAGTTGACGGAAAAAAGGAATACAGTGAACCCACCGGTAAGCTTCAGTGGTACCCCTACCTCATGGTTCTCCTGGATTTGGACTTGGTGAGCAGGGTGTTGGAAATGTGTCTTCTCGGTAATGGTCTTTGCCTCGCCTGCAACTTGGAAAATGTTACTGTTTATGGTTTTGTTATTAGTGTAGATGATGTAAATATTTTCTAAAATGTATGGCCGACCTTCCCTTGGTTCGGCGAGCTTGATAGGGTTTGAACCCTCGTTGTTTCAATGGATTTCACAGCATTAAACATTTTTTTGTTTATCATTTTTCACTTCTAAAATGATGGAAGAAACAAGTGTGGAACTGTAGGGAATAGAAGTGTTGACTAGGGTTTTGTTTCGATAGTAGCTGTGTAGTCTAAAAAAAAAATGGGTTTTGAATGAAACCCTCAGTAAAAAATGAGGCGATCTGTAGTATGCTGTGATCGTATTTTTAAATGTAAATGTTCCTTTCTAGGGTTTAATGTTGACGTATGGTGTTTTGAACTCTCATTTTCGAATTGGTTTCAAAGAACGAAGGGCATATTTTTTTAAGTGTTTATTCGATGGATGGCTGTAAGCCGATAATGGAATACCTAGATTACAAAATGTCTGTGCATACTTGGGTTAAACTATTAATGAAAGGGTATTAGTTTTGGTTTGAATACAACAGTGTTTGATGTTAAACCCTAGCCTGTCAATGATGATGAAATGTGCTGGGTTGTAATGATGTTTAAATGCAAGAATAACAGTTCTTGTTTTCCGCAGTTAGAATATCTATGATAATGAAAACATCTTGATTTGGCAGCTGTTAAATGTTTGCAAATATTAGTATGATAAGAACAGATCAACCCTGGTTTGGGTGTAAAGATGTTTTATTTTACTCTGTCAGTTAAATAATGTTATCCTTTTCTTTGCTTTTAAGAACATGCTATTCTGTGATGTAAATTCGGCCACATACAGTTGATAATACATAATCAAAGAAAATTACAGTGTATTCGTCAGTTAGTTTAATTTGCCTATTAATATAACAGTTTGTCTACTTTAATTCTATCTCCCTGTATTTGTCCAATTTGAACCTCTGGAGAAGTGTAAGAACAATACAATACCTCTTTTTGCACAAAAATAATACAGTGATGACAATAATTTCTATAAAGATCAATCAGGTTCAAATAACAATAAAAATAAAAGAATGGGCATGTGGTTAAACAGAATGTATGACATTGGTTTCTTTTTGAAGAAATAACTGATGATCAATAAACCCTAGATACTAACACCATGTCTACCTTCAGAAGTCAGAAAGGAAAATACTGTCATAACTACTTTCTTGTAGGTTGTTTCAACATTTAGAGTTTGAACAGTAAAATCAATGCATGCAGAGATCTAATCTGGAGCTGCTAAAATATAAGATGCATAGGGAACATAAGTCTATGCATGGGGGTCTCTTTGGGATTATGAATTTAGATGCATGTTAGGTTTCACTTTTAAATGAACTGATTTAATGCTACCTCTTTGTACTGGAGTACGATGCAGCTTCACGCATGGGGAAAAATGCAGAGGAGTCATTTTATCAGTTCAGCAATTTAAAATCGATTAGGATCTAACATTTTACTGCTATTGGTCATCAATAACATTTCTAAGCCATTTTCTGAGAGCATTCATATGATTGGAAACATAAAAACAAAGGAATATAACTTGAGTGTGATAGGAGGAACAAATCACTCAAGAAGCCTGTTCCACCCAACCTGCTCCTAAGCAGCCAAGATGTCTGCCTTAGGAACCCCGAGTCTATCCACTGATCCACCAGGAGGAAGGAATTATAGAATCTTAGGGTCTCTACTTGCAGCAATAAGAAATTTATCCAGCCTTACAGGCTTAGTAGTCAATGGGACCTGTACCAGCACCTCTAGTTTGTCCTTCTCATAACACTTGCAGACTTATACTTGCACTCTCCACAGCCTGCCTATTCGAATCTCTCAGCCATCACCTGATGCACATGAGGAATGTTTCTACAGAAAACATTGTAAGAGCTCCCTGCTCAATTCGAATTACCTTTTATAGGATTCCTAGGTCTTTTTGTAATTAACTAGTCATTAGTGAGCTACCTGCTCACCTCCCTCCACCTGGAGGGGGAAATGTCACAAAATTAGGGGGATTTGTCCCATACCAACAGCTAATGGTAGAGTGCAAATGCTGCCATCTATCCCCATCCTTCCAGTAGCTTCCATTCCTCCTAATGGGCCAATGGACACTCTTGTAACAGCTTTCTTGAGTGTTTGTCTCCCATTTTTATTTATTAAATAATAATAATGAGTCATTACATTCATCTTTGACCTAATTGGTCATAATTACAAAACTTGTAATTATAATTTAACACAAAGTATTTTTCAAAAAGGATAATAGTAGAAAATAATTATTCTCAAAAATTGGGTAGGTGATAAGATGTTCCTTACTTCATGTTGCACCTTACATTGGAGATTCATGTGCTTTTAGACTCGTGCAAGCTATTGATGCATGCCTATGCATATGAGCATTTAGTGCAAGTGTTGTTCTTACTTAGGTTACCTTGCACCTAGCTATGATTTACATCCATACGTAAACAAGTATTTAGAGTGAACTCTTACATAACTTCTTTTGTAATGAACTTCAACTTGTTTGATCTCTGTTTTTTTTAATAAATCAACTCATTTTGATAATTCTTTATGATGAAATCTACAAGTCATTCATATGCATTGGAAATTGATAATATCGCAACCTTAGTTTATACTTCATGGCCTTAAAATCCTTTGGTGTCCTAGTATAAATTCTTAATTATTTACTACATGTGTACCCTCCCTCTTTTTTTGACCACCCCAACTTTCCATTTTAATATTTCCTTGTCGATTTCTCCCTGAACTGGCATTATGCCAAAAAAACTCCGATAAGAATGGCAGTCTTTACTCCAACCAAAATAATGTGCAATTCTTAAGCCCGCGATCACATATGACCGTCGTGCCAACAATTAAAAAAAATATGTTTATAAATCGACGAACGAGATCTTCTTAAATTGTCAATCAACGATCATTATCACTTCTTCCAAAAGGTAGGGGGCCTGACAGATTGTCACGGGCTCCAGGATGGTGACTTCTCGTGGAGTCCAAGCACCTAGAGCCCCCACCATACCCTTGTACTACATGTCGAATAAGCATAGTGAAGGCAGTCCTTATAAACACACATAAGCCCAAATTTGTTGCAAATGTGGGATAAATCACAATGGTCAAATCAATCTCCATAGTTTATTTCCTTGATCGGATGGTAGTTGAGTCTCTTCCTGCAACACTTTAGATTTCACTCGCCTTCAAGCTCTCCTGATGAGCTTGACTTCTGATCATATTCAATGTTGTAGAATGTGTTGATAATGAGACTCAAGAGTTATTTAATCTCATCCTAGAAGGCAAAGATTTCAACATCACCAGCTTTTGCCATGATTTTTCCTCAACAACTTGACGAAAACAGAACCCTGAAACCACCGGAACAAGCCTTCCATCTTTCTTTTCCTTTTCCTCTTCTTCTTCATCATCTGAATCTTTCTTAAGTAGTAGTGTGATCTTGGTTCCTCTCCCAAGCACCTCCCCACTTGTATCTCTAGTAACAGTAAAAGACCCACTGACCTGAGACTCCCAAACATACTGTTCATCATCATTATGTTTGGTCGTCACAATCACCTTCTCCACAACCAACTATGTAGAGTAGAGACCAACACCGAATTGTCCAATCATGCTAAAATCGACTCCAGTTGCAAGAGCTTCCATAAACTCCTTGGTGCCAGATTCTTGTGTGTAAGACTCTCAAACCGGATATTGTCCAAGGCATCTGATGAATTGCTGTAGCCCATCATGTGTAAAGAATAGAGAATCAACAAGTTGAGTAAAACACATGTCATAACTTAACAAACTCCCTTCAAGTTGTTGGTAGTATTGAATCAAAGGGATCTTATTCATTTATAGATTTGTCATAATTGTCTTATCATAGCTGTCAATAACCATCACCATAACACATCACTGCTCATGTCACCTTACATGCCCAATGCACATTGTTTTTCTATAATGCCAACCATCTCCTTTGTCATCATACTACCTCATCCATGGCTCTATCAACATAGACATACAAGTCATCATAGGAAATGTCTCTCATTTATTTTCCATCAATGCCAACCTGTATTTCCATATTGCCAACAGAGACTGACCTATCAGTTCTCATTCCTCTATCTCCTATTTTCATTTTTCTGTTTAATTTAATTATTTGCTTTTTTTGTCTCTTTTCTATTATTTAATTTTTACACTTTCAAGTACCGATTCTTACAACCATTCACTTAATGTTCAAATCCATTTTGGTTCATACCTCCCCATTGGGAGGGTTTTTGGTCTCCATAATATTTAAAGGAAGCCAATCTAGATAAATATGCCTGCTATATACTTCTATAGAATATGGTTTTGGCTTGTGCCTATGGATACTAGCTCTAGTTCTTGCCATGGCTCTAGCTCCTTGGTCGCTTGTTTCATAATGCAAAAGTCTACTCATAGGATCTCAGTCTTGAGTAATCTCCAAATATGAACTCTTTCATGATAATTCACTCTCAAATCCAACATGCAAATGTATTGCATTCTCAGACTTGGAGACTGCCACCTTGACAGTTAATGAAATCCAAGTTGAATTCTAGTTTGTGTTTGTTTAGTGAGATCCCAACAACTATACCATCATACCAAAACCAGACAAAAGGAGGTGCAGTATGCCCGCTTCTACAAGGATCAATTACTTTCCAACATGAAAACATCTCTTTGATGTTACAAATGTTTGCACAACACTCTATCTATGTCGCAATGTCAATCGAATGACAATCTTTTGTGTGCAACACAATCTTCATGAATTATCCAACATTTGTTTATTACCCAACTGCTCCAATTGTTTACTCATTGGTAATTTCGTTCACCAAATGGTGAGTCATCCACATTGCAAGTAGTTTATAGTTTGAACTCCACATTGTAAACCATTAAGCAATTAAGTACTTGAAGTATGAATATATGTTACTCAAGATAAATTTATAGAGAGTCTACCATCTTCTAGATGTACTAGTATGCGAGCTGAAATAACACATATGTTTATTTCAGAATTAACAAAGTGGAACATTGTCTGAATTAAGAGGCAACAAGTTGAGCATATGTTTTTTTTAGTAAAGCAAATATTTTTGATCCATGGGTAACTATTATTTTGTTGGGAGGGGGATTTAATCGGTGATACATGTGGGTGTTAGGGGGTTATCTGTTTTATGTACATTACCATTGGATCAATGATAGAATGACATAATGAGCAGGGTATTTATGGGATTTTCACCTAAGTTATTGGGTTAATTATTTTTGAGGATGAGTCTTGTATCATTAGAGTATTTCATATACATGCACACACTAGCATTGAGTTGAAAATTTGAGGACCTTTATTATTGGGTTCAATACATCATCGATGTATTTATGATTTTGAGAATTTCTACTACTTCCAAGTGATTTTGTAATGATGGATTTATATTGTGCAACATGGAGTTAGCAGGTTTAGATTTAATTTTTTGGATAGTCCTAGTAGATAAAGTGACAATGTTTTAAGAATTTTCCTTTTGGGACTAGTAGTTGGCTCAATTCCATTGAATTCATCAAACGGATTTCTTGCAATTGGTTGGGGGTGATTATATATTGGTGATTAATGCATACGTAGGATATTCAACAGATTTAATGCATCTCTAAATTTACCTTTCTCATTTTTGGAGTCAAAGAACATTCTGCTCAAGAAGTTTTTCATATACATCATGATCATAATGACCAACTGCAAGAATGACTGCATCATATTCAATCTTTTGCAGATTGGTTCTTAAGTCACTTGCTGCACCAGAAATCTGAACTCCAACCTATGTTTGCCTCACCAGCAGGCCATCCATTCGAGTTCCAAACATTATTTGAACTCATTTATTGTAAATGTTACTGCAAATTGAGTAATATCTAAACAAATATTGCAGTTCCCAAGTGTGGCTTGCCACCAATCAATATGCATTATAGATATCAGAAATGTATAAGTGTTTTCAGCACCTAGAAATGATTGATTTGGCCCAAAATTTGAGCTCTTTTACTGGTTTTTTTCATGCCTAGGATCACCCAAAATTTTAAATTGATGACATTCTATTGTTGTTTACTACTATTGTGAAGCACAAATAGTGTTAATATTAATAACATATAAGCCCCAAAAAATTCCTAGAATGAACACATAAATGCCTTCTTCCTCTGCTACAGGCAGTGAAATGTCAAGTTTGATGCATACCTCTATCATCATAAGTTGAAAATTCCACTTGTCACCCCCTTGAAAAGTGAGAGGTAATAGGATCATTTTGAAGACATGGGTAGGACCAAGAGGAGGAAGTAGAGTATCTCGGGCACATTATTTCATCACAAGGGGTTCACGTGGATCCTGCCAAAATAGCTTCCATGAACAATTGGCCACATCCTCAAACACTCAAGAGCCTTCGTAGTTTTTTGGTATTGACTGGATACTACTGCAAGTTTGTCAAGGATTATGGGAATATTGCAACTCCATTAACTGCTCTATTGGAAAAGGATGCGTTTACCTAGACACATGCTACTGAGTGTGCATTTGAAAAACTGAAACAAGCTATGTGTACTACACCTATTCTAGATATGCCCTATTTTTCCAATCCCTTCACTATTGAGAGTGATGCTTGCGGAAAATGACTTGGTGTTTTTCTCCTTCAAGATGACCATCCCATTGCATTCAGCAGCAAATCCCTTTCCGGTAAGAGTTTAACTGCCTCTACTTATGAGAAGGAAATGATGGCTATTTTGCATGCAGTACAAAAGTGGTGACCATACCTATTAGGGAATGATTTCTGCATCAAGCTTGATCACCAGAGTCTAAAATATTTCCTGGAACAATGTGTTGTTGATGTATATGTAACTTCGGAATGTATTTAACCCATGTGTATTGTATTCCTATAGAGATGTTATTATTCCTCTATACGGAAGTGTTTGTATTCCTATATAGATATTATTATTCCTCTATACAAAAGTGTCGTCATTTATATTGTAAGCATCGTAACTTATACTTGATGGGTTATTAGACCACCAAGTGTGGGGTCGGCCCAGATTAAGTTAACCATGGGTTATTAGGCCAAGTTAGACAAGTCACCCCCATTAGTTTATTGGGCAAGACAGGACAAGTATAAATAGAGATTGGGAGATCTCTATTTGATCACTCATTACTCACTTCTATCTCTCTCAGAAAGTGGCACACTTGTGAGGAGGAGGATCATCTGCTAGGAGAAGACTATCTCTTGTACTTTGGTTCTAATTTGGTTGTACTATTTCTCTATCTATCTCTGAGGAAGTTGCGGGGTTTTTTCACCTTCTTGGTTTTCCCCGGTGACACTCTATGTCTCTTGTGTTCTTGCATTATTGTGTCCATGATTGATATGCTATGGATATGCTGTACATGTTATTCTCTCAATTAAGATCCTAGATCAGATTGAAAATTTTGAAAAACTAACATGGTATCAGAGCTATCCTGAAAGAAAGCATGGTATGGCATGTATGACACTTTTTGCACTTGCGATGTTAGGGCTTGATATGGAAAAAATCAGTCATCGTAGCACTTTCTCTATAACTCCATTTCGGAGAGGTTTCAGGATTTGAAACTCTTACATGCCAAATATAATATCCCCATGTAGCTTGTGTCCAAAGCACAACTTATAATTCATTGTACTTTGTGTTTTATGATCTGTACAATCTAGGGTTTTTGCCTCTTCCTGATGTGAGTCATAAACAGGTGACCTAGGAAAAAAGGTCATAACTTCAGCTAGGAAGCTCCAAATGAAATTTAGTAAAAATTGATAGGTAGGGAACATACTATACTTTCACAAGCCGAAGTTCCAGAGGTCGACAGTGAACCAGTGACACGTGGCACTCCGTATAAGTTCGTTCTCATGTTTTGTCCCATAAACAGGTCACGTTGTGACAATTGTCATACCACTCTCTCTGAGAATCCAATTGAGGTCAGACCTATGGGGTTGGAAAGAGGATAGGTTGGGATACTACAGGTAGAAGTTTCAAACCCTCTGTATTCGTATTTTCAGATTTACACCAGAAACAATCAGTTGCATATTTATGTCAAAACATAATTGGATTTTGAGCACCTTCATTCATGGCTCCGGGAATTATGGTTTCGGAGAAAGTTGGAATTTTTGTAATCAGAGACCACGGCTGAATGCTACTCATCAAAATCGAAATTTAGAGACCAAGATCAAATTTTTTGGTTGGGCAGAAGGTCGGGCTTGATCAAACCCTAGTTCGGGACTTTGATCGGGAAAGTGGAAAATTAGGGCTTCTGCAAAAGTTGGAATTTTTTAAGTCTGTGACCACGGCTGAAAGATCCTTAGAAAAATAGAAGTTTAGAGATTTGGATCGAACCTTTTGGCTGGGAGGAAGGGTGGGTTTTATCAAACCCTAGTTCAGGATCCTATCTAGAAGATCCAGAAGTTTCAAAGGCAATTATGAGGGGTGAAACTTTGAAGTTTTCAAATTCTGAGTATACCAGCTTGATCAGTTCATCAAGGCGCATCCTTCTATCCTTTCAGAATTTTGAAATTCAAATTTTGAATTTTTAGGGTTTCTCTCACAAACCGTAATCTAGCTCCAGAGCCAATTTCTGCAAATCAAGTGGATTAGGTTAATCCTAGAAGAGAATCGTTTGGTCCCCTGCATAAGTGAAGAAGTTCTTGTTTGAGAGGGAGATGAGGCTGAGACCTTACATAAGAAGATTACAAGCAATCTCGACAGGTATGACTTATCCAGGTGTGTTTCGAGATCTATTCATGATTAAGTTTATGGTATGTTTGTTTTCACTAAGGTTAGTACAATCTCGATTAACTTTAGACTTGTCGTATCACCTTAATAAAATTATGAATGAAGATATTCATTGATTAGGGTTTTGACACTTATGATTGTACTAATGCCTTGCGGTGTTGTATGAGGTTGATGTTGTCCGCTAACATGAAAGGTACATCAAATAAATACAAATCATGTTCTAGTTCAAGAACATATGACCATGGCAACATGAAGACAAAGATTCATTCATTATCATGGATCACATAGAAGATCTACTTATGAGGTATGTATAACTTGGTTCTATAATGGTTAACTTATGAGATATGCAGGTTACTAGCACAAGTCATTGAAGAACAAGAAGACATCATGTGGGTATGTTAGGCATAGCTAGCTAACATCCTAATCCAGTTAAAATCCTATATCAAGTTAAAATCCTACCTTGTGTTAGGATATCTTATATAAGTATACTTGGCATGATTGATTATGATTATTCATGAAGTTATAGGTTTGAGTAATCATGGGTTTAGGCATATTATGTTTCTTACTTTAATTGATGATATGACTAGCCAGAAGAGTCCTATATAAACCTTGAATACTAATGTTTATTATCTGTGTTTAAAATGATCATTACTATACATGTTTAAGATTATTGTGGTTTTGATAGTATTGAGATTATACTAATAAATGTATGATTATGTATGAGATCTCGAGGATATCACAATAATGATACTTGTAAGCATGCATAGTGATCGAGGATGGATATAAGTTCAAGGACAGGTAATCCAGGAAGCAAAGATCAAGAGGGAGCACACTCCAGTAGTTTCTGTAAGGATGCAGATATTCAAAGGGAGTCGACCACTTCTCATAATCCACATCAGAATGGAGTTGCAGAAAGGAAGCAAAGACTGAGAGGGAGTCACCCCAACAAACAAACAAAGATTTAAGTATTTGAAATATCATTTCTTGCATATTTGATTGTTTAAATAATACTGTTCAATGATGTATATACTGATGCTCCTAGAATTAGGCTGTGTATTTTGACATATTAGAATAATTGCATTAATGAACATCATACTACTAATATGCATGTAATGGATAAGTGGCCTATGGCACTGTACAACATTCCATTGCTACTTATCTAGAATGAAACCTCTTTGCTGACATGTTGGGAGTATTGCAAACTCTTAACAATGTTCTAGTAGAGATTGGAAGGCATCTAGAAGGTTACAGGATATGGATGAATGTTGTATTGAAGCATTGGCTAAAATAAGTGCATGACTGTATGACATATTTCTTTATGTGTAAGAATTTGTTCTGAAAACTATGAGATGTTTCTAATCATGCAATTTAACTTGTTTTGTAGGGAAGATCATATACCATCACCTACAAAAGAAGGACTACAACATTTGTTCAACAACAATGTTATCTATTAAAGATATTGAAGATATTGAAGTTCCCAGGATTCGGGAAGAATTCCATGATCGAGGAGTACCAGTCGATCATGAAGAATGATGTTTGGGATGTAGTCCCAAGACCTGAAGGGATGTATGTTGTGACTTCCAAATGGATCTATAAGATCAAGCATGCTGGAGATGGTAGCATGGAGAAATACAAAGCGAGGTTTGTAGCTCATGGCTTCTCCCAGAAAGAGGGATTGAGTATGAAGAGACTTCTACACCTATAGCCAGGAACACTTCCATCAGATCAGTACTTTCTCTGGTTGCAATGATGAAATGGAAGATACACCAGATGGATGTCAAGATAACTTTCTTGAATGGTGTAGTCGAAGAGGAAGTGTATGTGGAGAAGCCACTTGGGTTTGAGACACATGATCGAGAGTCACATGTGTGCAAACTGAAGAAATCCCTATTTGGTTTGAAACAGGCACCCAGGACCTGGTATGGCAGGATAGATGGCTTCCTATCCAGTTTGGGATTTACCAAGAGTAAAGCGGATTCCAACCTTTAGTACAAGGTTGAGGAAGGAAATCCAATGATACTACTATTGTATGTGGATGACCTGTTTGTAATAGGTGAATATAGATTGATTGCCGACATGAAGAGGAAGCCTGCTACCGAGTTCGAGATGAAGGACTTGGGAATGATGCACTACTTTCTTGATATGGAGGTGTGGCAGAGTGCAGGTGGAATCTTCCTTGGACAAGGGAAGTATGCAGTAGATATCCTGAAGAGGTTCAGGATGATGGACTGCAAGGCCATGGCCACACCTATGGCATCGAACTTGAAGCTTCTGTGTGATGCTTCATCTTAGCCAGTTGATGCTATGATGTATCGTTAGATGATTGGGTCCTTGATGTACCTGAAGAATACGAGACCAGATATTTGCTTTGTGGTGAACACATTGAGATAGTTCCTGATGGATACGAGAGGTGTTCACCTGGTTGCTGTAAAGAATATTCTGAGGTACCTGAAGGGTAAGTTTAACCTACAGGGTTATGTTGATTCAGATTGGGCATGAAGTGCTGCAGATAGGAAGAGAAAATATGGGTATTGCTTCAGTATGGGATCAGGTGTGATCTCTTGGTTTAGCAAGAATCAATCCTGTGTATCACTGAGTAGAGCCAAAGTAGAGTATGTTGTAGCTTGTTCGACTAGTTGTGATGCAGTATGGCTCCGAAAGCTACTGTCTGATTTATTTGATTTCCTGCTGGAGGCTACTGGTATCTTTTGTGACAACCAGAGTTGTGTGAAGCTGTATGAGAACCCAGTGTTTGATGATAGGTCGAAACACATTGAGATCAAATATCACTATATCAGGGATATGGTGTAGAGAGGAGCAATGAAGATCCTGTATATTGCGATGGATGAGCAGGTTGCAGATGTGTTGAAGAAACCACTAGCCAGAGTGAAGTTTGAGTACTTCAGAGAGAGGCTTGGTGTTCTTCAGATTGACCACACTCAAGGAAGAAGTGATGGACACATTTGTTGGAGCCATTCCAAGCATGGTGAGAGGAGAATCCTTCCCATGGATGTGGATGTAAGCGTTGGATGATGAGCATCAGGACGATGCTCTAGTTACTACTATGTATATGCATTAGGTGGATGCATTTTATGTATCAGGTGGATACATTGTATGATCGGGTTGATCATGTATGTGATATGCATCAGATGGATGCATGATATGTATCAGGTGGATACATCATATGATCAGGTGGATCATGTATGAGATATGTATCAGGTAGATACTATGTATGATCAGGATGATCATGGATGATGAGCTTCAGGATGTTGCTCCAGATGATATGCATAAGGATGCTGCAGTGATGATGATCAGTATGATCATGAGCATCAGGATGATGCTTCATGCGATGATGATCAGTTGGATCATGAGTATCAGGTTGATACTTGGAGGTCAAAGATGATATGTGGCAGGTTGTGCAAGTAGCATGTAATCAGTCCTCAGATATCCAATAGGTTGAGTTGTGTGCTCGTAATCAGTCCTGGGATGAGGTATTGCTATGTAGTATGTAATCAGTCCTCAAGATTCGATAGGTTGAGCTGTGTGCTCGTAATCAGTCCTAGGATGAGGTATTAGTACGGAGACATGTAATCAGTCCTGGATATCCAAGAGGTTGAACTGTGTGCTCGTAATAAGTCCTGGGATGCTCTTTAGAGATCTTGTTGGTCGTGCTGTGGCACATAAATGTTCCTGGGATGCTCTTTAAAGGTATTGTCTATTCACATGTAATCAATCCTAGAGACCCGAGAGGTTAAGCTATGTGCTCATAATAAGTCTTGGGATGCTCTTTAAAGATCTTGCCGATCGTGTTGCGTCACATAAATGTTCCTGGGATGCTCTTTAAAGGTATTTTGAAAGGGATGCATGTAATCAGTCCTAGGAGATCTTGCCGGTCGTTCCTAGGCCCATAAATGTTCCTGGGATGCTCTTGTCAGGTATTGCATGAGCACATAAAATCAGTCTTGAGAGACCACCTCTATCAGACCGTTCTCACAGATGATGAAGACCTACATGTAGTGGGCCTACATCTAGTATGAAAAAGGGCTGGCTCTGTAGAACTTCCTATGACGAGTAGATTCAAATATTGATTGAGATAGTAGCAGCCGTGACGATGACAATGATTCGAGGACGATGATTCGCTGATGATGATCCAGAGAAGAAGACTTGTGCTAGAAGATCTATGTTGAGAAATACCTTCCTAGTTAAGAGGGAGTGTTGATGTATATGTAACTTCAGAATGTATTTTACCCATGTGTATTGTATTCCTATAGAGATGTTATTATTCTTCTATACGGAAGTCTTTGTATTCCTATAGAGATGTTATTATTCCTCTATACGAAAGTGTCGTCATTTATATTGTAAGTTTTGTAACTTATACTTGATGGGTTATTAGACCACCTTGATGGGGTCAGCCTAGTATGAGGCATGTGGGTAAATGTGTTATTAGACCACCAAGTGTGGGGTCAGCCCATATTAAGTTAACCATGGGTTATTTGGCCAAGCTAGACAAGTCGGCCCCATTAGTGTATTCGGAAGGACAGGAAAAGTATAAATAGAGATCGAGAGATCTCTATTTGATCAATCATTACTTACTTCTATCTCTCTTAGAAAGTGGCGCACTTGTGAGGAGGAGGATCATCTGCTAGGAGAAGACTATCTCTTGTACTTTGGTTGTATCATTGCTCTATCTATCTCTGAGGAAGTTGCAGGGTTTCTTCACCTTCTTGGTTTTCCCCAATGAAACTCTGTGTCTCTTGTGTGCTTGCATTATTGTGTCCATGATTGATATGCTATAGATATGCTGTAGATATGCTATACATGTTATTCTCTCAGTTAAGATCCTAGATCAAATTTTAATTTCTGAAAAACTAACACGTGTATCCTCCCCGACGTGTATCCTCCCCAACCAAATTTTTCTTTTAGCTATTTCTATGCCTGTTCCAAATTGGTTGCAATATTTTCAATAGGTCTATTTCAATGACTCTTCATTATCTTAATCCATCCAACGCTTGGCCAACAATCCTTCATTTGTACCACATTACTCTTGGGATGGTGCTTCCCTCAAATACAAGGGTCGTTTGGTGCTTCCCCATAGAACAGATCTTCAACAGGTTGTCTTCTATGAACTACATGGTTCTCCATCCGCAGAGTACTCTAGGTTCCTAAAAACATATGAGAGGGCACATCGTAACTTCTTTTTGTAGGGAATGAAAAGGAAAATTCAATAGATGGTGGCTTAATTTGATAACTACCAGCGCAATAAGGGTGATGCGACACTCCTTCTGGGATTTCTGAAACCCTTTCCCATCCCTACATGGATTTGGATAGATATTTCTATGGATTTCATTGAAGGGATCCCTAAATCTGGAGGGAAGACAGTGAATTTGGTTGTGGTTGATAACCTATCGAAATATAGTCATTTTTGTGCCCTCGACCATCCCTATATAGCCTCCTCAGTCACACAAATTTTCCTGGACTAGTTCTTTCGTCTCATGGAATCCCTTCTTTCATTGTCTCAGATCGCGATGCATCTTTCACCAGTCATTTTTGGACATAACTATTTTTCCACACTGGCACCAAAATGAAGATGATTTTAGGGTATCACCCCCAAACAGATGGTCAGACTGAAATGATCAATAAATTCTTGGAAACTTATATTCTTTGCTTCACCTCCGAACAACAACATCAGTGGGAAAAGTGGTTCCCTCTCGCTGAATGGTGGTACAATACCTCTTACCACACTACCTCTAAAATGACTCCATATGAATTAGTCTATAGTGAGGCACCGCCAGTTCTTCTTCCATATACCCCCAGCAGGTCACCAGCTTAGGCAGTTGATACGGTCCTTCGAAACAGTGATCAGATTCTTCACATTTTGCAGGACAATCTCAACATGGAAAGAAATCAAATGAAGCAACAAGCCGATAAGCACCATTCTGAGCGTACTTTTCAAGCAGGTGATATGGTTTTTATTCATCTATATCCTTACAAGAAATCCTCCCCGAACCTCTAAGGGAATCATAAGCTCATTCCAAAGTTCTATGGGCCATATAAGATTCTTTAGAAGATTGGGCCCGTTGCTCATAAATTGGAACTTCCTCCCTCTTCTCGCATTCATCCAGTATTTCATGTGTCTTGTCTGAAGAAAGTTATTGGCAACAACATTAGAGGAAAAACTATTTTACCAGAACTGGATAATGAAGGATCCATCCTTTTGGATCTGGAGGCCATCCTCAATAGGTGCACTCTTCAGCTTCTCTCTCGCTCTATCACAGAGGTCTTAATTCAGTGGCATAGAATGCAACCAGAGGATGCTACATGGGAACAACTCCTTCAAATTCAACAACAATTTCCACATCTAAAGCTTTGAGGACAAATATTTTTCTAAGGGGGAGGGGATGTTAGGAACCCATGTCTTTACTTTGTTATTATATTGTTGTTGGATGCATATGCTTTGTAAGTCATCCCGTAGTATTTTTTGATCCATAGTTTGTATTAGCCCATATTATTGATCCATACTATTGGATGCATATAAGTCATCCTGTGGTATTATGTATTCCATGGTATTGACTCATAGTATTGTCTCATAGACTAGTATATAAGTTTTTGTTGAGGCCAATGAAGGCACCGTGAAGTTATTTGTATTGAGGTTGCTCAAAGGAGGTTTCCCCCTGAAAATGGCCCGTGATCAATAAAAATATTATGTGATCTAATATTCTGTGTTAATTATGTAGCCTTTGTTTTGAATCAATCTATGTATTTCACTTAATTTTTAGTTTTAAGTAAATTGTTTTCATGGTTATATCTTTTTTCGCTGCATCAGAACTTGTCTTATCCTCTTAATACATACATAACTCAGTATGTCTTCACAGATACGATCAGAGGCCTCCCATCGCCTATATCTCAACACCCCATGATCTTGAGCTTGCAATTACCTATTTGTTAACTCGTGAAGAAAATCACATATTGGAAGAATCGGACTTACTACAAAATCTCCGTCAATTGAATTCAGCCATTCAATGTAAATCCTTGATCCTAGATGCGGCAATGGGATTTTCATTGGCTGTCTTTTCATCGATGGTTCTTAGGCTCATAGCAAGTTGCCCTGTGTATTCTGATGATCATGTGAGAAAATGGGTGCAATTCTCTATGGGTATCCTTGCTCGAGCCCACAACATCGACAACAATGACCATAATCACTTCATTAATTACCAACACCTAGTTCTTGCAGTCATTGAAAGAGTATGCGCTCATATTCACGATACAGAATTTCAGTTGGGTTTAGTCAACTTAATCGACTCATTCATGGAAATTGGGAGCAGTCGGGAGATAATTATCGAACACAATAATGTGGTAAGAGCTTTATCTTCTAACATAATGTGTCTCATAAACATGCCCTTTGCCACGACTAGCAAAGACCATTTCAGTCAATTGTACAACACGATCATGAGACTTTGGTTCTTAGAGAATGGATTGAGAAAGCCTAGACTCTCATAGGAAGTGGCTTCATTAGTGTGTCCAATACACCGGAAGATGTCTATGACACAGTACCATGATTTATTACATATATTATCTTGCATACAGGGAGATCTTGAATTCTTCAAAGAACTTGGTATATTACAACACTTGACCCATGTAGGGCTTATGAGTCGAGTCTTTGATGTATTGAACTACACAAAGCTCCCGCATGAGGAAAAATGGAACAACTTGGATGGATGGGTTGCCAAGCGTCAGACACCGGACGAAGATGAAGGAGAAGAGTTTCTTGCTATTGAGAGGTGCTTTGAGATTCTTTCGAACCTCAGTTCTGTCATCGTTGGGCATCTAGATATTGTGATAGTCATAAAAGTCAGTGATTATATAGCTTTGGAGGCTTTCTACGATGCTATCTTGCGAATTGCTATCCCTGGTCGTGTGGATACTCATTTAATATCGGAATTAACTGTTATTTTCAACCTTTTGGAATGTGCTCGTTATACACTATTGTTTCAAAAACAAGGCCCCATCTATCACACTCTCTAGCGTTTAGATTTTCAACGTGGCTTTAGCCGGAGAGTGCGTGCATTAGGAAGAGACATTTCCGCCTCCGTTGCTAGAATCATAGTAGAAGAACAAGCTCCCCTAGTAGTACAGAGGAGTGTTGTCAGTGGTCTTGAGTTTTATACTGGAAACGATGACATTTCATGGTATTACATTTCTCGTAGGCTGCAATATGGAAAACTCATAGTTCGGTACGAAGGTTTTCCTGAAAATGTGATGGATTGGGTTTTGTGCGCCTGGAGCAAATCCTTAATGTGTCCACGAATGGCCCTGGGGTGTTGGATGAATATTCCCGCAGCACCCAAACCGTGGCTCTGGTCGTGAATCCATCGATTTTGATGGATCCGGGACACCAGGTTTCATCTAGGGGACTCCCCAAAGCGTGCATCGAAGTCTCAGAAAATGTGTCAATGTGCCATTAGCTCCCATAGGTGCACGTGGCCATTATGGAGGCTTTGATGGTGGCGATGCATGCCCAGGAGCCTCGGGATGAGAAATGCCCCCCTTGAGCGAAATTGGAATGGCCTTCACTGAGCAAAACCCTAGCTTCGGAGATGGCACATTGGAACCATTTTCGGGACTTCGAGGCATGCTGTGGGGGGTGGCCCTAGCTGAAATATGATGCCTCGGATCCACCGGAATATATGGATTCACGATCCAAGCCACGGTTTGGGTGCTGCGGCCATCTTGGTCTGACACCTTGGGCCATTCAGAGACACTTTGAGGAATTGCTCCGGCGGTACATAACCCAAACTGGTGAGCAGACTTGGGTTTCGTTAGCTCCCACACATGCGTAAGGCCATTGTGGCTATGTCCACGGTGGCCACACATGCTCGGGAGCCTTCAGATGAGAAATGACCCCTTGAGCAAGATTGGCATGGCCTTCACTAAGCAAAACCCTAGCTCCGGAGATGGCACATTGGCACCATTTTTGGGACTTCAAGACATGCTGTGGGGGGTCCCCTAGATGAAACCCAACATCCTAGATCCATCAGAATCAACGGATTAGCGATCAGATCCACGATTTGTGTTCTGCAGGCATCTTGTTCCGTCACCCTGGGGCCATTCGGGGACACTTTGATGATTTGCTACTGGGGCACGAAACCCAAATCGGCGAGTGGACTTGGGTTCTGTCAGCTCCCACAGGTGCATATGGCCATTTTGGATGTGTCCATGGTTTCCACGCATGCCCGGGAGCCTTTGGACAAGAAATGCCACCCTTGAGAAAGATTGACATGGCCTTCACTGAGCAAAACCCTAGCTCCGCAAATGGCACAATAACACCATTTTCGGGGGTTGGCGGCACGTTGTGGGGGGGCCTAGATGAAACCCGGTGCCCTAGATCCACCAAAATCGATGGGTTCATGATCTGATCCATGGTTTGGGTGTTGCAGTAATTTTGGTAGGGCACCCCGAGGCCATTCGCGCACACTTTGAGGATTTGCTTCGGGGCCACGGAACCCAAACCAACGTGCGAACTTGGATTTCGTCAGCATCCACAAGTCCAAGTGGCCATTGTAGTCGCATCCACAGTGGCTACGCATTTTCGGGAGTCTTTGGATGAGAAATGCCCCCCTTGAGCAAGATTGGCATGGCCCTCACTGAGCAAAACCTATCTCTGGAGATGGCACAATAGCACTGTTTTCAGGGGTTGACGACATGTTGTGGGGGGTCCCCTAGCTAAAAACGAGCACCCTGGATCCACCAGAATCGACATATTTGTGATCCGATCCACGGTTTGGGTGTTGCAGGCATTTTGGTTGGGAATCCCGAGGCCATTCAGGGAAAATTTGAGGATTTGCTCCGGGGCCACAGAACCCAAACCAGAGAGCGGACTTGGATTCCGTCGGCTCCCACGGGTGCAAGTGGCCATTGTGGATGTGTCCATGGTGGCCACGCATGCCCGGGAGTCTTTGGACGAGAAATGACCCCCTTGAGCGAAATTGGATCACCTCTCTTTCACATTTGTGAAGACCTGTGATCACTAAGATTACTAATATCTTGTTCTAACACTAAGGACATTTCCCTAGTAGAATGCATGGAGAGTGGAGCTAACACCTAACATGATTTTAGAATTCAAAACTAGAGGAGACCACCAATTGCAATGATATATAGAATAAGGAGTTATTCCTTCTCATACCATCAATATCACGCCCTTTTATTTGTAATTAGCTTCATGGAGGAATTAACTATGGTTCATGAAAACACCCGTACGAGAATATATGAAGTCTAGGGAGGACAACTTGGCTTGAGCTTGATCCTTCTGAGATTATAGGGTTACATCCCTTGGAGGTTTATGATTAGGGTTTTGTGATGAAACCCTAGGTGCATTTTATATATAAGAAGAACAGAAGCAAATGTATTACATTGGATGACTTGTTTTAGTGATTCATGCATGTTATATCTCCTTGGTTCAGCTAAGGCTTTCACTATTTTCCCTAGCTAGTGTTTTGGAGAGCTAGTGAATTGTACTAGCCTTGTGATAAGGCTCTCATGCATGTTCTTGAACTGTAATTTATAGTTATATATGTATTGCTAATTTATCACAACTAAAAGATAATTTTATTGAGTCATTTGACATCATCATTGAATAAGTTAAGGGTTGTTTTACTATTGCTATAATTGTTGTAAGAGTGAGTGTTCAAATTTGGTTTATGCATGATAAGTTTTCAATGCAAATAAATCCAATATAAAAACTAGGATATTTTTGTGAGGCTCCATGCAAATTCACTAAAGCACAAAAGTGATTGTGACTAGGTGAAACTCCACTCTTTGAGGTTTCAGAGGCTTTGGATTTATGTGTTTCCTCCTACCATATTTAAGTATATAAAATATTTTCTAAGGGCATGCTAAAATATTCTAACGTATACATTCATTGTGGGTAAGCCAGATGGACCACATTTCTTGCAAAGCCAAGGATTGATTTACATTAGATGTGTGTGATATCCATCGACAGAGAGTAGAGTTAGATTTTTTGTGTGCCCATGGTTGAGGGTCTAAGAGTATGTGAGATAATTGGGAGCCCCAAGTAAAAGGCCTCATAAAGGGAAATTCCAAGTAATTTTGAGAAAGTGACAAATTAGGTCAAAAGTTGAGCATCTTGTTCTAACACTAAGGTCATTTACCTAATAGAAGACATGCAGAGTGTATCTAATGCCTATCATGATTTTGGGTGCTATCAATAGCATTGTCTTGCCATGTACTTGTGTAATGTGACATGGCTACTATTTGTAAACCCTAAGAAAGAGAATCATGCTAGTGGCGAGAGCTTGATTGACATAAGCTTGTTATTAAATCCAACGAGGACTTCTTATCTATCATGGAGATGATAGGGTTAATGAGCAAACCCTAGGAGTTAGATTTTATGGATCACGAAGATATAATCAGTGGAGAAGATAAGGGAAAGATAGACATGTTGGATGTTCTTGTAGATATTTCTCTTGTGCGATGCTAGAGTACTTGTGTGATGTGACATGGCTAGGGTTTGCATGAGATATCTCATATTAACATGTCCATGTGCTCTTGCATGTACCCCAACGTTCCAAGACAAAGAAATATTTATATTTATATAATCACAAGCCATTGATGTCATTGACATATGAGATCATGGTAGTGGAAGAAGTTGTAGAGGTGTTAGAGGCCTAAATATTGAAATAATTCAATCCCAACATAAATCATCTCATTCTTATCACCAACCAAATGCATATTAGGGTTTGATGCTAGAGTATAAGACCTACGGTTTGAGGATTGAAATACCAAGATGGACATGTAGACTTGGATTCTATAAGTTGAGTTCTCTAGTGGTGTACTTGTGTGACGTGACATGGGTAGGGTTTTTAAACCCTAGTAAAGATAATCATGATAGTGGGGAGACATTGATTAACATAAGCTTGTTGTTGAAGTCAATGAGGGATTCCTAGAGATTAGTGTTTGTAGGGGTAGTTTAGGTTTCTAGAACTAGATTAGGTTTATAGTATTCTAGTTTAGTTTTCTAGTGTTAAATTAGTGTTTCTAGGGTTACTTTAGCTTTCTAGGATTTCTAGGGCTATATTAGGTTTGTAGAGTTATATTAGTGCTTCTAGGGCTAGACTAAGTTTCTAGGGATAGATTAGGTTTCTAAACATTAATGACAAAGGGTGAAATGATGACATTGCATATGGATGTATCTCTATGTATGTATGTGTGTATATCTATGTATCTCTATGTATGTATGTATCTCTATGTATGTATGTATGTATGTATATCTATGTACATGTATGTATGTATGTATGCATGTATCAACAAAAAATGCATGTACCAACAAAATAACATAAAACTACACATACCTTGATGTAGAACATAACATTCTTTGATGCAATTCTTTCTCTTATGTAAAGTTGACTAGCCTCATTCAATAAATCCATCTATAACCTCTCTATTGGTAATTGTCTCCATCAATCTCTCGTGCTATGAATGAGGTAGGTAGTAGCATACCTTGGTTGAACTCTTTCTTGACATTGTTTGTAGATGGATGTTTGTGCCAACGATCAAGTTTGTGAAGTGATACACCACTGAACCTGGTATGTAATCCATGAATACATGCCCACTAGTATTTCTTGACTTCCCATCTAGTGTAAGATATTCCCGCTTAACCACCATCGAGCCAATAGGAATTCAATGCCTTCATCGTCGATTTATGATCCGTAGATGGTTTGCTTACCTTGGATGCACCGTGCCAACCAATAATCCGTGCGCCATTCATTGTCTTTTGGGGAAACAACTGTGTATATGTGTCTTGGTTGTACATGATTTGAGATATGGTCGTAGTTTGTCGAAATCGTTGACTGACGCTCCTCTAACTGGGTTGTTTCAACATCTGCATGTTGGTCTACTGCAAGTGACACATGATCCCATTCATCAACCCAGTCCATGCATTTGCATTCATCCCATTCGCCACTGCTGCAAGGGCTACAAAAGCAAGCAAGATTTTGCATCCATATTTCAAATAAGGGTTTGTTTGAGTTTCGATCTGAATGAAATCCACGTGTTCCTTGTACTATGCCGCAACTATAGGAACGCGATCGATCTATGTCAATCACTCGCCAAAAATTTCTTACCACACGTACTGCCACTGATGATGTTTGTTGATCTCTTTCTCAGTATGACATTGTTCCAGAGCACCATTGAACTATGGATTCTACATCTCGGATATGAGGTTCCGTGTTAAAACTCATCTCCTCCCTTTGTAGTGCGTTCTTGATGCATGCACCGTCCCCATCATGCTCTCCTTTGTCGTGGCCGGTCTCAAAATAGTTCTAGATATGCAGCACATTATAAGTCTTATGCAAAATACTCATCCATTGGAATACTCGATCATTTTTTAACTGGCTCGCACAACCATCCAACCATATCCAATGTTGATCCATCTGTATATGTCTCTCCTTCAACTGATCATAGAAAATTTGAAAACAATGTTTCACATAATGCAGATAATGGGTTCTATCATCACTAATGTAAAAGTTTGTCTCCAATATTATCCTCTTGTCTTTGCTGCTCTCTGGCCCATGCCTATACATAATATCTACCATGATGTTGACTTGGTATGAATGGTAGTATTGACTCTGGATTTTATTTTGTGGCTGAAGGGTGTAATTTTCTACAAAATCCACAATTGACACTATGGTTCCAACAGGAAATGTGTCTCTGCATTTTATGTACTGCTCATCTTGCCATCGCGCTACATGCACATGTTGAGCATACTGCTCTATTTTCTTGTCGAACTCCGTCAAGAAGTCACATACCAGTACCTGTTACCATGAAAACAAGGGAAATATTACAATGTGGCCTTTGGAAAAATGTATATGTCATAAATTGAACGTGTAATATGAAAAATATGCGATATTCATTTGTACCTGTGACTTCACTAATGCAATCTTTTTACTTTCTATGGAACTATCTAATTGATAGGTTACATACTTGAAGCTTGGCATCTCCATGCCCATCTTTCCAAATTCATTCTCCATGCTTTCATGAATGCAACAGTCCAAAAGATAAAACCCACTACACCTAGAACATGTCCCATATAGAAACGATTTTTCAAAATAATTTTTTCCTTCGGGACTTGGACACATGATGTTGTGGATAAAGTTTCTTCATATATTCGGTGGTAGTATGGATTCATTGCATCCCTACACAATGTTAGTATGCAAATCACAGAATATATGTTTATATGTGTCATAATAATATTCATATTCTACATGGTATCTACAACAACAAGTATTATAATCAATGCATATACGAATATACCATGGTTTGCATTTCTCAAAGGACCTTTGGCCTAGGTTCAATTGTGTGTGCTCATTCCTGAATCTCTCATAGATTTTAGTCTGTGTGCTTTCAAGGAAGTGTTTACCATGGGGTTCACGTTCAATAGAACCTTTTCTCAGCTTTAGCATGTCTCTTTGGTTTGATGAAGGTTTGGTATGATCATGCCAAAACTTTTGTACTAACTCCTTAACAACATCAATTAGCTTCCTATCTCCATGAGGCAATCTACCAACAAAATCCGAACAATCGTTTCCACCCGTAGTGCCAGGATTTTCTCTTATAACAGAGTAATTTTTAATAGTTTTTCTATTTAATCTAAGCATGTGAGAAGTGTTTGATAGCAAGCGGCATTGCCTTGTGGACTTTCTTACAACTGATTCCACTAACACACGACGAGCCGCATAGAGATATTTTGTATGAGATGTCCTTCCAATCGCATCAAAAGCAAATTGGATATTTCTAATAATATGACTGCTAGCCTATGAACTTTTAACCATCTTTATGCCCAAAATTCTCCCAACAACAGCTAAACAATGTGACTTTAACAAACGTAACAATAATTGACATTTACCTGCATCACCTTTGGATTCAAAATATTCCTTGACAATTTTTTTGCATTGATATTCGATAGTGTGTTTTGGCAACTTAACTTCAAGGCTCGATTGAGCACTTCCATCCACATGAATACATCTAGGAGTTCTTCTTCTTGCACTGGACAAATGAGGTATGGAATGTGGACATGAGACATGAATACCAGGGCTTATTTGTTGTGGTGCTTCGTTCACACATTGGGCCATAATGGGAGTGTGCTCAACATGGTTGTGGTCTTCTTGGGGAGATTTCAAATTAAGCACTACTTGTATGTCCATCTCTACATATGTAGTATCTCCCAATATTCCTGTGTCGTGAGGAACTTCAGGATGACTCGTTGATGGTTTGTTGGTTGAAGATTGTGTTTATGTTGGAATTCGAGTTGGGTCTGTTGGATGTGACCGCTTTACCTTTGGTTATGAACAAGAGGTTTTCATGTCAACAAGTGTGTTAGGATCAGTGGTAGGATCCAGGGAAATGCCAGGACCATGTCTCACTCTTTCCATTCCCAACTTGGCCTTTTCTCTTAAGTCATTGACCTTTTTTTTTATTTTTTTCTGTTGCGTGAGTTTCCCATCTCCAAAAGTCTATTTAACAAAACTATCACACCTACCCCTGCAAAAGAAACAACAAATAAGATATTAGTTCCATTATACAATGAACTTGACACATTCCAACATAACTTACAACTTTACAAATTAACACATACAACTACAGACTATGTTGGTTTATTTGTGTTCGAATAAACATCATTATCACTTACAATTCCAATCAATATATATGATGGTTGGTCAAGTGTAGAGTGGAGAAACTAGTGTCTTTCCTAGACATGAATTCATAAAAATTATGGTAGTAACACCCTACAACAAAGATGGATGGAGATGCCTTGGGAATAGTTTGATAGTTTTTCTACATCAAATAAGGTAAAGAGAATAAGTTTACTAATTACACAATGATGAGGTTGCAAATTCCCCCAATGAAGGAGAATTCAATGAGGTAGAGGCAAGTAGTCACGCTCAAAGGCACGATATTAAATAAACATTACGATAAACATAGCATGAAGATGAGAGCATGGACAAATTTTCATGAACTAATCAATATGGACCCTCCCCATGATTGCTTCTTAGGATTTTACTCTAATTGAAGAGACTCAAGAGAGAACCTCATCATAGATGGGAATGTGTGGGGGAGGAATAGTTTGATTGTTTATGCTATAGGTTTTGCTATGGTGTACAATGTGTAAAAGATGGAGGTTTATTAAACCATTTATTTGTATATTTTTCAAATGAAAAAGAGTTGATGCTAGAGATGCCTTGGGAATAGTTTTATAGTTTTTATATATGAAATAAACATAACATGAAGATAGAGCCTAGAAAAGATTACATGAACTAATCAATATGGAGCCTCTCCCATGATTGCTTCTTAGGATTTTATTCAAATTGAAGAGGCTCAAGAGAGAAGCTCATCATAGATGGGAATGTGTGGGGGAGGAATAGTTTGATAGTTTATGTTATAGGTTTTTTTATGGTGTACAATGTGTAAAAGAAGGAGGTTGATTAAACCATTTATTTGTATTTTTTTCAAATGAAAAAGAGTTTATGCTAGAGATTCCTTGGGAATATTTTGATAGTTTTTCTACATCAAATAAACACCACATGAAGATGAGAGCATGGAAAAAATTTCATGAACTAATCAATATGGACCCTCTCTCGTGATTTCTTCTTAGGATTTTATTCAAATTGAAGAGGCTCCAGAGAGAACCTCATCCATACCATCCTTGTGTGAAATCAAAATATATTCATGGTAATAATTATTGGTTTACATTGCATACTTCTTCTTGTCT
Organism: Larix kaempferi; assembly: GCA_027924585.1. Classification (NCBI taxonomy): domain Eukaryota; kingdom Viridiplantae; phylum Streptophyta; class Pinopsida; order Pinales; family Pinaceae; genus Larix; species Larix kaempferi. The sequence continues at coordinate 17,257,310 of BSBM01000765.1, read as the reverse complement.
AGTGTTCATATGAGTTTTTTTAGATGTGAACTTGGGAATTCTTCTTGTCAAATTCATTGTTGTCTATGCATGGATATTACTGTAGGCATATGATAAAAACAAAAATTCATGGGAGAATCTCAAATCTTTTGAATCAAAAGAATTATTTACAATTCACCATACCTATAGAAATGATCTCCACTGGAAATGGAAACTGGTAGCTTGAATGTATCCAGTAGATTCCAAGACCACTAAAGATGTTTGCTAGATTCCAAGAGTGATTTTGTGTCCAATAGATCAATGAGTGTGAGTCAATAAGAAACCTGTAAGAGCTTGAAACCCACGAAAGAAATAAATCCCGTGTTTTTTGGTAGAATTCTCGGGAACAGAGAACTCTGTTTTTTTTAACTAGCAGTAGACACGCGCATGCATGTTTAACTACTCATACACGTGTTTGTAACACGTACATGTCACTAGCGCACATGCACTAAAACACACGCACATGCCCCTGCATAACGTTTACACCATTTATCACCCAACGTTTACACCATTTAATGCCAAACCTTCCCCCACTTCAAAAATATTTACATAAATTAGACTCGGTGATGAAATTTGAAGGGTGGGTCTTAATTTGTATTGGAAGGGCATTGGTTATTGGAGTCCTTCAAAGATAAAGAGCAATTTAAATAATTGTACTTCAATTGACAAGTATAAATTAACTAAACCCTTCCCCCCCAAAAATGAAAAAAACAAATATTGCCCATCCAAATTTTTACAATCTTAAATAATTGAGCACTCCTTAATATCTACATGATAAAATGGTATCTTTTCAATAAGACCGAATTTGAACACATTAATATGACATATATGTAACATTAATTTTATAGTTCATTAAATTAACAATTGTTTTATTGTATTTTTTTCGGTTAGACCACACTTCATTCTACAGAAAACTACTTAGACTACGCAATAACCATATTGTGTCATCTGCATGATCTTATGCATAGTGCAAGACGTTGTAACTAGATATAGTCTTAAAATAAAACTAAAACCATGAGAAAATTACTTATTGCTAACTATGTACAAAAACAAGCCACTAAGCAAAACTAGGCTATAATAAACCTACAACCAAAATATACATATAAAACCAACCAAAACTTTAATTCAAACTGGAGAGATGTAAGAATGAGGGACATTAAGCGCCTAAGAAAAAATAATACATAGCTCAAAAAACATTAAAAAAAAATCCTCCATACCAAGCAAGTTAGCAACTCTAGCATCATAGGGGCATCAACATCAAATTTTGTTGTTCAAGACTTGTCATGACAACATACAAGTATGGGATGGAGGGGAAATGGAATCAAGCCTAATTCAACTCAAGCCTTGTGACTCGCTACATGTTTGAGTCTTGACAATCTACCTTTTAAATTGAACCAAAATAACAAAAGAAGTTTGTTAACGGCTCGATTTGCAAAACTTCTAGATACATGAGTAATTAAGAGCTCGAGGCTCTAAAATTCGATGTGTTTTTTACCAATCCATGATTCGGTGAATTCATATTCATTGGCATGAAATTTAAGTTATTTAATGAAAGAATTAATGTATCTGCCTCTATGTTGAAACTATTTTCCATGCTGATTCGAGCCACTGCCCTCCTTGTTGTCTTACCAAAAGGCATGAGAATGAGGAATAAGACTTAAAATTATGGACTTCACCATCAAAGAAACCTTACAATCACATTGGTAAGGAGTGATAAGAAGATCACAACAATCCAACATGTCAAATCTCAGATGATAGTGTCAACTAAAGACTTATATGGTAAATTTAATATAAGACTTACTTATAGTTGTCTCAGGAGCTTACTCTTTGCATCTTGACACATTTCATAATTTTTGGTTGTCTATGCACCTTGACCCAATTGATATTATAAGGTGAGGATTTTCATGCATAATAATCCTTATTTATGACTATGCGATGAGGATTTAAATGGAAGAGGATGTAAAGACATGTTATTTTTATACGTATTTTGGTGGTGAGTGTCGAAGAGAAACATGGTGATAAACCACATATGTTTGGAAGGATGGAGGGATCTTACATGATCATGATCATGCCACCCATTAAATTCAAGACAATTCCTGAGCCAAAAATTGTTTTTTTAAAATTTATTAATAACCATTGTGGTACTTTGGTCCAAATGCATTTTCTAACTCATTGTTTCTCCATATTGTGTGCCAATTGCACCCTCTCTATATCAATGCATAAATCAACATCTTCTTGGTTTGTGGTTATAGTTGCATGTCATTATTTGTCGTTGCATGCCATTGATTGTTGTTTAGAGTTTTCGTGAGTCTGTGACATTCATGCAATAAATGAAGTATTGTAGAGGAGGACTCATCAAATAAGCAAGTTGAATTTCATTTTGACAAAAAACATATTTTGTAAAGATCAAATGCCATGAATGCATCCTCAGAATACCATGCAAGACCATGGATATGTTGCAAAGAATTGAACATCATTGAAGAATGAAAAAAGGTTCCTCGATATCTTATTGAAGCATATTGAGCTTAATTGAATTCCACTTGATCCTTAATTGAAAATTCTAGACCTCAAGCATCATCAATAGCACATAGAATCCATGACACTATCCCTCTACAAGGATTCTTTTGCATATGAATTGAATATTGTTTCCATTATAATGTCTTGGGCATCAAGGATTTATATTGGCTCCTTAACCATGGCTAGTGGAGGGAAACAAGAGCCTCCAACACTAACTCTTGCTTCTTAGGCACAAACACCATGAATGAGTCCTTGGACCACCACATATGAAATCTATAGGGTATTAGTCAACTTCAAGTGTGTTATGTGTGCCATGAATAGGTTAGTTGTGAACCAAAAATGGGTCTCGAGGTCTGACCAAGGTATATGGACAACAAGAAGCTCCTCATGCCTTAAATGAAACTTATCAGGCTCAAGCACTATGAACAACACCTAAAACTCAAGAATCTTCTTAGGATACAATGTTGAATGCATCTTCAAACCAGCACACATAACCCTTGTGGGGTATCTCTGGAAAATGTACAGGGATACCTATAACATGATTAGGCTACATTGCATGTCTTAAACAAGATGATGATGATGATGATGATGATCATCATCATAACTAATATCGTCATCACCATCATCATCATCATCATCATCATCATCATCATCATCATCATCATAATCATCGTCACCATCATCATCAGTAGCATCATCATCATCTTCATCATCAACATCATATTCATCATAATCATCATCATCCTCATCCTCATCCTCATCATCTTCATCATCATCATCATCATCATCAACATCTTCGTCATCATATTCATCATCAACATCATCATCATCATCATCATCATCATCTTCATCATCATCATCATTGATGATGATGATGATGTTGAAGATGATAATGATGATGATGAAGATGGTGGATGATTATGAAGATGAGTATAAAGATGAATATGATGATGATGACAATGACGATGATGAATATGATGATCATCATCATCCTCATCATCCTCCTCCTCATCATCCTCATCCTCATCATCATCATAATCATCTTCGTCATCATCATCATCCTCATCATCATCATCATCCTCGCCATCATCATCATCATCATCATCATCATCTTGGTCATCATCTTCATCATCAACATCATCTTCGTCATCATCATCATCCTCATCATCATCATCATCCTCGCCATCATCATCATCATCATCATCATCATCTTGGTCATCATCTTCATCATCAACATCATCTTCATCATCATCATCTTCATCATCATCATCATATTCGTCATCATCAACATTATTCATCATCATCATCGTCATCATCATCATCATCATCACCGTCATCCTCATCATCATCCTCATCATCCTCATCATCGTCATCATCATCATCCTCATCATCATCATCATCATCACCCTCTTCCTCCTCCTGCTCCTCATCATCATCCTCATCATCATCATCATCAACATCATTGTCATCCTCATCATCCTCGTCACCATCATCATCATCATCATCATCATCATCATCATCTTCATCATCATAATCATCTTATTCATCATCATCATCATCAACATCATCATCATCATCCTCATCATCATCATCTTCTTCATCATCGTCATCATCATCAACATCTTCGTGATCATCTTCATCATCAACATCATCATCATCTTCATCATCATCATCATCATCATCATCTTCATCATCATCATTGATGATGATGATGATGAAGATGATGGATGATGAAGAAGATGAGTACGAAGATGAATATGATGATGATGATGATGATGATGACGAATATGATCATCATCATCATCATCCTTCTCCTCCTCATCATCATCATAATCATCTTCGTCATCATCCTCATCATCCTCATCATCATCATCCTCATCATCATCAACATCCTCGTCGTCATTATCATCCTCGTCATCCTCATCATCTTCATCATCATCATCATCATCGTTATCACCCACTTCCTCATCCTCATCCTCATCCTCATCCTCATGATCATCATCATCTTTATCATCATCTTCATCATCATCTTCATCATCAACATCATCATCATCATCATCATCATCATCATCATCAAGAAGGGAGAATCAAGGTTTAACCTAGAGTAACCCCTTTTAGTCATTCCTAGTGTTATGTTGTTGATGAACCAAAATTAAGCACTCCATCTAACTATGGGCCAAATCACAAGGTTGGATCCCAAGGCAAAACCTAGTAAGTAGGAGGGTTCCCCAAAGGGTCTAGTAGAGTCAAACTAATGATTAAATTTATAATATTGAAGAGGAGGCAATATCAAACCCTACTTAAGCACTAGACATCACAAGGAAATCATGCATATAGGGTAAGGTAAAGTGAGTCAATAGATATTTATCTAGCACACAGCAATCTTTGTATGAAGAGAGGAAAATATCAATGTTAATAATGGGTAGGTCATGTATATCAAGGAAATGGAAGTAGGAAACACCCTAGTACCTCTAAGTAGGTAGGTGTATGTGAATACTAATAAATGCATACACTACAATAACTCTTATGCCTATGTTTTGATCCATTCAATAGGATTTTTGTATGGATGGATATGTGCAATTGAGCTATGGTTTGGTCTGATTTTACTAAATAGCACGTACACACTAAATAGCACATACGTGTTCTTTAGTGCGTACGGGCTATTTATGTGTACGCGCATTTAAATTAATGCGAATGTGCCATTTAAATTTCTAAGTTTTGTCGGGCAATTCCTTTCCCACCAATGTGGTGGATGACTTGGCCGCTATGGTTTTAGGTTCTGGTTTCCAAACCAAGTTATAACAAAATACATCTTATTCTATAACTTCTTCTGTTTCGAGCATGATTCTGCATATGCAACACTTGTCCACTACTAGTGAAATTGCACATACTTGCAGAACTATGTGTGCAGATTCCGAATATGTAATTTTTTATTAAATCTATTATTTGTTTCTATTTTTTAATTAATTTTAATTGCACTAACGTCAATCTTACACAAAAAGTAGGTTATTTCTTTCATCTATAACTTTTGATTGGATCACCTATTTTGAAAACGAAAAAGAACCTGCACAAGTACACACAAAGACCTACATCCTAACCAAAAAAATAGAGTTCATTGATTATGTTAAGACCATGATGTTGGGGACTAACGCTCAACCTAGTCATTTTAGGGCTTGGCTGACTTCCTAAATTCAAAAAATTAAAATTAACATAAATAAATATGGAAAAATAGCGCTACACTAGAATGGCCTGTTATCTACAATTGTATATAATTGTTTTCAAAAAATTCCAGAATTTGCATACCAAACCAGGGGACTAATGCAAACATATTCATTATGTTTTCTTAAAAAAATAACATACCAACCTTAGGAGAACACCATTTTTTGGGAGTTATACTTAATTTCCATAAGTAATATTTATATATTCCGGAAGGTAATCTGATTGTCTACGTTTCATCTTCTTGCGCCATATTCCAAAAAGTTGTGTAGGTAGCCCTAATATTGCTTTTTGACGTTCAAATTTCTGTTTTTCTGGGAGTCCATTGCGACTAACGCGTCATGAGTGGTAAGCATTAGCTTGCACTAGCCCCTCACCCAATTCTAAAATAAACTAAACCAGTATGAATCTATTACTTGTTCTCCTCCATATGTAGTTGTAATCCCTAGTTGTATATGCATGGATAATTGTTAACTAGGCATGAAAAACAAGTAATAATTTGTTAATTTGTTCGTGTCACTTAACTTGTGTCCTATTGGTGTTAAGTGGTTGTGTCCTATTGGTGTTAAGTGGTTGTGTTAATTTGTTAATTTGTTCATGGCACTTAACTTGTGTCCTATGTGGTGTTAAGTGGTTGTGCTAGCTATTGGTTGCAACATCTCTAGAGAATCTTGGAGAAATATTGAGCAAATCTAGAAGTGTTTTATAACTTATAACCTCAAAATTAAAAACAATAAACCCTATCATATTCTCCTAATTGAAGTGGGTCTTTCCCCCATCGAGAACATCTCTATGAATAGGTTCTTTATGTACAAACATAAGATAAATAACATGGGAGACCAAATACTTTCTAAAATTTCTTTAATATCTATTCAAAACCAGCTTCCGCTCAAGTAAGGTTGGCATAAAGATGCCATGGCTTGGTTAAACCATTGGGAGATTGATGGAAATTTCGCTTTGCAAAATATTAAAAACATTATACTTCTATGTTTAAAGAGAAAATGTGGTGCAAGAAAAATTTAGAGGTTACAAGAAAATTAAGATATTATAAGGAGGTGATGATCCCTATTTCATTGATCAAAAGTATATCTCTGTATTAACTAGCTTGAAGAAGAAAATGAATAGGTGGGTATTGACTGGCAAAGAAGAAAATTAAGTGGTTGTGCTAGTTCTAACATCATTCCATCTAATAGATAAGCTGGCTAAAATTGATATTATTTATTTTTTCTTTACTAATATTTATTTTTATGATTTTATAAAAATGATATTAATTTATTAATTTTTAAAAGTGATTGATATATATTGATTGCATATTATATTTTGAAAATATTGATTTTTTTGTTTTTTTGTTGTAATGTGACCTTCCAACTAAGAACTCTTTAAGGAGAAATGAATCATTAGGGAGACTCACACCTTAACCAAGGGAGTTAGCCATATTTTAACTAGAAAGCTACTTGATTTGTGGTGAACATGATAAGTCACAAATTAAGTGCCATAAACAAGTTATATGTTACTTGTTCTCCATGCTTAGTTGTAATCACATGTTATCTATGCTTAAGCTATGACCAATGCATGTATCAACTACTATTTATTTTTTATATTTCTTTTTCTAGTATCATGTAATATATCTGGTTACATCTAGTTGGGATGGGATTTAAGGATTCAGCAATGTCTTAATTGGAATTAAATCCAATAAGCGCTTGAATTATCTTGAATGAAGAGGTGTGTCGTTCTGAAGGTACAAGATATCAATGGATAAATGTATATATCTCATTCATTCACAAAAATCATCAAAACCAAAGCAAAATCCATATCTGTAAAAGAAGAAATGACCATCAAAACCAAAACCATATAAAAAATAAGGGCTCCTGTGCATGATCGTGAGCAACGTGCGCACAGAGTGCCGAAGCAGTTAGTGTTCCTGATAAACAAGAAATTCATGAAACAACCAGTGATCATTCCCTCAACGCATAAAATATGCGATCATCAATCGTTGGTCTCGCTCAGGATGAACAACAAGCTTCCTTCTGAGGATGAGGATGAGTTATTGATGCCTGATCACGATCTTAGAGTGTAAAACTCAGTATGGCTTCACAAATACGATCAGAGGCCTCCCTTTGCCTATATCTCAACACCCCATGATCTTGAGCTTGCAATTACCTCTTTGTTAACTCGTGAAGAAAATGACATATTGGAAGACTCAGACTTAATAAAGACTCTCCGTCAATTGAATTCATCCATTCAACGTAAATCCTCGATCCTAAATGCGGCAATGGGATTTTCATCGGCTATCTCTTCATCGACGGTTCTCAGGCTCATAGCAAGTTGCCCTGTGTCCTTTGATCATGTGACCAAATGGGTGCAATTCTCTGTGGGTATCCTTGCTCGAACCCACAACATCGACAACAATGACCATAATCACTTCATTAATTACCGACACCTAGTTCTTGTAGTCATTGAAGTATATCCCTGCATAAGGGTAGTCCTCTATGGCTATGACCTGTCGGTCCCACCAGTGAAAACACTGCTTTGTATATGGTGAAGTTAGATGGCCACCACCCTGTCGCGTCAATACCTCTTCCAACCAGGTCATGGCTGGGTCGTGGAGACTATGAGGAGGGACCTCAACCCTTGGACTGAGCCCCGGAACTCGCTCAGAGAAGAAACTGCATAAGATACTGCCGTATCCAAATTTTTTTGCCTTCCCTTGCTTGCACTCTATCAGCTGGGTCTTCATGGACCCTAGTAGCATGGTACACCAGTCAAATATCATGGGCTACATACACTGTGACGCATAGCACATCACTATCCTGGATGACTGGTGCAGGGATTTTGAACCAGTAATCCACACTAAGGTAGCCACTATAATCTTCATGCTCAGATTTGCTATGGATCTGATGGGCACCTCACTCCCCAATGTCTGAGTATTTGCGATACAATACCACTCTATATAGTCGGGCATGGTGATCCCACCACCCACAGTATGAGACCGAAGGCTTGCCACCTCACCTCAGCAGGACAAACCAGTAATGAAGTAGATATCTTCCACTTCCAGAGTGAGTATTTGCTCGTCTAAGTTGAAGTTCTATGCATCAATGTCCCAGTATTCTATCAAGTGGTGGAGCAATAGGTTTTGGGCCCTTAAACCCCCTATGCTCCAAAATTTGTATAAGCCACATGCTTGTAGTGCTTGCTGTGCATGCACATCATTGCGGATGGCCTCATCCACTTGCTCATGTTCCCTCTCTCTCCACTCTAGAATCATCCTGGAGGGAGTAAAACCATGAGTTTAGTCAATTTCATTTAAAAAACTAGCTTCACGGCCGTACCCGCGAGCGAGTTTACTTACAAAGGCGGGTACCCACGGTCAACGCGTGGGTTGACTATGTGTACCTTTCCCTACTCGCGACCCGCATAGTTATAGCCTGCGGGTAGCGCCAAAACCATTTAGGGCTTGGCCAAGTTAAAAATCCAACCAATGAAAACTGAAATAAAAGCATTGAAATGAAAGGCATGGATGAGACTACCAGCCTGCTCCTGACGGTTCGATGATCAAACGCTTGTAGCTCCCAGAATCAACAACTAAACTTTGAGGTGAAAACTAACCACAAAAATAAAAATGGGTGAATAAAAAAAATGAATTGTAAATTGTAAATTTTTGTTACTATTTATAATTTTCGAAACCCACTTGTCTATAATTTTCGCCATTTAATGCTATTTTGGACTAATATAATGTCATGGAGTAGCATTTTTTTACCAAATTTCTTCGGCAAGAGTTGTTTTAGACCATTTCGCGCCTATGGCAGGTATGTTTCACACCTAGCATATCGGTTAGATGACATTTTCACCTACATTACACATTTGACCTTTTGACCATTTTCATAAACCCTAGGTGTGACCCCGCTTCTTAACCGACACAGAACCTTCACACTGTTATAGAAGTGTCATTATGTGGTGGTAGGGCCTTTCCGAACATGGGTACCCTAGTTAGAACCCCTTTTTGCATTATGGCACCCATGTCATTGTTTGTCCTTAGGATCGGGAGTCCTTTGTAGTTATGCCATGACTTTGCGATAAAGACTCATACTCTACTTTGTATTATGTTGGCCATCTCCCATAAGGACTCCCGCATTTATATCAAGTTGTGATTGCATTGCATCATCCTGCTTTCCGCTTGAGCCTTGTGCCGGCTCCCGCTTACTGAGTTGTTAGCCTGGTGCCTGAGCACTTTTCCCTGTCGAGCCCTGCAAAGATTCCATTTGTCCTTCATAATTTGATGACCTTTGAGACCCTAAGGGAGCACCCCCCCCTGAGTGTCCACATCCTACACACGCTTCCTTGCATTGATCATAGGTATGTTCCACTGCTTGGAACTAGTCTGCTCGCTATTTGACACTCGTTCCCTCACTTGTTGTACTATAAGCAATTTTATTCTTTTTCAAGATTTTCCAAATACGAAAAAGACCAAAAAAATCAAATAATCCAAAAAGCTGGATGGGATTATGGTTACTACTTCTAGTTGGCAACTATTGTGTCGCCTTTGAAAAGAGCATTCATTCCACTCCATACATTATGAGTCAGGACTATAGTTGGACCTTAGGAGCTATACTTGTTTCTCAGTTTACTCCACCGATTGGTTAAGCTTCCAATCATTATGGAGCCCTTTGTGATGCCTCCTACATCGCATAGTTCATATTGAGTCTATGCTACCTGATTCTATCCATCTGCTCATGCTCTTGTTCAAAGGAACTCCTGAAACGAGAGTCGGCCATTCCTTAGATTTCTTGACTATTGCATGTCAGCCATCCTTATTGAGTCAATCCGTTTCACCTGAGATCTTCCAAATCTTTCAGCATAGCTAGTACCTTATGCTGGTTGATGAGGGATGCTTTAATGCCTTCCTTCCTGTGATTCTTGTTCCATCGAATTCAACCCATTTATTCTGGGACTTGAGGCTTAGAGTTCGGTTGAGTACCTTGAGGCTTGCAGTCATTAGTGGCAGGTTCTCTCGCCATCGACAGTTTTGGGAATATATCAATGTCCCCTGATCGATGGATTCATCTTAGTGTTCAACTTCAAAACATCTATTCGCACTCTGATGATTGTACTTTGTTCCTTGATGCCCATTTTCATTATTGGTGGGTTATCTCGCATCTATTAACGATATACATCATTGACCAGTAATCAGACAATGTCACATTAGGTTCGACCTCAACTCCTTTATTCACTTGATGGGACTTGCACTATCGAATACTTGTGTAGAAGACCCCAGGCGATAGTGGCATTCAGTATGCTACTTATGATTATGACTTTAAATATGTGATATAACCTCTCAGATATCAGCAGTTTGTACCTCCAGTTTGCACCAGTTGTTTCCTTTTTAGCAGGATACCACATCTTACTATAGAGGGATCATGGTTATGACCACCTATGACAACTATTCAGTATGTAATGCCTATTCATGGCCATTGTATCAGATTGTTGTACTATATCGACATGTACTCAGGGATACTATTGTATTATGGTGAGTGAGCTCCTCATTCCACTTGTGTCTCCATCACTCCAGTTCTGAGATTTATAATGTATTTTGGCGATCGTAGCATCAGTCTCTGACCTCACAGATTAGGGGGATCTGTTACAACGTAATTTTCCACCTGGTGAGCATCAGCACTCTTTGGCCTCTAGGATCCATTTCACTGACTCAGATCCACTTTATATCCTTCAGACAGACTATTTTCCCTATTTTTTTCTCTGTACGCTAGCTGCATCATTACAGTGCGCATACCCACGAGCTGTATCACTATACCCTGTGGGTAGCATGTAAAATGGTAAAAATCACTAGTTAATTACTTTTTACTCCCAAAAAGCGGTCATAGGGTGACCTTTGGCCATCCATTTTCCCCAAAACGCCTTGATGTGTCCTTTCACTTACCTTTGAGAGGACTATATATTGAGCACATATGGCTTATGGACAGGAGGAGAAAGGAGTGAAAGAGAAATCTAGTGGATTTTTTCCCTATCTTGAGTCTACACTCATTGATCCTTGTAGTTGTGAACCATTTATGTTCACCTTCCAAACTCCTATCATAGTTTGAGTTTGCCATTCCATGGAGGATTGAAGTGGTGGAGGCACAAGTGGATTGAACCAGATCTTTGTTCAGATTGGTTGCCGGCAAGAGGTCATATCTCATTGTACTTCTTGTTACTTATTAATAGAAATACTCATATTCTCGTCCATTAATGTTGTGAATGTTGTTTATATTACATTGGGTTGCATTTACTTATAATATCATGGACCATTTCTATTGATGATGTTAATGCCATTTATATATTATATGCACTTGTTGTATATTGGCTATCAAGACTAATTTGCAGGTTCAAGTGCACGGATTGAAAGCTCCAACGGGGATCTACATCAAACGTTTGGATCGAGGTTGGTTATATTCTTCATTATCTTAGCATTTTCATTTATATAGCATAGCATTTAGAATTGAGTCAATTTCTCGTAGTCAGCTATCTGTCGTGGTCTACCCCAAGCCATAGGGAGTTTTCTCCAACACAATGGCTTAATTGGAGAATCCACTTTTTTTTTAGGGAATAGAGATAAAGAAATGGACTAATGAATTTACTCCTTGAAGGAGGTCTGTTAGAAAAACAAGATCGCAGAGCAATAACAATAAACAGAAATACAAATATAATCACACACACATTACAAGAGACACAGAGATATATCATGGTTCACCCCAACTTGGGCTACATCCACACTGAAGTTGCGAGTCCTTATTATTATTCTATCCAACAAAGTGAAGGGATACAACCTACAGCACAACCGCTGCACTTCCTCTTCACTATCTCACAATCTCTCTTCACAGATCTCAAAGATCTTTACAATGCATAAAACCTAATATATCATTTAATACTGGGGTACAAACATGGCTGAATAATAATAATATCTCTGAATCTAGAGATTAGGCTCCACAACCAACAATCTCCCACTTGGAGACTGATCACAGCAACTCCACCGCTGCTGTACTTGTTGGACCTTGGACTTGGCAACTTTCTCCTCTTCACCTTCATGCTAGAAGGCCAACTAAAACCGAGCAAGAACTCAATTTCTCTCTGGTCACTACCTTTGTGAACATGTCTGCATGATTCTAGCTAGTATGTATCTTTTCCAGCTTCAACAATTCATCTTCCATAATAGAGCGTATGAAATGGTACTTGAGCTGTATATGTTTAGTCTTGGAATGGAATGTTGAGTTCTTTGCAAGATGAATGGCACTCTGGCTATCACTATACAACCTGCTATCCTTCTGCTTCTTACCCAATTCCTCCATAAACCTCTGCAACCAAATCATCTCTTTACTAGCCTCTGTAATAGAAACATACTCTGCTTCCGTTGTTGAAAGTGCAACAACCTTCTGCAATTTCGAAATCTAGCTTACTACTGTTCCACCTACAATAAACACATACCCTGTGGTGCTCCTCCTGCTATTCTTATCACCTGCCATATCGGCATCAACATATCCCTGTAGAACAATGTCTGAACCTCCAAAACATAATGCCTGAGTGGTGGTACCTCTCAAATACCTGAGAATCCACTGTACTGCCCTCCAATGTTCCTTACCTGGATTGTTCATATATCTGCTCACAACTCCCACTGCATGTGCAATATCTGGTCTTTTGCACACCATAGCATACATCAAGCTACCAACTGCTGATTGATAGGGAATCTTGGACATGTAATCAGTCTCTTCCTGTGTCTTGGGACACATTTCTTTACTTAGACTGAAATGGCTGGCCAAAGGTGCACTTACTAGTTTTGCATTCTGCATTCTGAACCTCTCCAACACCTTTTCTATGTAATCACTCTGAGACAATGTCAATTTGCAATTTTTCCAGTCTCTCGTTATTCTCATACCAAGGATTTGCTTTGCAGCACCCAAATCCTTCATCGCAAATGAATTCGCTAGCTTCCTTTTGAGTACATTTATATCCTGCATGTTAGACCCTGCAACAAGCATGTCATCCACATACAATAACAATATAATATATCTTTCACTGTCTAGCTTCTTAAAATAAACACACTGATTAGAATGACATCTACTATAACCTTGTTCTGTCATAAACTTGTCAAATTTTAAATACCACTACCTTGGAGCTTGCTTCAAGCCATACAAACTCTTTTTCAACCTGCATACCAATTTTTCCTTACATTTGGCCTCATACCCTTGTGGCTGTTGCATATATATCTCTTCCTCCAAATCCCCATGGAGAAAGGCTGTTTTTACATCTAACTGTTCAAGATGCAAATCTTCTACTGCCACTAGACTTAAGATAGTCCTAATTGAAGTCATCTTAACAATAGGAGAAAATATTTCATCAAAATCTATACCTTTCTTTTGTGCAAACCCCTTTACAAAAAGTTTGGCCTTGTACCACTTCTTGCCTCCTTCTTCTTCCTTCAACCTGTAAATCCATTTGTTCTGCAATGCTCTTTTACCAAGAGGCAACTGAACCAAATCCCAAGTCTGGTTTCCTACCAATGAGTCCATCTCCTCATTCATGCCTTGCTCCCACTTCTTTCTAGTTTCCACTTGCATTTCTTCTTCATAACATTCTGGTTCACCAGCATTAGTCATCAACAAATAATACATTGAAGGAGAGTATCGTTCAGGGAGTCTACTTAACCTGGTAGATCTTCTTATAGTTGCAGGAGTTTCAGGTACTTGTTGTTGTTCTTGATTTTCTAGCACCTTTGGAACTTTATATTCTTGAATTTCATCAAGTAGTGTGTACTCTGTGTTTTCCTTTTCCTGTTTCTTTCCCTGCAACTTATCTTTATACATGACCTTTTCATTGAATATCACATCTCTACTCCTGATGATTTTGTTATTTTCATAATCCCATAAGCGATAACCAAATTCATTAACCCCATATCCAATAAAGGTACATTTCTTGGATTTAGCTTCAAGCTTTGTTCTATTTTCTTTATCAATATGGACAAATGCTTCACAACCAAACGTTCTAAAAAATGAGTAGTTTGACTTTTTATCTGTCCATGCCTCCTTTGGAATACCACCATCCAAAGCACTTGAAGGTCCTCTATTTATTAAATAAACAACAGTATTTACAGCATCCACCCAAAACTATAAGGGCAATCCTGCATGCAATCTCATACACCTTGCACGCTCCATGATTGTTCTGTTCATCCTTTCTGACACACCATTTTCTTGTGGTGTTCCTGGGATTGTCTTCTTTCTACGAATCCCATGGTGTAAACAGTAACTATCAAACTCCTTACCGTAGTACTCACCTCCATTATCAGATCTGAGACACTTCAACCTTTTCCCTGTCTCATTCTCAACCAAAGCTTTCCACTTCTTAAAAGTAGTAAACACATCAGATTTTTGTCTAATGCAATAAACCCAAGTTTTCCTAGCTACATCATTAATAAATGTAACATAATAATGAGAGCCACCAAGAGATTGTACTTGAGCCGGTCCCCATACATCTGTATGCACTAGCTCTAACTTTTCATTCTTCTTCTGTTTGACTCTCTTTTGTTTTCCATAAACACAGTTTTCACAGAATTCCAAACTTACCTGCTTCAAATCTGGCAGCAACTTCCTTGAGTGGAGAATCTGCATCTCCTTCTCACTCATGTGGCCAAGCCTATGATGCCACAATGCTGTATCTATTCCTATGGAAGCTAAAGAGATAGAATGGTCAATATTATGAGGACATAAGTACAACGTACCTATCCTGTCTCCTTTTGCTATCACCATTGATCCTTTAGTGATCTTCCACCACTTTTCTCCAAATGTAGATAGACAGCCACCATCTCCCAACTGCCCTATTGAGATCAAATTTCTTTTCATAGCAGGAATATGCCTAACATCTTTCAACAACCATTCAGTTCCATTCTTAACTTTTATCCATACCTTACCCATTCCAACAATTTTACATGGCTCATCATCACCCAATAAAACATGTCCAAAATCGCCAAGAACATACTCATGAAAGTATTTCCTATGGGGTCTAGCATGACATGAAGCTCCTAAATCTACTACCCAATATTCACTAGTATTATCTAATGCAAGAATCAAAGCATCTTGTAACACATCACCTGCTCCATTTGCTTCCTCGGTAGTTTCCTTCTGTGCATCTCCTTTCTTCTTTAGAGATCTGCAGTCTTTCTTCAGATGTCCTTTCTTTCCACAGTTCCAACACTCTATTTTTCCCAGTCTGGACTTGGATCTTCCCATTTTAGACTTGGCACGATTACCTTGGCTCTTTCCTCTCTCCTTTTGTCTTCCCCTGCTCTCCATGGTCAACACATTACCTGATGTCTCATCTATGCTTTTTCTTCGCATTTCCTCGGTAAGAATAACACCAATAACATCATCAAATTTCAAGGTGTTTGAACCAGAGACAGAGTTACTTACATCCATGACCAAGTTATTCCAGCTTTCTGGCAATGAACACAAGATTAGAAGAGCCCTAACCTCATCATCAAAGTTCACACTTACAGAACTTAGCTGATTTGTAACCGTATTAAACTCATCTAAATGATCAGTAACAGATCCACCTTCAGACATCTTCATATTAAATAAATGCTTCATTAGAAATACCTTGTTGGAGGCCGAGGGTTTTTCATACAGCTTACCCAGTGCGCTCATCAAACCCTCTGTTGTCATTTCTTTTGAGATATTGAAAGCCATCGACGAAGCCACGCCCAGCCGTATTGTTTCCAGAGCCTTTGTGTCAAGAACCTCCCATTCTTCATCCCTCATGGCCGCCGGCTACTTTTCTCTTCCTCCCAACGGTAGGAATAGATCCTTCTGGTATAGATAGTCCTCCATTGGCATCTTCCATAACTGGAATTTTTGGCCGTTAAACTTCTCGACCTTAAACTTTCCTTCTTCCGCCATTGCTCCCACTCGAACCAGAAACCCTAGCTTCCTGCGGGTTTATCTGCCAAATAGACCTTTGGCTCTGATACCAATTGTTAGAAAAAAAGGATCGCAGAGAAATAACAATAAATACAAATACAAATATAATCACACACACATTACAAGAGAGACACATATATATCGTGGTTCACCCCAACTTGGGATACGTCCACACTGAAGTTGCCAGTCCTTATTATTATTCCATCCAACAAAGTGAAGGGATACAACCTGCAGCACAACCGATGCACTTCCTCTTCACTGTCTCATAATCTCTCTTCACAGATCTCAGAGATCTTTACAATGCATAAAACCTAATATATTATTTAAGACTAGGGTACAAACACGGCTGAATAATAATAATATCTCTGAATCTGGAGATAGGCTCCACAACCAACAAGGTCATGGTAGGTAAAACCCCTCTAGGTTGAAAGAAAAGACATTGAGAAACTAATACTTATGATTCAGATAAGGAACCTGGTCATTCTAAGAATCATTGCTTGTCATCTTTTTATTTATAATTATCCATGTCTGTCATCTTTGTAAGTTAAAACAAGAACATGAAATAGGGAAATATTAAGGATTATTTTTTGAAGGAAAATAAATTGGATCAGAACATTAATGAGAATGAGGTAAATCATAGATCAAATACTAGCATTCATAAGAATGAAGTAAATCATAAATCAAATACAAATATTGATTATAATGAGGAAACCAACAACTAGATGTGTCAACTGAGGAACACACTCCTTTTTTAGGGATATAAATCAAGAATGGACCCACATATTTCGTCCTTGAGAGAAGTATGGTAGCTAAATCCCCTCTAGGTTGCATGAAAATATATTGAGAAACTAATGCCTATAATTCATATAAGGAATTGGCTCATTCTAAGAATCATCGTCTTCTAAGAATCATTGTATCTCACCTTTTGTCTTACAATTATCCTTGTCTCTCACCTTCTTGGGCTAAATACAAGAATAGGAAAAAGGGAAATATTGATGATTATTTGTTGAAGGGGAAGAAATGACATGTACATTAATGAGATATTTTTAATCTTGTAAGTGCAATATGATCATGTACTCTTGTAAGTGAAATATGCACTTACACTTTTTTTATTTCTATTCTTCTTTGAGCACCTTAATAATGTGATTTTCATTATGTAATGGAATACAAATTGCAATATTTTTACTTGGTGGAAAAATAAATCTAAAACACAAACATCCCTAGATTTGCATGGATATTTTTAGATACATACATTTAATGAATCTATATTTTGAGTAAGAGGATTAAACATAGGAAATTAAATAATCTTTTCGAATATAGAATTTTCATTTATTGACAATTTTCATAACTATAACAATTTAGATATTCTCCATGTTTTGAGTTTTTGAGAGTATAAGGAATATGTCTTTATCGATGTGTTTGAATACCTCAAGATGGAATCAATATATAGAAATTGGTAATTGAGAAGGAGTACTAGTGTGGGTTATTTTTTGCAAAAAATAATGGTTTTATATTTCAATTAAATTAATAGAGTTGTTGATTGAGGAATGAAAAAATGATTAGCAATTTAAATTATGCAACATTTAAATTATTTTGATATGATTGAGGAATGAAAAAATGAGTAACAATCTATATTTTATGCTAATGAGTATGCCATAAGAAAAATAGAAAAAGGAAACAATAATAATTTTCTTTAAAAATATATATATATTTGTAATTTGCACATATAGGGATTTATATGTTTACATTTTCATCATCTATGACATGTGTAACATATTGCAGTAGTTCCTTAAACAAACACATATTAAAAAAAGGAAAAAAAAATAATTTTTCCATGGTTTATACATTCCATTCCACTGTCTTGATTACTTCGAACCTAAGTTTGAGGAAAACACATAGAACATAGAACAAGAGATGACACATACTAGGTAATAGGTGGGTGGGATAAGTGTTACTAAATGTGAGCATGTACTTTTGAAATTCAATGTTCCTACTTGTGTTAACTTCTACTCTATAGTTTAAATTTAACTTCATAGAAACATGTGTGTATTTTCACTTCACAAAATGTATGTGTTATTTCACATGAAAAAATTATGTTATTGATTAATTTAATGATGTCCGAAAGAAAGAATCCCCCTTAGTGTTGGAATTGTCTTATTCTATGATGAAATAGACCAACTAAACACACCTATAGAAACTAATAATTGTCTTACTATAATGTGAAAAATGCAGAGGGTGTGCTATAGTTAATCACCCACTTATTAATGAGGAGAACATGGACAAGGAAAGGATTAAATCATCATGGGCTCATTTGATTAAGGTTTTCAGTCCATTATTAAGGTATGAACAATACATGGTATCAACATCAAATATTTAGCCAAAAGCCCCATTTTACATGACTACCATATCAGTTTTTAAACACACTAAATTTTATAAATGAAAATAAGTTGTCATGGAGGATAGATTTGAAAAAATTATGAAGGCCTTGAGAAATTTCATTAGTTTGAATAATATATGGATCTCCAAATAGGTTTCCAAATAACTAAAAATCTAAATTTCAATGCTTTTGGGGCTTCCAATGTTATCAACAAGGGGGGGATTTCATGTACCAATTTTTTGTCAACATCAAACCAACACGTATACAATTTTAAGGGTAAATTTGTGCTCATGCACCTAATAGGACTTACCCAATGTATGTCAACCATGAATGTTATTCTTATGTACCACTCATAGATAAGCATTTACCTATATAGGTAATTGTTTTGTGGTTTAGGATCTCATACATGTCCCATGAGATACAAAGAAAATTGTTGGTCCTAACTGGTTGGGTTTTGACATTGAAATGCCCATAACCCATGAGACCCAATATCCATTATATACCCTAAATGTCAAAATTATACATGTATACCACTTACATGGAAATAATTCCCTCTATATAAAATATATATTAGTATTCTATCCCAATTTCTGCATGATCCATGAAACCTAGAGGAAACTCTTCAATCCTATGTATCTAGGTTTTTTTCATACCAATTTCTGCATGATCCATGAAACCTAGAGGAAACTCTTCAATCCTATGTATCTAGGTTTTTTTCATAAAGCATAGCCTACACCATAAGATCCATCCTTGCTACATAAGATATTATACTCCTAATTATATCCTATTTGCATGTGAAAGGTTACACATTCACATGAACCCTTTGTAGGTTTAGGGCCCCATGTATGTCCATTAAATTGTAGATTAAACTATTAGGGATTATGTCTCTAACGCACGTATATAATAAATGTCTAGTTACACAAAACCTATTACTTATTTGAATATAAGTTTCTAATTTTCCTACTTAAATCTTGATCTAATCTATGTGACCCATCAGTCATATGCTAAACATAAAAAATGTTCTCAACTCAAGAGTATGCATATCTTGTGAGATTTAGAAGAGATTAGTTGTGTATGAGTTCCTTCTTTTTCATCACCAAACCATACATCTAGAACCAATACCCATACATAGTCCACCAATCACTACGGAAATTCATATATCTCACTTGAAAACCAAATATTCCATTTATAGGTCCTTTTGGATTATTTAAGGCTATGTGAAAGTCACATGGGCCATAAAAGAAAATGGTAGGGTCTAATTCATCATCTTTTAGCGTTGACCCATGCTTCAATAAGACACATCCATTAAAAGAAAACATGATTAGAACACGTGCACAAGGTATCTAAATATTTGTTCCCTCACACCATTTAAATACAAAGAGTGAGTAGGGAAATGTGAGCCATACTTTTCATACTTAAAGCATGATCTAACCTATGTGACCCATCAATGTTATGCTAAACATCAAAATTGTTCTAAAATCAAATCGGTGCATGCCATGTGAGATTTAGACGTGATTATTTGAGTCTAAGGGTCTAGTTTTGCATCACTAAACCATGCATCTAGGGCCTATACCCAAACATTGTCCACAAGTCACCATAATAAGTTACATATCTCACTTGAAAACCAAATACTCCATTTATATGTCCTTTGTGATGATATAGGGATATGTACATGGATCATGGGCCCTAAACGAAAATTTGTAAAGGACTAATTTGTCATGTTTTAGCATTGAACCATGCTTTAGGGAGTAAGACTCATCCATAGAATGTTTAAAATGGTTAGAATGTGTGCAGTGGGTATTTAAATATTCTTCCGCTCACACCATTCAAAGCGAGAGAAAGACTAGGGAAGTGTGAGATGACATACTTACTAAAGAAACTCATTCAAAGTGCCTCTAACATGTTTGATGTTGTTTACACTAGTCCGCTCACACCATTCAAAGCGAGAGAAAGACTAGGGAAGTGTGAGATGACATACTTACTAAAGAAACTCATTCAAAGTGCCTCTAACATGTTTGATGTTGTTTACACTAGTGTTCGTTTATATCTCTCATGGCGTAACAAGTGCAATGGACTGAACACATTGTCTAAACAATGCACTACATATATAGTTATTGTCCAAGAGTAACATAGGTATTTTTATCATTAAAACATGTGTACAATGGTCCCAATTGGCATTGGCTTGCTCATCGTTAGCATTAATTTACTCATTTCCATATTATCTTTTGTACACCATGTCATGTTATAGTTAAAATTTTGAACATGCGATTTGCAACACACAATCAATCACATTTTAGTTTCCAGTTATAAATAACATGCATATATTTCTAGATATCAAGAACATCCTAATGTATTATAGAAGAACTATTTTTATTTTGTTATCCATAACACACGTGCATTTTTAACTTCTAGAATCATGCATGCATTATTTGTCTATAAAAATAAGAAAACATCCTCCCCATATCACTTATGTTCAAAAACTTATTAAAAAACAAAAGGAGGCAATGAATTGTTAGGGATATTTTTTATGCAAAGAATTCTATATCATTTAATTCATTATTGGAGGATAAGATTTTACAAGTTATCAATATCAATCCTTGGTAGAATGGGAAACAAAAGTAATTGAGAAATAATATTGGTGAGGAAAAAGAATCTTCTTGAAACTATTGAGAGAATAGAGATAAGGAAATTTTAAACATGGTGAATGTGATATCTTGAGTTTAGAACCCCTTTGCAAATAAGACTTTTTAATGCTTAAGGTATTTTTGAGTTGATGTTGATTAATGTGACTGTAGAGCATCAAGTACATTTATTATTTAAATGTTTGTATTTGATGTTGAGTCATGTGACTCTAGAGCATCAAGAATGTTATTGTCTAGGTGTTATTATTTGGTGTTGAGTTGGTGACTTTGGAGCACCAAATGTGAAAAGACTAAAAGTGGTTTTGAATTAGTGTTTCAAGTTAAAGAAAATCTGGAGCAACAAGAATGTTATTGTCTAGATGATATTATTTGGTGTTGAGTTAGTGACTGTGGAGCACCAATGTGAAAATAATAAAGTGTTTCTGAATTGATTTTGAGTCGAAGAAACTCTAGAGTATCAAATTAAAATTAATAAAAGTAATATCTCACTTTATATTCCAAACTCCTTGAGTGGAAGCTACTTAAAAGAGGGACAATGTACACTAGGAGGGATATGACCTGTTAATTAAATACATAAAAATAAATAATGATGCAAAAGAATAAACTGAGGAAACATATCCATTAATTAATATTAAATAAAAAGAAATAAGAAAAATAACCCCTAACTACTTCTTGAAAATAAAAGAACTATAAAAGAGAGAGAAAGAAGGGGAAAATGGGACACTTTTCCTAGAAAGAGAGAGACCTCAATAATGAACAAAATCCTATCCTTTAAAAGAAAATTTTTGGTGAGAGTGAACATTACAGGGGTAATGGTTCCTAGATAACTAGAGGGTTCAATTGTAAGCCTTTGAGCACTCATTACACATTGAAAGAAACATGGTTAGTCTTGGATTAGTCTTGGAAGTGGACTATGTGGAAAGGGAATGAAATTGTAAGTTTTACAAAGAGCTTGTAAAAATTATTGTCACTAATCTACAATAGTTTAAAAGAGATAGAAAACAAATCCCTAGTCATCCTAACCTAGTGTGCGAGCAACAAAATGTTCATGGTCTATGGCTAAGAGGAAAGTGGAATTCAATCAAATGATTTGGAATTCAAAGTCTCATAAGTTTTCTATATTTAGTATCCTATATTTTTGCTTCTAGTTATTTATTTAATTACTATGATTTTAATGCAGTAAGTGAATTTGATTATTGATCTCCTAGAAAGATTAGATAGGGTGATGGTAAAACCCTAACAATTGCAGAGTTGTTAGTAATAGTTATTTTTATACCTATAGATTATTTCTTGAAATGATTTTATGAAAAACAATGTAGTAAGCTCTATGTAATTGTTTAGAAAAATTGCAGAGGTAGTTATCCCTCTATTAAACATAATTCTATTTATTTTATCTCAAAGATCATTTGTATTTAAAATTATATTTATAATATGGTTAATTAATATGATTGGATTAGCTTTATTGTTTATTGACTAAATAATTATTTTTTTATTTGTATTTTTTATTTGTGAATCGAAACCCTAGCTGAAAGAGAGTCATAATATTTCATATTAGAACCCTAAATTATCAAATAGAAATATTACATACCATAGAAAGTAGACAAACTATGGTATTGTGATGCATACTTATTATTATAAGTTAATTAAAATAAATTGTTCATCCCTATAGATTTAAACTAAAAATTAATACCAAATCCCGTTGGGAATCTCGTTTTGTTAAACAAAGCTGGGATCGAAACCATATGTTTTACCATAAAAACTACTCTACAGTGCCAAACCAAAACGTACAATTCAAATCCATTAAACATTACACACAAATAGAGTTCATAACATAATACACAAGGTTCAAATATATATAAATAATATACATGTCAAATGACACCTGAAGGGATCGAGACTAAATTTTTCTATAAAATGCAGAGCCGAGCCTGTGGAAGGCCACAACCTGAACAAGAGACATAAAAATATAAACTCTTTGTTTCAATAATCCTCCGACCAAAGTTCGAGTCCACAGGAGCAACAAGACTGAACCTCTAATTTTAACATAAATAATATAACTCCAGAATGAATATATACAGAAATCGATCGAGTCCAATAGACATAAATAAGAGTTTCATATTATACATTGTATTTTAATATTTCTAAATAGAAAAATCACTAAAGAATATGGTTAATATCCATTGAATGAATGTAGATTGGATCTACGAGTAATGTATACAGTAATCCAAACAAAATACCAAGGGTCGATCCATTTAAGGGAAATCCCGCTTCCATTAATCAGTAAAGACAATAGATTAATAAATAGAGTACATCCGAATAAAAACAAAGGATTCCAAGCCAAGTTTTACTATCAATACATTTTACAATTACTGATGTACAGAGTAATTCTACATATGAAAATAAACAGTTACAGAGTCACTGTAAAAATGGTTTTCCATTGCTGTATCTTAGAACACGAGGAAAGGAACTATAAGTTCCATACCTGAGCCATGTACAGGCTAAGACAAAAATAAATTCCAGTAAGCATCTTCTATCCATATCGATGGCACAAGGTGGTCTCACCTCTTCATTGAGAAATTTGGAAACAAGGACTCATTACAAAAGAAGTGCCACCCCATATCAACAAAACAAGGTTCAGACCATCCTCTTCAAGAAAAAACAATCCATGAGAAGGTGTGGGTTTACCTGTAGAGATAAGCACTGGCCTTTCTGTTTCATAAGGGATTCCATAACATAAGCAGCGAAGATAAACCTGTAAAGAAGAGGCAGAGAATTCATTAATATATATATATATATATATATATATAGACACGAAAGTTCTCCGCAAACATACTTAATAAAAACTATATATAACTGATAAACCAATACCTTTGGTCAACGGCGAGGTAACAGGTCACCTCCAATCTTACTCGAGCCTTGAGTGGAAAGAAAAAGGGCTTCCAAGAATATATAAACCTTGAGCGATCCATAAATAATCTTATTAAGAAATCTGTAAGCAAGCTAGAACTAGCTCAGAAACCTTGGAGTTACGTTCATAGTGAACAAAACGAATACTCCTCCAAGTAAACAGACTTCAACAGGGAAGCCATAGAATATCTCAGCTCTCTCCTCCTCCCTTGAAATGAGAACGAAATAATAACAAGTGAAAACCCTAACTCAAACCAAATACGAGACTCTCGATGTCCAGCTCGTGGCATTAATTAGACTGACAGTACATAGATATGTGGCAAGTTCTTGAGTAAGGACATACACGTGGTGACTCTTGGAGTTTAATGCTACCAATGATTCATTCCCTTGCAATGTTGGCATATTACAACGACAATTAATGCGGTGGTTGAACCACTGAGGAACTCGATCCTCATGGATTTTAATAATATGATTTAAATACAACAACCTTATTCCAAGCGTGGAACAAATGTACTACTTTAGACCCTGAACTATGAGATCAACCATCATAGAATATGATAATTACATAGCATAAAAACAGGTTTCTGTATAATTGAATCCCATATAACATAGTTTGAAAATGGATTGAATAATAAGAGTAAGTCCATAATAAAGTTGCTCACCATAGTTTGATCTTATATCAATATCTAAGAATAACAAGTCAATCTTGAACTCTGTGGCATGACGAAGTCTATGTGAGAAACCTGCAAGAGATTATAATTAAAAATGATGTTAGCTTCATGCTAAATAAGCCATGAGTTTATGTCGTAGACCTAGTTTTCTGGATTAGAGTGTCTAAGATGAGGGCCTCAAAAGTGTTAGAAAAACAGGATCCCAAAACAATAACAATAAAAAAGATGCAAATACAAACCACACAAACACATTACAAGAGAGACACCAATATATCGTGCTTCACCCAAGATGGGCTACATCCACACTGAAATTACCAATCCTTATTATTATACCATCTAGCAAATGAAGGGATACAACCTGTAGCACATCCGTTGTACTTCCTCTTCACTATTTCACAGTCTCTCTTTCTCAATCTGAGAGATCTTTACAATGCATAATACCTAATGCATCAACTTTATCAGTTTTACAATGTTGTAACATCCCAAAAATCGAAAAATAAAAAAAAATCATATAGCCTATTATATAAGATAAATGCTATCCGCGGAACAATAATAATTAGCTAACAAATGATAACTGCCTCATACAATTTGTCTTAATTGTTTTAAACATCAATATGTACTTGCTTAGAAGTAGGATGCAACAGAACAATGTTTATTTTGTTATGTGTAAGGATCTGGTAATAATACTGATGAAGTTGTTTGCATATTTCTGAAGGGGTTCCTATTGGGTGCCCTTGGGTTTACTTAGCTTTGAAAGCTAAAGCATTGGATTCTTCTTTCGCAGATCTGCAGGTAAGGTTATAGAGTAATTCCATTTTTTACAAGACAAGTTGTAAGCTTCAGCTTGTCATCTCTATGTTTAAGATAATTATAAAATCTAGCGTGCATGAAGCTTACAATGTTTATGATTATGATTGCATGTGTCACCAGCAATGTTTAAGTACTAAACTCGTTGTAACTATTGGTGAGATCAGTGGTAATATAGCCTAGTTTAACTGTCTAAATTTGTAACACGTTTGGTTTTTATGAAAGATAGTGTCAGCAATAGAATAAATGACTCTCCTCGAAATGACAACTGCACTGTAATAAGTCTTGTGATGTTGGTGATGACATTTGTATTGCATCCACATATGAATCAAGATGCTGTCGATATATAGTGTACAACATAATAGAGTTTGTGTCAAACCCTAGCTTTCAATATGGTGTAAAGGTTAAGTAATTCTCTACACTAACCTTAAGCAAATAGCCTAGCTATTTTAAATGTAAAGTTTAAGTGTTAGCCTTGTGATAATCCATACTATACTATGGCTTTGTAATGGTTTATATTACATAGTTGATATATTAACTATATCGATTCTACATTGGATACCCTATGGAAACTATGTTAGTAAAATTGTCGCAATGTTATATGGTGCGTACAATAATATGGGAATGATATGTGTAAACATTATAGTTCGACGTGCATTACATCTATATGCTATGTAAACCTTGGAACCAGGTTAATGCTCCTAGTGTGAATGATGTTGTATTAACCTTATGAATTGAATCATATATCTTTGTCTATGGCATTGTTATGCCTATATCCTAGGTTTGTTATCTTATATGTGGTTGTAAACAGTTGTATGGCATTGTTGAATCCCAAGGCCTTCACTGTCACATAAATTGAACTATGATATGGATTAAATGTTCATGCAGTCGAGACTCTGGATAAAATCTACGTGATATCTTTAGCATTCAATGCAATCCTGTTGTGGTGTTGTGGTTGCTATGCTGGCGTCTATGTGTGTGATTTCATGTGATAATCGTGGTAAGGGATAGTGATGTGTCACCATGCTGTGAACTCATCTTTGAGTGATATGGCATCCGATTGTTTTGCAAATTAATGTGGTTATTGATTACTATTTGCTCGTATCTCTACCTTGGTTCCTCCGTAGCTTGCTGGCTCAATCTCTATCGTTGATCTTAGAGTTCCTAGTAGTTGGGATTTGTAAACCCTAGCAAGACTTTCCTTAACGTTATTTTGCCTTGCGCATTCATTTTGTGGTTTTGTTTTGGAGGAAGAAGGCCGACAGGACGCTAGTTTACAGGGCCTGACCCTGGGCAGTTGTGGATGGCACTGTGCCTCAATATCTGTAATTTTGTTGTGGAAATAATGTATAAGTGTTTGAGTGTTTGCTGTGAGAGTAATATTGAAACCTTGCACCTTTCGTCTCGTGGCATAGTAGGTTAAATAGTGAAGTTTGACTCCGAGTTCGATTGTGTTTAGTTGCATGGAAACTATACTACGTTGGAAGAAGGATTTGGAAGCTTAAGAGCATTCCAATCGACTATTTAACAATAGGTTAAGTTTCCTCGTCTCTTCGTTATATAATGTGTTTCCCTTCATTTTATCAACAGTTAAAAGATAAGTTGCTAACTCCTCATAGTTTCTTTGTGGTAGGTAATGCCATCGTGCTGTAATCAATGATCTGGGTTTTGGTGGCAATGGAGTTTGGTGATCAATGGATAGCATTGCAACGAAAATGGTAAGCTCGATGGAAAACCCTCGTAGGTTCTCCTCGCAGAAATCATGGCAAATAGTTGTATCGTCAAACTGGAAATTGTGGTTGCAAACCCTGAGTTGTTGTTTTAGTTTGTAGAGTCGATGTAATAGCTAGTATTTGTATAGGGTTTGAGTTCAGGGTTTTGATCTTGGCAAGGATCCTTTGTTCTAAAGTGGGGTTTCAAACCCGGTTGAGAGGATAATAAAATATCGCTTTGGTAGAAATTAAATTGCCGTGACTATTTTGTGTTAAAGTGTTGGGGCTTGGCCCGTGTTTGA
The DNA here is from genome assembly GCA_027924585.1 of Larix kaempferi. NCBI lineage: Eukaryota > Viridiplantae > Streptophyta > Pinopsida > Pinales > Pinaceae > Larix > Larix kaempferi. The sequence goes on along the minus strand of BSBM01000765.1, from coordinate 17,229,186 downwards.
AACTTATCACTCATTGATTTGATAAATGAAATAAATCGGGTTTAAACAGTCTGTGTGTTAACTGATAATGTGTATACAAACTAGGTTTGACTCGTACTCATGCTAAATTACTTTGTTCTGGACTGTAAGCTTATGAATGTTTAAAAGAAATCGTTTTGCAAAATGAGCATGAAGAAATCAATGCTACTGTTTATTAAGTCAATGTTTATGTGTTGATAAAATGTGACAGGCTTCGGCCAAATGCGTCACCTTTGACTATGTAAATGTTCAAGTCGTACAACTATAAACCTATCAGGGTTTAGAGTTGTGGTTAAGCTTAGATTGGATGATGATGACTGTTGATACGCTTGGCATCAAATCGAATTTGTGTTTTCTGTTTGACTTTTACTCCTACAGTCATTGAAATGTCTTAAACTTGAATTGATATTTGAAATCAAGAAGTTCGTTCTACAGTAATGGTTTTTGATGTAAAAACATGCTTGATTTATCTACTGCTAGTAAAAATAGAAAATGACAGAGAGCTTGTTTATCTAGCTCAATTCTGTAACAGCATTTCATTTGTGTGTTTATGATTATATGTGCATGTAAAAGAAAAACATTAAACCCTAGCTATATGATAAAAGACTTTGTTTGCTTAACTATTATGTGTGTACAGTAATAGGAATATTAGTAATAACAGTAAACTTTGAAAGAATTTAAATGTAAAATTACAAACCCTAAGTTGGTAATATGATGCTTCTTATTTGTCTATCTATCCTATATGTACAATAATGATAACAACAGCAAACTATAACTATTCTTTTGAAAATAATCATTTGGAAAACAAAAATGAAAAGAATGGAAATAAAAATAGTGTTGTGAGTAGAATATAGTAGATATTACTCATTAATAACAACAGATAATTTTAACAGTACATATAAAATGGTACTTCTATCACCATGGCAGTTTTCCTATCATATCTTATCTATCTTAATCTATTTCTGTGCTGGAGTACGATGCTATTCCTTTTTGCATGGGGAAAAATACAGAAACCATTTTATTCAATCATTTCAGATTTATACAGAATTATTAACTTATACAGGAAACTGAAATAACTTATAAATTAAATAGTGAAAGTTTAATAAACATCAGAACTATAACATGCAAAATAGATAACAGATCTTAAAAATAAAACATATAAGACAATAGAACTTGTAATTGATGATAGGGCTAACGAACACCCAAGGAGGCCTGTTCCTCCCAACCTGCTTCAGAAGAAGCAGCTCAACTGCTGACTTCTAGTGAACCCCCGAGCCTACTTACTGATCTAGTAAGTGGGTGGAATCTGTGTAGAAGAAAGGCACTCAAAAATACCTTCTCCACTCGGCATCAACCTCCTGAAAAATGCCTTCTCCACTCAGCATCAACCTCCTAAACTCAATAAGAGTTTGGCAGACTCACAACATGTTCAACAACAGCATATCCCCTCATCAAATCTCTTGGGTCCAAACAAAGTAAAACCCCAAGGTAAATTTCCTCGTCAGGAAAAGTGATGAACCTCAGTTCAATATTTGATGGCTATTATATAGACTGCCTAGGTCTTTTAGTGGTCAGTTTGGAATAAATGAGCCTCAAGCTCTAGTCCCATCTTTCAGGGCATATGACCACATTTCAAGGGAGTTGTCCCATACCAACAGCTAGTTAGTTGCATCATGATGCTGCCACTTGTCCATTGCCTTCTACCCCATATTCCATTCCACCTAGTGGAGTAGTAACCACTCTTTCAACAGTCCTCTTAGGTGTTTGTCTCCTATTTTATTTATTAAATAATAATATATTGTGAAAATTACAGTCATCCTTGGACACCTGTCCAATATATAATTTACAATAAAAGTTATCATAATGTTTCTAAACACAAAATGTTTTCCAGCTTAAAGGGTATGTTACAAACACCCCCTCTTAATCTCAACATCATCCTCGATGTTGTTTATTCATCATCAAGTTCCTCATGGAATAGAACTGGATATGCTGCCCACATATTACTTTTCATCTCCCAAGTAGCCTCATCAGGGCTAAGGTGCTTCCATTGCACCTTTACCTGCCCTATGGTGCGATTCCGAAGCATAATTTCCCTCCGGTCTAGAATATAGTCTGGTTTCACCTGAAAATATCCTTCGGGTTCCACCTGTATGTCATTCCAATTCAGCACATGAGTAGCATCATGCACATACTTCTTTAAAACAGAAACATGAAAAACATTGTGGATTTTTAAATTGTATGCCAATGCCAATTGATATGGAACAACTCCTATCCTTAATAGGATTTTGAATGGTCCACCTTGATACTAATTTAGCAAAACTCCCAAGCTTCAAAGAACTTTTCTTGAGATTTACCTGTATGAAAACATGGTCTCCTACCTAAAATTCTCTTTCTGTACATTTCAAATCAGCATAGCTTTTCTGTCGATATTGGGAAACTTTTAAGTTACCTTGAACCTGTTTCACGATTAGCTCCATTTCTTTCAATAAATCTAGTCCTAGCATCAACCTGTCTACAGGATTATCCCACGAAATTGGAGTACAACATTTTCTTCCCTACAAAATTTCAAATGGACTTAACTTAGCAGATGCTTGATAATTATTATTGTAGGCAAATTCTGCTAAGTGCAAGTAATCTTTGTTGGGCACTCTATATGTCAGTTAATTAAATCTAACAAACAGAATGATCAATATAAATAGTCAAACCCAGGAAGGTCTTTTATTTCAAAGGTAATAAGCACAATCTATGCATAAACAGATTAAGCAGTTGATTAATGAATGTAAGTAATGCTCCTACCTAGATGCTCAGCTAACTCATTCCCTAAGCAACTAATCTAATTCACACATCTACAAATCCCAATTGAAACAATCCTTCTTACAGAATCAACCCAGAAAGTTAATGATCTAGTAATGAAATGAAATGAAATTACTTTTGCAAGAAGTTAAATCCTTATGATCATCAAACTACAGCATTTAACCTTTACCAAAATGATCTATCCAGTGACTACTGTAACTCCAACATTATCTGTCTCATCTATGTATGCAATTAAAGATACAACAACAACCAGAATTGAAATACAAGCTTGAACTCTACTGATGATTACTGGAAGTCATAGAAAGCATAAATAATTACCAATTGATTGGGATCGAGCTTGGCTGTTACAGCTGATTAAAACACACATGCAATTTAATTTAATTGTTCTACACAGTCGACTGTCACACCACTCTACTGCAGCTATTCAAGACACAATTGTAAACTACCAGCAAGGAAGCTAATCTCTGTTACAGCTATCAGCAATGTCTGCAACTTTCCACACCACACAACAGAAATGAAAGTAAACTATTCTCTGTTACAACTATCAGCAATGTCTACAACTTTCCACACCACACAACAGGATTGAAATTAAACTATTCTACCTACTTAAATTGGCTATCTCTGTGAGAAGGCGGACCTTGGCCTTCTAACAGAGATGCCGAGAGTCACAGCTAATTAAAACTCAGAAATGAGCAATGCTGCTCTCATATTATTAATGGAAGATCATGAGCTTAAATGCTCTATTACAGCTTACACCAGTAATGATTGTCCAACCCCCAGGCTACGAGAGCCTTCTGGGATTTATACAAAATGAAAGACAGTTTCAGATCCACAAAAATAGCACAGCAATGAAAATCTATGATCTTCATGTTGCGCAGTTACAACTAACTGATATAGCATGTTGAATAGTGTTGTTAATACTGAAGGATGTTGCTGTCCCGATGGAAATTGGATCAACAAACTTGACAGCTGGAATGCCACCTGTCTGTTGTAGCTAAGCTCTTCTTCAATGAGATTTGTTACAGTGGAAATTTGTTACAGCTCGCGTGGAGGATGCGCTATCCCTTAGAGTATGAGGAGCTGACGTTGAAGAGTCACAGTTGGCGCTCCTGGGATGATACACCTGCGCTTTTAGACCTTGGCTAAATAAAGTCACATAAATTAGTATAAACCAAGGACTAGGATCCATAATCTTTAACAGTCTTAGGCATAAAAACAAATAAAGTAATAAAAAATTATACCTGTCAATGTTATAGATTGATCTAGAAAGACATGGATATAGCTCATGAAAATAGGATGGAATTAGGGCAAAAAGGTGTAATAGAGGTAGCCAAAAAGGGGCATTTCCTGGACCCAACATCTCCCCCCAACTATCCAATTGCATGTCCTCATGCAACAACCTCCTTTAGTCTGAATCTTAATCTAAGTGAAATCTATGGAGATTGGTGATGTTATAAGCAAATTCTGGTGCCTCCCCTCGAGGAACAAACCCATAGCAGTATACCCAATGCTCCCACCAACTCTCTTCTTCTTCTAATGTTAGAGCATAATTGGTTCTGTAAGAATTGCTTATAGGAAACCAAATGAGGGGGAATTTAAATCTTAAACCAATCCACCAAGGTCCACACCTCTGCATGCATTGCACATATCTAGGCACCCTAGTGAAGGCTTTCCTGAAATTTTCGAAGCCATATGGATCCATTTCCTTTAGAGATGAGGATGAGTATAGCCATCTGTATTCATTGCCTTCCAGGGCATCCTGCTGCATATTAAGAATCATTGGGAAGCATGTAGTAAGGAGTTTATCTCGCAGGCTCTCAAAATATTGAGCAATTGAAGGAACCCTGAGGGATTTAGCTTGACAGGCCATGAATACTCCTGGATTCTGAGGTTCCTCCCTAATCCAGATAGTAGAATTCTCCTCATTCCTAAGGATAGTTTGGAAAGCATCCTTCCATCTTACATGGTTAGCGACAAAGGAGGCAAATGCCCTCAGTTGAACATCCCCAAGAACAGGTAAAGGGTAATATGGAACAGAAATATAGCAAGCCCTATCATGCAAATATAACTCACATAACAAATGTTGATCCTCAAAGTCACTCTTCAGAAAAGTCTCCAGAAATTGATCAGCTATTTCCAACTCAAATGATCTTCCATATTTGAGAGCCTTCAATTTAAATAAGGTTGTCTGCTCATAGAGAAAGACAGGATAAGAGGGGGATGGAGCTTTGCAACTCATCAAATCTATAGAAAGATTATACATTTGCTTTTTGTCCTGCTGTCGGGACTCAAGCTTCTTCAAACCTTCCAAATTTTCTTGCAGTTTTTCCCACTGAAGCTTCTAGAAGAATAGCTCCTCAGCCCTTTTTTCTCTTAGTCCCTTAATGACATTCCTATGCTCCTAGAGAGAGATCATACCTTCTTTGAATGGTTCCATCCATTTGAGCCATTTATCCAGTTCAAGGTTTAACCAGAGAATTTTCTTCTCTAGTTGTTGAATTTTTCTGTCTTCTACCTCCTTTTCATCATCAGAATCTAGATGAATGACTTCCTTGTCTTGCCTCAGCACTATGATAGCTTCATCTTCTATCGGGATTGCAATGGCCTGTGCATGTGGTGCAGTATCAGCCATAGGGTTTAAGGATGCTGGTTCTTATGTAACAGCATTCTTCATATCCATATCCATCTCAGCTTCCTCAGTCAGTGCTATAGTCTCAGTTAGTATTTTTAGGGTTGCTGGTTCTTGTGTAATAGCACCCAAGTCTTTCATTTCAATCTCAAGCATCTCAGTTTGTGTTGCCACTGTAGTATATGATTTTGGAAACACTGGTTCTTGTGTAGCAGTGTTTCCCTCCTGATTCTCCACATCAAATGTTGCTATCTGAGCTGCAGATTTAAACATTCTCAAGGGTACTGGTTCTTGTGTAACAGTCCCCTATTCCTCTGTTTCTTTAAATTGCTGAGATTGTTTCTGATTTTTATGAGATCTTTCTAATTGGTAAGACTAGTCCTGAAGGAGCTCAGTATCCCCTGATGGCTGGGACTGTACCATTTCATTCTCTAAATTCAAATCAGGGATTTCTTCCATTCTTGGCTCATTCTCCTCTATCAATTCGATCCCTCGCATTCCTTCTTCCACCTCATTTATCTATACATGACTCTGGGATGCAAGTCCCAACACAACAACTCTATGTCCTACTGAAGCAAATATATGTCCACATTCTGGGCAAACAGTCTCCCCATACTTCTCATTTTCAAATGCAACAGATGGGTTTTCCAGCAAATTTGCAGCGTTCGCTAATGTATCCAAATTTTTCTCTGCTTGTCTCCCAGCTGCTCCCTTCCACTTTTCCAATTCTTTTCTTAATGTCTGCACTTCCTCCTTTAATAATTCGTTTTCAAACAGGAGGCTTTCAATTTGGGGTTCTTCCCTAGAGGCTTCCTGTATAGTAGTAGGCAATTTGGGGTTCAAAATAGGAATCTTTATATATACCCCTACTGCATGTGCTTCTTCTAATACAGGTGACCCACTATTCCCTTTAACTGCTCCTGTCATCTTTGATAGGGGTGTTCCACTATTACCCCCAACAGCATCCACTGTATCAGCTTCTGCTGCTGTCCCTGTTAATTCTACTGCCATTATAGTTACTTCTGTTGCTGCCACTATCACAGCTGCTTCTGCTGCTGCTGTTGACTGAGTTCTTATTTTCCTCAACAATCCCACTGGGTGTTCCTCACCACTTGCTGCTACTGATGCTTTGACAGTCCGACTCTTCTTCCTCTTTGTTTCCATGGGTGTATGACCCCTGTTCCTTGATTCTATTCTTCGTTTCTTTGACACAGGGGTGTTCACCTTGGTTTCTTATTCTTCAATAATGGTGCCCCTTATTTCTGAAGAGGAATCTACTTCCAAGACTTCCACAGTCCCTTTTGCTACTGTTTCTGGCTGATATCCTTCCTTATCAATCCCTACTTCTGCATTCGCATCTTCAACTATCACAGCTTCAACATCTGCTCCAGTTTCAGCTTCTTTCAATTGAGTACTTGACTCTGCAATTATAGATTCCAATTTTTCTACCTCCTGCTCCAGGGTTTCCATCATACTTCCTTCAATTATAGGGTTTTCTGTTACTCCAGCCTCTTCTTTACTTACTTCCCCTTCATTATTGGCTTGACTTTCTGTTACTCCAACCTCCTCCCCAACTGGGTTTGAGGAACTCCGGTCCTCACTACCTTCACCAGCACCTCCCTCTTCTAATACAGGTTGTCTGATTGGTGCGTCCTCTGCCAAAAATTGCTCCCAAGTTAAATGACGACTTGCAATGGCTCTTAGGACAAATAATTTGATTAAACCATGATTAGTGAAGGAGGAAACTAGGTGCTGGGCAGTTCTTGCATAGCCAAACATGGTTTGTAGGGATTTAAACAGATAGAATGGTATATTTACTAAGATACCATGTCGTAAATGAGACAGTAAGGGAAGTTCAAAGAATTGAACAACTTGGTACCTACCTCCACAAGAAATATATCTCTTCACAAAGACTACAACTTGATTCCAGGGTGGTGGTAAGGATGCCAGTTCCAGCCCACGGAGCTTTGGAATAACCTGTTGTCCTACTGACAGAAATTCCCTCATTGCATTCGCATTATGTACTTTCCACCCAAATGACTTCTTTCCCACCATGGGAAAACCAGTAACCTCAGCTATGATTTCTTCTGTAACATCCACGCGTAGTCCTCTGACCTCGGCATGAGTATCAGTCAGGCTGAGGGCGAATTGCAATGCGGTTTCGGTATCAAAACCATTCAACAGTTCGAAATAATCCATCCAACCTGCTGCTATAAAAATATTGAGAACCTCTGCATTGGCATGCACAGTGTTTGTATTCACAGGTTCTTGTCTGACTGGATTTCCCATTTTAACCTCTCCTTAAGGTTCAGACCTCAACAATTTATGGTTTAGAAGTGGAGAGTTGCAGCTTTCGAACATGCAAAGGATCGTTGGGGTTTAAGAATCAGGTTTCAGGATAGTCTATGATAGTATGAATGTTCTATGGAAGCGACGAGGTTGGCAGATAGGAGTAACAGGTGCAAAATCAGGTAAGGTGATGGAAAAATTATCACAATTATGACCTTTAACTTAATCTTTAAAGTGTGATTCAATTTGGTTCATTGATCGAGGGTTATGACAGGACATAGTCATTATTACCGTATTAATTCTTTTTCCAAATCATGTAAAAGATAGGACCTGTACCTTGCGTTTATGAATTTGAGCCATGAATTAATCATTGCGGCCGGTCGTCGTCCCAGCGGATGTAAATGCACATGTGCCGAAGTAGGTGGCCCTTGCCACCCAGGCTGACAGCTACTCAAGGCATCCGGATTGTCCTTCGTGGTGGATCATGGTTGAACCATGTGGAGCAAGCGCAAAAACTGACACCTAGTCACATCATTATTGGCATCATTAATCGGAGAGCAGACAAACTAGCGGAGCATTAGTTGCAAAATCTATCAAAATAAACAAAAAATGGCGGAGTCGCAACTATACAGAAGGAGCTATAATGAAGTGGAAGGAATGGAGCCGCGGTGCTAGATTTAGCAGAACGGACAAAAGTGGCGGAGTCGCAGCTACTATACTTAGCGGAATGGACAAAAGTGGCGGAGTCGCAGCTACTGGGAAGGAGTAAAAATGAGACAGAAATGCCGAAGTAGAAGCTTCCAAATTAGAAAGATAAGCAGAAGTAGCAGAGTTGAAGCCATAGGATTTGGCCGAATGAGCAAAAATGGCGGAGTCACAGCTGGGAATTTTAGCAGAATGGGCAAATGCAGCGGAGTCGCAGCTACGAATTTGGCAGAATAGGCAAATGTGGCAGAGTCACAGCTGTGAATTTTGGTAGAATGGGCAAATGTACTGGAGTCGCAGCTGCGAATTTGGAAAAATAGGCAAATGTGGCAGAGTCGCAGCTGCGTCCAACTAAAGTAGAAGCAAATTTTATTTGTGACAGACCATGAAATATCCATCTTCTTCAAAGAGCTTTATTAGATCAGGAACAAATATGGGGTGTCTGCAGTCATCTAGCCCAGTCACAGCTGTTGCTCCTCCAATAAGTTCTTGCACACAATTCTTAAAAACAATCCGATCAAGTGCAAGAAAAATTAAAAATAGATAAAATACAGAATGAAAGAAAAACCGATTATTTATGTACAAAAATATGTGTGGAAACTGCAACTTTTTAGAAATTTACGGGGTTTAAAAATCGCTGCCCTGACGTTAACTGATACTTTGGATCAGATGCAATTTGTGAAATAAAAGCTTCCCTTGAGATCGACCTGTGATACAGTCACAGCCGATGACCATTTGTGACTAATGGTACTTTGTTCTCATCAATGGTGATCAATCGGATTGTTCCATTATCAAATACCTGATCTATCTGATAGGGTCCCAACCAACGAGTGTGCAATTTTCCTTTAAAATCCCTCTTAAACCATGAATCATACAATAGAGCCCAGTCTCCTTCCTGGAAGACTCTTTTCTTTATAAATCTGTCATGCCATCTAGAGCACTGTTGTTGGATTAAAGCTGTATGATGCACTGCAGCTGTGCGTTTCTCATCCAATTCATTGAGCTAATTCAGTCGATTCCTCTGAGCCTCTGATAAATCCAGATTTGCGTCAACAGCTGTTTTCAAAGTTCTGATTTCAAATTCAATTGGGAAAATAGCATTCTTGCCATATACTAGCTCATATGGAGAAAAACCAGTGGTGTTACGCCAAGTAGTATGATAGGCCCACAGTGCCTCTGGAAGTCTTTCAGCCCAATCTTTATGATGGCTCTTCACCGTATTTGTCAAAATAGCCTCAATAACCTTATTTGTGCTCTCCACCTGCCCATTGGCCTGTGGATGATATGGTGAGGTTATTCTGTGTTGAATATGAAATTTCTGCAACAGTGCTTCCAGCTTGTGATATAAAAACTGTGGTCCACCGTCTGTAATGATCTCCTTGGATACTCCAAAGCGAGTAAAAATTCCTTCATACAGGAAATCAATCACAGCCTGGTCATTGGCCTTAACCAAGGCTACAGCTTCCACCCATTTAGTCATATAGTCTGTGCAAACCAAGATATGAACTTTTTGCTTTGAGGGAGGGTTGATAGGCCCTACAAAATATAGGGTCCACCTGTCAAATGGTTCAACCACAAGCTGTGGCTGTAAAGGCATCTCATCTAATCTGTTGGGTTGGCCCATCCTCTGGCAGCTATCACATTCCTGAACATACTTCTTTGCATCCCTGAATAATGTAGGCTAGAAATAGCCCATTCTCAAAACTTTATGACTTGTCCTCTTGTCAACAAAATGTCCCCCACATAACTCATCATGGTAAGCTTTAAGAATGCTGAAGATTTCATCCTCTCTAACACATATTCTGATTTCTAAATCAAGCCTAGTGTAGAAAAGATGGCCATCAATCCAGCAGTACCTAGCACTCTGCTGTATGATTTTCTTTCTTTCTCTCTTCGACAGATGTGCTAGAAGCTTACCTGCAGCCAAAAAGTTAGCAATATCTACATACCATGGGGAATGAGCTGATACTGCGAACAAATGTTCGTCAGGGAAGGAATTTTCGATTGGTAAATTGTCATCACTGTTAGTAAGTCGAGATAAGAAATCTGCAACAACATTTTCCTTCCTTGGTCTATCAATAATTGTGATATCAAATTCCTGTAGCAGTAACAGCCATCTAGTAACTCTAGCATTTGTGATTGGTTTATTCATTAAATACTTGATGACAGAATGATCAATGTGAACCAAAGTAGAATATCCAGTAATATAATGCCTAAACTTATTGATGGCATAAACAATGGCAAGGAATTCTTTTTCTGTGACAGTATAATTTAGTTCAGCAGGAGACAGATTTTTACTAATATAATAAATAGCATAAGGAGCATTACCTTCCTGCTATCCCAAAACTGCTCCAATGGCAGTGTCTGAAGCATCTGAAGAAATATGGAAAGGCAGAGCCCAATTGGGTCCTCTGAAGATGGGTGCTGTGGATAGCCTCCTTTTTAGCTCAGTGAATGTTGTTTGACATGCATCATTCCAGATAAATTGTGCATCCTTCCTTAACAAAGTGAACAAGGGAGAAGCCAGTTTGAAATTTTTTTCTATGAATCTTCTGTAATAACCAGCATGCCCCAAGAAGCTACGCACATCCTTCTGAGTTCTAGGAGTTGGTATGTTTTCAATTACCTTGATTTTAGATGGGTCTACCTAGAAACCAGCAGAAGAGATGAAGTGCCCTAGCACTATGCCTTCACTTATCATCGTGTGGCTCTTTTCAGTGCTCAAAGAGAGCTAACTTTGTTCACATCGTTTCAACACCTTTTCTAAGTTCTTCAGTGCTTCTTCATAGTTGTCACCATATGGAGTAAAGTCATCCATAAAGATTTCCATGCAATCATTCACTATTTCTAAAAAGATTCCAATCACTGCCCTCTGAAATGTAGCTGGTGTGTTGCACAACTCCAAAGGAAGTACTCGGTATGCAAAAGTCCCCCAAGGACAAGTGAAAGTGGTTTTGTCCTGATCTTCTGGAGCAATCTGAATTTGATTGTAGCCACTAAAGCCATCCAGAAAAGAGAAATACTTCTTCCCAAACAAGGTATCAAGGACCTGATTGATGAAGGGTAAGGGAAAATGGTCTTTCTGCATTGCCTTGTTCAATTCTCTTTAATCCACACAGACCCTTCATTTCCCATTTTTCTTTGGCACGATCACAAGTGGAGAAACCCACTCACTGTCTGAAATTGGATATATGAATCCATCTTCCAACTGTTTCTGGATTTCCTCTTTCACTATGTCTCTCAGGTTCAGGTTCATCCTTCATTGGGTTGGCATACAGGCCTGGCGTCACTTTTAATATAAATGTGATGAGTGCACAGATGAGAGGGAATCCTCTTCATATCTGTGCATTCCCAAGCAAAAGCTCCCCTACACTATTTCAGCAGAGTGACTAGCTGTTCCAGCTCGCTAGGTGCCAGATTATGATTAATATTCAATGTTTTTCCTGGCTCAACCTCCACTAGAACAGTCTTCAAATTCTTAAGTACTGGAATTACATTGTCATCACTGATCAGAGTTTCTTTTGTAAGGTTTTCTTGTTCTGTTGCAGCTAAAGTACTATCCAAGATCTGATAAAAATTCTTATTGAATGATGTGGGCTCATTGATGAAACTATTAATGGCATCATCCTCTATTTCATCTTTAAATGTCAAGGCTCTCCCTATGGTTAATAGTGGTTGAACTCCCTCTTCCTCCTCCAAATCTACCCATAATGGAGTATCAGCTTCTGTGCTTGGTCGAGCTGGAGGGTATAGGGTTAGATTCTTGATCTCAGTCCCGTCTGAAATGGTCATAGAACCTGACTAACAGCTGATACAGGCATCTACTGTGGCCAACCATGGTCTTCCTAGGATCAGTGGGTGTCCCCCCAACTGATATTTTGGCTGTAACACCAAAAAGTTTGCAGGGTATTCCCAAGAGTCTACTGAGATTACAAGGTCATCTAAAATTCCTTCAGGCTTGATCGTTGATCTATCAGCAAGTTTCAAAACAGTAGGGCTTGGCCGAAGATTAGTGAGTCCCAATTCATTCACAGTTTTTGTGGTCATAACATTAATAGCTGTGCCCAAATCCACCAAGACATTTGGAATCCATGTGTTCCCTATGTGCATTGTAACAATCGGGTTCCAAGGGTCATCATACTTTGCCACAGGGGCCTTTCCCATTTTTAATTCTGATAATTTTCCCAGCATGTGAACAGTGGGAGGATCCCTGGGCCTTCTTCCTGGTTTCTTAACACACAAATCTTTAACTATCTTCGCATAAATAGGCATATCATGAAGGGCCTATAACAGTAGAATTTTAACATATAAATTCTTCAACTCTCCCACGAGATCAAATCGGGGCTGTTCCACTGTCTTCTGCAGTTGCAATCATTCAGGATATGGTGGTTCTCTGTTCAACTATGTAGGATGTAGTAGATTGTGTGTTGCTTCCTGAGTTTCAGCTGCTGCTTTAGTAGGAGTATCAGCATTGTCAATAATGGGGCTTGCTGAATAGTGTTGATTTACTCCAGTTTCAGTCACTAGGGATGATAGATCCTCAGTGACAATAGGCTCCACTACCCTCCCTGATCGTAATTGTATATCATTGCAGGGAATCTGAGTAATGGAGTATGCAGGCATGTTGGTAGTCTCAAATTGATGGACTGTTTTATTGTTCAGGTTCGGGTTAGGTTGTGCAGGTAGCTGGGGTCGAAGTGGCGCATTCATGGGTGCGGCATTTTTTTGGAATGGGAGTTGTGGTTACTGATACTGCTGGTGCTGATACTGTTGAGGAGGGTATTGTTGATATTGAGTCTGGTGATGGGGAAAGTTATTTCCTTGGTATGGGTTCCTCCAGTTTGAATTCCAAGGAGCTTGGTTTGACTGCAGTGGCCAAGGTGTCCATGAATTAGAATTTTGAATTGGGTTCTGAGATGGATGCCACTAGTTGTTGGAAAAATGTGAAGGGAATTGTGTATTCATATTATGCATGTGTTCATTCCATTCATATTATGCAGAAGAAATGTTGGATCTGGATTCATACCTTGGTTTCTAGGCTACCATGGTCTCTTCTGTGCCATAAAGTATGTTGGCTCTACATAAGGAATAGACGCCTGCAGGACTGCTTTAACCTTAGGTAATGAAGGACACTCTTTAGTTTCATGCTTGAGCTCACATATCCTACATACCTCTTCTTTGTCCAATGGGAACTCCTTCAGTGGATGCTTCTTTCTACATTTGGGACAGAATACTCCAAGTGTAAGATCTTCTATTACTTGTCTCTATTTTTCTTTCATGGAATCCAGCTCTGAGGATAGGGAACTCATCATATCTGTTTTAAAGTTCTCCAGTAGGTTTCCTATTTCTACTCGAGTGGCACCTCCACTAGATGACTTCTGAGTCCTAGTGAAAACATCCTGATCTCGATCCTTGTCTCATTTGCTGGTTCTAGAGGATCCCCTAGAGTACCTTTGGCATAATTCAACAATTTTTTCAAAAGGTTCCTTCAAGATATCCCCTTTACCAAGCATATTCAACATGTCAAGGCAATCTTCCCTGATTCCTCTTAGCAAGATGATCTTGAGCACATCCTTGCCAATCTCAGCATGACCATATCTTTGCAAATTGTATAGTAATCTCTCCACAAAGTCTTCCAAACTCTCTTCATCCTTTTGAACCATTTTGAACAACTCTTCATTTCTATCTCTAGTTCTGCAATATTCTTGATATTTAGAAAGGAAGGTGTTCTTCATTTGGTCCCAAGTAGTAATGGTCTCACGACCCAAACTCATGAACCAGTGCAGAGCATTTCCTTTCAAGTTGGCTGGGAATAGCTTTAGCTTCTGAGCACTGGAGGTGTAATCATAGCTGTGACAGAGAATATCAAACTCAAAAAGAAACTCATCAGGATCCTCAGAGGACTTACCATGGAAATTAGGGACGACTGATGGTGAGATATTCTTCATAGGAGCTGTTCCAGGTGTCTGAAGGATAGGGAATTCTAATGTAGCCACAGTATTACCAGGATGATTATTTTCTCCTTCTTCCTCCCGACGGTCCTCATGTTCATTCTCACCCCCCTGTTCTCTATCAGCCATGGTTCTGGTCCAAAATTCAATAGTCTCTTTTATGCGTTCTTCCTCTTTTCTCCTCTCTACTTTTTTCCTTCTTTATTCTTATGCTATTCTATGAGTCTCCAGCCACACCTCTTTAGTAACTCTAGTTCTGTCAATATGATAAATCTCTTCTCTATCTGGTGCACCTACAGCACTTCCCTTATCTTCAGGAGGTTTACTTTCTGCAACAGAAGTTGAAGGTTCCATTGTATTCTCCACTGTGGATGCTGAATGTTCAATATTAGGAGGAACAGAATTTCCCCTTCCTATAGAGTTTTGCTATGGTCTAGTGGAAGAATCAGCTCTAGCAATTATCTCGTCGATATAAGTGTGTCTCCCCTCACCTGTATTACGACCTCGACCTCTTCCACCTGCAATGTTAGTATTCAAAGGGGGTTCTCGATTTTTTTTTCTTGTATTCATGCATGCCGTAAAAAATATTGAACTAAAGTAAAATAAAATGAAACCAACTACTAACTCTGTTTTTCTATTACCATCCCCGACAACAGCACCAAAATGTTGGGAACTCTATATGTCAGTTAATTAAAGCTAACAGAAAGAATGATCAATAAAAATTGTCAAACCCAGGAAGGTCTTTTATTTCAAAGGTAATGAGCACAATCTATGCATAAATAGATTAAGCAGTTGATTAATGAATGTAAGTAATGATCCTACCTAGATGCTAAGCCAACTCATTCCATAAGCAACTAATCTGATTCACACATCTACAAATCCCAATTGAAGCAATCCTTCTTACAGAATCAACCCAGAAAGTTAATGATATAATAATGAAATGAAATGAAATTACTTTTGCAAGAAGTTAAATCCTTATGATCATCAAACTACAGCATTTAACCTTTACCAAAATGATCTATCCAGTGACTACTGTAACTCCAACATTATATGTCTAATCTATGTATGCAATTAAAGATACAACAACCAGAATTGAAATACAAGCTTGAACTCTACTGATGACTACAAGAAGTCCTAGAAAGCATAAATAAGTACCAATTGATTGGGATCGAGCTTGGCTGTTACAGCTGATTAAAACACACATGCAATTTAATTGAATTGTTCTACACAGTCGACTGTCACACCACTCTGCTACAACTATTCAAGACGCAATTGTAAACTACCAGCAAGGAAGCTAATCTCTATTACAACTATCAGCAATGTCTGCAACTTTCCACACCACACAACAGAAATGAAAGTAAACTATTCTCTGTTACAGCTATCAGCAATGTCTACAACTTTCCACACCACACAATAGGAATGAAATTAAACTATTATACCTACTTAAATCGGCTATCTCTGTGAGAAGGTGGGCCCTGGCCTTCTAACAGAGATGCCGAGAGTCACAGCTAATTAAAACTCAGAAGTGAAGAATGTTGCTCTCATATTATTAATGGAAGATCATGAGCTTCAATGCTTTGTTACAGCTTACACCAGTAATGATTGTCCAACCCCCAGGTTATGAGAGCCTTCTAGGATTTATACAAAAAGAAAGACAATTTCAGATCCACAAAAATAGCGCAGCAATGAAGATCTATGATCTTCATGCTGCGCAGTTACAGCTAACTAATATAGCATGTTGAATAGTGTTGTTAATACTAAAGGATGTTGTTGTCCCGATGGCAATTGGATCAACAAACTTGACAGCTGGAATGCCACCTGTCTGTTGTAGCTAAGCTCTTCTTCAATGAGATCTGTTACAGTGGAAATCTATTACAGCTCGCGTGGAGGATCCATTGTCCCTTAGAGTATGAGGAGCTGACGTTGAAGAGTCACAGTTGGCACTGCTGGGCTGATACACCTGCGCTTTTAGACCTTGGCTAAATAAAGTAACATAAATTAGTATAAACCAAGGACTAAGATCCATAATCTTTAACAGTCTTAAACATAAAAACAAATAAAGTAATAACAAATTATACCTGTCAATGTTATAGATTCATCTGGAAAGACATGGATATAGCTCATGAAAATAGGATGGAATTAGCGCAAAAAGGTGTAATAGAGGTAGCCAAAAAGGGGCATTTCCTGGACCCAACAATCTTCCCACTTAGATGGCTGATCTTTAACATATAATCTTAACATATTTTCCTAGAATCTCATTTACTCTTTCTGTTTGACCATTAGTTTGTGGGTGGAAAGTAGTGCTGAAATTCAACTTAGTATTTAATCATTTAAACAGTGCTATCCAAAATTTACTAGTGAACTTAGAATCTCTGTCTGAAATAATTACCTTTGGAATTCAATGCAAGCGAAAAATTTGCTTCATGAAAAATCTACAATGTTAAAAGCCTTGAAAGTAGTTTTAACAGGAATAAAATGAGCAGCTTTGCTAAGTTTATCAACAACAACCATAATTGTGTCATTCTGCTTCTGATTTTTAGCCAAACCTGTAAAAAAGTCGATGCTTATGATTTCCCATTTCCATTCTAGAATTGGTAAGGGCTGCAATAGCCTAGCTGGATGTTGATGTTCAGCTTTGATAGTCTGACACTGAAAACATCTAGCTATATATTCAGCAACTTCACTTTTCATGTTGGGCCAAAAGTACTCATTTCTTAACATAGTTATCATTTTCTGATAACCAGAATTCCCTGAATAAGGACTCTTGTGACTTCATCTAAAATCAACAACTTAACTTTCGAAAAATTAGGCACATAAATTCTGTTTTTGTAAGTTAAAAAGCCTTTTTCATTAATTCTGTAATCTGTTATAACATTTTCAGATGAATTTTCAGCCACTTTATCATGTAATTTTTGGTAATTTTTGTCTTGCTTAATTCCTTCTTTGATCTGATTTTCCAGATTAGTTTTAAAAGTACTGATTGCTGCCACAAAACTCAATCTAGCATTTCTGCTCAATGCATCAGCAACCTTATTTTGCTTTCCATTAATGTGATGGATCTCAAAATTGTACTCACTAAGGAAAGCTAACCACCTAGCTTTCCCTGCGTTAAGATTTGTTTGATCCAGTAAATACTTTAACCCCTTATTATCAGTCATTAAAATGAATTTTCTTTCGATCAAGTGATGGCGCCACATCTTTAAAGCATGTATCACGGCTGCCAACTCAATATCATACGTTGCATAATTCTTTTTATGTATTTTTAACTTCCTTGACTCAAAAGCAATTGCATGACCTTCTTGACTTAAGACCCTTCCAAGTCCTTCGTTGCATGCATCCGTGCATACGACGAAATCCTTATTAGGATCTGCAATTTTTAAGATGGGTGTAGTAGTTAACAATTCTTTTAACTTATTAAAGCTGTCTTGACACTTTTGATCCCATATGAATTTCTTCCCTTTCTTCTGCAAAGAAGTGATGGGGTTAGCAATTCTAGAGAACCCTTCAATAAACTTTCTATAATAACCCATTATTCCCATGAATGACCATACATCAGTTACATCTTTTGGGACAGGCGATTCATTAATTGCTTTAATTTTATCAGGATCAACAAAAATACCATCTTTTGAAATTATATGACCCAAATACTGAATTTTATCTTTATAGAAATCACACTTACTGAACTTAGCGTAAAGATGGTGATCTCTAAGTACTTGTAAAATGATTTTTAGATGTTCATCGTGCTCTTCTTTAGTCTTTGAGTAAACCAGGATATCATCAATGAATACCACTACAAACGTATCCAAATATTTATGCAGAACATTGTTCATTAAATACATGAAGAACGAACTCGTAGTGTCCATAACACGTTCTGAATGCAGTTTTGAATATGTCCTCGTCTTTTATCCGAACTTGATGATAACCCGACCCTAAGTCAATTTTAGTGAATACCTCTGCTCCGCGTACTTGATCAAATAGATCATCTATGCAGGGTAAGGGATACCGGTTCTTAATTGTGATTTTATTAAGATGACGGTAGTCAATGCACAAATGTATGGTACCGTCTTTCTTTTTAACAAATATTACTAGTGCTCCCCAAGGGGACACACTGGGCCGTATGTAGTTTTTATCTATTAATTCTTTTAGTTGAGACTTTAACTCATTTAACTCCAGAATATTCATCCTATAGGGGGCCTTTGAGTTTGGTACCACACCGGGTACTAACTCAATGTTGAAGTCAAGTTCTCTTTTCGGAGGTAATCCTGGAATTTCTTCTGGCAATACATTAGAAAAGTCCCTAAGGATGGGAATGTCCTCTAGTTTTAACTTGTCTTGTTTAGATGTACATTAATCATTAACAATATTAACAACAAACAATTTACAACCTTTTCTAGCAGCTCTCTTCACTTATAAGGCATAAATCTGCCTATGAATTCCTTTTATTGTTTATGAATTACCTTCATTATTTATACGAGTAAAAGATTTATCATAACAATTCAATATAACTCTATGTTGTTCGAGCCAATCCATGCCAATTAGCAGATCATATGAACCTAAGGGTAAAACTTTCACATTAACTTGCGTTTTCAACTGATTTAAAAATACTTCACAATTCTGAACATAATATGTAACCTTTCTTTTAGTTCCTGTTGCAAGCTGAACTAACCACGCATTATCGAACTTTTCTGTTTTTAGCTTGCAACAGTTTACTAAAGTAGGTGAAATATAACTTAGATTTGCACCTCGATCTATTAAAATAGAAATAGACTCGTTCTGTATCATACCTTCAATTTCGACCATGGATGTTTGATGGTCTGCTTGACGGTTCTCCAATGCTGCATTTATCCTGGGCATTTCTCTTGCGATATCTCCAATTGTACGTTCTGCTTGCATAGTATGTATGTTGTTGGTTGTCCTCTTGTTGCGTGGGCAGTCTGCTCTCTTGTGTGGTCCGCCACATTCATAGCACTTTATGGGTCCTTTCTACTCAGCATATCTGTTGTTATTGTTATTATTATTGTTGTTGTGATTATTAGGTACATTTCTTGCAGCAGTAGAGTTCTGAGATGTATTATTCCGATAATTATTAGGAAAATTTCTGTTATTAAAATTTTTCTTAAAACCTCCAACATTCTGATTAAAATTCTTCTTTTTATAGTCATACTGATTAGTCTTACTGTTCTTCCAGCTAGTTGTTCCTTCTCTTTTCCTGTTTTGGTCAAAACAAAAATTTTCCTTCCTCATGGCCTCTTCCAAAGTGGAAGGATTATCATACTCAATATGATCTTTTATATTAAATGGAAAACAACTCAGAAACCTTTTCACTTTAGGATTTTCCTCAACAATGTAGGGTATGTACCTCAGCAAGCTAAGGAACTTGCTACACAGTTCTTTCATGTTCATAGTACCCAACTTTAAATCGTAAAACTCCTTCAATTTATCCTCAAAATACTGTTCAGACAAGAACTTCTTTTTAAACAAAATTTTAAACATAGTCCAAGTTAATTCTTTTTCTTTTATGCTCTTGATTCTTTTAAGATCCTACCACCAGATATCTACCTTTCCAGTCAGATTGTAAATGGCCATCTTGGATTTCAGTTGAGAAAAGTAATCATAAATAATAAAGTACTTTTTCATTCCAGACAGCCAAGCTTCTGTTGTCTCACCCTTCTCACTTTCGCCATTAAAAGTACGTGGCTTAATCTTTTTCTCCTTGTTTTCTTATGCTTATGTTGGTGAGACATTATTTCAAAATCAGCTCTAAATTTTGATTTTCTGCCTCTTTTTTTTTTTTAACAGTAACAGAGAAAGGATTATATTTATAAAGCTGTGCACAGCTATTCATTATAGACTTGAAACAGAGTTTTTGACAGTGCTGAGATGTCAGGACCAACTAACACTACTATAAATATTTGCATTACATTATAATCTCTGAGCTTGGTCTTCCTGAAATTGTCCAGCATAGAGCTGGCATAAACCTTTACAAACTGACTACAGAGGAGTATGCAAAAATACATTAACCAAAAGCAAAAAAAATTTGAAACCTGGGCTGGTCTAGCCTTTCTTCCTTAGCTTGACGGACGAAGCGTCCACCATCACCTGGTTTATTTCCTGATTCACCGTTGGATTTTCGTGTACCCAGCTTCCATGCGTCGCTCTGAAGAAAACGGCCATGTCTTCCTGCATTCTGTCAACTTTTCCCATTAATTCTATAATATTTCGTTCCAGATCATCAATTCTGGAATCCTGGTAGGATAACTGAGTGCAAACGTGCGTTATGACCGACGCCATATCAGCATTCTGGTTCACGCTGGAACAGACCGCTTCATAAGTTCTCCGGACTGCAAACTTAATGACAATCAAGGTTCTGCTTAAAGCAGCTATGGCTGCCCTAATTGACGGCATTGTATCCCAATTATCCACCTGCGAGAGACGAGGAGCAGAGGGAACAAGCTCCCCGAGAGATAGACGGCTCAGAGAATCGGGGAGATGGGGAGGAAGAGCCATCGCGGAGGGAAGAATAGGGAGGGCGGATGGGGGAGTTAAGGAAGCCCCGTGGGAGCTGACACCGGGGGAGCGAACGAGGAGACAGGTGGTGGGTCGGACGGGGAGGCAGATGGAGGAGCGTGTGGGAGGGTACGCGGAGGACGAGTTCAAACATAATTTTGAAAAGAGGGGAAGGCCATAGTTAAGCAAAGAGAGTGGATGGTCCCTTAAGGCCAAGTCCCTAACCAAAATCCACGACAAAAAACCAAGGGGCCAAGACATTGGTAAGTTAGGGGATAAAATGAAATCCCAAGACTCCTTTATGATCCTTAGTTTGCCCGACTGCGAGCATGATTCCTTGATTTGCCGCTAGATCCGCCACCCTGTTGTTCTCTCAGAGGATATGAAAGAAGGAGGCCTTTGAAAATAATGTATTGGTCTTAATTCTTTGCATGTATCTATCTGCTTTTGAGCCTGGCGAGGCATATCCTCTTCGCATGATTTGGATGACGTGCCTGGAGTCTCCATAGATTTTGAGATTGGCTATGCTGTAGTTGGAGGCCATTTCTAATGAGAGGATGAGAGCTAACCATTCTGCCTCATTATTAGTTTTCCTGCCTAATCCCCAAGCAAAGTCTGCGATTTTTTTTTCGCCGGGATCGAAAAGAATCCCACCCGCACCTGCCACCCCGGTTCTGCCTCTTTCATCACTGTGACAGTTTCCTTTTAAATTCTGCTGTAACTCTTCTTGTGCCTTTAGGATCTGTTCATTTTCTTCTTTAACAACTTTTAACTCAGATTTTAAATCCTGCACTGTGCGTAAAATTTCAGAAGACTAGTTTTTTAACTCAGCATAAATTCCTTCAATGTTATTATGATTATTGCGTTCATTACGAAGAGATCTGTCCTCTGCAGATTCCTCTGGTATTTCCATACCTGCAATTAAAAGTGAATATGTTCTGTGCAAAAATAAATTTAAATTACAAAAGTTAGTAACATATACTTTCTAATTTATTTTTCTATTTATGCGCATGAGCCTCAATCAGGCCTAGAGTTTGAACTTGCACTTTGATACCACATGTAACATCCCAAAAATTGCAACAAAAAAATAAAATGATATAGCCTATTACATAAGATAAATGCTATCTGTGGAACAATAATAATTAGCTAACAAATGATAACTGCCTCATACAATTTGTCTTAATTGTTTTAAACATGAATATGTACTTGGTTATAAGTAGGATGCAACAGAACAATGTTTATTTTGTTATGTGTAAGGATTTGGTAATAATACTGATGAACTTGTTTGCATATTTCTAAAGGGGTTCCTATCGGGTGCCCTTGGGTTTACTTAGCTTTGAAAGCTAAAGCATTGGATTCTTCTTTCGCAGATCTGCAGGTAAGGTTATAGAGTAATTCCAGTTTTTACAAGATAAGTTGTAAGCTTCAGCTTGTCGTCTCTATGTTTAAGATAATTATAAAATATGTCGTGCATGAAGATGTCGATGGTATGTATCTTCAATTTAACTTCGCCACTTGTATCGTCTTTTTATGATTATGATTGCATGTGTCGCCAGCAATGTTTAAGCACTAAAGTTGTTGCAACTATTGGTGAGATCAGTGGTAATATAGCCTAGTTTAACTATCTGAATTTGTAACACGTTTGGTTTTTATGAAAGGTAGTGTCATCAATAGAATAAATGACTCTCGTGGAAATGACGGCTGCACTGTAATAAGTCTTGTGATCTTAGTGATGACATTTGTATTGCGTCCACATATGAATCAAGATGCTGTTGATATATAGTATACAACATATTAGAGTTTGTGTCAAACCCTAGCTTTCAATATGGTGTAAAGGTTAAGTAATTCTCTACACTAACCTTAAGCAAATAGCCTAGCTATTTTAAATGTAAAGTTTAAATGTTAGCCTTTTGATAATCCATACTATACTATGGCTTTGTAATGGTTTATATTACATAGTTGATATATTAACTATATTGATTCTACGTTGGATATCCTATGGAAACTATGTTAATAACATTGTTGCAATGTTATATGGTGCGTACAATAATATGGGAATGATACGTGTAAACATTATAGTTCAATGTGCATTACATCTATATGCTATGTAAACCTTGGAACCAGGTTAATTCTCCTAGAGTGAATGATGTTGTATTAACCTTATGAATTGAATCATATATCTTTGTCTACGGTATTGTTGTGCCTATATCCTATGTTTGTGAACTTATACATGGTTGTAAACAGTTGTATGGCATTGTTGAATCCCAAGGCCTTCGCTGTCACATAACTTGAACTTTGATATGGATTAAATGTTTATGCAGTCAAGACTCTGGATAAAATCTACGTGATATATTTAGCATTCAATGCGATCCTGTTGTGGTGTTGTGGTTGCTATGCTAGCGTCTATGTGTTTGATTTCATGTGATAATCGTGGTAAGGGATAGTGATGTGTCACCATGCTGTGAACTCAGCTTTGAGTGATATGGCATCCGATTGTTCTGCAAATTAATGTGATTATCGATTTCTATTTGATTGTATCTCTACCTTGGTTCCTTCGTAGCTTGCTGGTTCAATCTCGATTGTTGATCTTGGAGTTCTTGGTAGTTGGGATTTGTAAACCCTAGCGAGACTTGCCTTAACGTTATTTTTCCTTGCACATTCATTTTGTGGTTTTGTTTTGGAGGAAGGCCGACAGGCCGCTAGTTTATAGGGCTTGACCCTGGGCAGTTGTGGATGGCACTGTGCTTCCATCTCTGTAATTCTATTGTGGAAATAATGTATAAGTGTTTGTGTGTTTGTTGTGAGAGTAATATTGAAACCCTGTAGTTTTCATCCGGCGGCATAGTAGGTTAAATAATGAAGTTTGACTCTGAGTTCGATTGTGTTCAGTTGCATGGAAACTATACTGCGTTGGAAGAAGGATTTTGAAGCTTAAGAGCATTCCAATCGACTGTTTAACAACAGGGTAAGTTTCCTTGTCTCTTCGTTATATAATGTGTTTCCCTTCATTTTATCAACAGTTAAAAGAAAAGTTGCTAACTCCTCATAGTTTCTTTGTGGCAGGTAATGCCATCGTGCTGTAATCAACATTCTGGGTTTTGGTGGCAATGGAGTTCGGTGATCAATGGATAGCATTGCAACTAAAATGGTAAGCCCGGTGGCAAACCCTTGTAGGTTCTCCTATCAGAAATCGTGGCAAACAGTTGTATCGTCAAACTGGAAATCGTGGTTGCAAACCCTGAGTCGTTGTTTTAGTTTGTAGAGTCGATGTAATAGCTGGTATTTGTATAGGGTTTGAGTTCAGGGTTTCGATCTTGGAAACGATCCTTTGTTCTAAAGTGGTGTTTCAAACCTGATTGAGAGGATAATAAAATATTATTTTGGTAGAACTTAAATGGCTGTGACTATTTTGTGTTAAAGTGTTGGGGCTTGGCCCGTGTTTGAAACTTATCACTCGTTGATTTGATAAATGAAATAAATTGGGTTTAAACAGTCTGTGTGTTAACTGATAATCTGTATACAAACTAGGTTTGACTCATACTCGTGCTAAATTACTTCATTCTGGACTGTAAGCTTATGAATGTTTAAAAGAAATCTTTTTGCAAAATGAGTATGAAGAAATCAATGCTACTGTTTATTAAGTCAATGTTTATGTGTTGATAAAATGTGACAGGCTTCGGCCAAATGTCTCACCTTCGACTGTGTAAATGTTCAAGTCGTACAACTATAAACCTATCAGGGTTTAGGGTTGTGGTTAAGTTTAGATTGGATGATGATGACTGTTGATACGCTTGGCATCAAATGGAATTTGTGTTTTCTGTTTGACTTTTACTCCTACAGTCATTGAAATGTCCTAAACTTGAATTTATATTTGAAATCAATAAGTTCGATCTGCAGTTATGATTTTTGATGTAAAAACATACTTGATTTATCTACTGCTAGTAAAAATAGAAAATGACATAGAGCTTGTTTATCTAGCTCAATTCTGTAACAGCATTTCATTTGTGTGTTTATGATTATATGTGCATGTAAAAGAAAAACATTAAACCCTAGCTATATGATAAAAGACTTTGTTTGCTTAACTATTTTGTGTGTACAGTAATAGGAATATCAGTAATAACAGTAAACTTTGAAAGAATTTAAATGTAAAATTACAAACCCTAAGTTGGTAATATGATGCTTCTTATTTGTCTATCTATCCTATATGTACAATAATGATAACAACAACAAACTATAATTATTCTTTTGAAAATAATCATTTGGAAAACAAAAATGAAAAGAATGGAAATAAAAATAGTGCTGTGAGTAGAATACAGTAGATATTACTAATTAATAACAGCAGATAATTTTAACAGTACATATAAAATGGTACTTCTATCACCATGGTAGTTTGCCTATCATATCTTATCTATCTTAATCTGTTTCTGTACTGGAGTACGATGCTATTCCTTTTTGCATGGGGAAAAATACAGAAACCATTTTATTCAATCATTTCACATTTATATAGAATTATTAACTTATACAGGAAACTGAAATAACTTATAAATTAAACAATGAAAGTTTAATAAACAGCAGAACTGTAATATGCAAAATAGATAACAGATCTTAAAAATAAAACAGATAAGACAATAGAACCTATAACTGACGATAGGGCCGACAAACATCCAAGGAGGCCTTTTCCTCCCAACCTGCTTCAGAAGAAGCAGCTCAACTGCTGACTTCTAATGAACCCCCGAGCCTACTTACTAATCTAGTAAGTGGGTGGAATCTGTGTAGAAGCAAGGCACTCAAAAATACCTTCTCCACTCGGTATCAACCTCCTGAAAAATGCCTTCTCCACTCAGCATCAACCTCCTGAACTCAATAAGAGTTTGGCAGACTCACAACATGATCAACAACAGCATATCCCCTCATCAAATCTCTTGCCCAAGGTAAATTTTCTCGTCAGGAAAAGTGATGAACCTCAGTTCAATATTTGATGGCTATTATATAGACTGCCTAACTCTTTTAGTGGTCAGTTTGGAATAAATGAGCCTCAAGCTCCAGTCCCATCTTTCAGGGCACTATGACCACATTTTAAGGGAGTTGTCCCATACCAACAGCTAGTTAGTTGCATCAGGATGCTGCCACTTGTCCATTGCCTTCTACCCTAGATTCCATTACACCTAGTGGATTAGTAACCACTCTTTCAACAGTCCTCTTAGGTGTTTGTCTCCTATTTTATTTGTTAAATAATAATATATTGTGCAAATTACAGTCATCCTTGGACACCTATCTAATATAAACTTTACAATAAAAGTTATCATAATGTTTCTAAACACAAAATTTTTTCCAGCTTAAAGGGTATATTACAAATGTCTTTATTTTAAAGGGGAAATACAATGGAAAAATACCACGAAATACCCAAAAGCATGGGCCCACAATCTATTGCCGCAAAAACAACCCATAACAAAAATTTCTTTCGGTGCGCTGCCCCCGAACCCCTGATAGGGGCCCGCTAGCTCCTCTACACCTTGATGCGCGTGCGTGGATCATAACCAAAACTGGGGTACAATATGACTCAAACAACATTGTCTATGAGACTGAAAGATCAGGCTCCATAGCCAACGAAAAGAACACGATTGATAGTCTTATATATAAAATAGACAAACAAAATAGCAGTCTTCTATAAACAATAAATGGAAAAATAAAGAGAAGAGGTTGAATGCATTAGTTCTCCCAATAATTTCTGTAAAGGAAAATAGTGACTTTTAATAACATAGATAACTATCATATCATGTGCAGAGGGTTTATTTTCAAAATAATTATTTACAATAAAATCGTTGTGAAGCGATCAAGTCAATTTAATATTAAAAACAATTGTTGTAATTTTGGGACATGAAAAATTGGTATGAAAGCTGAGTTCCAGCACTTTGTGACCTATGGGATGGACTGGAAGATACCGAAGAAAATAAATAATAGTTAAATTCTCTTTTGCACATCAAAAAATTTAAATCTGGAAGATAAATGACACTACCACAGCAAACACAACCTAATATACAAAATAATCTTGGAACTCAAAATTCTATATCTTTGCAACTATTCAGCTTGAAAATAAATACAACTCAAAACATAACAGAACTTGAAAGGTCTTGGGAGGCCTTAGCTCAACAAGAGGAACTTACAGACCGAATTTAAAATTAGAGACATCGGAATTAAAAATCAGATAGTATGAGTGAAATCATGATTCCCAGTCAACAAGGGAATTTAAATTCACCTCAACCTTAGGAACAAAAGAATTATGAAGAAATGAGCAGTGATCAAAGAAACATTACACCTTTAGAATTGCTGAAAACTATACAAATTTTAAAGGATGAATTGCAAAGTTATAAAGATGATAACTTGAAATATAAACATGGACAACATGAAATGAATGCCATATTGCTACAAACATTAACATAAATAAAACAAAGTTACCAACTAGTTCATGAATCTAGTAACCTCATAAAGAAGCATAGCCTGAAAAGGAAAACAAAAATGAAGAAAATGAAGAAGAAGTTAATTTTGAAACAGATTCAAGTTCATATTTAGATAGAAATCATTACTATAGTGATAGTACATCAGGCACCTCTTTCTCTTCTCCTCGCAGAAATAAAAGTAGAAAATCTAGAAAAGAAGAACCAAAGGGAGAATTTAAGAAAAATTAAAGCTCCTATTTTTGAAAGTAAACTAGACTCAAGTGAAAATGCAGAAGAATGGTTGATAGGGATAGCAAAGTACTTTAAATTTTATGAATATACTAGAAGTATGAAAGAAATATTGACCATCTACAATATAAATGGTAAGACTTCCCAGTGGTGGCAAGATTTGAAACTCACCCGAAATCTAAAATAACGAAAAGTTACTTGGAAAATTTTTAAGAAAATGTTTCAAGAAAAATACATGTCTTGACACATTTTTGATAAAAAGATAAAAGAATTTCATGAGTTAAAGATGGGATATATGACCATGGATGCTCTAATAAACATATTCCTGGAATTACTACACTAAGTCCCTTACCTTATGGATGATAAAGTTAAAATCCAACAATTTTTAAGTTGCCTTCTACCTTAATTTTTGGGATAAAATTGATTTTGATGAACCTAATACTCTTGATGAAGCTTTATTTAAAGCTATACTCTACTTTGAACGTAGTCAACATATATCTACAAATTTGGAAAAGAGTAAACAAAAGCGAGAAATAACTTCCGATAGTAGAAGAAAAGGGTACAAGCCCCCTCTTTACAGAATGCTTAATATCAATTTTCCAAGCAGCAGGAATAACGCCAAAAGTAAAGTACAGTCAAACCTACTAGCCCAAAGTGTAAATAAACCAACTAATTTTTCCAGTAATAAGGCTTCTCCAACAACAGTAAAATGTTGGGGACTCCAAGTTCCACACTTGTATCATGAATTCCCATAGAAAAGTCAAAGAATTTTGAACAATCTACAAGAGGATGTCATGGTAGAAAATGTTGCAAGGATGCCAAGGATTTGCACTGCTTTGGAAGGAAAAAAAGTTGATCACCAATCTACTATGATTGAAATCAAAGGTAAAATTTTTACACAACCAATTTCTATTTTGATAGACACAAGAGCTTGTTGTAGCTATGTATCACCTAAGATTGTGGAAAATTGTAAATTACATAAGGTAAATCATAATAAACCATGGCCGGTACACTCTAGCAACCGGTGCAACAACAACAACAACAACAACAACAACAATAATAATAATAATTTAATTAAGGGATGCCCAATAGACTTGAATGGTCTAGAAACAAGCATAGATTTAAATATATTTCCTTTGGGAGCATATGACGTCTTAAAAGGGATGGATTCATTGGAACAACATCACGTAGTTCTAGATTGTTTGAATAAGAATTTCACATGTATTGATGATCAAGGAAAATAAAAAATAGTGCATGGTGTGACTAAGAAAATTTCATTTAGACAAATTTCCTCCCTACAAGCTAAAAGATGTGTTAGGAAGGATTGTAAACTCTATGCAGTTAATATTCAGACTTGTAATATTGAGAATAAATCAGAAATATAAAATTTTTCTCTTTTAAAAGAATTTAAAGATGTGTTTCCTGAAGAGATATTAGGGCTTCAACCTAAGTGGGATTTATACTTTTCTATAGAGCTTGTACTAGGAGCAGTGTCGGTGTCCAAAGCTTCATACCTCATGAGTACACCATAACTAGTTGAATTAAACTTGCAGCTTCAAGAATTGATAGAAAAAGGACACATAAGAACTATTGTGTCCCTGTGGAGAGCACCAATCTTGTTCGTTAAAAAAAAGGATGGAACTATGTGCATGTGTATTGACTATAGACAGTTAAGCAAGCTAACAATTAAAAATAAGTATCCATTCCCTAGAATTGATGATATGTTTGATCGAGTAGGGGGAGATAAGATCTTTTCTAAAATTGATTTGAGATCCGGATATCATCAGGTGAGACATCAAGAGGAATACCTAAGTAAAACAAATTTTAGAACTAGATATGGTCACTACGATTGTGTTGTGATGCCATTTGGTTTAACTAATGCCAGGTAGCAACTTTTATGTGCATGATGAATAGCATTTTCAACAAATATCTAGATAAGTTTGTACTAGTATTCATTGATTACATACTCATTTATTCTAAGAGTGAAGAAGAACATAATGAACATCTGACAAATTGTCCTACTGATATTACGAGAACAACAAATTTATGCTAAGTTCAGTAAATGTGATCTCTATAAGAAGCAAATTCAATATTTAGGACATATTATTTCAGAAAAGGAATTGCTATTGAATCAAAGAAGATCAAATAAATTACAGAGTGGCCTACTCCTAAAAACATACGAGTCATTCAATCATTTATGGGGTTATTAGGATATTATCAAAAATTTATTGAAAATTTTTCTAGGATAGCTTATCCTATGACATCCTTACAGAAGAAGGATACAAAATTTGTTTGGACTAAAAAATGTGAATCAAGCTTTCGTCAAGTTCAATGATTGTTAACAACTACACCTATTTTGAAAATATCTAACCCGGATAAGGAATTTGTTGTTTGTACCAATGCATGTAAGGAAGGACTAGGAGGAGTCCTTAAGCAAGATGGCTATGTCATTTCCTATGAATACCAAAAACTTAAAGATCGGGAGAAAAATTATGCGACTCACAATTAGAGTTAGCTTCCATCATACATGCCTTATAAATGTGGAATCATTATTTGATGGGGAAAAGGTTCACCCTTAAAACAGACAATTTGGGATTAAAATACATTTTTGAACAACTAGGTTTAAATGCTAGATAGGCTAGATGGTTTGCTTTTCCAAGTGAGTACAATTTTGAAGTTAAACATATCAAGGGTAAAGAGAATAAGGTGGATGACGCTTTAAATCGAAGAATTCATGTGTTGTATGAGGTAACATCTTGTCAAATAAATTCTGATTTATATGACAGATTGAAGACAACAAGCAGAAAAGATGAATGCTACTCAGAAATCAATAGAAAAATTAAAGAAAATAATTTAGGACAGTAAAAGGAAAATTGTAAAGTTGATGAAACCATATTATTGTTGTATAAAAATAGGTTATATGTGCGTGAAATAACAAAAATAAGATCTTAAATATTGTAGGAATTTCACAAACCACTGGTTATTTTGGGCATCTAGGCTATCAAAAAATTATTTATGCTGTCAAAAAGAAATACTTTTGACCTAAATTAAGGACTGATATAGCTATGTTCATTGCTAAATTTCAAGAATGTCGAATTGTAAAATCTGAAAATCAACATCCAGTTAGGATGTTACAGCCATTTCCCATTCCAGAATGGAAGTGAGAGGTAACAATCATGGATTTTATTACCGGTTTACTGAAAAGAAAAAAAATCAATGATGTTATACTTGTGGTTGTGGATAAACTATCTAAAGTTGCACATTTCATACCTGTAAAATCTACCTACAAGGCCATAAATATAGCATAAAATTTCTTGGAATAAATTTTCATATTACATGGGTTGCCAAATACCGTTATATTTGATAGAGACACAAAGTTTATAGGAAATTTTTGGAAACCTTTTTTTCTGGTGTAAACACACAACTAAATTTTAGTACATCCTATCACCCACAAACATATGGGAAGACTGAGCGTACTAATCAAATATTATAATACATGCTCAAAATGTACATCATGCATAACCCAACACAATGGGAAGACTACATACACATGGTAGAACTTACCTATAACAATGATTATTAAACATCAAGTAAAATGGATCCTTTCGAAATTTTGTATGGAAGAAAATGAAGGACACCTTTGACTTGGGATTTTCTGATGGATAGATTGATGTTGAGGTCATATCTATCAAAAGATCTCAGGGATATTGTGAAAAGGGTACAACAACATTTGAAAGAAGTGGAGGATAGACAAAAACACTATAATGATAAAAATAGACGAGAAAAAGAATATCAAGTTGGAGAGCATATTTATTTGAAAGTAAAGGCAAATAAAATCTCTCTAAGTTTAGGGACATGCAAGAAGCTAGCTCCCATATATTGTGGGCCATTCAAAATATTGGCTAGAAGAGGCGTGGTGGCCTATGAACTTGCTCTACCTGCTCATGTTAAAGACCATAATGTTTTCCATGTTTCTTTACTTAAAACATATGTGTATGATTCTAAGCATGTTGTTGATTGGAATCTATTGTAGGTAAATATAGAAGGGAAGTTCATGCAAGAATTGCTTCAGATTATGGAAAGGAGAGCGTTGTAGCTCTGGAAGAAAACTACTGCCGAGATAAAAATTCAATCGAATCATTACAACTCTGAAGAGGAGACATGGGAAAGAGAAGATGCCTTAAGAGAGGCATATCCCAATTTATTTCAAAATATGCAGCAGAGATACTAACAGCAGGACTGTACTTTTTTTAAGGGGGTGGGATGTGATATCATGAGTTTATAACCCCTTTGCAAATAATACTTTTTAGGACTTAAATTATTTTTAATTTGATGTTGCGTCATGTGACTCTGGAGGATCAAGTATGTATATTATTTAAATGTTTATATTTGATGTTGAGTCGGTGACTCTGGAGCACCATATGAAAATACTAAAATTGTTTTGAATTGATGAAAATTTGGACCATCAAATTAAAATTAATAAAAGTAATATCTCACTTTATATTCGAAACTCCTTGGGTGGAAACAACTTAAAAGAGGGACCAAGTACACTAGGAGTGTTATGACCTATTAATTAAATATATAAAAAGAAATAATGATGCAAAAGAATAAAGTGAGGAAAAATATGCATTAATGAATATTAAATAAAAATAAATAAGAAAAAAAAACCTAACTACATCTTGAAAATAAAAGAACTATAAAAAGAGAGAAAGAAGGGAAAATGGGGACACTTTTTCCTAGAAAGAGAGAGACCTGAATACTGAACAAAATCCTATCATTTGAAAGAAAAGTTTTGCAGAGAGTGAACATTATAGGGGTAATGGTTCCTAGAACAACCTAGATTCATCTAAATTATGAATCTACCATGCGCTGAAAGAGATCAAATTCCTCAAGATACAAACCTATTCAACAACCGATATACAATGAACAAGGTTTGTATATTACCAACCTAATGGAGAATGATACCTTTCACTAAAACCTATAAACCTTAATTTATTTAATCATTATTAAAAATTTGACTATTTAATCATTTAATAATTAATATATGCTAATATTAACAATGTAACTTTATTCATCATTATATTTTTAACTATTTAATATATTTTTAAATTTTAATAACTTCACATATTTAACATTATACATGTCTAACTAAAAGTATAACATGAATTTGCATAAATCATTATTACTGTATCATTTTAAATTTTACCTAACAATGTAACTAATGAACGGAAATGCACATGTATGAACTTGTTTTAAAAAATATTACCTAACACTTTAACTACTAAACGTATAACTACATAAACACACAGGTATAACTACTTAACAATATATTTTATACATAAATACCTCGAAATATTAAATCTTCCCAAAAAAATGATCGCTTATATTTTAGAAAATATTTGATACTCACATAGTCAAACAACCATTCTTTAAAACTGCATAGATATTGAATTTGTTGCATATGTTCTTCAAACCCGCACATATTCAATTACTAAATATGCTACCTCCAAATTCAAGTGATACGATTATTTATTACGGCCACACACATACACCATATATACATGTTGATATTAAATTTTTGTATTTAAAATTTATTATATGTACACTAAAATGTTTTGTTTTATAAATTTATTTCGTTATTCTATGTGTAACCTCACAACATCTCCCCATAATCTTTATAGGTCAGCTTAATTGTTTTTTTTTAATTTATTTTATTATGCTACATGTAACATGACAATATCCCCCCATATTGGTTACATGTTGGCTTAATTGTTTTATTTATTTATTTTATTACGCTACATGTAACCTAAAAAACGTGACAACATCTCCCCCATATTGGATTGTAGAAGCACCTCTTGGCGGAATGAGTAGAGGGTTCAATTGTAAACCTTTGAGCGCTCATTACACCATGAAAGAAACATGGTTTGTATTGGAAGTGGACTGTGTGGAAAGGGATTGAAACTTTTAAGTTTACAAAGAGCTGGTAAAAAACCTTGTGACTACTCTACAATAGTTTAAAAGAGATAGAAAACAAATCCCTCGTTATCCTAACCTAGTGTGCTTGGTCTAGCTTCGGAGTGACCTATGGAATGAGCAACAAAATGTTTATGGTCTATGGCTAGGAGGAAGTGGAAGTGACTCAAGTGGTTTGTAATTCAAAGTTTGATAAGTTTTTCTATCTTTAGTATCCTATATTTTTTCTTCTAGTTATTTATTTAATTACTATGAGTTTAATGCAGTAAGCAAATTTGATTAGTGATCTCCTAGAAAGATTAGATAGGGTGATTGTAAAACCCTAACAATTGGAGAGTTTCTATTAATGGTTATTTGTATACCTATTGATTATTTCTTGAAAGGATTTTATGAAAAACAATAGTACTTAAGCTCTATCCTTCTATTAAACATAATTCTGTTATTTTATCTGAAAGATGAGTTGTATTTGAAATTATATTTATAATCTGGTTAATTAATATGATTGGTTTAACTGTATTGTTTATAGACTAAATATGTATATTTTTATTTGTGAATCGAAACCCTAGCTAAAACATATTCATAATATTTCATATTAGAACCCTAAATTATCAAAGACGGATATTACACAGCATAGAAAGTACACAAACTATGGTATCGTGATGCATAATTATTATTATATAGGAATCAAAATCAAATGTTCATCTATATAGCTTTAAAATACAAATTAATACCAAAGCCCATGGGTGAAAAAGTGAAGTTGGGTAACACTTTTGGCTTGTTTTTGACAAAAAAACTCCTAAATTTTATGTTTTTCAACTTCGACCTCTTCAAAGCCATATCTTCCTTAGGAATTTCAACTTGATGTAAACATAAATGTTTTAGAGAATTGAATTAGCTTTCTACTCATATTTTTTAAAAAAAAAATTTATGGACATATCATGGGACAAATTTGGTTCTCACCAAAGGCATATACTTGAAAATTTTAGGTATGGATAATGAGTGACAAGCATGAGCACTAGTTTTTCGGGAAATGGTTATTCATTTTAGGTAAAACAATGTATATCATAATCTGCAGACTGCACTTGTGCATGGACTATATTTTGAAGTTTTTCAGACTTGAAAACTATTTTTTATTATTTATCAAAATAACATATGTTCAAAAAATGGTGCCTTATCGACATATGTTGGTAAGCTTCAATTTTCTTTTTAGTGTAACTCTTATTGAAAAAACTAAAAGTACACTTTTGAAGAGGACGGGGCAAAGAAGATCTCTCTGAAGATTTCAAATTTTTTGGTGTTGTCTTTGATATCATATTGAATTTTCATTTCGGGTGATTTTCAGAGTAATGAAATTCTTAAGGGATAAGGTTTAGAAAAAAATTATTAATATATAAAAATTCAAATTGAAATGAAACAATTATTATATCATTGGAAACTAGATTCAAAGATGAATCCATTGCTACCAAGTACAACAAATAATATTTAAAATTTGCAGGGTTTTGGGCTCGCTGAAGTTTCATGTTCTAGAAAGATGACATATATTTTGTAGGTTTTGTTGACCATGAACTCTCGGTCGAGAGTTTAGTTCAAACTCTCATTCGAGAGTTTTTTTTAAATAAAAAGCAGTGATTGTTTCAAACTCTCCGCCTAGAGTTTGAACTCTCACAAACTCTCGGCCTAGAGTTTTTTAAACTCTTAGCTTAAAGTTTGAGGTTGATTTTTTTTCACTTGCGCAGTAGTTTTTTTTTCACTGTGTTGCCATAAAAATATTTCCCAACTTCGTGTTTTCACCCCCATTGGGCATCTCTTTTTGTTAGACAGAGTCGAGATCGAAACCATTTGTTTTACCATAAAATCTACTCTATAGTGCCAAAACAAAACATAGAGTTCGAATCCCTTAAACGTTACACACAACTCAGGTTCAGAGAATAAAACATAGGGTTTGAATATATATAAATGCTATACAGGTCAAATGACGCTCGAAGGTATTGAGACTAAAATTGTTTATAAAACATAGAGTCCAACCTGTAGAAGGCCACGACCTAAACAAAAGACATAAAAATATAAACTCCATGTATCCAATAATCCTCTAACAAAAGGTCGATTCCATATGAGCCACAAGACTCGTCATCTAAGTTTAACATAAAGAATATAAATCCAGAACGAACATATACAGAAATCGAAGGAGTTCAATAGACATATAAATAAGAGTTTCATATTAAACATTCTATTTTAATAATTCTAAATAAAAAACTCACTAAAAATATGGTTAATATTCATTGAACGACCATAGATTGAATCTACAAGTAATGTATACAGGAATCCAAACAAAATACCAAGGGTCGATACCAAGGGAAATACCGCTTCCATTACTTAGTAAAGTCAATAGATTAATAAAAAGAATAAATCCAATACAATAG
The DNA here is from genome assembly GCA_027924585.1 of Larix kaempferi. Taxonomy (NCBI): domain Eukaryota; kingdom Viridiplantae; phylum Streptophyta; class Pinopsida; order Pinales; family Pinaceae; genus Larix; species Larix kaempferi. The sequence goes on along the minus strand of BSBM01000765.1, from coordinate 17,193,194 downwards.
ATTAATAAAGAGAATATATCCAAAGACAAACAAATGCTTCCGAGCCAAGTTTTAATATCAATACATTTTACAATTATTGACTAACAGAGTAATTCTACATATAACAAGTGAAAACCTTAACTCAAACCAATACGAGAATCTCGAGGTCTATCTCGGGGCATTAACTACATTTTTAGTACATAGAAATGTGATTTAAATACAAACAACCTTATTCCAAGCCTGAAACGAAAGTAATAGTTTAGACCCTAAACTATGACGTCGACCCTCATATAATATGATAATTACATATCATAAAAACATGTTATCTATAATTGAATCCCATATAAAATAGTTTGAAAATGGATTGAATATAAAGAGTGAGTCCATAATAAAGTTGTTCACCATAGTTTGATCTTAGATCACGATCTAAAAATAATAAATCAATCTATGAACTCTGCGGTATGACAAAGTCTATGTGAGAAGCCTACAAGAGATGATAAATAAAAACAATGTTATCTACATGCTAAGTAAGCCACGACTTTATGTCGTAGGCCTATTTTTCTGCATTAGAAGGTCTAAGATAAGGGTCTCAAAAGAACAAGATTGACAGTCTTATATAAATAGACAAACAAAATAACAGTCTTTAATAAACAATAAATGGACAAATAAAGAGCAGAGGTAGAATGCATTCGTTCTGCCAATATTTCATGTAAAGAAAAATAGTTACTTTTAATAACATAGATAACTATTATATCATGTGCATAGGCTTTATTTTCAAAAGGATTGTTTACAATAAAATCATCGCGTTGCCACAAAGACAATTTAATATTGAAAAAAATATTGTTGTAATTTTGGGACATGACAATGAATCAAAGGAATTTAATGGACACGGCATTAAGTCAGATTAAAATTAGTGGCAAAATTCTTTCTAGCAATTTATGGTAGGGAAATTGTATGTTATGAACCAAATACTTAAGATAGTATAATATAACAAATTTCACACCATGTACCATGAATGCAACATGGAGAATAACTCAAATAAAGCTAAGAGATATGAGTTATCCAATAACTCATTAAAGAGAATGAGACTTCCTTCAAATACACCAGCATTCATAAATTTAATTCACTTGTTCCTCTCAACAATGATTACATGACCTTTATATATTTCTATTCACCCATTGCAAATTTGGGCCCTCATTAGGCCAACCCTATTACCTATACATTTAACCCCATATGCTCCCCCCAGGATCATATCATATACATTTAACTCCATATATACCCCCTTGTGCCATATCATTGTATGCATTTAATATAAACACTAAAAAAAAGAAAATAATAACCATTTAGAAGGAACAAAGGGAAAATTCAAATATCATGGTTATTATTTTTGTTCTCTAATAATGACACAATCAAATAAGCATAAACATGGTCAAATTTTATTCAAAAAGGAAAAAATTGAATCCCTAAATTATAACTAATTCCCATTTAATCTAAAACATGTACTTATTAAATATTAAAATCATGCATGCCATACCAAAAGCTAAGAAATATATAGAAGTTACATCTATCGTACAATTATTTCAATAGCTAGGTGGGCTATGATCGGAATCAAATCCTTCTGAATCAAATACATCTAGATCAGCATCCTCTTCACGAGAATCAGCTATACCATACGGCAAGATATTCATGAGAATCCAATGGGGAGGATTTTCACGGAAACAGGCAAAAAAAGGTTGATACTAAAAATACCGATGTAGTGCATATCCTGAGATGGAAACTTCTCCGAAGAAATCATGTCTTATAACAAATATGGAAACATAGTCTGTGTCAACAGTTTGTGAGATATATGCACCTCTCCATAGGATGTCAAACTGAAACATGCTACCTGCAGTAGCTCCTTCTGTCAGCTCATGCTGTAAGACTAAGGTGAACCAAAATGGCCTTGAATGCTCAAGATCTGAAGTGCATGGAACATATAAGAAGAAGAGAATTTTTAACCAGGGGCTCCATAACCTATATGCACTCATAATATCATCACAATAAAAACAGATGGTGATTTTTCCATGGGCAAGAGCAATTTGATGAATGGAATAATAATCGATCCATCCGATGGAAGGATCCCAAATATATGCAAAGTATTGTGGAACTCCTCAGAGGGGAAGAGGAAAAAACCCAAAAATCATATTAATTTGATTAACCTGGTGAAGAGGATTATCAAGATTTATATCATAACTATGTCGTCCTTCTAGAGAATCCAATCTGCTTTGGAGGATCCGTTGTTGTATTTCAGAAGGTAGGCTTTCGATCTACTGATGAAAACATTCTTCACACACATAAACGCATTCATGGCATATAAGAACTAGATCTTCTGCTAATGTGGCTGATGAAGATGATTCTCCTCTAGTAAAAACATTAATGTTTTTACTAAGGTGTTCCTTCGTGGGTTAGCATATCTGCAAGATGATTGTTTTTTCCAGCTTTAAAGATGATCTCAAAATCAAATCCTTGCAACCAAATAGACCATCTAAGAACTCTGGCATTTCCATATTCTACAAGTCTTTTGTTACCAAGCATACCCTTCATATGCTTAAGATCTGTTCTAACTGTAAAATGGACACTTTTGAGGAAAAGTTTGAAACGATGAATACCCTTCTTGACAACAAGAATCTCTTTGTGTGATGATGGGTACTTGGACTCTACTTCGAAAAATGTTCTGGAAGTATAAGCACAAACCTCCTCTTTCTTTGAATGCTTTTGCACCAGCACAGCTGCCCAAACTTAATTAGAAGCATCATTCTCTAAAATAAAAGGTAGATATAGGACTAGAAGAGCAAGGGGAGGAAGCTTCTGGATGTTTGCTTTGATTCTTCTGATTGTGTCAGTCATAGCTGGTATCCATTATGTGCCAGGCTTTAATCTTTTATGTAACAGCTTTGTGTCTTTTTCCTGTGCTTGATAAAACTGTCTGATATAATTCAAGTAGCCAAGGAATCGCTGAACCTGTTTAGTATCTTGCAATCTGTCAAGAAACTCTAAGAGTTTCTGCAAAACATGTGGTTGCAGAATTATTATTCCTTGTGAAATCTGGAGGCCCAAGAATTCAATGGAAGTCTTGGCAATAACAAACTTATCTGGGGATGATGAAAGTGCAATCCCATGCTTAAAAACAAAATTATGAAATTGTTCTAAATGGATCTTATGCTCAGCTATATCTCTGCGAAAAATGAGCAAATCATCAATATATACAATAACAAAATCTAAAGAACGAAAAATGTCTTCCATCCTTTTTTGGAACTCTGATGGAGCATTCTTCAGGCCAAAAGCACGGGGGATTCACTCAATAAGCCGCTATCATAGCACGTTCGTTCGTGGCATATGAAACAATACCCCTAATTTCACTAAATATTGGAAAATACCTTCCAAAATCATGTTTTAACCCCCTCCCAATATGCCTTTCTAATTTAAAAAAACCCCTATTTTCACTAGATATTGTGTGTATCAATTTTTCCATTAACATTTTGTATACCCCTTTATATTTCTACCTAGTATATTGATATGATACTCCTCTTATGATCCCACATGCATTCTACAATGCACCTTGCTTCTTTCGATGTATATTGTGGATGCACATTACTTCACCCACAATGCAATTACTCAACCACATATCATTATGATTTGCAACATCTAATGGTCTAATGAAGAGATAGGAGATCACTTCTTGTATGTCACTATAGCCAATGCACATAGTATAACATTTAGATTGCATGTTACATTTCCCCAATCATTGGCTAAGCCTGTTGTGGGCTAGGTATCCAAGCCCCTAGGGCCTGTAACAATCTCTAGGAGGATGACTAAACCTCCCAAGTCCCATAATAGGAACAAGTGGTTGGGTATTCAAGCCCCCAAAGCCTATCGAGGGCCTATAATAGGCCCTAGAGGCTTAGAACCTTCCAAGGCTATTGGTAACAACTGGCTGAGTGTTATTGGTAACAATTGGCTATCAATGACCACTATCTCTCGACTATGATTGACTCGAAACCCACTTCACCATGAAACCCTTTGGACTCAAGCATGCCTCAAGACGTGATTTCCCTACGTATTGGTAAGCCCGAGCCTTGCCTCAACCTAATTTCTAATCTGACCGTGATCCTGCCATCTCCATTTGGTGGATATTTGTCAGCCCGCCCATATAAAAAAGACCCCAAAGTATTTTTGTATTATTACCATAAATAAAATAAAATAAAAAACCTTTTCCCCTTAATATATAAGCAATATAATTTTTAGGTTTTCATGAATATTTAAACCGCAATATGAATGAACGTGTTATTATATTTCCTTCTAGTGAAGCCCCCGTGGCCAAAAGGCATTACTGTCCACTGATATTGGCCATGAGGGACTACAAATGCAGTCTTGTACTTGTCTTCTGGTGCTATGCCGATTTGCCAAAAACCACTCTTAAGATCAAACTTACTAAAGACATTGGCTTTTGCTATCTTTGACATAATTAAATCTTTATGAGGTAGAGGATACCTGATTGGTTCTAAAGCTTTGTTCAATTCTCCATAATTAACTACCAATCTTTTCTTTCCTCTTTTCTGCTCAGAATGTTTATTGACATAAAATGATGGGCAAGCCCAAGCACTTTTGCAAGGTTCTATCAGCTTCCTATCCAACAACTATTGGATTTCTTCTTTGCATGCTTGCTGCTCCGTAGGACTCATATTATTTGCTGAGGCTTTATGAGGTTTTATTTCTGTATTTTGTTTGTATGGCAAAGTGACATAGTAATTTTCTCTCTTCCAAAAGGCATCTGGATGATCAGAAGTACATTCCTTTTATAACTTCTGAGTTATTTCTGCAAGGATGTCTTGACCATGTAGGTCTGCATGTTTGAAATCTTTTTTATTTTTGCCAAATCCTTGACTGATTCTTCGATAATGTCTGGCTTTTCAAGAGAAATTCTGATAGTGAAAGCAGACTTTACTGGAATGGAAGTCACAGTTCCTTGGATTGTGAAATTAACCAAATCTTCTCTAACTGACATTGGCAGGTGTTTCTTGACAAAATATTGTCTTAGTAATATGTCAACTCATGTATCTAAACAATATAAAGTAACATATGTTTCGATTTTTCCTAACAAAATAGGAAAATCTGGAGCAATAAAATTTACCATGATGAGTTCTTTGTTAATTGTTGTGAAGTGAATAGAGATAGCTGCCAAAAATATTCTGGAATGGCTTTGTATTTACAACAACTGTTCATGGCGCCTGTATCTACTTGTGCATCCAAGTCGTAAGCTTTATACCCTTCCGTTTTGATCTGGATAGGGACAACCATCCGATCTCCTAAACTCTTTTGTTCAGGGACTGGTTAATCTGTTGTTTCTGGAACTGGGGTAAAGTTGTGAGCTTCTGATTGTTAGCTGGATATATTCAGAGTTCAGTTCATCTAGATCATGTAGAGATCCTTGTATACTTGTAGCTAAGTTAGCTAACTGTTCTCTCTCTCTCTTTACTTTGTTTTCAAAGAAAACAATTTTTCTTAGAAGATCTCCCTCGCTTGGATCTGACCCTTCATATGTAGGGACACACTGTGAAGGTTCTGGAAACTTTTTTGTCAACTCATCAATCTTTTCTTGTTGTCTTCTTCTGATTATGACCAAGCTTGGAGAAAGATTAGCCTTTTTTTCTTCTAACTCTTCTATCTGATTTTTGAGAGAAGCAAAAGAAAACATAAAACAATTATTGATAACAGTTTGGTCATCAGAGCTATCTGAAGAATTAATGAAAAACTTATGGAGATCTAACTCATCAGAACTAGAATTATATTCAGAGTCATCTACAGACTCATAAATGGAGAATCCTTTATCTTCTGATTGTAACTTGTGCTAATACAATAGACTATACAATCTATATAATTAAATACGTAAAGTTTTACATAAAAAAATCATTTTAATACTGAAACAAAATGGTGTGCATAAATTATAGAAACACTACAATTTTCCTATGTAAATAATTTTGATACCTAAAGTCAATTTAAATGGATTGAATAAAATACAAATTGATTGAAGTGAAAATACAAGTGGTTTTAAATCACACATATTAGTACTTATTTGAGGGAAATGAGTAAAAAATATGTCAATAAGAAATGTAAATATGGAACGCATATTTATATTATAAAATGGTATGAATGTACATATCTCGAAGTACATGTATCGTGCCATTGTTTCATGTATATATTACATATTGACATATCGTGCACACATTAATAACTAGTATTTCATGCCCAAAGAACAAAATGGACAATGGACAAATTTAGTATCCCTTGATCTTGAAAATAGATAGATCCTTCCTACATCTAGGATTGGATTTGATCTCTAGAGATTACAATTCACGGAACAATAGTTGTGAGTTATTTCTACCATTTTTAAATTAACAAACTTAATAATCAATTGCTAATAATAATTTATTTAAAAAACAACTCACTACGTACAAGGTATGAGTGGCTATGGTTTCCTCCTCCTTAAATAACTCTCCACACTTTTACTTCGAAAATTTTATGGAAATCATTGACACTATTTCGACATTTTTGGGGTCGAGTAAATGTTGAATGGTAAATCGACCAATATCGATTAAACATCTACAAAGACGCTTTGAATATTAAACAATTTTTAACCTCTAATTTTTAAATTTCAATAGAGTTTTCACCCTCCAACGAAAAATTCGTAGTGTCGCTTAAAGGAAGTTAAGTCAACGTAGAAAGCATCGAACAAACTCTCTTAAGCATTGCTAGTTGGACCTTAAGAACATCAATTAGGAAACGATAATTGGACGTTAAAAGTTAACTTGACATCTCTTAAGCAACATATAGCTAGTATTTCCCTTAAACCTACAACACTAGAAAATATGACAATTTACAAGTAGGTTAAGCAACATATGTTTACTTATTTAAAAATAGATAAAATTTGACATTGGTTTTGGTTCCACATCATTTTTGTTTCAACAATGCAACATTATGAGCTAATGCAACACCATTTGAATCTAAAATACTTCTATTTACATAATTACCAGCATAGATCCATCTTAAACTCGTATCTATCAAGCACCAAGAGGGATCCAATTTCTTGAGGTGTATTTTTTTTTTAAATTTAAACTCAAGAAATTTGATCTTTCTTTATTGATAGATCCGGGTTTAAGTTTTAATTTTTTATTTTATAAATGAACATCTATTTTTTAATTACTTTTCATAATATTTTATTTTATGAAACAACATGGATTTTTTTTTTAAATATTTTCCATAATTTTTTATTTTATGAGCCGACATGAATTTTTTCAATTATTTTGTTACTAACGTTATAATATTATATCACGTTAGAGGATCTCTCCCATACTGGGCTGTAGAGCACCTCGTTTCACTTGGTGCAATGACTCTTCTTTGGTTCTTCGATAAATGTTGATTCATAATAGATATTGAGACTACTCACCATCAAAACTAAATTGGGTTTTAGTCCTTCCACTATCATTTAACAAAATAATTATAATGCATCATTATATAATACCTTTATGATGGGATTGGAAATGTAAAATAAATTTTGAAATAGATTAGGTACGAAGATAGAGTTGACCATAGGTTACTTGTAATACCCCCATTTTGACCCTTGTAATGTAATGAATTAGATTATGTAAAATGATGTAAATGTGCTAGTATGGATTCCTAGTGTGCAGCTCATGGAAAAGGCCCAACCAGTGAATTGGTAGACATGTATGACACAAATATATCTATATGGACCATGTGGTCGGATTGTCATGATGACGTAAAAGCTAGGTAAATATGTGTTAGAAAATGATAAACATGGTACAAGATGGTTGTAAAAAGAGCGCTAGAGCAGCTATGATTCCACTAAAGAGGAAAATGAAAGGGGGATTATGAGATATTAAATCCTCTATTTGCAAGTTTCAACCTTAGAACTCACCCAATTGGTTCCATTTTCCTTAAATGAGACAATTAATTCCTTTTGACGGTTAAAGCCAATCATTGAATGCATGTGTGGGGTTGGTGAGGAAAGTCTTCATATGTAGGCATGGAAGCATAGGATGGATATACTTCTATGACTCCTGTTGGAGTCTTATCTTCTATGTTCAGAAGTTATGTCAAGTTTGTCTCTTCCACAATTCTCTCATCTTTTTACAGTTTTAACAATTATCTTTGCAGGAATATTTTTACAATATACATAATTTCTTACTTCTATTGTTTATTCCATTGCCATTACCATTTACTAGGCTATGCATAACGAGAAATTTAAATTTTGAAACATAGGTGCATATTTGAGGGAAAAAGAGATTGTTGTAGGTGAGCATAGATTTTGGGCAATCTAGAAACCCTTACCCATTGAGTTTTTCTACTTTTGCATGCTTGAGAATCCATGAAATAACACTAGTACATGAGGTTGTCCAACAACATGCATTAGGTTTGAATATTACTGCACACATTAGTAAGCACTATAAGGGTTGGGTTTCCTTAGGGAACTGTGGATTAGTGAAGGGTAAATCCTTCCTTGTGTTGTGTGGGGTAGTAGGAATGAGTTCTATGGCTGTGATGGATGAGTGAGATTCATGTAGATATTTGGATGATCATTTGGATAAGCATTGGGAGTAGAATGGGTTGTGGGATGAGAGACAGAAGCCTGCAGGTGTTTCCTTTATCCTTGTGGAATCATAGCCCAGTGTTTCCTTTATCCTTGTGGAATCACAGCCTAACCTGGTGGTGGCCTCTCAACAAAAAGAATATATACTAGACATAGTGCCAACAATTAGGAGGAAAATCGCTCTTACACAACCAATTTCTTAAATCTTCTTTGCTTAAAGATAAGTATTCTCTTTGTATTTAAATGCACAATGATTTTATTTTATTCTTGTGATGAATATGCTTGTATATGCATGTTGTGCATGTGGACCAAAAATTATTTCCATTGTGTTTTTACAATTATACATTTTCACATGCATTTGATTGTTTATGAATTCATAATATCGTCGTGGGGAGAAATTTAGAAGCCTAGAATTCATAAATATCTCCCTCCATTGGTTAGATCAATGGATGGAAACGTTACATTACCTTCCCTGGAACTTACTCTAAAGGGTACTCTGGCCTATTGGTGGGACATAAATAAATATAACCTACCATGCTAGGACAAAGAATTTAATCTATGATAATCCATAGGATTATTCCCCATCCTCAAATTAAACTATAATATGTGTCGCCATTAAGTTGTTACCATATAGTGTTCCATGAACGTTATCAAGGAAATAAGGATCATGTGCGCCATATTGACAATTTCACAAAGATATGGGCTATAAAGGGGATTCTTGAAGACTCATGTGTGCACAAATGTTTTGTTCAATTTTGGCCAATTTCGAACCTTGGAATAGTGAAACCCAAGTTGTCCCAAATGATTTCAAATTATACATGAAAGGGATTGAGGGGTCTTAGGAAATTCTAATTCATCTAATGGACACTCATACACTTGCTAAAGAAATTCATGACTTTCATTAATCAAGGAGGAAAAAAAGGGAAAAATACTAGTCAATTCGATGTTGAAACCTCCCACTAGTCATTGACTTTTCGGCTTCCCAAACACTATATGAACCTCCCTAATTTATGAATAGAGGCTTGGATTGGATAAAGGCCTCAAGGGAAACCAAATTGCATAATTTATCATGTTCTATAATATTCTATTACACCCATTAAATAGAAAGTTGTGACACATAGATTTTGCTTGGAAAATGACAACAAGGGACATGTGAATTGTTTCATACAATTTAATCAAATGCCCAAGGGGCCTTAAGAAAGCGAACTGTTCATCTATATTACATCATATTATTCTATAACAACTTCAAAAAATCAGAGAGATTCTGATACAAAATATATGTATAACCACTCCAAAAAAGTCCACAAGAAAGTATAGGGGAAACTAGCTCGAACAAGTAGTTTGCTTGGAATTGTTACATGATATACATGATATTTCGAGATATGGATCAAATATGCAGATAAAAAAAGTGACATACATCATATACTACATCAATGGAGTCACAAAATCATCCTCCACAAGTTTTATGCAACCATTAGTGCACCATCAACACTAGAACATGAACATTGAGAAGATAGTGTGAGAACAGAAAGTAGAAGAAGTTATATAAGAGGAATTCAAACTATATAGGGAATTGAATATGCATTAAACACAGCCTTTAAGCTCTCATAATAGGTCTGAATGGCCTCTCCTCCAACCAACTTGTACAAGGATATTCCACCTTCAATATTGGTTCAATAGCATGGAAGGTAAACACCCATTGTGCAAGGACAAGCTAAGCTCTCCAAGAGTGAAAAAACGTATGATCCAAAAGCTGCTCTCATTCCTCATACCTCTCTTTTATTAAATTCATGTGGAATCATGAGGTCGAATTTCCCTCCAATAAACTCACCTAACTCGAGTTAGTGATTGATTCCTTCATGAGACACTTGTCCTTCTCATTCTTGCACTTCTCTTTCCCCAATTTGAATTGGGAATATTGGATGACCATAACTCCCTCTATGCGCCCTCTTGGTGGCTATTTTTAGCCATGATATGTCATATTTATCATAGGTCTTCCATCAGGTTTGAATTTTTCATATTTGTCATAGATTTCTTCATCATTGTTGTCATAGATGTCGTGGAATCTTGTCACAAGTGTCACAATTTGTCTATTATTCTTCTTCCTCTTCATTGGGAGTTAATATTCCACTCCAAGTTGAGCGTCCATGATTCTTTCCATAAATATTTCCTCTTCACCTATCCCAAGTATGTTACCCTCCACCTTGAACTCAAATTTGTGTGAGAATGATGCCAAGTGTAGTGGGGAATCTTGCCACATGTGGGTATCACAACCTCTTATGCTCCCTCATGATCCAATGCCACCTTATTTTCCTTTTTATTATTTTTAATTTGGCCCATTTAATGTGAATTGGTAAGCCTAAGGTCATTTTGGGTCTTTTATCTCCCATATTCCATATTTTCATGCTCCCACCCCAACCTAGGGAACTAGTAGGCTAGTGGAATTTTTCCTCCATGGTAATTTATTTTGATGGAGAAATTACAAAGTTTGAGTTGGGAATTTACTCTTCATGTGACCCACCTTGTCCATTTGGCTCTAATTTTGAATTACTACTAGCTTGGACATCATGCTTGGCAATTATTTCACCCTTAGCACCAATTTGACAAACTATCATGAACATGGCCAAGTGGCTTAGGCTATTGTAATCCAATGAAAAATTTGGGGACATGACAAATACTCCCCTACCAATATTGCTTGTCCTCAAGCAATATGGACCAAATCCACAAAATTTTTAACCTAACCAATTGCTTCTAACCTCATCAAGTGAAGATATGTATGATGAAACATTTATGTACTTTTTCGCCAACTTCTGCAAGCTACTTCATGAAATCCACAACAGGAATAGTTGAATCCAAAGATGATCACTGGATCCCAAATGATCCTCGAGAATACAAGGAAATATATTCTACTATGCAAAGTATAAGAGTCAGATGGAATTTATCATAACACCCTGCAAGAAAAACATAATTCCATCCAAAAATATGTTTCCCATGGAGGAAACCATAACCATCTACTACAAAGATGAACCCACGGGGAAGAGAAGAGGGTTTCTTCCTCAAGCCAACCAACCAAAATGTACTCCCAATGAGCTGCCAATGATCAAGAATTCTTGGGTCCCACTGCTTGTACACTCTCCTAGTACACAATTCCATCAAGGACCAATATATAAAGTATGGGATTCCATGGTACCAACACCTGCGCACCCCATCAATACATAGTGTGAATACATACAAATCAGAGTGTGGGATGCACATGTCCCAATGCTTGTGCATTTCTATCATGCACAAGGTCTCCCAAAAAAATATGTCAAAGTAGGAAGTGTACAATATCCTCCAAATTATTTCAACCAAGTGTAGAATGCCATGATCCCACTCTCTAATGAGCATCCTCCCAAACATCATAAGTACAAAATATAGATCATCAAAGTACATAACAAAATTATACAAATGTACATCAAGAAGGTTCCTCATCAAAGAATCATGAAAGTGCTTGTCCATCCAAGCAAGTAGACCACCATTTTCCAAGTGCACACAAGCATCAAGTGATCAATCAAATATGCTCCAATGACATAGGTTAGGGTCCCATGTCCAAGAATTCTACTCCAAGAAAGTGTGGGAGGTGTCATAGAGTGTTACCATGTGTGCTTTCACCCAAACGTTTGATGAAGAAACTCTCCCATCAAGTGAAATACATAGTGAGCAAGAAGAAGAATGAGTATAATATATGCAACCATGAATATGTGTATCATCGAGAACTAAAAAAGGATGTTTCTGTCAATAAGAATGTGCTCCAATCATAAATCTCTTCACCCAAGTATTGAATGAATTTCCTCCAACATCAAATGAACTATGAAAGGAGCAAGGAAAATCATGAGTCTTCAAGTGACTCAAGTGAACATCATAGGTGCATCCATGTATGTGAGAGTCATCAAATGAGAGGAATGTATTCTTATGTTGCAAAAGAGAATGTGGTGTACTCATCATAGAATAATCATGTAGTGTAGGAGTCTCACACTCGTCATATGGAACCAATAAAAATAAACCCTTCACCCAAATTTATTTTCAATGTATGCTACAAAATATGGAAGGGTAGGATGAAGGAACATGAACCAAATCACCCAATTGATCAAAAAGTGCAAAATTTTAATCAAGTGAAGCCTCCAGAGGGGTGGGATCACGCACCTCCCTGAAAAGTGTGAAACTTTCCTCATAGGTGTGTTCCATGGTAGTGGACTCATGCACTTCTTCAAAAAGTGTGTAACCATCATCAAGAGGCAAATCAAGTTCCTCTTCCACCACACAAGTGCTTGGCTATCATCAAGATCCTCTTCAAACACATCAAGAACATGCAAATTTCCATGTTTCTCATGATCCATCATGTCATGTGAATTCTCCAACAAATCTACCATATAAAAATCTGAAACATAGGAGTAAGAACAAGTATCTTGCAACCTCTCAAGAAGTTGCCCATTTTGAATTTCGAGCTTATGAATATCCTCATTATTCTTCAAGTATGCCTTATGTAACCATGCATTAAGCTCAAGAAAAATATTTCTATCAAAAAGAAAAGACATGAAATTACCTTCGATGTTACACATTGCTCTTTGAATCTTCTCCATGTATTCAAGGAAGGATGGCTCCTCCAATGAAGAAACTCTCCAACAAAATTTTTACACCAATGCGTGAGTGTCATGGAGTATGCTAAGGGAATCATAGATATTCTTTTCACTCATATTCAAAGACCCTTCAATTAAGGATGGTTCATGAGAGAGAACCTCCTCTTCTTCTTTTTTCTTGGGATCAACTTCACATGGAAGCTCAAGTGGTGCCTAGGAAGCTGATCTTGGTTCATATTTTGATAGTACAAGGCCTTCTTCTTCATGCTCAATGGATTTGGGACTTGCAGCAACCTCATCAAGGCTGATATCTATGTCACCAATATAGAGGGATGGACATCCATTAGTAGATGTCTCCATGCAATCTTGGTAGCCATCAGTAGGCACCACATCATAACATCCATCACTATATGCTTCTACAAAATTTTAGAAAGCATAAATAATTACTCTCTAATCCATGTTCTCTATGAGAGATGCCTCTAGATGATCTTCAGTAGAATAGGTGATGGCTTCATTATGTTGACAACCCTCAATACTAAGGATTGTGGTCTTATATTTCCCCACATTGGTGGTGGTATCCTCATTTCGCTCCTCCTTTTCACTCAAACATATATGATTTTCTCTCCAAGGTCTTTTGCAAGAGGGGAATAGAATTTTTTTTACTAACTCCACATCTTCATTCTTGGGCATATATCCAAACAAAGAATCCACAAAAAATTTGAAAGTAACTACTGGGGATGACTTCATTATAGTAATATAGGATTGATACTGTTGGGGAATGGTTTTGCAAGTTTCCCTCCACCATGCTATTTCCTCCAAAGGATCTTTCCTTGCTGGTGTGGTCCCCATGTCTACATATGCATTGTACAAGTGATCGCAATAGTAACCATCATCATATATAAATGTGAACTGGGTAGAGGTACTGCAAAATGGTTCCTCATCCACATACTTTCCATCATACTGCTCAAAATCGTTTTCCTCTGAGGCATAGAAAGAATATTCCTCCTCATACTTCTCATACTCTGAATATGAATAATACATGGCTGAATTTTATTGTTCAATGGATGATCCAATGCACAGGTGCAAGTACCATTCTTTGATACCACTGTAATATCCCTATCATGAAAATTTGTTCAATTTTGGCCAATTTCGAACCTTGGACTAGTGAAACCCAAGCGGTCCCAAATGCTTTCGAATTTTTCCTGGAAGTGATTGAGGGGTCTTAGGACATCCTAATTCATATAATGTACACTCATACACTTTCTAAATACATTCATGACTTTCATTAATCAAGGAGGAAAGAAAGGGAAAAATACCTGTAAATTCGATGTTGAAACCCCCCACTAGTCATTGACTTTTTAGCTTCCCAAACGCTGTACAAACCTCCCTAATTTTTGGACATAGGATTGTATTGGATAAAGGTCCTAAAGGGAAACCTAAATTCATAATTTATCATGTTCTATAATATGTTATTACACCCATAAAATAGAAAGTTGTGACACATAGATTTTGCTTGCAAAATGTCAACAAGGGACATGGAAATTGTTTCATAAAATTTAATCAAATTCCCAATGGGCCTGAATAAAGTTATTTAGTCATCTATAGTACATCATAGGATTCTATAAAATCTTCAAAAAATCAGATAAATTATGATACAAAACAGATGTATAACCACTCCAAAAAGTCCACAAGAAAGTATAGGGGAAACTAGCTCGAACAAGTAGTTTTCTTGGAATTCTTACATGATATACATGATATTTCGAGATATGGATCAGATATGCAGCTCAACACAGTTCCATACATCATATCCTACATCATTGGAGTCACAAAATAATCCTCCACAATTTTTATGCAACCATTAGTGATCCATCAACACTAAAACATGAACATTGAGAATAGAGTGTGAGAAGAGAAAGTAGAAGAAGTTCTATAAGAGGAATTCGAACTGTAGAGGGACTTGAACCTGCATTAAAAAAATAATTTAAAATTTGGTAATATGTATGAATGGCCTCTCCTCCAACCAACTTGGACAGGGATATTCCACGTTAGAAATTGATTCAATAGCAGAGAAGGTAAGCACCCACTGTGCAAGTACAATCTAAGCTCTCCAAAAAGTGCAAGACAAAAATGATCCAAAATATTCTCTCCTTCCTCATACCTCTATTTTATTAACTTCAGGTGGAATCATTAGGTCAAATTTCCCTCCAATAAACTCACCCAACTCAAGTTAGTGATTGATTCCTTCATGAGACACTTGTCCTCCTCATTCTTACACTCCTCTTTCCCTAATTCGAATTGGGAATCTTGGTTGAACATAACTCCCTCTATGTGCCCTCTTGGTGGCTATGTTTAGCCCTAATATGTAATATTTTTCATAGATATTCCATCAGGTCTGAATTTTTCATATTTGTCATAGAATCCTTCATCATTGTTGTCATAGATGCCATTGAATCTTGTCACAAGTGTCACAATTTGTCTATTATACTTCTTCCTCTTCATTGGGAGTTACTCTTCCACTTCAATTTGAACCTTCTTTCCATGAATATTGCCTCTTCATCTATCCCAAGTACGTTACCCTCCACGTTGAACTCGAATTTTTGTAAGAATGATGCAAAGTGTAGTGGGGAATCTTTCCACATGTGGGTCCTACAACCTCTTATGCTCCTTCATGATCCAATAACACCTTTTCCCTTTTTATTATTGTTTATTTTTCCCATTTAATGTGAATTGGTAATTATAAGGTCATTTTGGGTCTTGTAGCTCCCTTATTCTAAATTTTAATGCTTCCACCCCAACCTAGGGAACTAGTAGGTTAGTGGAAGTTTGCCTCCATGATAATTTATTTGGATAGGGACATTACAAACATTGAATTGGGAATTTACTCTTCATGTGACCCACCTTGTCCATTTGGATCTAATTTCGCATTATTACTAACTTGGACATCATGCTTAGAAATTATTTCACACCTAGCACCAATTTGACAAACTATCATGAACATGGCCAAGTGTCTTAGGCCATTGTGACCCAATGCAAAATTTGGGGACATGACAATTTCCAAGTAATAATCGACCATTTTTCATTTCAGTCTATGCATGGGTTGTTATATTATATGAAGGGATTTGTATGCTTATAATGTTGTAATTTAAACTAAATTTTATGAAGACTCAAATGATATGTATATTACAACAATCTAAACCTATATGTTGACTAATGACTAATGCTATCAACCAGAACACAAGTGCTGATTGATCCATAGAACTGATCATATCATATTCTTTTAATATTGTTTTATTTTTGGAGACCTATTTTAAATATGTACATGATAGATAAGTTGGTCGATTAAGTCGAGTTAGTATAAGTTGCAATATCTCGTCGATGAATTCTTATTAAAAATATTAAAGTATAGTCGATACCTAGTATTTTGGTCGATTTAAATATATCGATGTGTTTTGCTTGGTTGATGAGTCTGTTTTAATTTTAAGTCAATTAGTCATTGAAATCAAGCCTCCATTTGAATTTATAGCTGTTGATCATGACCAGTAAATCATTCATGAGGAGGCCGCCTAATGAAATTGCAAGCATGTTAATTCCTCACGACCGAGGAAGATGTTGAAGACATTGAAGTAAAATATATCTAACACCACAAAGAAAATATCTTAATGATAAATATGATGACGCAAATAACACCAAAACTGATCGAGACCCCTAGAATAAAAATACAGAAATAGTTCTTAGGTTGTGACCTTGGAATTTGAAGGAAAATAAATGGTATAGAAAGAAGATCCTAAAGATGTGATAGTTCTGAGCAGATGGAGTTGAATGTCGGCTATATGATTACAAGTTGAGGCTTCAACCAAATAATACCATATTGAAGATGGAGGATGAAGAATCACAAGTCAAGTATGTTCCTACATACTTGTTCTCTCCAGGATGAAGAAGAGTTTCAAGGTGGGGGAGATGTTGGAAGGACCATTTGGGCCTTAATGTCATCATTTTATTGTTTGTTTTCACTTAGAAAATGAGCAATTGGAGCAGAAGTAACCGCTCCAAACTCTCCACCTATTGTATAAATACATTAACCAAGAAGTAATAAAGTAGTTGTATGTTCAACTCCATCCATGTTCTTCTTGATGAGATGATTGTGTGTGTTTCCACTCTTTGCTTGAATGTGTGCTGAACCTAAGCATTCAACACTAAGACCAATGTGGTAATTGTCCTGCATTGATTTCAAGTACTTCCCACCATGGTTTGAAGAAACTTTTTGTTGAATATAGGGCCACACATAATGGTCATGTGTTTCATAAACTATTTTTTCAAGTAGTTTTTTTAGTATTATAACTTGTTCTAATTGTTGTTGCGAAAAGAGAAAATGACTTTTCTTGCAATTATTGATATAACAAGTCATTCCATAGAATTGCAATCATATTTTATGTTCAAATAGAGAATATCAACATGGAAATATTCTTTGTTGTTAAAATTAAAATAAGTTGATGCATTACAAATTACCATGAGCCCTTAATCCCTTCACTAGGACCAATTCATGGTCTATTTATAAAGAAAATAGTAACTCCCCAATCTTCTTGACAACTATACCCAATGAGCTTAGGACTCATATAAAAATTTGATGGAGGGACATGAGTAAAGGTTGATTAGTACTAAATGAGATTGTAGTATATGGGCCAACACCAACACTAGGTGCAGAATCATGGGTACTAGCAATGATACTAGTAGTAGAGGCATTAGTAAAAAGTGCATTGAGAGAAAAGGACATAGAGTTAGATGCAAATATACTACTCTCAACTCTGAGGGAATCCATTCTCAAGAAGGAATATGTGAATACAACTCTATGTTAGGAACTTGGATTCATAAAAAACAATATGTCATATTGATTAAAGCAATTTATCAAAACCAATTTAAAAAACATGCACATGGAACTCGTGGATTATTAAATCAAGAATTGTATTATTTGACCACTTGTTTAGTGATGTTAACCATCATCAATCCATTAATTTCAAAATATAAAGCATCAACCTATTTTCTAATAGAACCAAGTGAGTTAGGATCATTAAATAAGTCTAAATTGTCATGGTAAAGATGAGGTGATGAGGGAGCCTGCAAAGACTTAAAGAACACAAATGATCCAGATTTATGCAAGAATGCAACAGAATACAAAAATACCCATAAAAACAAAGATGCAGTGAAAATAACACTTCATTTCATTAATCAAAGAACTGAAACTTGTTTACATACAGGATGGAAGTAAACTAGCTAGAGTGCTAGTAGCTTATCTCTTAGGAGAGATGCGGCGGCTACATGCCTCTGAACTCTATGTTACAATGAGGCTCGAAGGCCTATATATTAGTGAGAAACAAAGGAAACCCTACACATCCAAAAATCTAACCCTAGGAGGTGAAACGCCAGACTATGGGCCTCGTTGGGTAACTTGGTACATCAATTTCCCGGGGTCGTAACTTTGGCATACTACCTCCGTTTGACGCCCATTATACATCGTTAGAAAGGTCTATTCAAGGACTACATCCACAAATGGAAAATATCAAGTCTAGAATGGAATTGATATTTTCCGGACCATTCGATGCTGAAAAAATGTCGTTTAGGGCCTCAAAATAGCTCCGGAAGTTTAGGACCTAAAAACTGCCAAAAATAGTAATTGTGTTACAATTAAGGAAACTGAAAAACTGAAGAAAAAATGGTGGGGGTCCAAGTGGAATAGGCGGGTGGCCACCAATATCCTCCTGGATCAACAAAATCAATAAAATTTAGTAATAAACATTGGATTAGAACATCAATGAACATTGATCATAATTAAAATATAAATGATTGAATATTATTTAACCCACCTATGGTCAATGCCTTTCCCATAATCAACTTATAACATAAACAATGGTATGTTAACTAGATAAACGACGCACGTACAAGATAAAAGTAGGGTAGACCATATTCAAACACAACATTCAATAATCACTGGTCTTGATCTTGAGCTTCACTACCTTATTAACTATATAGTGAATTAAGAGCCTCAAAATACTACTATAAAATCCTAAAATTTAACTAACTACATGCATATCTGAAAATTTTTTTACATAAAAATAATTAAGTCAATCCTCAAACAAGGATAAATGCTTTTAATTCCTTTTATTCTCATTATGTAAACTGCATTTAAGACAAAAATAAAATCAAAATATTGGTTACATAACGAGATAAGAATTACATTTGAGACATATGCTTTCAATAAAAAATAGAGAAGAAATTGATTATACTTCCAACAAAAATAGAGAAGAAAGAGACTCAAATTGTCCTAGTCAAGGAAATCAACAATGTATGCATTCCTATTGTTACTAAGCATATATGTTTTGAATAATACAAGCAACAAAGTGTGATTGGTAAGGTCTATTGTTAATGACTATGCGACCAATTGGATCTATATTGATGCATAGTTCACTATCTCAGCTTTCCCAAGTCAAAGAAAGCATTACCTGAGAGAAAAGGATTAGACCCATGGAAGCAGAAGGCCAATTAAGCACCCAAACACATACAAAAATATATGGTAGTAAGCCCATTCAATATCACACTAAATTCAATTTGATTGATGTTTTAAAATGAAATAGGTTAAATCGACGATCACAAAGTATTCAGGCCTGCAAAAGTGCTTGGGCGTTAACCAAATCACATGAGCCTGAAGAAAAAGCACTCTCACCATATGGTGCTCTCTTGGAGGCTCAAGCTCATGTAAGTAGAATTCTAAAACCATGATCACCCCAATCCTGAAACCATTTACCATAAATTAAAGGAGGCCTGAGTTCCTAGGTGCCTCGTGATAGATGTGAGGACAAGACTCACGACAAAGATGTTACATCTAAAAGTGGCTTTGGACGGTACACGCAAGGTGTGGGGTGTTATAAAATAAATGGCCCTAATCACCTCAGGATTTCCAAAATTCTCGAGTGCTAATTAAAACACAAAATCCTAAGAAGAAACCACCATTTCCATTTGCCATCTTCTCAAGTGCTCAAGATACCCTCGATATGATTTCAAAACTACCCCTCCTTCTATCCTGAAACCACCTATGACACTAGTCGTAGTAAGAGGGAAAAACCAACCATGTCAGCACATTTCACACAAGTCTCTACTCACCCCCCACATCCTCTCCATGGTTAATCATTAAATAATCCCTGCACCATGTATGCTCAGCGAATTTGCTCCTACGTCCACATGCCCTCCATTTAATGTGCTAGTATTTGAATATAAGGAGTTAAATGCCTCTAAAATTCAAATTTATTCATTATTTCGAAGAGATACAAGAATGATTTGTGGCCCTCACCTCTCATATTAGTGCTAAATATGATGAACATATGTTTAACACGCATGGAGAGTTTTTTGACCTTTGGTTATAAATTTATGATTTAAACTAGGTCATGGAAGAGGTAGAGGCTCGATTTGATGAAGGTGAATACTTCTTGCACCTCTTGGAGTCTAGTCTACACTTAGTTATTCTTACGCAAGTCACCCCATCGAAACAAGGTTCTTGCTTAACAATACACAAGACACGACCACAAAACGTTCACACAAACAAGATGCAAACAACATGCCAGAAGCTGGCTTATATTACTTCTCTAAATCGATTACAATGTGGAATAATTGTAAATACAAATAGCTAACTATCTGTCAGCCTTAGCCGTTACAATACAGAAGTAACTGCGGTGTGTTCTCTCAATGTGTCAACTTCACCCTCTCCTGGTTCTCTATTGAAATATGAGCTATGGCTCGATCCTCCCTTCGGCTCTGCTTGACTTTCCCAGAATGACAAGTCCCCCCAATTGATCAAAATTGTCTTGTCTTCTACCCTGCTGATGTTGCTCCCAAGACCACTGCAATCCCCAAGACATGCATTCTCCTGTCATCCGACCCTTCCATGATCCTGTAAACGTGCAACTGTCAGCGCTCGATCGTGCTGCACAACCTATGCCTGTGATGACATCTGTCATATCTTCAACCACCAGCAATAACTACTATTAACTTCCTCAGCAACTCGTAACTGTTGCCAATTACTCTCCTTGACTTCTATGCTTCCTCTGACAAGCTACAGTAAACCATCCCATCAGCCATATTGTCCTCCATCACTTTCAAATCACCTGTCGGCTTTCACTCTGCGCTTAAGCTTTGCCAGTACACCCCTTCCTCCTCACTTGGCTCATGCCCAAAAACCTATCGATGTCGTGGTTCGACAACATGTCGACCTTTCCACGAATCCATAGCAACTTGTCTCCTATCGATATTAACATGTCGACTATGGAATATCATTTGTGTACATTGATATGTTGACTCTCGACCTCTTTAATCCTGTCGACTGCTTCGACAGCTTCTGCTCGACTTATTGACTTCGACGATTCAATCTTCTTCACGCACCAGCAGTCATTGGAACTCCCTCTGGTCGGCTCCCTTCTGTCGATCAACTTTGATTGATTCACCTAGGCCCTGATGCTCCTGCATCAGACTCCCCAGGTGAAAAAGAACTCGAATGCTACGTCAGTCTCTTGAACTCTTCTTTGGAAATCCATGTCGCCTCCTGCAACTCATCATCTCTCCATTGCACCAAGTATTCTTTTTTTCGCGAACTGCACGTACGCCCGACTTCGCGTTCCTCTATTACTTCTGCAATCTTCTCCTTTTTTCGATCTGGAATCTTTGCTGCCGAGTTGGTGTTCGAAACTCCTGCGCTTCCACTACTTGAACCTTCTTCAAACTTGTACAGATCTGAGAAATTGAATGTTGGAGAAATGCTCAAGTCATTCGACAGCTCCAACATATAAGCGTTGTCTGAAATCTTTCTCAAGATTTTACATGGTCCAATCTTCTTCAGCTTCAGTTTGTTATATGTCCCTGTCGGAAACCTCTCCTTCTACAAATGAGTGTAGACCAAGTATCCCTCATTGAACTACTGTAGTCTCTTATTTCTATCGGCTGACAACTTATATGCCGCGCTGCTCTTCTCTATGCGCTTTCTCACATCCTCGTGAACTTCCTTCATGTGCTCTGTGAATGATTCTGCATCCACACTCTTTCTGACATCTGTTGGCAATTCGACCAAATCCACAACTGATCTGTGTGGGCTTCTTCCCTTAACAATCTGGAATGGGCTCAAACCTGCCAACTGATTCACAAAATTGTTATATGCGAACTCTCCCTGCGCCAACACATTCTCCCACTGCTTGGGCCTGTCAGCTGTCAGACATCTCATAATATTTCCCAAACTTTTGTTCCTTACCTCAGTCTCCCAATCTGTTTGCGGATGATATGTCAAGATAAACTGCAGCTTCGTGTCCAGTTTCTTCCATAGGGTTCTCTAGAAATGTCCCATAAACTTGGTATCTCTATCCAATATGATACTCTTCGGCAACCCATGCAATCTAACTATCTCCTTGAAGAATAGAATAGCAATGCCGATGGCGTCACTTGTTGTTAGGAATGCATGTCAACACTTCTATTTACTTTGTTAGTATATTGTTGTTGGATGCATATGCTTTGTAAGTCATCCCGTAGTATTTGTTGATCCATAGTTTGTATTATTGTTGTTGGACGCATATGCTTTGTAAGTCATCCCGTAGTAATTGTTGATTGATATTTTGTATTGGCCCATGGTTTGTATTGACACATGGTATTGACCCATGGTATTGGCACCTAGACTGAGTATATAAATTTGTGTTGAGACCAATGAAGGTACCATGAAGTTATTTGTATTGAGCTTTCTCAAAGGAGGTTGCCCCCTAGAAGTGGCCTGCGATCAATTTAAAAGTGATTCTGAGTTCTGTTATTTTTTCTATCTTCTGTGTTCTTATTAATTAAATATTGCAGGTTCTTCACACTTGTTTTCTTACATGGAAAAAGTGTTCCATTTTTAAAAATCTGTCGACTACAACAAATATTGAGTCGTTTCCCTGTTGCATCTTCGACAATCCTAGCACAAAATCCATGCTAAGGTGCTCCCATGGGGTGTTCGGTAGCGACAACGGTGTATACAGCCCCATGTTCTAACTTCTTCCTTTGGCCAACTGACAAACTCTACATTGTTGAACCCACTTTTGACATCCACCATCATTCTTGGTCAATAGTACTTTTGTTTGACCGAGGGTTTAGTCTTGTCGATGCCAAAATGGCCTGCTAATCCGCCGCTATGCAATTCTTGGATTAGGTTCTCTTGCACTGATCCTATGGAAATACACAATTGTTTTCCCCTGAACATATAACCTTCTTCAATAAAATAATCCAAGTATGGAGTTCTGTCGACACTCCATTGTTCGCGACAAGCTTGCCATGCCTTCGCAAAATCTCCGTCGGTCACATACTCTATCTTCACCAACTCTACACATGTTTCCTGAACTATCATTGTGTTCAGTAGTGAAACTCTCCTACTCAGTGCATCAGCAACCTTGTTCGACTTGCCCGACCTATGTCACAACATTAACATATATCCTTGTAGGAATTCGACCCATTTCATGTGCCATTGATTTAACTTTGACCGAGTATTCAGATACCTCAATGCTTGATGATCTGTGTACAATAAAAATTCCTTGGGAAACAAATAATGCCTCCACTTCTTCAATTTTTGGACAATAGGATATAATTCCTGGTCATAGACCAAATATTTCCACTTCGCATCATCCAAATTTCCACTGCGTAATGCAATTGGTCAGCCCTCCTGGCTCAACACTACTCTAATTGTGATTCCACTTGCGTCGCAATTGACCTGGAAAACTTTGTCGAAATCTGGGAGCGCCAACACTGGGCTCTCAGTGACCTTTTCCTTCAACTTGTCGAAAGGTCGCTGGGATTCTTCTGTCCACTTGAACTACCCTTTGCACATGCACTCTTTCAAGGGTGCACAAATACAACTGAATCCCCTGATGAACTTCCTGTAGAAAGTGGCAAGTCCATGGAAACTTCTTACTCCAGTCGCGCTTATCGGTTCAGGCCAATCCAATATCGCCTTCACCTTTTCTGGATCCATCACCAACCCTTTACCCGAGATTACAAATTCCAAGTATACCAGCTCTTCCTTCATGAACAAACACTTTTGTAGGTTCACCATCAGCTTCTTTTCCTGCAACTTCTGCAATACCTTTCGAATGTGCCCCAAGTGTTCTGCCTTGGTTCAACTGAAAATCAGAATGTTGTCTAGATACACTACGAAAAACTTTCCCAAGAATGGTTTCAGTACTTCATTCATTAATCGCATGAACATACTGGGTGCATTAGTCAATCCAAACGGCATGACTAACCACTCATACAACCCTTCCTTGGTCTTGAATGTTGTCTTCCATTTGCCTGCTTCTCTAACCCGAATCTAGTGATAACCGCTTTTCAGGTCTATCTTTGTGAAGTATGTCGCTCCACTCAGGCAATCCATTAAGTCGTTCATTCTTGGAAATGGAAACCGATACTTGATCATGATCATGTTGATGGCTCTGGAGTCTGTAAACATTCTCCATTCTCCACCTTTCTTCGGTGCTAATACTATTGGTACCGCACATGGACTCAGACTCTCTGTAATCAACCCTTTATCCAATAACTCCTGGACCTGTCGATTGATTTCCTGACCTTCTCTCGGACTCATCCTATGCGGTGCCTTGTTTGGAAGATTTGACCATGGAATCAAGTTGATATAATGGGATATGCTCCTTGTCGGCCGCAATCCCATCGGTGCCTCATCGACCATTATGCTCCAAAATTCTTCAAGCATCTTCCCGACTTCAACCTGGATCTTCTCCTCCATTATCGTCGTTCTGACACATGGTCCTTTTGGAATTATCGCAAAATATCCCGACTGCTTCTCCTTTTCCACGAGGAATTATTTCACCGAGCACGTCAGCACCCTTTTTTCCCAAAAGTTGCTCTCGTCGTGCTTACTGTCGGCTTGCTCCTCCAGTTTTGGCTTAAGATTCCTTTTCACGCCATTTTTCCACACTGTGACTGTGTTGGCTCGACCATCATAGATCATTTTCCGATCATACTCCCATGGTCTTCCTAACAACATATGGCACGCATCCCTTAGGATTATGTCGCATAGTACATTGTCCTTTAAATTCCCAACCTTGAAGTTAATCAGGCACTATCCAATCACTTTCACATCTTGTCCTTTCTGCAACCATGAGATCTTGTAAGGATGTGGATGTTCTTGACATCTCAACTTTTCTTTCTCTATCACTTTTTTCGATACAAGATTCTCGGTGCTTCTGCCATCAACTATGGTATTGCCACTCCATTCGCTGATTCGCACCTTCGTTCGAAAGATCGCCTTCCGCTATGCCGGCTCTTTCTCATCGCATCTGTCATCCAGAACTAGTGTCTTGCTGGCTCTCATGGCTTGAATTTTATTCTTACCATCTCCAGTGCTATCGAATGCCGATTCTTCCCTCTCGTCGACTTGCTCATCTCTTCGACGTCTGGGTTTCGAATCCTCTACGGCATGCAGGTTCTCTGGGCATTCGTATGCCTTGTGTCCCGCTCCATGACACTTGTAACAGATTATGACTATTCTGTCATCTCCCTTTCTGTCGGATGGACCACTTCGACCATACGCACCTCAACCGCGGTTCTCATGACCATTGTGTCAGTTTTCTTGCGTTTTCTCCCTTATCGATGTCCCTTCCACATGTCGGCTGTCTTCAACAGTTTCCTTCCTATAACCGCTACTGTGGCCTTTCATGGTAGCAGTTCTCATACCTCGACCAATCGTCCTACCTCTGGTCGCTGCGTATTTTCTTGACAGTTTTTCCTCCACATCCAGAGCTAACTGGTAGGCTTCGCCACTGCTCTGAATCTTGACATGCTCAATTAATCCTGAATGACATATTTCAAGCCGTTTACATACCTAGCGACAGCTTCTTCTCCTTCATCGATTTTCCCCAATCGAATCGACAGTCTATAGAATTCTTCAGTGTACTCCTTCACGATCATCTCTTTTTGTCAAAAGTTATGTAACCTTCTAAACAAGGAAATTGCATAGTTGTTGGGAAAGAACTTCCCTTTCCGCGTGGCGACCATCCTGTCCCGAGACTTGATTTTCTCCTTTCCCTTCTTGACTCTGTCAGCCTGTACATTGTCCCACCACAATGAGGCATGACCCTTCAACCTCAAACATGTAGTCTTAACCCATTTAGGATCCTCAATCTGCTCAATGTCGAAGTATTTCTCCATCTCTCTAAACCAGTCGATCAAGTCTTCTAGATCCAGACTTCCTAAGTAGGTACGAACATCTATCTTTTTCCTAACATCTCATCTCTGTCAGAAGCTTGTTGAGTTTTTCTTCTGGTTCTTCTTCCACTACTTCCTGTGGTTCCACTTCTTCGACTTCCTTGTCGATGTGGTATAACGCATTAGGAATACAACCAAGCCTTTGGATTTCTTTGATCGCCGCGACTTCATTTGTCAAAGTTTGCATCGTTTGGACGCATTCGTCAAACATCTCATGGTCAACTGTTACTTCTCCACCATGCTCTCTTCGTCCTCGGACATTAACACCTCTGTGAGCCATTTTCAACCTCTGTTGAAACTCCCACTCATCCAATCGCAACCAGAATTCAACAAGTCGTGCACAACTCTACCCAACCTTCGTTTGAGCTATTCAATGCACTTGTAGGCTTAATACCACCTGACGTTATCCTTCAAATCTCAGGATACTATGGCTCTGATACCACCTGACGCAATTCACCCTGTCGAAACAAGGTTCTTGCTTAACAAAACGCATGACACAACCACAAAATGTTCACACAAACAAGATGCAAAACAACATGCCAGAATATGGCTTATATTACTTCTCTGAATCGATTACAATGTGGAATAACTATAAATACAAATAACTAACTATCTGTCGGCCTCAACCATTACAATACAAAAGTAACTACGGTCTGTTCTCTCAATGTGTTGACCTCACCCTCTCCTGTTTCGCTATTGAAATCTGAGCTATGGCTCGATCCTCCCTTCGGCTCTGCTTGAATTTCCAAAAATTCCAAGTCCCCCCAACTGATCAAAACTCTCTCATCTTCTACCCTGCTGTTGCTATTCTCGAGAGCACTGCGATCCCCGAGACATGCATTCTCCTGTCAGTCGATCCTTCCATGATCCTGCAGACCTACAACTTTCAGCGCCTGGCTG
The DNA here is from genome assembly GCA_027924585.1 of Larix kaempferi. NCBI lineage: Eukaryota > Viridiplantae > Streptophyta > Pinopsida > Pinales > Pinaceae > Larix > Larix kaempferi. The sequence goes on along the minus strand of BSBM01000765.1, from coordinate 17,165,786 downwards.
TGCTGCGCAGCCTCTACCTGTGATGACATCTGTCATGTCTTCACCCACCAACAATAACTGCTATTAACTTCCTTAGCAACTCAAAACTATTTCCAAGTACTCTCCTTGACTTGTACGCTTCCTCTGACAAGCTATAGTAAACCATCCCATCGGCCATACTATCCTCTGTGAGTTTCAACTCACCTGTCGGCTTTCACTCTACGCTTAGGCTTCGCCATTCCACCCCTTCCTCCTCACTTGGCTCATTCCCAAAACCTGTCGATGTCGTGGTTCGACAACATGTCGACCTTTCCACGACTCCATGAAAACTTGTCTCCTATCGATATTAACATGTCGACTATCGACACTGATATGTTGACTCTCGACCTCTTCACTCCTGTCGACTACTTTGACAACTTCTGCTCAACTTATTGACTTTGACGAGTCAATCTGCTTGACGCACCAGCGGTCGTCGACACTCCCTCTAGTCATCTCCCTTTTGTCGATCAACTTTGACTGATTCTCCTAGGCCCCGATGCTCCTGCATCATATTCTTACAATGTGTTCATTCCTAGAACTAGTCTCCTAGTGCATTGAATTGTATTCACTATAAAATAGATCCATATTGGCTAGAGATAGGAGCATCATATGCCCCATCACCAAGGAAATTCTACAAGATATGATAGAGATAATTAAGGATGACACTTGGCATAATTTTGATGAAGATTATTTGAGCTCCAAGTTCTAAGAGTTAGCCTAGAAATCCAAGGAGCATTTTCTCAGGTCATTATTGCCTCTATAAGCATAATTTCCCTTGGGACCCCTCCCCTATGAGTCAGAAATTTTTTTGGAATTGAATCAAATCACAATGACTATGGCATGTTAGGTCCTAGGGTACAATCACTACCAAGTAAGAGATCACACTGTCTTTTACCTACTAGTTTTCATTTGTCCCCCCTCTATAGAACCAACTACCAAGTTATATTTTCCCCTCTTCTTATTTAAATTGTACATGAACAGTTAAACAACTTTTAATCAATGAAATTCTTCAAATACCAGTCATATCTCTTGTACATGAATATGTATCAACACAAGGACTTATTTTGGTCAATTGATTTATCATTGGTATGTGTCCAACCTAGAAATGAATACTTTTTCAAGTTTGTCAATAATTTCATGCCTATTATATACTCCTTATTGTTTGCATGTTCTCCTAGAAAATTGTTCCCAAAATGGCATCAATGGAATCTCATCTCTATGAGATGGATTCCCTGTTCTTTGGCATACATTGCAATTTCGGAAATGTTCTTTTGAATCTTTGTGTATGGTAGGCCACCATAGTACTTCTCTTAAAAATTTATGCGCAGTATCTCTTCTTGCATAGTGTCCTCCAGATACACCTGAATGTGATTCAGTGAGTATGATAGGTCTATCATGTTCTAGTACGCATCTATGCAATACTTCATCTGGTCCCAATTTGTATAATTGTCTTGCAATTAGGGTAAAGTCAACTGATCCTACCATTAATTGTTTCTTCTGCTGCGTAGTAAGTTATGTAGGTGCCAATCCTATAGTTAGAAATTCTACAATATCTCTGAAGTAGTCATCAGCTACATGGATAGAAAACAACTCCCCATCTGGTAGATTATACTCCAAATTACTACGTTCTTCTCATGACTTGATTCTTGAAATATGGTTAGGTATTGCATTCAATCTTCCTAGATTCACAATGATTTCAAAATCATATTCCTGAAACAGTAACATCCATCTGCATATTATTCCCCCTAACATTGGTTTATTGAGAAAGTACTTCGAGGATGAATGGTCAGTGAACATACAAAAATGTGAACCCAACAAATAGTGTCTAAACTTCTGCAATGCATACGCCATATTTAAGCCTTCCCTTTCTATTGTGCTATAATTCTTTCTTACTGAAGATAGATTTCTACTTGAAAATGCAATGGGATGATGTTAAAACCCAAAAAGTGCTCACTAGCTCATTTCCTTATTCACATGACCCATTTGTCCACTTTTCCACCATTTGAGCCTCTAAAGCCACCAAAAAGTCACCAAAAGACCATAATACACCCCTTTTCCCCCTCAAAATGAATATTTTTCCTCAAAAAGCATAAAAAAACCCTCAAAAAGGGTCCATAATTCCCAAAAATATTAAAAAGGGAATAAAAATATTCAAAATATTCAAAAAAGAAAAAAGGAGGGAAAAGGTACCTAAACCATGTTGGTCAATACCATTGGTTTCCTCAAAACCATAATGGTATTCCCCACCACCAAAAACTATAAAAAGGTGGTAGGGGCTCCTCACTTTCGATCCATCCATCATCCTATCCTCATGCTGTCAAAATTTCTCATGAGTTCTTGACCATTGTAGCAATCTTGGAGAAGAGACCATTGGAGCCTGGAGCATCTCACCCTTGGAGCTGCTCAACACCACAACATCCTCACCATTTGAGGTAACATAATACAAAAGTTATTTTTTATTTCATTTCTTGTTCTTGTTCTTAAATCTTTTCAAGTTTATTATGATATGCACATGCTAGTTTAGTTTTAGATTTAGATTTATAATTGTTTTTTGCTTTCAATCTTTGAAACTGTTATCACTTGTTGATAGGTGCCCATTGCACTAAGCTTGGTTGCAAAACCAAGCCAACAGATGATCGATGCCTCCCTCACCTGGTTGTGCTAATACAATTCCAAGTGCTACAGATGAAGCATCTACATGTACACGAAATGGCTTATTCAAGTCAGGAGAGACGAGAATAGGCGCTGTAACCATTTTCTCTTTCAGCGTGTCCAATCCTTTTTGGAAATATTCAATCCAATTGTACTTCACTTCTTTCTTCAATATTTTCTCCACAGGCGCAGTGATCTATGCATATCCTTTAATGAATTTTCTATAGTATCCTATGTGCCCCAATGTAATGCGTAGATTCTTAACTGAATTAGGCGCTGGAATATTTACTATGATTTCTATCTTCGCTGGATCAACCATCAATCCTTGCTTACATACTATGTGTCCCAATAAAATACCATGAGGAACACAAAATACATACTTCTTCAGGTTCAAAGAAACCTGATACTGTCTACACTTTGCTAGCATCATTCTTAAGTTCGCCTGATGGTTCTTCAAAAGGAAAAATATTGTCCATTCATAAAAATAAACTTCTAATAATTTGTGAATATAATCCTTAAATGTAGTTACAACCACCCTTGAAAAGATAGCAAGTGCATTTTTCAATCCAAAAGGCATAACAGTATACTGAAATGATCCCCATTCAGTAGCAAATGTAGTCTTATGTTTGTCTTCTGTATCAATTCTGATATGATGATAGCCCGAAAATCCATTAGTGAAAGAGTATGCCTCCTGTCCACCTACATTATCTAGCACTTCATCTGTGAATGGAGTAGGAAATGGGTTATATAGCGATGCATCATTCAATTTTCTGAGATCCACACAAATTTTGATTTCACCTTTAGCTTTATTGTCTTGAATTACCATGGGTCGACTTATCCAGTCCGATTATTCTACTGGTTCAATGATTCCTACCTCAATCATTTTATCAATTTTTGCTTTCACTCTTTCTTTATATCTGGGGTTCAATCTATAAGTTCGTTTCTTAATAGGATTCACATCAGGTTTGAGAGGTATTTTCATAACTCCCAAGTCACCTAAAATGCCTTTCATTTAAGAAAACTTGGTAAGGAACAAATCTTGATATTCACGCAGTAGGTTTGTGATTTTTCCTACTATTTCTTCATCCCATTAATCCCCAATGGAAGCAAACTTTGGTTCATCATTGGTACTAATATTGATCTTTCTGGTCTTCATAGGTTTGCTAAGATCTAGAATTTCCAAATCAGGTCCTTCTACATTGCGTTTTCCTTCAAACTAAGGTATATCCACATCATGAGGGTCTTCATCTTCATCTTCGTCTAGTGTGAAGTTATAACATTCAAGGGCATGTTCCAACTGTATTTCCCAATATGGTTTCTTATACGCTGGCAACATGACATCATCGAATATATTCTTTTTGATGATACGTAAAGCCTCATTGATGCTCGAAAAATCATCCTCAAAACTAAAAGTCGATCGAAAGTCCTTTATCATTATGTGCCAATCTATTGTGCCTTTGCGAAGTTCTCCTTCTATATACCAGTTCTTTGGTATTTGATCCAATGTGTGCACAAACATATGAACCCATTCTGTCTTTGGTATATGCGTCCATGCTTTCAAGAAAAACTCTATATGATATCTAGGATCAGTCTATCCATTGTATTTTTCTTGTACCATCTCAGTTTACTCTGCAAATCTGATTTCCATTAAGTGCTTACATTCTTCCCATGTGTTCAGGTTGTCTTTTTGTGGAGCCCACCACCTAGCAAGTGCAGCTCATAATTGTATATCTAACTATTCTAGCTTATGTTCATATGAAACTAATACTAAGTATTCATGAAGGAATGCATGGATATTACCCAAACCATCATAAGTAGCAATTGGACTTACCTCTGTTCCAATCCATCACAGCGACTTTGTTATCTGTGCGCATCGTCTAGCTGATACTTCATGCATTTGGATCTACCAATTCTCTAGTATTGTGTTTGATTCTAGTACGCAAGAACTGTCGCATCTTCAGTTCAATGTTCCATCATCTATATGGTTAATGTAATCTGCTTGATTCACTTTCAGCTCGTAGATATTATCAAGTTTTTGATCTCTCCATTCTTCTCATATTGTTTCAACATACCGTGTTCCTTGGGAAGGATCTAGGGGTGCGATAACCCTGATATCCGGTCCTTCAAATATCATTTTTGTTTTCTTCAAGTTGATAATTGCGAGGTTATCAATTTCCCAGTCAATCCCCAATAGTGCAGGATAAGGATTGTTTTCATCTATGATCTCAATAACCTCAAAGTATTCTTTACTTCACACTCCATTAATGCCAACAAGAACACTTGATAGCCTTCCAAAAGGTATAACCTTCTACTGATTAGATAATATCAACTGTATAGGAGACCAAGATAGCTTTGGATTCCCCATTTGTTCCCATGTTTGTTTTTTCAACACGTTCACCTCTGAGCCTAGGTCAAGAATGCTTGGTTCATTTCAAATTCTCCAATGTGCGCATTTAGCCTCATTTCTCTTCCGTTCCTTCTATGGTTCTTGATATGATGAACTACTCTCTGTGCGTCGTTTACTGTATTACATTGTTCGTAATGTCCCAACATTTTTTGTAATTCTCCTAAGGAGTTTCCATGCCTTAGCAGCTTTATGCAGCTCTGTAGAAATGATGTGATAGGACTTATCTGTTCTGGCGAAGTTCGCAATCCATCATACGAGGTCAACATATCTAATACAAGTGTCCGATCACTTCGCAATTGGATCCTATTGGTCAAATTTTTTGAGTCCTGAAATCCTTTTCTTGCTTCCCTGAATACCCTTTTCTTTGGTTACGGTTGAATGCAAATATTTTTCCAACTGCTTTTCCTACCCAAGGCCCATCAATAGGCTTTCGATGTTTATGCGATATTACGAAGTCAAAGCTTCATTTTTCCTGTCATAGCACCACTTTGCGTCAAAACATGGATGTTGTGATCTTCATTTCTCTTCTCAGCAGCAATCATCTGAATATTCTAGGTCTGTCGTTCTGGTCTTTTTTCTTGCATTTTTTCTAGAAAAATGGGACATGCTTCAATGATATGGTCAAATGATTTACAGTAGTTATAAGCAGTGCAAGGGTTCTGATAGTCTCTTGCTAAATTTCCAGGTTGAGCACAGTTATAATAGATGGTCTGACTTCTTCCTCGTCCTTGGCTAATGTTACATCGTCTTGCTCTGAATCCACCACATCTTCTGTATGTGGCTTGTGTTACCACTCAAAATGACCCTAAGGTTGTGGGAAAAATTCACTTCTAGGTAACCACAAAACCAAGCTTTAGGAAAGAGAGTTGGCTTCTTTCTCTCCTAAGAGGGATCTCTCACTGATTATTTAACAAGGCCAGATATATGAATGAAAATTGAAATCAAATTGTTGTTTGGATGAAACAAGTTAATGATTCATTGGGAAATGGAGTCAAAATATAACGACTATATCAAATTACAGTGCTATGGCATGAAAATTTATAACAAAGACAACATAGCTACTCATTTACAGTCAAAATGTTGTTGTCTGGTGATAAAGAAGAAATCAAGAATAATCCATTAACATGGGAATCTAACAAGGATGAATCCAATGTTGACTTTAGTAGAAATATTTTTGCGAATATTTGAAACCAATAGAAAGAGCATACATGTATGAATTCTTCACTATAAAACACTTATTTCAGACATGAAGAAGATAAAAAAAAATGGAATAGAGAACAAGGAAACAGATCCACAAGAGGAGAGGAGATACATACTGTAAAGTAAATAACATAGGAATCTCTGCAAAATGCCAACGTTGGCTCTGAAATTTTTATTAAAGATAGGTCTCGAATACAAAACTCAAGTTCTTACGGGTTCCAACCCTTTTTCTTCTCTATTACATATGAATATATAGATGATGACAACCTCATCCTTCCAGCTCGAAATATTCTACCCTAACCTACAAAACAGAAATTTGTTACACAAGTGATGACACCTATATAGACAAGTCCATCTTCCTCAAAAATCGGTTACAACAAAAACAACGAAAGCTGAAAAGTAGCTTAGCTTCCTTTTAAATGTGTTAATGAATATTTACTGACTAGTAACAGACTCTAGTTAATAAACAAAATCCTAAGTAACTAAATCTTCATATTGCAAATCCCCACGATCTTCAAAGAGCTTTATGCATGCAACATTAGCTTGGATTTTCCATATTTCTCCATGACCTTCCATTGATCAGCAGCTGGAAAATTTGTAGTGGCCACCTCCTTTAGCAATACCCTTAGCTCCACATGATGTCTATATGAATAATTATGTAGGTGTGTAGATGCTTCTTTGACCATCAGTACCAACTCAAACTCATTTTCTAGCTTGTCCACAATTGTTTTACCTTGATTGGCTCATGTCAACAAAGTTTGCATGATCCGCCCTACATTCCATCAACCTGTCCTGGTACTCCTTATGTGTCAATATGGTACCATCTTCTTCCCAAAAGAGGGGAAGTCCTTTCTTGTCTAATGGATCAAACATGTCTCTAAAGAGATTCAATTGATGTGCCATGATATCTATTCTGGCCTAATTTGTATCTAACTGCTAATGTTTATTTTCCACCTTCCTAGCCCAAATAATTGTAGATAACCTGTCTTTTATGCTTGTTGGTTTCACTTCATCCTCAGTTAACCTATTCAAAAACTCTATGGCATTTTCAACACACTCAATGGGATTCTTGTTCAACTTTTCTTTCACTGCTATTACGCTTTGCTTGGCCAATTTGATTACAGTCTCTTTGTCTAAAACAATGTCAAGATAGGGTCTAATTTGTCTGCTTTTCTAATGATATCATCCCAAATTACTTGCTTTGCTTCCTGCAATGATGTTTGACTTGTAGCTTGCTTCACCAATTCTTCATTCTTAACCTGTAACTCTTGGTATTTAGCTTCCCAAGTCTTTTTCTCCTTCTCTTCCTTTGAAACTCTATTTTGCAACTTTTCCAGCTCTAAGTCCTTCAGACTTACCTGTGCCATAGCTTGAACGATGGATAAGTCACCATATTCAATGGAAGAAGGGGTGGCCATACTCTCCAATTCCTTGCTTTTCTCTTGCAATTTCTTCTCCAACTATTCCGATTTAGCCTTTAGATTTTTATCGCTCTCTACTATAAGTGACATATCCCTTTGCCACTGCTTTTATTTCTCTTCAAACTTCAATAATCTGGCTTTACAGCCTACTAATTCACCTTTCAGCTCTTCTCTTTTCCTCTCAAGTTCTGTCAGCTTAGATCCTTCTACCAACTGAGTGGAAGGAATCTTTAGTGCTTGAATAGTATTATCCTTCTCATTCAACAGATTTTGTATGCTTTCCCTTTTGTCTGCTTGGCCCTCAGTAGCCAAAAATGTTGTCTGCAACTTTTTGATTTGTGCTTGGTGGGATTTATTTTCCACCCTTTCCTGTCTGAGCTGATTCCCAACCTTATCTTTACTGGATTGTAATTTGGATAGTTCTAATGCAACTTTCGACAACTTAGCATAAATGATATCTCCAGTCTCTTTATGCAGGTGGATCATGTTAGGAATGGGAATGTCCTCCAGGTCCTTTTTAATCTCAGTGGCCTTATTTCTTGTTTCCAAAGCTAGATTTAAAGTGTTCTGAGCATGACTTCTGATAGCGACTAAGGACACATTCTTGTTGGCGATCTATCTAACCTCTGCATACAAATTTGATTCTTCTAAAGCTCCCTATTTACTACCTTTATACTCATGAAACAACTATGATCTAATTTTTCCTTGTGCAACAGGCTCAATAGCTGCTTTGTCAAATACATACTCTTTGATTTCGAAGGAAGGTACTTTGGCCTTCGCCTACTTCTTCTTACCTTTACCACTTGTGACCAGCACCAGTTGTTTTTCCTCTTCCACCTTCTATTTCTTTGGGGCTTTTTCTGTGTCTTCATCTTCTATATCCATGACTTCAAGGAAATCTATTTTATTTCTCTTCTCAGAGGAGCTAGATAAGGGTGCAACCTTCTCCAATGTTGGATTCAAGTTGTAGATATCAAACTTTGGTGGAGTCACTTCTTTCACTCTGGGAGTGGAATCTTCTTGTACATTAGCATATCCTTGAGACTTATGTGGATAGTCCAACCAATTAGTTGTCTCTGCCAGATTTGCAAGCTCAAAGTGTTCAAAGGATTTCATTTTACTGGCATGCCTTCTGTTGGAGATAATGTGATGCGGATCATAATTGATGGCATCCTATGCTTGAAATCCCATTTCTCTTATCACACACTCAATGGCTGAAAGGGAAGATTTATTTTTAATGATGAGCGGGCCTACAACCCATGGAAATGTGATGTCAGAATATTTCTTGTGATCAAGAAAATGTTGAATTTATGCCCTCAAAATTTTCCTGATCAATTCCAGAGAAAACACTCTAGGAGTCAATAATGTTGGTAGCACATAAGGTGGATGGGTAAACCCATATACTCTGATTATAGTGTTGTGCTCCAAGAGAAACCAGTCACGTATTTTCTTCTTAGGAGAAGGTTGAAAGATCTCCTTCATTTCTGTTAACACCCTAGGCAATCTTTCCTGGTGAAAAACATTGTAAATCTCTAACATGAGGCTGTTCATGAAATTCTTGTAATCTATTTTCATTTCCTTTGTGAGCACCATCTCAGGAAGCTAGAAATTCTCTTCATTAAATGATAAAAACATCCTTAACAAATAGGACTAAAATATGAAACTCCTGGTGTTGTGGAAGTTCACTAGTTGAGAATGGATATTCTCAGCTAAGAACTCATCAAAAATAAGGCAAGCACACTGGACTGACTGGTCATACTCTTGAGATTATAATGGGAAGGTGCTAAGGACAAAAAACATACTCATCAAGGGCTCAGTGACATATATATCTGTGTCTAATCCTAAGAACTGGCTTAGCATGGTTATGACACACTTAGATTCTTCAGTAAAGAGACTGACTTCGACTGGGAAAGGTTGGTTTGGTAGTGAGACACTAGGTTTCAAGCAAACCCTGGAGAAACTTTGCTTTAACTCGACTCTAGACTGTCTAAAATACTAAATTAGGTACTCTTCCTTGTATTCTTTTGACTTCAAACTGAATTGGTCAAGAATTGACAGGGATTTTCTTATAACAACAGGGATGACAGGACACAAGATATTCGAATGGGACGCTTCCATAATTACCCTCTCAGAGGAGGATTAATTACTAGCGCACTAGTTGACGAAATTAAGGAAGTTTAGGGTTTGGTCGACTGAGAAAAACTGAAAAAATGACTAGTGTACCTTATGCACAACTATACCCTGGTTCCTAATCAGTTGCAGTCTATCTTTTACTGCTTCAATATGTCCATTAGTGAATACAATGTCATAGATCTCAGTATCTTTATCTTCTGACAGTTCTTCTATTTTATGGTGTTCAAAACCCGGGGGTTCTACTTCTCTAAGCTCAACCATTTAAATAGTTTTGTATAAGGACAAGAGGCCTACCTAGTTTATTGACTGCTGGTATGAGATTCCTGGATGAGGTGGGTGCTTTCTGCACAGTCATCGTCTTTTGATTTCCAATGCAAAGGACAAACAATACTCATATCCTCGTGCAGGCATATTTTTATATCATTTATCCTTTCACATCAATCTATCACCTCTTGTCATAGAGGAATTCTTTGAGACGTCATTCTGCACGATCGATCTTGTGCCATCAATCTCTTTCCTTGTTTAAATTATCAATCCTTCCCAGTCTTAATCCTTTAGAAAGATGCCTTCTCGCACCTTCAACCTGTGAATCCAATGATGATCGTCGATCTGCACCTTATCTGCATCCTAACTATCCAAAGTTGCGGCCCCTACCAGCTTCGCCAATTTGGAAGATGTTGTTCGTTCATGCATGTTCAATCTGTGAAACATGTGTCCAACGTTGATGCTCATCTCTTCCATATCTCACCGTTGAAATATGTGGAGCTTACCAACATTTCGCCAATTTGAAAATTTCTTTTCTCCACGCATGTTCCATAAACTAAACATCTAATAGTTGTTGATCTGTTTCCACTTTTTTATCTAACGGTTGACTTTGCTTGCGGGTTAACAAAACTCCGCCCCTACCCAAACCATGCATCTTTCTTTGTGAAGTTTCTTTGAAGCTGTCGATCCCCTCCATCACATATCTGCTTCGTTCATTGATGCCTCCATATAACTTTGGGCGGATTTTCACACTTTAGCCCTCATTTGCAATGTTAAAACTTAATATTTTCAATCATTTCCATTTCCCACCTATAGATAAACATTCAGAGACCTCATTAGCATTATTTTGGGTCATACAACTCAGGAAGTTCAGAACTTACTCATTATTTGCAGGGATCGAACCTTCTCCACCTATTTAACCCAAAACTAGTGCTAACAATTGTCTCCAATTGGGGATGTTATCCTCCCTGCGAGGTAGCAAAGAACCCCGTAGACCAAGTGCCTCATACATTGGGTCGTTCTCAAAAAATTCAAACCAATGTTTATGCTTTTTTCTTTATATAAAACAAAAATAAAGGAAATGGCTACCCCTCTAGATCTCAGAGCCTTCTCCTTGGGCTTCCAATCTCTTGGTTCACCATTTGTACTAATTTAAATGCAAAGAAATATATACACCTATGGTACAGAAGTTACCTGTCATCCTCAGGACAAGTAATGCTTCAGAAATCTTCCATTTACTAGGACACCTCCTATCTGAGACCCATCCTGATACTCCAAAATGAAAGAGTTTGCACCTCTATATGTTGCAATGATGTATGGACCTACCCACATATGATCAAACTTCCCATGCTTGTCTTCTCTAGGAGCATCCCACTTTAAGACCAAATCATCAATCTAGAATTGCTCTTCCTTAACCTTCTTATCAAAAGTATTTTTCATTTTCTGCTGATGTACTTGCTCTTTGTCATAGGATTTATCTCTCATCTCATTCAGTTCTAATATCTAATTTATCCTTCTCTGCATACGATTTGGTTCATCCTCATGTCCCTGCAACAATTTCATGAGTGGCATTCCTAAAGATGTTGGAAAAACAACTTCAACTCTGTATACTAACTGTAATGGTGACATCCCAATTTCCCTTTTTGTGCTAATCATGTCTTCCCACAGAGCATATTTCAGCTTTGTATGCCAAGCTCTTTTGTTCTCTTCTAACAATTTCATAATTATTCTTACCATGCTTTTGTTAGAAGATTCAGCCAATCCATTTCCTTGGGGATAGTAGGAAGTAGAATGGTTCAAGTTGATGTGATATTTATGGCATAAAATTTTCATCTTCTTAGATTTAAAAGTAGCTGCATTATCTGTCATAATCCTCCCAGGACATCCAAACTTGGCCAAAATTTTATTCTCTAAAAATTCCATGATCACGGCATCAGTGGCTCTCCTTATGGGTATAGCTTCAATCCATTTTGTGAAATAATCAGTTGTTGTTAGAATCCATTTGTGTTCACCTGAATAATTTGGGTTGATTTCCCCAATGAAATCTAACCCCCACTGCTGGAAGGGTGATTCTACTGAAATTGGGTTAAGAGGAAGTGAAACCAATTTCCTTTTACCATAAAAAATCTAACATTGATGACATGTAGTAGTCTCTTTATAAACATCAGAAAAAATAGTAGGCCAATAAAAACCAGCTCTCACAATTTTATTTGATGTTACCTTCCATGAGTGGTGCTCTCCACAATCTCCTTTATGAAATTCGTTCATTGTCTACTGAGCTTCATTTTCCAATAAGCAATTTAAAAATACACCACCAGGGTCTTTCCAATACAAGTATTGATTCATGATACAAAACTTTGCAGCCTTCAGCTTGACAGATCTAGCTCTTGTTTTACTTAATCCTGTAGGAGTTTGTAGATTTTGCAAAACATATACAATATCAACGTGCCATGGAGATATAGAAAAATCTGGCATTACCTATATCTATGTATCAAGTTGGTTTGAGTGATTGGACAAGAAGTTAAGTTGTAGAGAATCACAATTAGAATCTTTCATCATCTTAGCAATTCCCTTTCCTTTAATCAACTTGGTAGGTTTGATCTCAAGATCATATAAGAATAATATATCAACCCACTTTTCTCTCTTCCCTTGTCCATCTGTTTGCGTAAGAATTCTCTTCACTGCATTAGTTGGAATATATGCAACAATGTGTGACTGAAGAATGTACACTCTGCAATCTTTTAGATATTTTACCAACGCATAGGCGTGCTTTTCCATGATATCATATTTCAGCTCTCCCTCTCTCAATACCTTACTGAAAAATTCTATAGTCTTCTCAGCATTTTGACTGCTTTTCTGCAATAGAACTCCAGTTATAGTATGCTCATATGCATAGGAGAATACTAGGAAATATCTGGTTAAATATGGACTTGCCAAGACTGGAGCTTCAATGATTTCCCTTTTAATACCTTTGAAATATTCTCTAGCAACCTCTGTCCATTTTATTTGACTCTCCTTGTTCAGCATGTTAGTAATATTTCTCAATATTTCAACAAAGCTAGGAATGAATCTCCTCAGGAAATATACCTGTCCAATAAATGACTACACTTACTTCTTTCTCCTAGGCTCCCCCACCTTCAAAATTGCACTGAGCCTTTCTAGATCAATCTTAATACCATCCTTCGAAATAATATGTCCAAGCAATTTCGGTTCTTCTAGTGCAAAAATAGATTTTTTGGGACTTAGTGAAATACCATATTTTCTGCACTTCATAAATACTTTCTCCAAGTGCTTGATATGTTCTTTATCATACCTGGAATAAACCATAATATCATCCATGTAAACAACTAAAAATTTATCATTTTCTTCTACAAAAGCGATGCCCATAGCACTTTGGAATGTGGCTCTTGCATTCATCATCCCAAAGGGCATTTTGGAATACATGAATGTGCCTCATGGTGTAGTAAAAGCAATCTTCTCTTGGTCCTTTGGGACTACTTTAACCTGGTTATAACCTAAGAACCCATCCATAGTTGAAATCCTTTCAGACCCTACCACCCTTTGAAAAATGTGCTCCATCTTCGATAATGGGTAATTGTCCTTCAAAGAAACTCTGTTGAGATTTCTGAAATCAATACAAATTCTAATTTCAACATTTTCCTTTCTAACAGGAACCAAGTTAGCTATCCATTTGGAAAACCTCAAAGTAACAATAATATTAGCATTGAATAATTTCCTGATCTCTTTTTCTATCACAGGAAACAACTTGGGATTTATTATTCTCAACGTTTTCCTGAAAGGTTTTTCTCCAGGTTTTATTGGAATGGTATGCTATATGATAGAGGTATCATACTCTTTCAGGTCTTCATAGCTCCAGGCAAATACATCTACGTATTTATTCATCAAATTGGCATACTCTTCTTTCTCTTTGCAGGTAATTTCTTGGACAACTTTACAATTCGTGGTGCTTCTTCAGTACCTAAGTTCCGATCTTCAATGACATCATCAGTAGGTTTAACTTTGGTATCCTTACCAACATCATTCTGATCAAACAGCTTCTCTAGGGGAATCAAGCCTCTTGGAATAAAATTGCTCTTCAACTAAATTATGTCCTTTCCTCCTAACATATTCTACCATTCTCTATTCTCAGTTTTTTCATCTTCAGTTGATTCATCATCTTGGAAGTTCTCTAAATTTTCATTTTATGTATCTATCTGAGTATTCACAAATTCATCAGACATTTCCAAAAATCTCTTTATTTTCATATCATCATCAAAAACTTGCCAATATTTGGATTTGTCTTGTATTGAGGGTCTATTTACAATTTCAACTTCATACTTTTTTCTGGGAATAAATAGGAGCCTTGAAACCACCAGCAGTAGTAGCCAAAGAATCTACCACCTGATTGCTCATTATGGGAACCACTCTGATTTTATGTTTTGTAAAGTAATTGCCAAGCATGTCCCAAAACTCATTCCTGTATGCTCTCATTGTAGGATGTTTCGTTTGTTAACTATCATTCAACTGATTCACCACAAGTTCTGAGTCCCCAAATACTTCTATTCTTTTTTCCCCCATATCTTTCAATGCATGCAAACCCAGCAGCAGAGCCTCATATTCAGCCACATTATTAGTACACTCAAAATTCAATTTATAAGATAAAGCTTTAAATTCTATGATTGGAGATATAATCCAAACACATGCTACAACCCCATTTTTACTTAGAGACCCATCAAAGTACATAGCCCACAATCCTTCTTCATTTTGTTTCTTCTTTAGGGCTTCTTGTCTTTTTGCAAATTCCTTATCCTCCTTAAATTCAATATGTACAGGAATTTCAGGATCAATGTGTGGTCCATCATTGAAAAATATAGAAGACCCCAAATCAGTATCAACAACATAAATAGGATGGTTTGCAGGTTTATCTTTACTGCTAACTACATATGCTAATCTCTTCTCTCTGTATAACCTTCTGTTACCACCAAACAAAGGTATAGTGGCATATGACAAATCCACTTGCATAGTTCCTTTCAATTTTGATGCCCAAGAACTTGAAAACAACATGCCAAACTTTGCAGGAATGTCAGCTACAACAACATCCATCACAATGCTCTTAGCTGGAAGTTTTGCAAGGGTCACCACCATGACTTTTATCAATCCCAGACATCTGACATTTATAGAATCAAAAGAATACAGGTCTTTGTAAGGTCTACTGACCTCCAATCCTATACTTTCCACTACTGTCTTTGGCATTAGATTATGAGATGCACCAAAATCTAACATGGCATTGTGCAAAATCATATCATGAATATTTAAACTCGGATAAAAAGGAGTGACTTCCTCTCCATCTGTGCTTTCAATTTTAGGTCCAAAGACAATAGTAGGAGAGTCATCTGTTACTTCTAAAATATTTGGTTGATGATCTCCCTGATTTCTAACCAATTTAGTAATTTCTTCTCTGTATTCCCTATTCCTCAACAATTAATTAAATGGAACAGAAATATTAATCTTAGATAACTCTGATTGCAGATTGAAGGATGAAATTGGTGTATCTACATCAATTGGCATTGATTGTTTAGTTTCTTTTAACTCGTGCTCTTTGTTTTCTGGATTTTTCTGTATAGTAGCATCTTTCTGCTTTTCTTTTTGTTTTTCTGAATCTTGTTGGATATTGGCAAGCTTATTTGGATTGGGCTTTCCTTTATTTGTTATTACATCACGATTGATCAGTTTTAGTTTTCTCTGGAAATCATCGATGGCATTCTGATATCCTCTCTGATATTGCTCTGAATCTAGCTCTGAAATATGATTGTCATCCTCTTGAGTGAAAAAATTATGCTCTTCTTCAGTTAAATGTATTTTAGAATCAATATCATCAAAGTGGTGAAACTGGTTATTCATTGAGTCTTCTTGTCCTTCCTCATCAACCAAATTTTATTGGAATGGTGGTCTTATTTGTTGGTCTTGAGGGTTTCTTTGGTTTCTTTGAGGGAAAGGGAGTCTTCTAAAATTTGGATTTATTACTTGAATTTCAGGTTTCTCTCTATTAGGTGGTTTTTTATCTAGGGCTAACCTATCCATCAATCTCTCCATGGTTTTCATCATCATTTCAAATTTTGCATCATTTGTAGATGAAGGGGCAGAGGGGGGTGGTTGATTTTCTTGTTTTCTCCTATCTGCATCCACTCTACTTTTCATTTTCCCTGAAGCCATGAACTTTTCCTCCACTTCTAGAGCATCTTTAAACATAGCAGGGAAATTGGCATACTTTCTCTCTCTCAACATACAAGAAAAGTCTCCATCAAAAGCATATGCATAATGTAGTTTAGTGGCCCCTACTAATGGTTTGATATCAGCAGGAATTGAATTGTAAACCTTCATAAATATGCTAGAAAATTTCTGAACAGACTCAAAGTTCCCTTTCTTTAAACCATTATATTGAGATAATATTTCCACAAGGATCTTCTTTGCCTCCCATCTATCTAAAAAAAATGTTTGAAAGGCTTCAAAGGTAAGGATAGATGCTACTGGTAAATATTTAAACCATCACTTTGCCTCTCCTGACAACCTCTGAGCAAACAACCTCATCTTTGCATCATCATGATCTACTTCCTCTAGGTCAATGAAATATTCAAATCTATCCATATGATGTCTTGTTGTAAAATTCCCATCTTCATCATGTAAAAAAATTCTCAGTGAGTAATTTTGAGGGAGATCATGCAAAGCAGCTGGAAAAGCTAAGGGTGCAAACCTAGCTGCCATTGGTCTAGGTGGATTCTATGCTACAGGAGGGTTCGGAGGAGGATTTTGAGGAGGATTATCAGTAAGGTTTGTGGTATGAGGCAGAGGGGTTTGAAAATGAGGGTTACTTTCTTCAACCTTTACAGTGTTTTGCAAGTTATACCACAAAGGATCTAGCAAGTATGACTCAACCCTATTTGGATTGATTTCTGTTTGCTTTAGGTCTGATTCTTATTTTGATTTTAATCAATACTTTCCAACACTTACTTCTAAATCCAAATTTTGAAAACCATGAAACTCTTCTTGAGATAAAAAACTTTTCAATATTAGAAGTGCTAGATTTTTCTTTTCCACTTCGATGTCTAAACAAACTTTCTGGGTTTCCCACACTTAATAAAATTTCAAAATTAGGATTACCTCTTGTATTTATCCTTCTAGAGGCCAGGATGTCTTCTGAAACCTTTTATGGAGTTCAATGTGGAGTCACCAGGGAAAATGTACAACCTTATGAATATGTTAGAATCTCTGTTTTCCCACAAAAATCCTTCTCTCCTTGAAATTTGGAACTCTTTGTCATTTCTCCCAGGGACAATATAACTTTCATCCCCGGTAATGGCGCCAATATGTTATCACTCAAAATGATCCTAAGGTTGTGGGAAAAATTCACTTCAAGGTAACCACAAAACCAAGCTTTAGGAAAGAGAGTTGGCTTCTTTCTCTCTAGAGAGGGATCTCTCATTGATTGTTTAACAAGGCCAGATATATGAATAGAAATTGAAATCAAATTGTTGTTTGGCTGAAACAAGGTATGCATTCATTGGGAAATGGAGTCAAAATATAACATATATATCAAATTACAGTGCTATGGCATGGAAATTTATCACAAAGGAAAGATAGATATTCATTTACAGTCAAAATGTTGTCGTTTGGTGATAAAGAAGAAACGAAGAACAGTCTGTTAACATGGGCATCTAACAAGGATGAATCCAATGCTAACTTTAGTAGAAAGATTTTGTGAATATCTGAAACCAGTAGACAGACCATACATGTATGAATTCTGCAGTATAAAACACTTATTTCAGACATGAAGAAGATAAAAAAAATCGAATAGATAACAAGGAAACACATCCACATGAGGAGAGGAGATACATACTGTAAAGTAAATAACATAGGAATCTCTGCAAAATTCCATCCTCAGCTCTGAAATCTTTATTAAAGATAGGTCTCTTATACAAAACTCAAGTTCTTACGGGTTCCAACCCTTTTTATTCTTTATTACATATGAATATATAGATGATGACAACCTCTACCTTCCAGCTCGAAATATTCTACCCTAACCTCCAAAACAAAAATTTGTTACACAATTGATTGTTGATGTATATGTAACTTCGGAATGTATTTCACATATATGTATATTGTATTCCTATAGAGATGGTATTATTCCTCTATAAGGAAGTGTCGTCATTTATATTGTAAGTGTCGTAACTTATACTTGATGGGTTATTAGACCACCTTATTTGGGGTCGGCCCTGTATAAATCATGTGGTTCAAAGGGTTATTAGACCACCCTATTGGGGGTCGGCCCACTCAGCATTATGTTATGTGGTTAAGTTCGAGCCTACATGAGTTAGGTAAAAAGGCAAGTCAAGTCAAGTATAAATAGAGTGCGGGAGGCACTCTATTTTCTCACTCACTTCTCACACATGCACTCAAGGAGGAGTGGCGCACTTATGGAGGAGGAGGATCTACTGCTAGGTTATGGCTATCTCTCTTGGTTGGTTGTATCATTGCTCTATCTATCTCTGAGGAAGTTATTGGGGTTTTTCACCTTTATGGTTTTCCCCAAGTAAATCTTTGTGTCTCTTGTTTGCTTGCATTATTGTCTCCATGATTGATATGCTGTAGATATGCTGTACATGTTGTTCTCTCAGTTAAGATCCTAGATCAGATTGAAGTAAATTCTGAAAATCTAACATGGTATCAGAGCTAGCCTGAAAGAAGGCATGATATGGCATGTATGACACTTGCTGCACTTACGATGCTAGGGCTTGATATAGCAAAAACCAGTCATCGTAGCACTTTCGCTATAAATCCGTTTTGGCGACGTTTTCGGATCTAAAATTGTTACAGGACGAAGATTAAATCTCCAGGTACCTTGTGTCCAAAGGACAACCTCTAATTCGTTGTACTTTGTGATTTATGATCTGTACAATATAGGGTTTCTGCCTCTTCCAGATCTGAGTCAAAATCAGGTGACCTTGGGAAAAAGGTCATATCTTGGGATAGGAAGCTCCAAATGAAATTTCGTAAAAAGTGACAGGTAGTACACAGTCTCTAATATCTCAAAAAACGTTTTCAAAGGCCGAAGTTGAACCAGTGAGACGTGGCACGTCGTACAAGTTCGCTCTCCTGTATTATCCCATAAACAGGTCATGTTGCGACACTTGGCATAACTCTCTCTCAGAGAGTCCAATTGAGGTCAGACCTATGAAGGTGGAAAGGCAACAGGCCAAGATATCTCAGAAAACTTTTTCAGAGGCCGAAGTTAAAACAGTGACACGTGGCACGCCGTACAAGTTCGCTCTCCTGTTTTATCCCAAAACAGGTCACGTTGCGACATTTGGCATAACTCTCTCTCAGAGAATCCAATTGAGGTGAGACCTATCAGGATGGAAAGATAACAGGTCAGGCTATCTCAGGAAACTTTTTCAGACCCTGTGGATAAAAAATTTTGGAGTTACACCAGAAACAATCAGGTACATATTTTTGTCAAAACAAAATTATTTTTTGGTACCTTCATTCATGGCTTCCCGAATTTAGGGCTTTGGAGAAAGTTGGAATTTTTGTAATCGGAGACCACGGCTGGATGCTACTCATCAAAATAGAAATTTAGAGACCAAGATCAGAATTTTTGGTTGGGCAGAAGGCCGGGCTTGATTAGACCCTAGTTTGGGACTTTGATCAGAAAAGTGGAAAATTAGGGCTTCTGTAAAAATGGGAATTTTTGAAATCTGTGACCACGGCTGGAAGCTCCTCAGAAAATTAGAAGCTTAGAGCTTTGGATCAAACCTTTTGATGGGGTAAAAGAGTGGGATTCATCAAACTCCAGTTCAGGGTCATGTCCAGTGAATCCGGAAGTTTCAAAGGCAAAATTGAGGAGTGAAACTTTGGAGTTTTCAAATTCTGAATATACCAGTTTGATCAACTCATCAAGGTCCAGTTCTTGCAAATCAAGTGGATTGGGTTAATACTAGAAGAAGATGGACTGATCATCTGCATGAGTGAAGAAGTTCCTGTTTCAGAGGGAGATGAGGCTAAGGCCTTACATAAGAAGATTACAAGCGATCTCGACAGGTATGACTCATCGAGGTATGTTTCGATATTTGTCCATGATTAAGTTTATGGTATGTTTGTCTTCATGTTATTACGGTTAGTACAATTTTGATTTTAGATTTGTCGTATCACCTTAACAAAATTATGAATGCATGATAGAAGATATTCATTGGTTAGGGTGTTGACACTTATGATTTTACTAATGCATTATGGTGTTGTATGAGGTTTATGTTGTCTACTGACATGAAAGGTACACCAAGAAAGACAAATCATGTTCTGGTCCAAGAACATATGATCATGATAACATGAGGATAAAGATTCATCCATTGTCATGGATCTCATAGAAGATCCATTTACGAGGTATGTATAACTTGGTTTTGTAATAGTTAACCTATGAGATATACAGGTTACTAGCACAAGTCATTGAAGAAGAACAAGAAGACATCATGTGAGTATGTTAGCCATAAATAGCTAGCATGCTAATCTAGGTATGTTTTTCCTATATCAAGCTAGTATCCTACCTTGTGTTAGGATCTTATATTGTTGTTGATAATGATTATTCATGAAGTCATAGGTTTGAATAATCATGGTTGTATGCATATTATGTTTCTTACCATAATTGATGATATGACTAACCAGAAGAGTCATGAAGGTATAGGTTTGAATAATCACAGGTTTTACGCATATCATATCTCTTATCTTGATTGATGATTCAACTAACCCGAAGAGTCATAGGTTTGAGTAGTTACAGGTTTAGACATGTTATGTTTCTTATGATTTGACTAACCTTAAGAATTCTACATAAACCTTGAATGCTAATGCTTATTATTTTCTGTTTGAAATGATCATGACTATACATGCTTGAGATTATTGTGTTTTAATAGTATACTAATGAATGTATGATTTTATATGAGATCACAAGGATAACACATTCATGATACTAATAAGCATGCATAGGGACCAAGGATGAATATGAGATTCAAGAACAGGTAATCCAGGAAGCAAAGATCAAGAGGGAGTACACTCCAGTGGTTTATGCAAGGATGCAGATATTCAGAGGGAGTTGACCATCTCTCTACATCCCACAATAGAAAGGTGTAGAAGAAGCTACTTCAGATTAGGAGTCCAGTAGGTCCTGCAAGGAAGCGAAGACTCAGAGGGAGTCCACCCAATGAACAAACAAAGATAAGTATTTGAATTGTCATTTCTTAAATAATACTGTTCAATAATGTATATACTCATGTTCCTCGAATTAGGTTGTGTATTATGCATATTAGAATAATTGCATTGATGAACAGTATACTCCTAATATGCATGGGTAAGTGGCCTATGGCACTGTACAACATTCCATTGCTACTTATCTAGAATGAAACCTCTTTGCTGACATGTTGGGAGTTGTGCACACTCTTAACAATGTTCTGGTAGAGATTGGAAGGCATCTAGAAAGTTACGGGATATGGATAAATGTTGTATTGAAGCATTGGCTAAGATAATTGCATGACTGTATGACATATTTATTTATGTGTAAGAATTTGTTTTGAAAACTATGAGATGTTTTCTAATCATGCAATTTAACTTGTTGTGTAGGAAAGATCGTATGCCATCTCCTACAAAAGAAGAACTACAACATTTGTTCAACAACAAATTTATTTATTGAAGATATTGAAGTTCCCAGGATCTGGGATGAAGAAATGGAATGCCATGATCCGTCGATCATGAAGAATGATGTTTGGGATGTAGTCCCAAGATGTGAAGGGAAGTTTGTTATGACTTCCAAATGGAACTATCAGATCAAGCATGTTGCAGATGGCAGCATTGAGAAATATAAAAGTGATAGAAGATGCACCAGATGGATCTCAAGACAGCATGGTGTAGTCATATATGTGTGCAGAACTTGGTATGGTAGGATAGACAGCTTTCTATCCAGTTTGGGCGTTACCAAGAGTAAAGCAGATTCCAACCTTTTCTACAAGGTTGAAGAAGGCAATCCAGTGATACTACTTTTGTATGCAGATAACCTGTTTGTTACAGGTAAAGATAGATTGATTGCCGACATGCAGCGGAATCTTTCTTCCAAGTTCGAGATGAAGAACTTGGGGATGATGCACTATTTGTTTTTGGCATGGAGGTGTGGCAGAGTGCATATGGAATCTTCCTTGGATAAGGGAAGTATGTAGTAGAGATCCTGAAGAGGTTCGGGATGATGGACTGCAAGGATATGGCCACACCTATGGCATCGAATCTGAAGCTTCTATGTGATGCTTCATCTGAGCCGGTTGATGTCTCTTTGTATCGTCAGATGATTGGGTCCTTGATGTACCTGACGAAAACGAGACCAGACATTTGCTTTGATGTGAACACATTGAGCCAGTTCCTGATGGATCCGAGGAGTGTTCACCTGGTTGCTGTAAAGCATGTTCTGAGGTACCTGAAGGGTACAGTGGATTATGGGCTCAGGTATGAGGAGAATCAAAAGTTTAACCTGCAGGGTTATGTTGATTCAGATTGGGCTGGCAGTGCTGCAGACAGGAAGAGCACATCTGGGTGTTGCTTCAGTATGGGATCAGGTGTGATCTCTTGGTTTAGCAGGAAGCAGTCCTGGGTAGCACTGAGTATAGCTGAGGCAGAGAATGTTGCAGCCTGTTCAGCTAGTTGTGAGACAGTATGGCTACGGAAGCTACTGTCTGGGTTATTTGATCTCCCATTGGAGGCTACTGGTATCTTCTGTGATAAACAGAGTTGTGTGAAGCTGTCCGAGAACCCAATGTTTCATGACAGGTAGAAACACATAGAGATCAAATATCACTATATCAGGGATATGGTGCAGAGAGGAGCTGTGAAGCTCCTATATGTTGCGACAGACGAGCAGATTACAGATGTGCTGACGAAGCCGCTAGCCAGAGTGAAGTTCGAGTACTTCAGAGAGAGGCTTGGCGTTCTTCAGATCGAGGACACTTCGAGGAAGAAGTGATGGACACATTTGCTGAAGCCATTCCAAGCATGTTGGAAGGAGGATCCTTCACATGGCTGTGGATGTAAGCGCTGGATAATGGGCATCAGGATGATGTTCTGGTTTCTGATTGGATATGATCAGTTGGATCATTTATGTATGTACGCATCATGTTGGATGCTGGATATGATCAGTTGGATCATTTATGTATGTACGCATCATGTTGGATGCTGGATATGATCGGTTGGATCATGTGTATGTATTTTGTATGAACGCATCATGTTGGATGCTGTTGGATACATTGTGTGGATCATGTATCTTTGTATGATGAGGTAGATCATGGATGCTGATGGATACATTGTGTGGATCATGTATCTTTGTATGATCAGGTAGATCATGGATGCTGATGGATACATTGTGTGGATCATGTATCTTTGTATGATTAGGTAGATCATGTATGTTGATGGGTACATTGTGTGGATCATGTATCTTTGTATGATCAGGTAGATCATGTATGATTGATGGATACATTGTGTGGATCATGTATCTATGTGTGCATCAGATGGATGCATTGTATGATCAGGATGATCGTAGATGACGAGCTTCTCCAGATGACATGCAGCAGGATGTTGCAGTGATGATGATGAGTATTAGATGATACTTTGTGGCCGTGGATCAGGTTGTGCAGGAAACCATGTAATTTTTGCCCTGGGAGATTTGCAGATGGTCTTTCAAGGTTTTTCCTATGGCATGTAATTCGGTGCCCTGGGACATCTGGAAAATGCTCTTGCGAGGTTTTGCTTGGGAGGACATGTAATTTGTGCCCTGGGAGATTTCAGGTTGGAGTTGTGTACCCGTAACATCCTGAGATGCTCTTGCGAGGTTTTGTCCTATGGCATGTAATTTGCTCCTGGGAGATCTGGACAGGATGAAAAAGGCCTCAGATGCTTCAGCCAGGTTTTGTGGTGAGATCACATGTAATGTGCTCCTGGGAGATCCGACAGGTAGAGCCGCGTGCTCGTAACAGCCTGGGATGCTTCAGCCAGGTTTTGTGATGGGTCACATGTAATGTGCTCCTGGGAGATCCTACAGGTAGAGCTGTGTGCTCGTAATAGCCTGGGATGCTGCAGCCAGGTTTTGTGACGCACGTAATAAGTCCTGAGGATTCCACAGTATGGCCAGTGATGATGAAGACCTGCAGGTGGTGGGCCTACATCCAGTATGAAAAAGGACTGGCTCTGTAGAACTTCCTATGACAAGTAGATTCAGAGATTGATTGAGATAGCAGCAGCAGTGACGATGATGATGATGACTCGATGATGATTATCCAGTGACGATGATCCAGAGAAGATGACTTGTGCTAGAAGAACTGTGCTGAGAAATACCTTCCTAGTTAAGAGGGAGTGTTGATGTATATGTAACTTCGGAATGTATTTCACATATATGTATATTGTATTCCTATAGAGATGGTATTATTCCTCTATAAGGAAGTGTCGTCATTTATATTGTAAGTGTCGTAACTTATACTTGATGGGTTATTAGACCACCTTATTTGGGGTCGGCCCTGTATAAGTCATGTGGGTCAAAGGGTTATTAGACCACCCTATTGGGGGTCGACCCACTCAGCATTATGTTATGTGGTTAAGTTCGAGCCTACATGAGTTAGGTAAAAAGGCAAGTCAAGTCAAGTATAAATAGAGTGCAGGAGGCACTCTATTTTCTCACTCACTTCTCACACATGCACTCAAGGAGGAGTGGCGCACTTATGGAGGAGGAGGATCTGCTGCTAGGTTATGGCTATCTCTCTTGGTTGGTTGTATCATTGCTCTATCTATCTCTGAGGAAGTTATTGGGGTTTTTCACCTTTATGGTTTTCCCCAAGTAAATCTTTGTGTCTCTTGTGTGCTTGCATTATTGTCTCCATGATTGATATGCTGTAGATATGCTGTACATGTTGTTCTCTCAGTTAAGATCCTAGATCAGATTGAAGTAAATTCTGAAAATCTAACATTGATGACACCTATACAGACAGGTCCATCATCCTCGAAAATCAGTTGCAGCAGAAACAACGAAAGATGACAAGTAGGCTTAACTTCCTTTTACATGTGTTAATGAATATTTACTGACTAGTAATAGACTCTAGTGAATAAACAAAATCCTAAGTAAATAATTCTTCAGACTGCAAATCCCCACGATCTTCAAAGAGCTTTATCCATGCAGCATTAGCTTGGCTTTTCCATATTTCTCCACGACCTTCCATTGATCAGCAGCTCAGAAATATGTAGTGGCCACCTCCTTTAGAAATACCCTTATCTCCACATGACCTCTAGATGAATAATTATATAGGTGTGCACATGCTTCTTTGACCATCAGGACCAACTCAAACTCCTTTGCGAGCATCATCTCAGAAAGCTGCAAATTATCTTCATTAAATGATAAAAACATCCTGCACAAATAAGACTGAAATAAGAAACTCCTTGTGCTATGGAAGTTCACTAGCTGAGAATGTATATTCTCAGCTAAGAACTCATCAAACTTAAGTCAAGCACACTGGACTGACTGGTCAGAATATTCATATTCTAATGGGAAGGTTCTAAGGACAAACAACAGACTCATCAAGGGCTTAGTGACATACATAACTGTGTCTAATCCTAAGAACTAGCTTAGCATGGTTATGACACACTTAGATTTCTCAGTAAAGAGATTGAGTTCGACTAGGAAAGGTTGGTCCAGCAGTGAGACACCAGGTTTCAGGAAAACCTTGAAGAAGGTTTGCTTTAAATCGACTGTAGACTGTCTAAAATACTTAATTAGGGACTCTTCCTTGTATTCTTTAGACTTCATACTGAATTCGTCAGTAATTGACAGGGCTAATAGGACACAAGATCTTCAAACTGGACGCATCGATAATTACCCTCTCAGAGGAGGAGTAATTACTAGCGCACCAATTGACGAACTCGGGGCAGTTTAGGGTTTGGTTGACTGAGAAAAACTAAAAAAATGACTGGTGTATCTTATCCACATATATACCTTGGTTCCTAATCAGTTCAAGTCTATCTTTTACTGCTTCAATAGGTCCAGTGTCATAGATTTCGGCATCTTTATCTTCTAATAGTTCTTCTATTTTCTGGTGTTCAAAACTCGGAGGTTCTACTTCTCCAAACTCATCCATTTAAATAGTTTTGTATGAGGACAAGAGGCCTACCTGGTTTATTGACATCTGGTTTGATATTCCTGGATGAGGTGGCTGCTTTCTACACAGTCATCGGCTTTCGCTTTCCAATGCACAGGACAAACAATACCCAGACCCCATGCAAGCATATTTTTATATCATTTATCCTTTCACATCAGTCTACCACCTCTTGTGATAGAGGAATTCTTCGAGCCATCCATCTGCACGATCGATATTGTGTCTTCGATCTCTTTCCATGTTTAGCTTCTGAATCCTTCGAAGTCTTCATCCTTTAGAAAGCTTCTTTCTTGCACCTTCAACCTACGAATCCAATGTCGATCATCGATCTGCACCTTATCTGCGTCCTGACTGTCCAAAGGTACGAACCCTACCAAGTTTGCCAATTTGGAAGATGTTGTTCATGCATGTTCAATCTGCGAAACATGTGTCCACCATCGATGCTCATCTCTGCCAGATCTCACCGTTGAAAGAAATGAAGCCTACCAACTTTTCACCAATTTGAAAAGTTCTTTTCTTCGTGCATGTTCCATCAGCAAAACATCTGATACTTGTTGATCTGTTTCCACTTTTTGATCTGATGGTTGACTTTTCCTACGGGTTAACACAAATCCACTCCTACCCAAACCATGCATCTTTCTTTGCGAAGTCGCTTTGGAATCATCGATCTCCGTCATGACAGTTCTGCTTCGTTCATTAATGCCTCCATAAAACTTTGGGTGTATTTTCACACTTTATCCCTCATTTGCAATGTTAAAACTTAAGATTTTCAATTGTTTCCATTTCCCACCTGCGAATAAATATTCAGAGACCTCATTAGCATTCTTCTTGGTCATACAACTAAGTAATTTCAGACCTTACTCATTATTTGTAGGGATCGAACCTTCTCCGCCAATTTAACCCAAAACTAGTGCTAACACCTTGATCATACTCTACATTTTTATTATTGTTCTGTGTTTCTCCTTGGACTTTGTAGACATCATGTTTTCTTTCTATCATGAGGTCATATGCTCTCCAGTTGGTATCATCATGGCCAACTGACTTACAAAATGTGCAGTACAGGTTCTTTGGTGTCTATACATTCTTCAGAAGTAGGTAACAGTCCTTTGGGCGATGTCCTCTACATCGAAAAATCTCACACCATGGTCCTTGAGGTTGATTTAATAGATTCGGTTCCCCATTAGAGATGTAATATCTGAATACATGACAATGTTCGTTGGAATTTCCTTCTCCTTTACCTTTAGTGCAGCAAACCTCTTCTCTTATTTCTTTTCCTTTCTTCATATATTGTAAATGTAATGTCAGGTTTGCTAGCTGTGTCTGTAGCTGTACCATTCCTATGTCGATTTCTCCTATGGGCAAAGCTTCTAGCTTCATCATAATTTCCAATGCTTCTATTTGCGATGTTACCTTCTATTGCATCAATGGTAATCTAATGTGGGGAAATAGCGCAACTATGAACCATTATTGATGATGTTGTGGTGTTATTTCAAAGCTAACTTGATCTAACAAGGCTTTGAACTTCTTATCAAACTCCCACACAGTCTCATTAGGTTTATGTTTTATTTTTTTAGCTCTGTAATGCACTAATATTCTGACTTAGGTTTCTTAAATTCTCTAATTAGCGCAGTTTTGATATCAACTAGTGTTCTATTATGTCCAATAGAATATTTCATGAACCATGTTAAAGCTCTGTCTCTAAATGTGGTGACTAGTTGTGCTTGTTTTATAGCATCGTCTTGTACTTGCCTAACGTTCCAGACAACATCACAGAGAAACCAATGTTGCTCTGCATCTTCTAGACCATTTCCTTTAAAAACAAGTAGTTTGATGTTTTTTTCCATTCTTCTTCTAAGAGGTGTAGGGTTCTGAAATGATGAGGGTATACCACTACTTGATTGATTCTGACTACTTGCTCCTACAGTATTACTACTACTAGTGTTCTGCGGACTAGTAATATTTCTTTCCTCAACTATGAGTTTCTGCGAAGTAATAGGTTGATAGGAAATGTATCTAGGTTATGTTTCACTATTAGAATTAGCTTGATATGAATTTCTATCACTTCCTAACTTAGTTTCTATCAATTTGAGAGGTTTAGCTTCACGAGACCTCTTTCTAGTGCTAACTTTATATATTTTTCCACTACACAAAATACCAATATCTTCGCCTATGTCACTATCTGTTTTTCTAAACATTACAGACTCAAACCCTAGGAATCTAATTGCATTCTTAAGACACATTTTTCATCTAATAGCATTTAATGCATAAACTCGGGTTTTTCAGGTACTTACCTCTAAATACTTGGAAAAATATCCCTTTGTTGCGTTGTAAAACTTCAAAGTGTCCACAACAAACTTTGTAATATAGCCTTCCAGTAAGCTGTCCAACCAAAAGTCTCTTGCTTTTGAAATCTAGTTGTCAATCCCTTTAAGCCTTTGAATCAACTCTGGATTCCAACTTGTAGGTTCTTCACCCTGGTAACAGTTTTTTCATTTTGCTATCGTCGATATCCACTCATGTAGCTCATTAGCAAAAGATGTGAAGAAAATTTCATGCAAGTCAGTTAATATCTACCTCTGCAACCATTGTTCTGTGGTGAGACACTGATTTTTTTTTCTTTCTTCACAAAATCAAGTTCTGTTTGGCTTACCCAGTTCTGTATTTACTTCTTTTCTGGATTCCACATCAATCTGATACATCCCAAAATATCATTTCAAGCACAACATGTAACCATCTGCTGGTATTCTTAACTATATACAGAGAGAGCGGCAATGAGACCATTTCTTGGTTACTTCTTTTTCTCATTCATATAACACATCACAAGTTCTAGCTCGACAACGGAACCATTTGTTGCACTCTCTTCTCTTCTAGGATGGCACATCAACATCGCACATCACAAGCTCTAGCTTGGAAACAAAACCATTTGTTGGTTCACTTTTAGGGGTGACCCGAGTTCGGCGAAGTTTCTTGTAGACCAAAAAAAATCCCCTTTCACTGGCACTTTCAGCCTCAACCTGCAAACAGATTAACGTCTCACTCGAAGCGAAGTATGGGGGGTTACATAATTAGTTTTTTGTAACTGTGGTGATGTGTGGATGTGAATACTTGACTTCACAGCACATTCCTTGTTAACATACACTTAACATAACAATAGCGACATGTGACTGCGCACTTCGTAGCTATCAATAACCTACAGACTTCACTGAATCACGACTATCCTTACTCTTATAACTACATGTTTATCACACTTAATGCTAATTCACAAACTTCATACACATGTGTTCCTCTTACTTAACATATGGTATCCATTAGCATACATATGAAAGCAAATACTTAAACATACAATAACATTAACATAAAACACATCATAAGTTCATACACATAACACAGATATTTGCGTGGTTTACCCCCCAGATGAGAGCTACGTCCACGGGAACTATTCATATACTACTTGGAAGGGGTAACAGTTCCAGTCAGTGCACTCAGCTGTAGACCCTTCTCTACAATAGACTTCTGTGGACTCAGCTATAGAGTCTTTCTCTCTTAGATCAAAATATACTACCAAAAAACAACAACAATATATGTTGGAGTAAGATCAACCCTTACACAAAATTTCCCTTTATATAGATGTGCCCGAAGGTCAAATATTACAATAACTATGGGCCAACCCCCATAGTACCCTTAAACCCAAAATAACATGGTTCTCCTGTCGACCACACTTTGCCTTAACTTCGTTGCAACTATGTTGTCCTTTTGCATCGCTTCATATCACTCTAACGCTTCTTCTGACTGTGCAGTTCTTACCACGCGGCTCTGACTCTATAGTGGCGCATCCTTTGCACCATTTTGCTTCTTTACTCTCTTCTCCAGTAGATATCAGTTCGTCGCTTCATCCTTAAATTCTTCAACTACCTCTGGTCATCCTTAGTACTTCGTCTTTACTAATGGGACGGGTCATTCCTTGTCAACTTTGCTTCGCTCCATACCCTCCTCTCGGGAAATACGAAGTTGCGTCTCCCAAAATTGGTCGATGTTAGGCCTCTCCTAACTGTACTTTTTCCATCAAAATTTCCTATAATTGGGCTACGCCCAACAAGCCCTGATTCATTGGTAAGGAAATTGTTCTTTTATGAAAATTACATTGAAATTAGGATATATGGATTATAGGTCCAAACCTATCAACTCCCTACCTTCTTAAGACATAGGTTGTTTGATTTAGAGTATATAAAGTAAATATTTGACTTCGAACACATTCATTTTGTAAAACAAAAAAGTGTAATTACCTTCAAACTCCCCAAGTAGGTTGGTTCATTTATTGTCAATTCCAGAACAACTCAGTCCATTGTGGAACACATGATTAGAATCCTGAATGTATCTCTTGGAACTAAGTGGATATATGAACCACATGGGGTCATATCAAAAAATAGGAAGAAAGAAAATTTGTCTGAATATATGCATCACCCTCATGAACAACTAGACAACATTTCTAATCTAGAGAGTTAGGAAGAGGTACAAAATGTATTGAAACCTAGAATTTTGCGAAATTCATAGGCGATACCCACTCCAATTAAGAAATATGGATGGGCTAAAAGGTCTCTAACTGATATATCCTCTGATGTGGATATGGAAGAAGCAAAAGATGGTAAATTAGACCCCAAGAATACCAAGTTTGAGAAGCAATCAAGCATTGTTTCCAATAAATATCAAGGATAGGGAACATCGTCATCATTCAAGCCAACAATTACCTTTGAAATATTCTAAATAGATCAATGTCCCCAAGTGCAAGAGTCATAGTGGATTCATCCGCTCAGCATGAAACTTCATTAGCACAATCTACTGGATTCAATTCTGGGTTTTTTAGTTTATATTCCCAATTCAGAGCTAATAATGCTCATTTAAAAAAGTATTTATTTCCCAAAGCATAAATATCTATAGGATCGCATTCTATATTGTTGTTTGTTGTAGATTTAAATAAAGGAAATTTTAATATGGAAACATTATAACCAACCATTACAAGAGGAAAGAGGACTGTTGGTAAATAAAAGTCCAGTCAGTTCACTTATGACCTTGATTATTTTAGTCCCACTGAAAAAATACAGTGGCATAGGCAGATTGGTACTATAAGTAAAAGGCCCTTTAGCGGAGGTCTTAGTGGATGCTCCTCTCAAAAGATCCCAAATATTTGATTGTATAAGAGGTCACTAGAGAAGGTGTGAGACCGCGAGTTGTAGCAGATATTTTTCTTCGGTGTGTTTTCAAACAAAACGCAGCGGTGTGTCACACATCAACACGCACCGAGAATGCAAAAGATCATCAATGATGAAAAATAATTTCGTTGAGATGTGAATATAATTTATAAAACCTTCACAGTGCGTTTTTGGAAACATAACTCCCCAGTGCAGTTATTTCAAAGAACACACCATACTATATTTTATTAAAAATTAGCCATCAGAGTGTGTTACATTTCGAAGAACACACTGTGTTATATTTTATTAAAACATTGTGCTACCTAAAAACCACAACTTGGTGCATTATGTAATAACCCACCCCCTGGTGCATCCTATATAAACGAATGTACCTATATATTTTATTAAAAAGCATGTTATATTTTACTTAAATCCATAAATGCAGGTTGTTAATTACTATTGAATGCACCAATGCGCGTTGTATCACATAATGCACCAATTCATATTTGTTAAAAAATAAAAAAATAAAAAATGATAAATTTGATTTAAAAAACTGAAGACCGTGCGGTTTATGTAATCCACACCAATGCTTCCCACTGTCGAGTGCACCAGAACATGGTACTATAAAAAAATGCTACCGCATTGTAAAACTCATTTTACCCCTCTATAGTGCATTTGATCCATCTGCACCGGTGTCTTTCATAACCCACCTAGGCCCCATGCCACCTGTGTTCATCCCACCTACTGCTCACACATTCCATGTTCTTATTGATTGTTGAATTCAGTTTGATTTTTTCCAAATAGTGGGAAAAAATTCAATTTCTCCCATACATAGCCTAAATGCCTCCACGATGTTAGATTTTGAGCATTAATTCAATATGATCTAGGATCTTATCTGAGAGAATAACAAGCAAATTATATCAATCACAAGAGACAATAGACACAGAGTTTCCTTGGGGAAAACCAAGAAGGTGAAAAACCCCAATAACTTCCTCAGAGATAGATAGAGAAATGATACAAAACCCAAGCATAAGAGATAGACTCCTAGCAGCTTCTTCTCCTCCACTAGTGCAAATCACTCAATGAGAGAGATAGATGAATACTTGAATGATCAAAAGAGTGACAGCCTCACTCTATTTATACACAACTTGACTTTCCTTTGAACTCTAACTAGGTCAGCCCTAACTTAACCACTTAACATAATACTAACTGGGCCAACCCCACTAGGGTGGTCTAATAACCCATCAATTATAAGTTACGACACTTGCAACACTTGTAAATACAAATGATGACACTTCTGTACAGAGGAATAATAACCTCTCTGTAGGGATACAATATACATATATGAAATACATTCTGAAGTTACATATACATCAACACTCCCTCTTAACTAGGAAGGTATTTCTCGACACATGTCTTCTAGCACAAGTCTTCTTCTCTGGATCATCAGATCATCGTCACTGGAACATCGTCATCATCACTACTTCTATCTCAACCAATCTCCAATCTATTTGTCACAGGAAGTTCTACAGAGATAACCCTTTTTCATGTTGGTTGTAGGCCTAGCCTCCATGTAGGTCTTCATCATCTCTGCGAGCAAACCATCAAGTAATTACACCTCAGGACTGATTACATTGCCTCTGCAAAACCTGCAAGATCTCTCTGGAATGATATCACTGCCTTTGCAAAACCTGCAAGAGCATCTTAGGACTGATTACATGCCTCTGCAAAACCTGCGTACCATATTGTCATCGCATTGTCTTCAGATCACCTCATCGTCCACAGAGCACAACCCAGATGCACATCACACAACACTTACATTCACCGACATGGGAAGACACACCTCAACCATCTGTGAAAGGCTCAACACTTATATCTATGCCATGGGAAGACACACTTCAACCATGTGAGAATGGCATCACACTTATATCCATAGCCATGGGAAGACACACTTCAACCATGATAGGAATGGCACAACACTTATATCGCAACCATGGGAAGACACACTTCAACCATGCTCGAATGGCACAGCTCTTACATCGCAACCATGGGAAGACACACTTCAACCATGCTCGAATGGCACAGCTCTTACATCAACGACCATGGGAAGACACACTTCAACCATGTCAGAATGGCCCCAGCTCTTATATATGCACCATGGGAGGACACACCTACCACCATGTGAGAATGGCTCATGTGCATCTGTGTCTCTGGACTCATCACTTCCCCTTGGAAGGAATCTCAATCTGAAGTACTCAAAATTAACTCTGGCCAATGGCTTGGTCAACACATCGGCTATCTGCTCGTCTGTCGCAACATACGGGAGCTTCACTGCTCCTCTCTACACCATATCCCTGATATAGTGATATTTGATCTCGATGTGCTTTAACCTGTCATGGAACACCAGGTTCTCAGACAGCTTCACACAACTCTGATTGTCACAAAAGATACCAGTAGCACCCAACGGGAGATCAAATAACTAAGACAGTAGCTTCCTAAGCCATACTGCCTCACAACTAGCCGAACAAGCTACAACATAATCTGCTTTGGCTGTACTCAGTGCCACACAAGACTACTTCCTACTAAACCAAGATATCACACCCAATCCCAGACTGAAGCAACACCCAGAAGTGGTCTTCCTATCAGCAGCACTGCCAGCCCAATCTGACTCAACATAACCCTCCAAGTTAAACTTTTGATTCGCATCATACTTGAGCCCATAATCAACCGTACCCTTCAGGTACCTCAGAATACGCTTTACAACAACCAGGTCAACACTTCTCGGATCCATCAGGAACTGGCTCAATGTGTTCACAGCAGAGCAAATATTTGGTATCGTGTTCGTCAAGTACATCAAGGACTCAATCATCTAACGATACACTGTGACATCAACCAGCTTAGATGAAGCATCACACAGAAGCTTCAGGTTCGATGCCATAGGTGTGTCCATGGCTTTGCAGTCCATCATCCCGAACCTCTTTAGGATCTCTACTGCATACTTCCCCTATCCAAGGAAGATCCCATCTGCACTCTGCCACACCTCCATGCCTAGAAAGTAGTGCATCATACCCAAGTCCTTCATCTCGAACTCGGCAGCAAGCTTCCTCTTCGTGTCAACAATCAATCTATCGTCACCTGTCACAAACAAGTCATCCACATACAATAGTAGTATCATTGGATTTCCTTCCTCAACCTTGTAGTAAAGGCTGGAATCCGCTTACTCTTAGTAAATCCCAAACTGGATAGGAAGTTATCCGTCCTGCCATACCAGGTCTTGGATACCTGTTTTAAACCATACAGGGCTTTCTTCAGTTTGCAAACATGAGTCCCTCTGTCATGTGTCTCAAACCTGAGTGGCTCCTCCACATACACTTCCTCTTCAACTACACCATTCAAGAAAGTTGTCTTGACATCCATCTAGTGTACCTTCCATTTCATCAATGCAGCCAGAGCAAGTACTGATCTAATGGAAGTGTATTTGGCCACAGGTGCAAAAATATATTCTTAATCAATCCCTTCTTTCTGGGAGAAGCCACGAGCTACAAACCTTGCTTTATACTTCTCTATGCTACCATCTGCAGCATGCTTGATCTTATAGATCCACTTGGAAGTCACCACAGACTTCTCTTCTAGTCTCGGGACCACATCCCAAACATCATTTTTCATGATCGATTGTTATTCCTCGATCATGGGATTCTTCCATTACTTCATCCTATATCCTGGGAACTTCAATATTTTCAATAGATAGCTTTGTTGCTGGAACAAATGTTGTAGTCCTTCTTTTGTAGGTGATTCTACATGATCTTTCCTACAAGTCAAATTCAATTGCATGATTAGAAAATTCTCATAGTTTTCAGAACAAAATCTTACGCATAAAAATATATATGTCATACAGTCATGCAATTATCTTAGCCAATGCTTCAATAAAACATTCATCCATATCCCGTAACTTTCTAGATTCCTTCCATCTCTACCAGAACATTGTTAAGAGTTTTCACTACTCCCAACATGTCAGCAAAGAGGTTTCATTCTAGATAAGTAGCAATGGAATCTTGTACAATGCCATATGCCACTTACCCATCACATGCATATTAGTAGTATATTGTTCATTAATTCAATTATTCTAATATGCATAATAAACAACCCAAGTCTAGGAACATAAGTATATACATCATTGAACAACATTATTTAAACAAACAGAATATACAAGAAATGACAATTCAAATACTTATCTTTGTTTGTTTGTTGGGTGGACTCCCTCTGAATCTTTGCTTCCTTGCATGAGCTCCTGGAGTCCGACTCTGAACTAGATTCTTCTACTCCTTTCCATTATGGATTGTAAGGAGTAGCCAACTCCCTCTTAATCCCTGAATCACTACATAGATTCTTGAAGTCCCTTGAAGTAAATTCTTCGCCATTATCGGATCTGAAGATCTTGATCTTCTTATTAGTTTGATTTTCTATCAAGGCTTTGAATTCCTTGAACTTATCAAAACGCTTCATCTTTGACTGGATTTCAGGAAGACCCTCTACTGCTTTGCTTGCAATTGGTAGTGCACATGTGCAAGCCTTATGTGCCAAAGTTCATTTGGCTACATGGCTCATTCAATTTATCCCTTCAGTTTGTATAATCCTCCCTCTTGTTCTCCAATCACTACTGCATCATCTATAGTTTTACCCTTTGGCCACATTGGGACTTGGCCATCTAAAAATGCAACCTTCATTCCTTTTGCATCCAATGCAGATATGGAGAGAAGGTTCTTCTTGAGACCTGGAACATATAGTATGTTTTTCATCTTCATAGACTTTCCAAAGTCTAGCTTGTAGGAGGCTTCACCACTTCCTTTTATTGGATACTGGTAGTCATCCCCAAGTTTCACCTTGTGGGGTGAATCATGTTCAGATAGGTTCATAAAGGATTCCTTGAATCCTGTCATATGTTTGGAAGCCCCATTGTCTATAAGGAAATCCTTGCTCCCATGAGTAATGGTACCAGTGAGAGTAGAAATTAAAACATACTCTTCATCAATTGAAGAGTATTCACTTTCTTCTCTAGCCTTCTTCCTAGGAGGTTCATCATCCTCAGCAGTATGAGCATGATGTCTTTTCTTGTTGTTCTTCTTTTTGTTCCTACGGCAATTTCTGGAAATGTGTCCCCTTTCATCACAAGTATAGCAATGGACATAGGACATGTTCCTTTGAGGTTTGAAATCACCCTTCTGATGGTGATGTCCTTCTTTCTTATCATGGTCGTGAGTCTTCTTGTCACCATGCCTCTTGGAGTGTGCTATGAGAGCTTGGTCTTCATTCCCCATCTTCTCTTCTCGAGCTCAAATTCGAGCTTCTTCTTGTGAGCATTCTTCCCACAGCCTACTGAATGTGATAAGTTTCCTCCTAGCACAAATTCCTTGGATGAAGGAATCCCATGACCTAGGAAGGCCATTAAGAGTGGTCATTACCACTTCTCCATTCTCTATATCTTCTCCCATGACTTCAAGTTGTTCTTTTATCTGAGAGACCCTTGAGAAATAAGACTACATGGTCTCCGCATTCTGGATCTTGATATTCTTCAATTGATTTCTCAAGGTCATCTTCCGATTTATGTTCTTCCCTTCAAATAGATTGGTCAAGGAATCAAACATCTCTTTAGGTGTCTTCAGAGATGACACATGTGGTATGAGATGGTCTTTGATAGAATCAGCAATGATCCTCTTAGACTTGACCAAGTTCCTCTTGTGTAGGGCCTTATCCACTTCTCCCTCTGGGATAGGGATCTCTTCACTTATGTAAGTGTCCAACTCATTCTCTTCGAGGAGTAAACCAATCCTATACTTCCATGCTCGGAATTTATCAGCCCCTTCAAGCTTATCCTCAAGCTTGGTGTGGTGAGACATCTTTAAAGAGTAATTCAAATGGAAATAGAAAATATTTAGGTCTTACCACTTGTTTTGTTGAAAACTGGATCTGGTACTGGATTAGGGTTTGTCAGAGAAACCTTAAAAATTCAAACTTTGAATTTCAAACTTTTGAAAGGATAGAAAGATGCACCTTGATGAGTTGATCAAGCTGGTATACTCAGAATTTGAAAAATGCAAAGTTTCACCCCTCAAAATTGCTTTTGAAACTTCTGGATTCACTAGGGAGGAACCTTAATTAGGGTTTGAGTTTCCCAAAGGTTCACCCAACCAAAAAGTTTGATCCAAATCTATAAACTTCGATTTTCCCAAGGATCTTCCAGCTGTGGTCTCAGATTTCAGAAATTCCAACTTTTGCAAAAACCCTAATTTTTGGATTCACTTGAGAGGACCCCAAACTAGGGTTTGATTTTCCCGGAGTTTCACCCGACCAAAAAGTTCGATCCAAAGCTCTAAACTTTGATTTTTCTGAGGATCTTCCAGCCGTGGTATCGGATTCAGAAATTCCAATTTTTGCAGAAACCCTAATTTTTAGGTCAAAAACTGAAATTGCTCAGAATTGAATTATGTTTATCTAGAAAGATGCGCCCTTGCAAGGAGAGCCAATATAGCCTCCTTCCTTTGAAGATATGTGGAGAGAAACCCAAAAATCAAGAATCCCTAGCTTCCGCAACTGCAGAGTGTCTTCTTCTCGGGTTAGATCTGATACCATGTTAGATTTTGAGAATTAATTCAATATGATCTAGGATTTTATGTGAGAGAATAACAAGCACAGTATATTGATCACAAGAGACAATAGACACAGAGTTTCCTTGGGGAAAACCACGAAGGTGAAAAACCCCAATAACTTCCTCAGAGATAGAGCAATGATACAAAACCCAAGCATAAGAGATAGACTCCTAGCAGCTTCTCCTCCTTCACTAGTGCGCATCACTCAATGAGAGAGATAGATGAATAAGTGAATGATCAAATAGAGTGACACCCTCACTCTATTTATACACAACTTGACTTGCCTTTTAAATCTAACTAGGTCGGCGCCAACTTAACCACTTAACATAATACTAAGTAGGCCGACCCCACTAGTGTGGTCTAATAACCCTTTAACCCACAAGACTCATACATGGCCGACCCCATCAAGGTGTTCTAACAAACCATCAAGTATAAGTTACGACACTTGTGACACTTGTAAATACAAATGACAACACTTCCGTACATAGGAATAATAACCTCTCTGTTGGGATACAATATACATATATGAAATACATTCCGAAGTTACATATACATCAACCCACGGCGCGCGGTTCAATAGTTAAATTAATCCTTACTTGATAATTTAAATTCTTAAGGGATTAATTTTTGAAATTAATCCATAATTTGCCATCTTTATTAAAAAAAATAAAAAATTGTGCAGTGCATTCGAGCCATTTGGCTCACACTGGTTCTCGGTGCACTCTGTAAATTTTTACATGATGGATTGTTTGAAGGGGTGAGCCAAATGACTTGAATGCATCGCATAAACGGTGTGCTTCCCTTTATAAGCGCACTAGCATAACATAAAATTAATTTTAAAAATTATAAACTAATAACCATTGCATTAATTACACTTAAGCTCACCGACATTACGATGCCTTTACATGTACCGAACACAACAGTAAAGATTGACAAGAAAAATTCAAAAACCAAAGTATATCATGCATCTACTGCACATCAATGCACTAGTTAACAATGCTATGACATTCGGTATGAGCACTGTGAACACATTCCCCATAATCCATAAATTAAATAAACCACGGTGCTTTTATATCACGTCAAGGCACATAAAACAGTGCATTAATAGATGAAGTTGTGGAAACTCTATGATTTATGATTGTTATATAATTTGTCATAGTATCATGATTAGAATTTGTGTATAGCTTGTCATAGTATTATGCTTATGTAATAATATTTTTTTAATTTAGTTTTCATATTGTTCTCATATAAATGAATCATTTTTTATAACTGTAAGAAAAAATCATAACAAAAATTCAAGTATTACCATGTAATATTATTATAATATATGAAAATAAACATCACAAGAAAAATTTTAATATGAACATCAATATGACCTATCAATGTATCGTTCAATATTTCTATTTTTGACAATAACTCACTTTACAATGACAAATATCAAAGCTCTAATAGGATGGAAAATAAATACTTAATTAAAAGAACACCCTTTTTGCTATTAAAATGGTTAACATGTATGATATTTTAATGTCAATAGGAAATTTATTATGGATATTTGGATGAAGGTTCAATTACTTTGATAGAATCAATTAATATCTTAATTTTGCATTGTATTGTATATGGGAACCATTTAAGATTGTGGTGATAAATATTAGTTGAATAGTTCAATGATCCTTCATGGTGTAACTTGAATGACAAAAATGAGAATGGTCGTTATGATTAATACATAATTGACATGATTTGTTTGTGGATGCTCAAATCTAGTGTTGAAATTTTTCCAATTATTTGCAATATTGATAGTTATGTACTTTTCCATTAAATGAGATTGGAGAAGATAATAAAGGGAGTTCATGCCTTGTCATCAATTGCTAATTGTTATGATGCACCTTATGATGATTTATTTCGACTTTATGTTTTGGATATGAATATGCATATTCCAAATATTTATACGAATATGCATATTCCAAATATAGGATTTTAAAAAAAATATTGTTTGTTATTTTTAATTTGTTATATCATAATTGTAAAGGATATACATATTTCATTCTTGCCATAAAAACTTTTCTTCCTTAATGATATATATATGTGTGTCTAAGTATTTAAAATATAAAATATAAATGTCTAAGTATACTATATTCATTAAATCGACCCTGTTATTCAAATGAGAGTAGTTTAAATTCCAACAAACAATAACTATGATTGACATCAATGGTAATTTGCACTCTAATTAGTTGATTTTAATCTAGTTGTAAGAATACAATAAATTAAATGATAAAACCCACACTACAATGAACTAAATGTTTACCAACTCAAATTTTTTAAACAATGCATATAGTAATATGCAAATTTCCATTTCTACCATCATAACATGAAAAATAAAAATATAATTAGACAATAAAAGATAACAATACAAAAATGATATATCAATCTATAAATGATCAAATAAAACATGTACATATTAATATCTATTTCCATGAACTCAAGTTGTTTATACACTTATGTACTTAACCAGATCACATTGTTTAAACACTACACTCAGTAATCAACTTTCCATTCCCACCATCATAACATGAAAAATAAAAAATATAATTAGGCCCTTCATGATACCAGTGAAAAAAACATATCTCAATCTATGAATGATGAAATAAAACATCTAGATATCACTCTTCGTTGCCATCACTGTCATTATCTTCCTTGATTGGCATGATATCACTATTGTTCTCATAAACATGTTTTTTGTCTTATTCCCCAAAGGGACGTTGAAGGGTAATCCCAATGCAAGGAATCTCTGACAAGTGGTTGGTGGATACCGTAATTCTACTTCCCCTCCTACTAGAATCGATGACCAAATATTGGTCTTGATCCCCCCTTGGATCGTGCTTAATGGAATCAATTTTGTATTATTGTGTCTCTCCTTATTTTACATCCTCGTGGACCACTCATCATCCTACCTTTCCATCCAAGTCTCTCCCCCGGATCTACCTTTCATTTCCACATGCTTCACTCTTAAATGCCAAAGGACTGTCCCACGCCTTAACCACATAGTTTGCATGCGCAAGACAGAGAAAATCTGTCGGCTTGGAGGAATGCTTTTAATAACTAGAGGGTTTGCTTATGTCCTCCTTCAAGCCTTTTCCCTGTTTCCACCTTTTGTTTTAGAGAACTCTGTGTTCGTTTTCAATTTCTCTCATTTTGCTTGGTACTAGAGGTATTGCATGGAGATGGAGCTTTTTCATTCTGGCACTCCATTCCTGAGTGACCTTGAGGTTTTGACGAACTGTCTTCGCTGCAAAAAACCTTTTAGAAGTGTTCTTGGTTCTCATATTTGGGGACTCCTGATCTCTCCAGTTCATGGTCATTCTCAATTGAAAGGGAAAGAGGAGCATCTAGGTAACACCTTGGAAAAGAATACTCATGTCAACTCTGGCGGTGGATACGGAATTGAAAGAAACTATGCCCTCGGGGAAGTCATGAGCCATATAAATGACTTCAAAAATCAAATCAAGATGGAGAGAAATGAGAATCTTGATATGAAACGGGCCCTAACCCATTTGTATTCTTTTGCCCAAGCAATTCATTCTGAGGTGAAACATCACAACAGTAAGATCATGAATCGGGTTTGCAATATGGAAGAATTCATGGGAGTAATTCATCCCCATGAGGGCACAAAGGAAGAGAAGATGAACACTGTGGGCATGCAAGAGGTAGTTCAAATGGATGTTGCGGGCATAAAGGATGTTAAGCTGGTGGTTGCGGGCACAAAAAAAATCTAACTGGAGGTTGCGGGCATAAAAGCCGAGTTTCAGATGGAGGTTGTGGGCATAAAGGAATCCCTGATGGAGGCTACGAGCATAAAGGAAGTAGCCCAGTTGAAGGCTA
The DNA here is from genome assembly GCA_027924585.1 of Larix kaempferi. NCBI lineage: Eukaryota > Viridiplantae > Streptophyta > Pinopsida > Pinales > Pinaceae > Larix > Larix kaempferi. The sequence goes on along the minus strand of BSBM01000765.1, from coordinate 17,123,771 downwards.
CGAGCATAAAGGTTATTTAGTTGGATGTTGAGGTCATGAAAGAAGTTTTTCAGATGGACGTTGTGGGCATAAAGGAAGCCTAGATGGTGGCTACAGGCACAAAGGAAACAACCCTGATGAATGCTACTGGCATACAGGTCATTCAATGGGAGGCTGTGGACATAAAATAAGTCCAAATGGAGGATGCGGGCATAAAGGAAGATGCTAAGATGGAGGCAATGGGCATAAAGGAAACCCAGATGGAGGTTGCGGGAATAAAGGAAGCAACCCAGATGAAGGTCGTTTGCATAAAGGTCTTTCAGTTGGAGGCCACGGGCATAAAAGATGTTCAGATGAAGGATGTGATCATCAAGGAAGACGCCCAGATGGAGGCTGTCGGCATACAGTAAATTCAGAAGGAGGCTGCGTGCATGAAGAAATAAGTTCACATGGAGGTTGTGGGAATAATGGTTTCGGGTTACACACTATTTTCTGCATAAATTATGAATTCTGTTTTGTGGTCCCTTAGTTATATGTATTATCTGGATATACCCCCCTACTTTGTTTTGTTTATGCAATTTTTTGCTTTTGTTTATTTTTGCTCAATCAGTATGTAAGAAGATATAGCTTCCACAGAATAGGCAAGTTCCATGATAGATACAAGTTAGAGAAGGAAGAACAAATGGATGTTGTCCTGTTATGGGAGCAATCCTATCTATTTTCTGTATACTCTTCTTTTTATATATAATCAAAAGCTCTTTAACCTTTTCTATTAAAAAAGAAAAGAAAATGCATGGTATTAGTTCAATGAACAACAAATTTAGTCAACATAATGGGATCACATCCAGAATTATGAAGTAGGCAAGTTCTTTTAAGTAATTTATGTATTTAAATTAATTTGTTTGAATTATTTGTAAAGTTAACTAATATGTTTTGGTTAATGTGTGACATGCAAAGCCAAAAAATGATGAATCTCGATAAGATTCTTACCAATCTAAGTCCAAACGAGCGTAAAAAATTGATGAAAAAGTTGTAGAGAGATTAATCAGGTGAATAAAAAATAGGTCAATATGAATTATTTCTTCAAATTTGAGTAATAATGTACTCAAGAATATTCACTAATATGTTTCACTTAATCTAATTCACATATGTTGAAATGTTTTTCCAAGACTAACAACAACAACATTCAATGTCATCATAAGAAAAAAAAATTATGGACGCTACAAATGATGATCAATTGGTCCTTAGCTCATCTAGAGTGGTGATGGAAGTTAATAGAAGGGGAAAATAAATTTATAATACTATGAGGGATATAGTGGAAATAACGTACATACGTACTTCTCACTTAAAATAAAGAAACCAATCAAATGTTTCGAAGAATCAGTTCATATGTAAACTACAAGAGGCATTCCCATAGCAATGGTTAATGAGACTTGTCATACTTGCAATAGAAAAAACATACAACAACAAAAAATAATCATTCAAAAAGTAATATTCCTAAACATTTTTATGTAGAATATGTATCTATAACTACTACAAAGCATCATTTCTTCAATAATTTTAATTCTGCTATATTTATTTTTCATATCAACAGAAAAATAGTTTAATGTCATTTTACATTTCCAGAAAGATTATGAAAATCCCAAAGGATGAACGAGGTGATATGTGAAATGTGCCCGTAGGGATGTCTAAAAAAGTGTACAAGTATATGGTTAAGGAAATGGACATAATTACATCGTGGGAGGAGCCATCTCAACAAAAGAGTGCTTCAAATGTATGAAATCATTGATTTTTAGGATTATGTACATCTCAATAATTAATTCAACATTAAATATTAATTTTCAATTATTTAATTTCATGCAGAAAAGAAAACAAAATGGAACCCATTCAGCACAAAAGATAGGACAACAAGGAAAAAAGGGCGATAGCAATGCTTGTGAGTATATTTTTTATTTACTTATAAGAAATTAAGATTTCGTAGTGGTTGTGATTTGCATATTTAATTTTTTTGTTTTCATTGGCAATCCTTGAATGTCTTGAAATAGGTGGCAACATACAAAGAGGAGCCATCAAAATAATTAATTGAAATTGGATTAAGAAAGGGTTGTGAGTATATGTTGGTGTATCAAAAATTAATTGTGGATTATGTTAGTATCTATATTGTTTTACTTCCCTCATTTTATAATTAATAAAACAACAAAAATACTTTATATTAAGTCTATGATTTGTGACAGGGGATAAAACTTGCAAGAAAAAAAGCATGGAATGGAGCCAACATAAGACTTTTTGATAGATGGCATGTCCCAAATATTGAATTGGGTCACAATGGCCTAATCCCATTGGCCATAGTCATTAGAGTTTGTCAAATTGATGTTAAGGGTCAAATAATTACCAAGGAGGAAAATTACTAGTTTCCTAGGTTGTGGGTGGAAGCATTGGGATTTGAAATAAGAAGGATAATAAATAATGTCTAGACATTAGAAGAGCATAAATATTTAATAAAGGATCTAAATAAATATATACAATGGAAAATCAAAGTGGCATTTGATCATGAAGACACATGGAGGAAGTGGGACCCACACAAGATAGATTTTATGTGCCACATGGCATCCTCCTCTTGTCATTTTCAATCCATAAAAAGCCCAAGGTTCTTGGGATGAGTTGGAATGTCAATATACTTGGCATGAATCAATTAAGGTTGAATTGGGGTGGAAGAGTAACTCCCATGGAAGATGAAGAGGAATTTTGGAGCTAGTGAGACACTTGGACTAGATTCCCTAGCTCTATGACAACAATGATGAAGATGCTATGACACCTATGACACAAATCAGATCTGAAGGCTGACATCTGACATATATGACATGCCAGGGATAAAAATAGCCTCCAAGAAGGCACTCAAGTGATTTAGGGCATCCAAAGAGACACCAAGTTGAATTTGGAGGAGGAGGGAGCTAGAATTGGAAGGACAGGTGGCATACTTGGGAATATCTTCCCAACTTGAGTTGCCATGAAGCTCTTGGGATGAATTCAACCCATGGAGGACCTTATAATTTTATAAAATATGATAAAAAATAATAATGGTATCTTTTGATCATTTTGAGAAATTGCATATGTGGAGAGAGAGAGTTAGTGGATGACTAGTTTCTTGCCTTAGCCAATTTCGAGGGTAAAAGATTCCCATCCAAGTTGGTGTGTTGAGATGCCATTCAGGTCTTTCATGGAGCTTTAATGGAGTCTTTATTTGCAGGTGTAATCTATAGGGTGGCTCGTAATTTTTTCTAGTGCAGCTCACTCACTCAAGCATTTCCAGTTTTCATTGCATATTCTTGCTCCTTGAGGGAGGGCACTTTTGGTGAGCTATTGTACTCTTTGGGGGAGCTTCTCATGCCCCATTTATATTATAATAAGGTTAATATACTCTATTATTCATATTCAGAAATGTATTAGGTCAAAAATACAGTTGGAATGATGTAAATCTAATGTTTACTGAACAAACAGTGCCATTTCCGCACTACCTTGTTGTGAACCAATGTAATGTTGATGGATTTGAATGAATAAGTAAACTATTGATGGTTTATTTATGTATGTAATTTTAATGATGTGTTATTAGAGTTTCATATTTAGTACCTAATCATTTGAAGTCATTTTGTGAAGTTTCATTGCATTTGGGGAAGATTTGATGCCATTTCCCCCAAGGTCGAACTAGTGATTTTCCTGCTGTTTTGGAGAAGGTTAGACCAAGATTAATAAATTTTAAATGGTGAATATGAGACTTTATTAATGTCCCTTAGACATACCCTACCTCTTTTCTGAATTTCGAATGGGTTTGGAGGCATATGGAGAGCCATTTTCAGCACTTGCCCTGGGGGGATTTGAACCTCAAATTGCTAGTTAAATTCCATACTTTGCCCAGAATCGTAAAGGGGTTTGTAGAAGTATTTTGGTGGTCCTATATCATACCTAAAAATAATATTCCATTCTTAATATAATTCATATACCTTCTCAGAATATTTGGGAGCATTTGGGGCAAATTGGAGACCTAGACATCAAAACTAGTCAAAGGTCGAATTAGAGAAAAAAGTGAAAATTTTGCAATTTTAATAAAATTATTAAAAATGGACATTACAAGTGGTATTAGAGCATGGTCCTTGCACCTATGGATTAATACGTACATTCAAGAATAATTTACGGCCATTCCTTACTATTATGATGAATCCTATGAGTACAATTCCTATGAAGAATATGCAAATGATTGTGAACAATATGAAGGAGAATGTGAATGGTATGAGGAAGAGGTTCCATCAAGCAAAAATTATTACAATTTCAAGAGGAATGAAGATTATTATTATGACCATATGTATGATAAATATGAGTATGACACACCGCCAAAGGATAATTCTATGAATGAGTTACAAAGATGGAGAGCAACATATAAAACCTTGCCCCAACAATATCAAAAATATCAAGAATATCTTGCTTCGAGGGAATATACAAAAAATGCCATGTCTTTTGAATGCTATGTTGATTATGTGCTTGCAAATAGACCCAAAAATGAAGATGTGGAGTTAGTAAAGAAAGGTTTATGCCCTTCTTGTAAAAGGCCTTGGAGAGAAAATCATGTGTGTGTGAGTGAAAAGAGCAGTGAAATATCTAAACCTTCAAAGAATACATCTCTTTCCTACTGGATGTGAGTTTCTGGATTTTATTCAAAAATAGATTGCAAAGATATTGATCCTAAAGAAAACAAGGGGAAAAGTACATCAGATTGCTTGAAGGAGAAAGATGAAGATAGATCCCATGAACTTGAAGAAGATCCTATTGAAAATATTGAAGATCATTTTGAGACACATTCTACCTTGGACATGAATCAAGGAGTACCTACTGATGGGTGCTCACACCTCTATGTTGGTGACATAGAGATCACTTTTGACAGTAATTCTGCAAGACAAAATTCCCCTAAGCGTGAAAATGAAGACATTGTAGCAGTTGAAGAAGAAACAAGATCAACTTTCCCATCACCACTTGAGCTTCATGAAGTTGGTCCAAGCAAGAAGGAAGAAGAGGAGGAGGTTCATTTGCAAGAGCCTCATTTTCTTGAAGAGTCCTTAAATATGAATGAAAAGAATATCCAAGAGTCCGCATTCTCCATGACACTCAAGCATTGGTGTTAAATTCTTGTTGGAGAGCTACTTCATTGGAGGAAACATCCTTTCTTGAAGACATGGAGAAGATTCAAGGAGCAATGTGCCACAACAAAGGTAATTTCATGTCTTTTCTTTTTGATAGAAACCATTTGTTTGAGCTTAATGAATTGTTACATGATGCATACTTGAAGAATAATGAGGATAATCATAATATCACAATTCAAAATGAGCAACTTCTTGAAAAGTTGGAAGATACTTATTTTTCCTCTTATGTTTCAGAATGTCAAATGGTAGATTGTTTGGAGGATTATCTTGACATGGTGGATCATGATAAATGTGGAAATTTGAATGTTCTTGATGTGTTTGAAGATGAACCTGATGAGATCCAAACACTTGATGTGGTGGAAGAGGAACTTGAATTGTCTCTTGGTGAAGGTTATGCAATTTTTAAAGAAGAGCACGATTCCTCTACATTGGAACTAATCTAAAACAAAGGTTTCACACTTTTGAAGGAGCTGCATGATACTACCCATATGGATTCTTCCCATGAGGAAATTTCTGCACTTTTTGATCATTTGGGTGAGTTAGTCCATTCTCCTACATCCTAGAATTACATGTTTTGCAGAATTAGTCTCAATGAAGTATGGGTGAAAGGGTTCTTTTTTATGGTTCCATGTGAGGAGTATGGAACTCCTATATTTACTTTTTATGATGCCATGGTTGGAGAAAATTCTTATTCACATTTGTAGCAGCATCCTTTGCTACTTTATGATGATGCACATCTACCTGGATGCACCTATTATATGCATTTGAGTCACTTGAAGACTCATGGTTTTTCTTGCTCAACACTTGGTTCATTTGATGTTGGAGGAACTTCATCCAACACGTGGGTGAATATATTTATGATTGGAGAACATTTTTGTTGGAAGCCACATACTTTGTTATATATTTCTGATTCTCACATTCATGGATGTACGGGTGAAACTTCTTTGAGTCATTTGAAGTCTCCTTGTTTCTTTTGCTCATTATTTGGTTCAGATTTTAGTGGAGATTCTTCATTCACTTCTTGGATGGAAGAATACATGGCTGAATATTTTGATGCATGTCACATCCTTTTGGAGTAGCATTATAGGACATGGGATCCTCACCCATGTCATTGGAGCATATTTGATTGGTTACTTGATGCTTCTATGCACTTGGAAAATGGTGGTCTACTTGCTTGGAGGTATAAGAATTTTCATGATTATTTGATGAAGCGTCTTCTTGATGTACATTTTCATTATGTTGTTATGTACTTTGATGATATATATTATGTACTCATGATTTTTGGAATAATGCATACAAGAAAATTGGATCTAAGAACTATGAATTGGAGAGTACTTCTAACTGTTGGAGTTCAATACAAGCAATGGGACCCTGGGATAATTCTTAGTCTCATTGGTTTCAATTTTTGGGGGAAACAAGTAGTATGGGAAATGGATTCCACACTTAATAAAGTGAATTTAATCAGAGTAGTGCAGTAGAAATCATGCTGGTTCCTCTCTAAAATATTCATGGAATCTCGAAGACTCAAAGTTGGGAAACTCAGTGGCAACTTCAAAGAATTATACAGAAAGCAGGTTCTTCAAGACCCATGTTTGAAATTGCTTGAGGACAAGCAATATTGGGAAGGGAGGATTTTTCATGTCCCAAATATTGCATTGGGTCACAATGTCCTAATCCCATTGGCCATATTCATGAGAGTTTGTCAAATTGATGTTAAGGGTCAAATAATTGCCAATGAGAAAAATTACTAGTTTCCTAGGTTGTGGGTGGAAACATTGGGATTTGAAATAAGAAGGATAATAAATGATGTGTGGAAATTAGAAGAGCATAAATATTTAATAAAGGATCTAAATAAATATATACAATGGAAAATCAAAGTGGCATTTGATCATGAAGACACATGGAGGAAGTGGGACCCACACAAGCTATATTTTCTGTGCCACATGGCATCCTCCTCTTGTCATTTTGAATCCATAAGAATCCCAAGGTTCTTGGGATGAGTTTGAATGTAAATATACTTGGAATGAATCAATTAAGGTCTAATTGGAGTGGAAGAGGAAATACCCTGGAAGAGAAAGAGGCATTTTGGAGCTAGTGAGACACTTGGACTAGATTCCCTAGCTCTATGGCAACAATGATGAAGATGTTATGACACCTATGACACAAATCAGATCCGAAGGCTAACATATGACATATATGACATGTTATGGATAAAAATAGCCTCCAAGAGGGTGCTCAAGTGAGTTAGGGCAGCCAAAGAGACACCAAGTCGAATTTGGAGAAGGAGGGAGCTAGAATTGGAAGGACAAGTGGCATACTTGGGAATCTCTTCCCAACTTGAGTTGGCATGAAGCTCTTGGGAGGAATTCGACCCATGGAGGAACTTAGAATTTTATAAAATACAATAAAAAATAAGAATGACATCTTTTGATCATTTTGAGAAATTGCATATGTGAAGAGAGAGAGCTAGTGGATGACTACTTTCTTGCCTTAGCCAATTTCAAGGGTGAAAGATTCCCATCCAAGTTGGTGTGTGGAGAGGCCATTCAGGTCTTTCATGGATGTAATTCCCACCTCGGTACCTTAACTATTTATGATAGTGAGGTACTAGTTTTGAAATGAATCGGCTAAGTAAAATACGAACCGTTTGAATTTACTTTGAAAATGTTTGAACGATAGTTATAGAAACTATTAATTTACTTAATAAATGAATGCTTGACTGATTGAGATAGAATGACTGAATGTTACATATGCTTGACTGATTGAGATAGAACGACTGAATGTTAGATATGCTCGATTGATTGAGATAGACTGACTAAATGTTAGATATGCTCGACTGATTGAGATAGGATGACTGAATGTTACATATGCTCGACTGATTGAGATAGAACGATTGAATGTTAGATATGCTCGACTGATTGAGATAGAATGACTAAATGTTAGATATGCTCGACTGATTGAGATAGGATGACTGAATGTTACATATGCTTGACTGATTGAGATAGAATGATGAATGATAGATATGATTTACTGATTGAGAGAAAATGGTGAATGAAATATATGCTCGACTTACTGAGATATTATGATGGATGATGAAATATTTCATAGTGAGGCGCTACTAATGTGCACTTGAGTGTGTGTGTGTGTGCAGTGGCAGGTAAGATGATTTACCGACTGACCCACAATGAAATTATAGGGGTCGTAAGAATGGAAAGAACACATAGGGGTATGACGACTAACTGTCGACCCTGGATTAGCAATCCACGCACGGGTGAAGCCGGTTCAGCTCACCCGGGGAAGCATATGCCGTACGGGAAAGGCCATAATGATTTGGTCGCGTACGATGAGTTGAGGGGCGTGCAATAAGGAGAGCCTTATCCTTCAACATCCCTTAGTCTCCAAGGAGCGTAGTGAGAGATCGCGGTAACGGTTCCCGGTTGCTACGCAGTACTCCCCATAAGAAGGAAGAAATGAAACTCTCAGAAGGGCCCGCCGAAGAGGTACCTAGACAAGAACAAGAGGAAGAAAATTAATCAATGGTATAAATAAAAATTTCACATAAGATTTAAGAAATACTTTATTTCATTTTGTTCTATTTTATTAATTTGAATTATTCTATTGAAGATTCTATTTTAAATTGATTTCATTAATTTGAATTGATTTTATTAACTTGAAAAAGAATTGAAGAGATTGATTTTATTCAATATTAAATTTGATTAATTATGCTGATTGAAAAAGATCAATAATAAGAGAATTATTTCTATTCAAAGATTTTAATGGATTTTATTATTTTAAATCATTCTATTAAAGATTCTATTTAATTGACTTCATTATTTTGAGAAAGAATTGAAATAGATCATTAATAAAATAATTGTTTTTCTTTTATTATTATTCAAGATTTTATTTTAATTAATTTTATTATTCATTTAAAATATTTTATAAAGAGGAAATTTAAAATAGATTATACTTTTAGTAAAATGAATCATTTTTTAATTCAATCTTAATATTAGGAAAATAAAGAAAAATAGAAAGCAATAAGTCTAACTAAAATATTGTTAAGTAAACTAAATGAGAACCAAAAGAGGAGTAGAACTATTCTACACCTAACTCCCACTGATCTAGGGATTTAGGTGCACATTAAAGACATTAAGAAGACACATGTATTTGAGAATGTTGGAAATTAAAATAATAAATTAAATTAAATATGTGTATGGACAGACACATGGCACACATGCTTTTGCTATATAATGAGGGAGGAGAAGGAGAGAAGGACATATCTTGCTCCCTAATGCTGGATGGTAATCATAATCTCGGATTATGTTATGATCCTTGGAGTTGGGATTAGCCGGAATGGGGATTGGGAGATCCTTTCGAGAGGATAGATTGTGTTTTCTTATGACCCCATTAGCTCGGGGGTTCAGGGTGAAGAAGAATAACCCTGATACGGTAGGGAGGTCAACCGAGGGGTCACTCGGTACTTCATCAGGAGATTGGATTGGATCGTGTGAAAACCACTTCGAGGACTCCATCGATTCGCTCGACCAACCGTCGAAGATAGGTTTGAAGTATTTTTATTTATTTATTTTGCTAAATATTTTTGAGAATGAATAAATCTGAGTATATAGTTTTATATATTGACATTCATGTACTACAATAGATAGAACTAGATCTGTGGCTTCTATATCTTCTTCTGAAAAATCGTACTGGAAGTTTTTTTTTGGGGACCCCGAAAAGGGGGTCTCTACAATGGAGCTTTGATGGAGTCTTTATTTGTAGTTGCAATCTATATGGAAGCTCATGGTTTCTTCTAGTGTAGCTCACTCACTCAACCATTTCGAGTTTTCATTGCATATTCTTGCTCCTTGATAGAGGGTGCTTTTGGTGAGATATTGTACTCTTTGGGGGAGCTTCTCATGCCCCATTTATGTTGTAATAAGATTCATATACTCTTTTATTCATCTTAAGAAATGTCTCAGGTCAAAAATACAGTTGGAATGGTGTAAATCTAATGTTTACTGAACAAACAGTGTCATTTCCCCACTACCTTGTTGTGAACTAATGTAATGTTGATGGATTCGAATGAATAAGTAAAATACTGATGTTCTATTGATGTATGGACTGTTAATAATGTATTCTCAGAGTTTCGTATTCAATATCTAATCATTTGAAGTCATTTTGTGAAGTTTCATTTCATTTTGGGAAGATTTGATGCCATTTCCCCAAGGTCGAACTAGTAATTTTGTTGTTGTTTGGGAGAAGGTTAGAACATAATTAATAACTGATTAATGGTGCACATGAGACATTATTAATGGCCCTTGGAAATCACCTACCTCTTTTTTGAATTTCAAATGGGTTTTGAGGCATTTGGAGAACCATTTTCAACACTTACCCTGGGGGATTTGAACCTCAAATTGCTACTTAAATTCCATACTTTGTCCAGAATATTAAAGGGGTTTTCAGAAGTATTTTGGTGGTCCTATATCATCCCCGAACATGATATTCAAGTCCTAATATCATTCATATACCTTCTCAGAATACTTGGGAGCATTTGGATCAAATTGGAGACCTAGACATCAAAACTAGTCAAAGGTCGAATTAGGGGAAAAGGTGAAAAATTTGCAATTTTAATAAAATTCTTAAAAAGGGACATTACAATAGAAGGCATGAGATTTGGTTTGAAAGAATGTGTATCACTCATGGATCAATTATTTCTATGGTGTCTCCTTTCAAATTACATTCATGTATACTATCTATTTTATTTTTGATTATTCCTCGAAATATAGATACATTCAATACACTTTATTTTTATGTTTGCATATGGAAGATGAAGAAAAGGAAACCAATTGATCCAATCAACAAAATGTTTGGCCAAATAACCCAAACGATGTAACTGAATCGAGTAGTGTTGATAAGAGTTCCGGCCAAGAATGATGATCCATATTTAATTTTGATGTTAATGATGATGATCCATATTTAATTTTGATGTTAATGCAAGCTATTGTAGCTTGCTGTATATTTTGGAATAATTGTCTATGAAAATCAGACATTTTGTATAACAATGTACTAGACATAGTGTCCGAATTGAAAAACAACGGGTTACCAACAAGTGTAGCAATTACGTATTGCTTGTTGATATTTTGATTATTATTATCTCTATGTTCTCCTATTTTGTATGACAAAGGTATTCTTATTGATATCTAATAAATAAAATAAAAATTATTCTATTGCATTATTCAATGTTATTGTCAAATGTTACATGTGAAATGGATGATTAAATATTACAATAGATGCTTGCATCTATCATGTAATAAATTAATCCAAGCAAAAGCAATAATTAAAATTGAAATGAATAGTACCATAAAAAATCTATCAATTTCAAATGAATAATGGAATTAAAAAGATATATATATATATGAATCCAATTTCAGTAGCCATTGTTCAAAGAATCATATTTGATGCTTTTGATAATTGATGTCGCACCGGTGCACCTACTTGAACTATACGCACCAGTGTGTTTATGTCAACGATGGGCCCGACACTTCAATGTAAATTAAACACACTATTAAATTTTAAAAATAAGAATGTTCACGTGTCAGATGGATTATCCAGTGCGTTTTAGTTTTTTTATAGCATCGTTGGAAGTCAATGGTTGAGGCGCACCGATAATTGTCAAAGCTTATATGAACCAATGCTTTTTTTTTGTTTAAGTGTTATAATGCATTTTAGTTGTTTAAATGCACTAGGTTATTTTGATAGTTTGTAAGCACTGATGCATTTTACAATGGCTTAATGCACGAGTGCGGTCTTATAAATGGACAACACCAATAAAATTTAAAAATATAAAAAATTGTCCAGTGTGTATGATCTAACATATTGCATCGGTGCATTTATTTTATGCATAAGAACCAATGCATAAAATCTAAATGCAAGCGCAGGTGCGGCGTTGAAATTTGGTTCTTTCTGGTGCTTTTTCTATTTGAGTGCATTAGTGCATATTTTTACATCGTACAACACCAGTGCATTGTGTTTCTATATGCACCGGTGCACACAATTTAAACAAAACAAACTGATAAGAAAAAATCCTCTTAAACATCTGACCGCCGAGCTTTTTTAGTTATAAAATATATCCATAATAACCTTCGTTAAAACATCTGTTACCATTGGCGTAGGTTGTAGTGGAGGTTTTTTTGACAATTTTTTCCAATCTTGTAACACTAAAAACCTTCGCTATGACCTCCACTACATTCTCTTTTCCTTGTAGTGAGGGGAGGTGATCATTAGAGATGTTCTTATATCAACCATGAATATAAATAAGTTGCATAATGCAATCAACAAGATAGAGATATAGGTCAAACAAGAAAATTTAGCTAAAAAACAATTAAGAATTACTGAGCTAGGGTAGAAGGTAGTTAAGTTGGGGTTAGGCCCATCAAAACACACTTCTATACAGATCTTGTTAAAGGATAAGGATAATTAAATCCAAATTATGAAGAATAATTGAGACTCCCGGCAATAGAACATGTTCAGACATCAGAGTTGTTAGAAGCTCAAGACTAGAAGGACCAAATGGTCAAGTTTCATCAGGAATACAAAGAGAAAGTAGAAAAATAGATAAAGAAGGCAGTGATATGAAGTTGGAGAATTATAATTTATTGTTTATAAAGGGAATTGCTTTGCTTTCGGTTGCTTCAATTGATCCAACTAAGTAGGTTTCTAGAACTTTGGCTGGTATGAGCCTCAAGGATGCAGAACTCAATAAGATTAAAGAGGCATTAAGAAAGAGATAGTATGAGGTCCAAGCCATAAATAACTCATTTATAAAAAGAGACATAATCATCACTGCCTTACATGAGACAAAGAACAAATTGAAGAATGAGGTGGATCGTGTTTCAAAATGATGACTAGGAAGCCCCTTTAAACAGAGAAAAACACTTTGTTTTGGACCAAATAACAGTGGCTCTCACCAAGCGCTAGACTTATTTCACTATTACTGAATATAATGGGTACTTGTTAATACTGCTACACAAGATGTCAGGAGGACATTGACTAAGTTGGAAAACAAACCCGATTGTGATCTAATGATACCACAACATATTCAATGTGCATATCTCCCCATTTCAGAATTGGATGAGGACACTTAAGAGTAAGAGTGACATATTTCCATTGTTTCACATGTCCAACATTTTGTCATTTATCAAGGTTGTATCCATCTGCATTGATGTATAACTCGCACAAGCACGCATATTTTCTCGTTTCTATGGAAAATATGTTTCCCATGTCCTTACACCAAATGGAGTGTAATTCCCTTGTCCCAGGTATTGTCTCACAATACCAAGGAATGGATATATTCACATCGCCAATGGAAATATTCCAAAAGAACCTACATCGTAATAAATGTACAATCAAATATATAATTTTTCAACCAAGATAATGTTTCAAAGAACGTTCGAAATGTGAGCCTCAACTACACACCATACTATCTTACCTATGCACCATCCTTTCTTGTTCGTGACCTTCTTGTCCCAAATGTAATGTGCACCAATCAACTAATTTTACAGATGGTTTGAGTCGGGTTGCACCATGACTCATCTGGTACCTTCTAAGTTCGTGTTTCACACTAGCACCTACACCATCATGCTCTCCCTTTCCATGCCTTTTTAAAAAAAAACTCCATGTATGTTGATTGATTGTCTCTTTATGAAGGCGACTCAACCAATAAAAAGAGAGTTCCAGTTTGACCTACCCTGCACACCGAATCCAATGTTCTGTAAATGACAATCCATTCTTTTTGAATGAGTCGTTAATCAGCCAAAAACAATGTTGAATAAATAATCTGTCATGTTCTTTATCATCAATCACATAAAAAAATGGTACTCTTTAATCACTTTGTGTGACAAATGAGTGTTATCCCTGCAATCAATGCTCTCCTGGCCATGTCTATACAAAACATGTGTGAATATTGACACATGGTCAGAGTGATAGTACTCACGTTGTATCTCAGATTGGGGAGGAAATGTATAGTTCTCAGTGAAGTTTATCACTGATAATATTGTGCCTAGCTCAAACACCTCACGAGAATGCTTGAATTCAACAGCTTTCCACCTAGACCTATGAGAGGGTATGATATATTTATAAATATGATTTTGGAATTTCTCCATGAAATCTAGAATAGGAATTTTTTCCTCAAGCAAATAAATCCTTTTAAATGGCGCAGTTGAAGAAGACAATGCACCCATGGTAACACACTCATATAGTTTCCATGTAACTGTGACATCTAATAGTCCAGAGTGTTCTAGATTGAATGTGAAATGTCTATGGAACAATGCCAATTTACCACATTCAGGGCATCTTCTTCCACCTATACATATTTTGTTGAAAAAAACATCCTTGGGATTTCTTTTGCATATTATGGTAGAAATAAAATCTCACACCATGGGAGGAGATAGTTCACCCTCCTAGTGCCTTTTGCAAAAGTCTATAAATGTGTCATAATGGAGTTGAAATTCAACATGGTATCGACAACAACGAGTGTTGTGAATCGTGTTTGGCCTATTATACCATGGTTTTATCTTTTCAAACATGTTGATTGGGATCTTAGCACTGGGATTGGCCTCTTGAAATTCCTCAAACAATGCAACTCCTCATCTCCATAACATGCTTATAATTCTCAGCATAAATCCTTGTAGATAAACATTGTCACAGGACATGCTTTCGATCTGGTATAGCATGTAAATGGTTGTCCCAAAACTCTACCACCTTCTCACTAATGGCTTCCAAAATCCTTTCATGATAGGGTTTTCTTGCAAATAAGATCCCAACAAGAAACTTCATTATTTTTATCTATTCAGACGCTGAATTTAGTATATTTGTGCAATTATTTCTTGAGAAATGGAGCAATTTTGACATTGTTTCCAACATTTGAATTCTCAAGTTTGTCGGTGCCACAACAGTAGTTGTAATTGACCTGCGAACATCTTGGATATAAGGTTTTCTTGATTTTCCAAACAAAGATAATGCTTTTGTGATGTTTTTTGCTAAGGTGTCATGTTCCATTTTACCTTTAGCATCTTTAAAACCTAGCAGGTTTGTGGCATCTTTCAGTCTTTTATGTTTTAGTAATCCATGTAGAATTTGAGCTTGTGTGATAACTGCATGTTGTTCAAAATGCAACTTGATAATGTTTCTAACATATTCTCTGACTGTCCGAATAGGACTTTGGTTTCTGAACTATTCTCCTACGCAATCATCCATAAGGCTTTCTAAACAACATCCACCTCTTACAAATCCAATACATATGCCAATTACTCTTGAAGTTGTGTGAGAGGGAACAGGGTCCAATTAAATTTTTGAAAGTTCAACTCTGACAAAATAAGGGAATTTTGTTTAATATAAGAAAAAAAAATAGAATCGAAGTAAGGAGCACTCAAAGACTATGGTTTTATCTCACCCATGACTATTTCAAATGCATTCAAACACCATACGCAAATTAAATTTTTGAAAACTCTCAACTCAAACCAAATAAGGGAATTTTTTTCAATATAAGAAAAAAATAGAATCGAAGTAAGAAGCATTCAAAGACTATGGCCTCATCCATGACTATTTCAAATGCATTCAAACATCACAAGAAAATTAAATTTTTGAAAGTCCAACACTGACCAAATAAGGTAATTTTGTTCAACATAAGAAAACAAAACAAAGTAATAAGCATTAAAAGACTATGGTCTCACCCATGAATATTTCAAATGCATTCAAACATCATTTTTCATGGAAATTTTTGAAAGTTCAACTCTGACCAAAAAATGAAATTTTGTTCAATATAAGAAAAAAAGTAGAATTGAAGTAAGAAGCATTAAAAGACCATGGTATCACCAATGGCTATTTCAAGTGCATTCAAACATCACGTTTCATGTAAATTTTTGAATGTTCAACTCTGACCAACTAAGGGATTTTTGTTCGATATAAGAAACAAAATAGAATCTAAGTAAGAAGCATTCGAAGACTATGGTCTCAACCATGACTATTTCAAATGCATTCAAACATCATAAGAAAAATAAATTTTTGAAAGTTAAACTCTGAGCAAATAAGGGCCTTTTGTTTGATATAAGAAAAAAAATAGAATCAAAGTAAGAAGCATTAAAATAATATGGTCTCAACCATGACCATTTCAAATGCATTTAGAAATCACAAGCAAATTATATTTTTGAAAGTTCAACTCTGACCAAATAAGGGACTTTTGTTCGATATAAGAAAAAAAAAGAATCGAAATAAGAAAGATTAAAAGACCATGGTCTCACCCATGACCATTTCAAATGCATTCAAACATCACAAGAAAATTAAGTTTTGAAAGCTCAACTCTGAACAAATATTGAACTTTTGTTCGATATAAGAAAAAAAATAGAATCAAAGTAAAAAGAATTCAAAGACTATTGTCTCACCCATGACTATTTCAAATGCATTCAAACATCACAAGAAAATGTATGAAAAATTAGGGTATTTAAATGTGGTTGAAGGAGTTCTTATGACTACATGGATTCCATCAATATCTTTTCTCCATATCTCTTTTGAGGCCGAAATTGGATTTTTGTCCATATGTACATATACATATATTCAAAAATTTATTATATAATCTATCCGCAAAATAAAATGTAAATAGGTCCCTATGACCTAACATCCTTCCACTCAAATTGTAACTGGGCCTTCCAAACGCTCTCATTTTAGATGATTGCAAACCCTTTAGAGACGATGTCCCACGAAGGTAACAAATGACCTTTTATAATGATGGGCACTGAGGGTAGTACCAACGGCCAACAAACTCCAATCCATGTTTTGTTAGCATCCCACAACAGTATCCTATATGGTAGATATCCTATGTTTGGCCACTAACAACCTTCATCAAGTGGGGCAAAAGAAATTATCCCTCGAATAGTACTGTGTTGCCTATTTTGAATAGGTGTTGGGTATCCCCCTTGAGAGAACATAAACACGTTACCTCAGGTTTTACCTCCTCTTGCACGTTGCCTCTTTCCCTAGGAAATATTTTCCACTTAATGATGAAGTATTTTTAAAGGTTCCTTATAGACAACAACAATGATTCCTATGAGAAATGATTGACAGGAATTATTTGGATTCCTAACCCCTACAATCCTACCTTATACTAAAAAAATAGTTTGTACCCTCCTGCGGAGAAATTATGTTGATTGGATTAAGTTGTTGTTCATGCAGGGATTTATGAGAGCCGTAAATATTGACTCGGTTATCCGTTTGGGCTAAAATTAAAAGAGAGAGAGAGAGAGAGAGAGAGAGAGAGAGAGAGAGAAATGATGTAGGTATTTCCAAGGGTCATAAATTTTGACTCGGTTATCCATTTGGGATGAAATTTAATAGGAAGTTCCATATCGAATATTTCAGTGCAGTGACTGGTCAGTTTCTTCTAATTGGACCTTTTTTGACACTTTTATGGGACCAAATTCCTTCATATAGTGCCTTAAATTGGGGTTTTAGTGTTTTGCGGCATTTTTTAAAATTGTAACTATCAATTATCTCTTAGTTTATGCACATAATCATAAAAGTGATTTGACAACTAGTGTCACTCTAGTTAGCTTTTTTTTATTTGTCAGTTTTAGAGTCATGCAATATTTTCAAAAAAATTATGAGATTTTCAATGTGTCCAAGAGGTATAAGAATGTTCAATGTGTCCTTGATGTATTTGGTGTATCCAAGAGGTGTAAGAACCTTCCAATTTTTTGAAGAGAGTTGTTCAATATGTGTGTTGTGATAGGAAAATATGAAAAAAATCATGAACAAAGCTTCATGCAGGAAAATAGGAAGCGATGAGAAAGAAAAGTTGTTCTTTGTCTTATTCAGACTAAGGAACTCGCACGCTAATAATGTGCACACGCCACTAGCACGTCATTGTTCCTGTGCAACGTTTACAACATTTATTGTCAAACATTCACAGCCTTAAATTCATGGAGGGTAGAGAAAAAGGTGGCTAAAGTGTGAGTGTGTGGTTATTAACTCCGTTTTCTTTCACTCTACCCATGTCCAAGCCAGGGGTGGGTTAGGCGTAGCGAGAGTATGAGAGATAGAAAGAGAGGTGTGTTAGAGGTAGCGAGAGTATGGGTTAGGGGTGACAATGGTTAGTGGTAGTGAGTTATGGGAAGATGGGGTATGTAAGAGATAAAAATATATTGAGGGGTTAAGGGTTTCGAAAGAGAGAGATCAAGGGTTAGGGGTTTCGATATTAGAGAGAGAGAGAGAGAGAGAGAGAGGGGATAGAGGTGGTGGTTAGTGGTAGGAGTAGGTGAGATACCGGGAGAAGGGGAGTGAAGGGGTGGTTAAGGGTGGGGGAGTAGGGGGAAGAACAATGTATATATATATATATATATATATATATATATATATATATATATATATATAGAGAGAGAGAGAGAGAGAGAGAGAGAGAGAGGAATGGGGATGTGGTTTAAGGAGTTAGAGAGAGAAAGGGATTGGAAGTTAGGGGTTTATATATATATATATATATTGTAATGTCCTCTTCTCCTTAGGAATAAAGGACCATCCCGCTAACCCATGTAATTCCCATAGGTTTAAACGGGTACTAACATTCAGGGAATTGACTGAGGATTGATACCATTTAGACCATAAGAATATCTTAATCATGGTTATTAGATCATCGGTAGGTAAAATAGGGCTATAAGAACTAGGGGCCACCTGCATGCATTACATGCGGGCCATATTTCACGATGCATACACTGAAACACCTTTATTAATCTTTCATGCACACAAAAAGTAATGCATGCAAGTCAACTAGAAATTAGAAGAGAAAAGAAACCTAGTCATGCAAAAGTTAAGTCAGGCAATGTCAAAGTTATAAAAGAAAGATAAAGTGAATGATTAAGGTTTCTTATTATTATTGATTTGAGAATTTGACTTGGAGAGCTGAGAGAGACAACATTAGGGTTGAGGGCGCATCACTCAACCATCTAGTGCATTTAAGCAGTGAAATATATCTTCCCTATTCACTATCAGGGTTGGATCATATAGATCCAACATTACTTCTATCATCATACAATTTATCCTTCAACATTCTTCAGGGATCTAGCCACATTCTGGATCAAGAGGATTCTCCCTTTCTGCATGGGCGACTTGGACAAAGTAAGGCATCTTCATATACCAGTATACAGTCATCTTTTGTTCTGCATGCAGCTTCCATCCTTCCAAGAGCATCATCATTAGTCTAGTTATTGAATACATGATTCTCTTCTAGCTTCTAGATCAAGTTATCAGCAAAAGCATTATCAAAAGGGCGCCTTCTCTTGCATGGACGACTTTCCTGGAGGAGGAATCACGCTTTATACCTTAGAGCTGATGCATGGTCTGCATGCAGCTTCTATATTGATTAGAGGGGGATTCTAAACATAGTGCAGACCTTCCATAGATATTTCCCATCAGTATAGCACTTATCACTCCACATCAATACTGAAGAAAGCGCATTAATATCAAGGGTGCAATATTGGAGTGAGAACAAATCATATCTCATTTGTTTCTTCATGCATGGTTGCATGCTTAGCTCATATTGATCTACGCAATTGCTCAAGCTATTGGTACATACATGCATCATTTCTATCCTATTTTATAGCATATCTGAGTATTTGGGTTATTTAGGGTTTCTTGGAAAACCCATGCACTTGCATGCATGATCAGGCAATCATATAACAACACTTGCATTCATATTTGATTATAGTATTGAGTTACAAGACCTCGTACAAGCAAGAAACTACATCAAAGAATTACAAAGACAACACAATATTAGTTGGAATATTACACACACACACACATATATATAGAGAGAGAGATAAGGGGGTATGTAGGAGTAAGTGAGAAACGGGGAGAGAAATAGAGTGGGTGGGTGGTTAAGGGTAGGGGGGGAGGGATATATAGAAAGAGGGATGGGGAGGTGGTTAGTGGTGTGTGTGTGTGTGTTTCAGAGAGAGAGAGAGAGGGGGGGGGGTAGGGGTAGGAGGGTGAGGAGTGGGGGTTTGGGGAGGAGGGAGAGAGGGAGAGCACTTGGGGTTATGGGTTTATAGAGTGAGAGAGGATTGTCGATGGTTACTTTTGGGGGGATATGAGTAGGGCGAGTAGGGGAGAGAGAGATAAATATATCAAGGGTTTATGGGTTTAGAGAGAGATAAAGAGAGATTAGAAGTTAGGGGCTTATATATATTTATAGAGAGGGATATCTTGGGGTTAGGGGTTTAGAGAGATAGAGATATGGGATTTGGAATATTACACACACACACACACACACACACATATATAGAGAGAGAGAGGGAGAGATCAGGGGGTGGTGTAGGAGTAAGTGAGAGACAGGGAGAGAAATAAAGTGGGTGGGTGGTTAAGAGTAGGGGGGAGAGGGATATATAGAAAGAGGGATGGGGAGGTGGTTAGTGGTGTGTGTGTCTGTGTGTCAGAGAGAGAGAGAGGGGGGGGTGGTAGGGATAGGAGGCTGAGGAGTGGGGGTTTGGGGAGGAGGGAGAGAGGGAGAGAGCTTGGGGGTTATGGGTTTATAGTGAGAGAGAGGAGTGTCGATGGTTACTTTTGGGGGGATATGGGTAGGGCGAGTAGGGTAGAGAGAGATAAATATATCAAGGGTTTATGGGTTTAGAGAGAGAGAAAGAGAGATTATAAGTTAGGGGTTTATATATATTTAGAGAGAGGGAGATCTTGGGGTTAGGGGTTTAGAGAGATAGAGATATGAGAGAGAGAGAGAAATATATTGAGGGCTTAGGGGCTTAGAGAGAGAGAGAGAGATTGGAAGTTAGGTGTACAACCTGAGTGGGCCTAATGGTTAAGTACATGTGTTTTCTCCTAGGAGGTCACAGGTACAAATATGGAAGGGGGTAGGGTATGTACACCTCATTAGACTTTAGCAGGTAAATTGTTGTGTAGAAGGGGTCCCTTGTCCCACAAACAAAGGCGTCTCATACACCAAATTGGTGTCTTTCTTGGTGGTATCTTAAAAATAGATTACTACACACATATATATATATATATATACACACACACACACACACACACACACACACACACACACACAGAGGGGGGGGGTGGTAAGAGTAGTTGAGAGAGAGAGAGAGAGAGAGAGAGAGAGAGTTTACTATGGGGGAGTAGGGAGAAGAGGGATATCACAGGGATATATATAGAGAGAGGAGAATAGGAGGTGCTTAGACATGGTAGGGGAGAGAAAAAGAGATATTAGGGATAGGGGTAAGAGGGGAAAAAAATTAATAATATAATAATAAATAACAAATAACACTATCAGAAGAATAACAATATTGGAATAATGATTCTTTAGTATCGCAAATTATCTATTAATGCAAATAAAGATTATAATGTTGCTTCTAGTAACTACTTTGTTGTCTATGTGAGCACCCTGATGAAAAACGTTTGTGGATATGCTCCCTGCGATGGACAGGTTCATCTATTTCGTCTTTCCATATACTTACATTGAAAAAATTTAAAGGCATGGCCAATTCCCTCATTGTGTAGCATATTAATGCATAGACATATGCATCTTTTATGCTATTAGTGCCTATCCCCGGTATATATATAGCTCATTGACTTTGACAATTAGATTTTTTATTTAAAAACTTAATAAAATAAACATTTTAAAGTAATAAAATAAAACTTTCTATAATTTTATAAATTTTAAATTGTCTTTTTATCTTAAATTTTGATAATACAAACATAAAGGCAGATTTAACTTAGAATATTATTATTTAGTGTTAGAATATTATTATATTAATATTTTCTGAACTGAGTTAGTGCTTTCTGTAGATCTCTTTGCTATGGGTGCAATTGAGAAAAATCCCTTGGGAGAAAAAAAAGTGACTTCATTGAGTTGCTCGAAATTTCGAGGCTCATAAACCTATAAGAGAGATCATTTCAAATTTATTAGAAATATGCACTTCACCATAAATATATACGCTTTCCAATATTCAAAATTCAATTCATCCAAGAAAATGAAAATCAATGCAAATAGATGAATGATATCTTATTAGTTTGTCCATTAAAATTGAAGCTAAGCTGTGTACAAGTTGAAAGTTGTGCAATAATCAGAAAGGCAATAAAGAATAATGAGAAAGGCAATAAAGGCAAGTTGAAAGTCTTGCAATAATCAGAATATTTGATTGTATTTGTCACATTAAGAGAAATGCATAAGCTCTGTGAGTAGTCTGTTGTAAAGTTGAATGCATTATATGCGTGGTTTAATAGGGTCCTAGATATGGGTATGCGTTTAGTAATTTATTATTTTGATATGGTAGTTTTATAAGCCAAAATTAAAAACTAAGTAACTTGTCGCTATCACTCATCATATATCTTTTATTTGAAAACAATGGATTATTCCATATGTATACTCTTTTAATAAGGTTTTTTATTTTGCAAAAATTCAATTTAACTCTGTTTTGCATATTAGCTTTTTTTGTTGCATGAAATGGACTTGAATAAATAAAATTCAATTCTCAACCAATAAACATTTTCTTGAGAATTATTTTCCAAAGCATTCTCAATAATTCTCAACACCTTTTATAGAGAAATTCACTAATGTGTAGATTACAAGGTCATCATCATCCATCTCTTCCCAATGTAAAAAATCCATGTAGTGATTTTAAAATTTGGAAAAGGAGGCTAGTGTATTAAGTGCACCATTATAGTTTAAGACTAGTAGTATGGATCAGGTATGTATTAATTGCACCACTACAGTTTAAGACTAATAATATGGATCAAGTCCGCACATCGTTTACTTGCAGTGAAAACAAGTACATGGAATGGAAAAAAAAATGCCCCAGTGAAAATCATCTACTGAACTCAGTAGGAAACATATATTGGTAAACACAAGGGAATGAATGTATATCATTCAAGCACCCTTTCTGCTGAAACCAGGAGATAAATCACATACATGATCAAATACTAACTTTAAATATTAACCATATAAGTAATACAGGACAATGTTCCCAACATTATATCGTCAAGCTTAATTGATTTCATTTTACATTAATTTTTGTACCTGGAGTCGATCAGCTCTGGGAAGCATACCCTGGATATATTTGTTCCTAAAATTGATTTGGCATGGGTATGTAGAAGTCAACATGAATAACTTAGTCCAAAATCACTCAACTTATTCTTATTTTGATTACATAACGAAAGTAAATAGATGACACAAAAGGAAAGTGCAAATGTTGAATATACATTCTTGTTTGCTAACATTTTTTAAGTTGTATTGCCTAAGAATTTAAAAGAATGCATAATGATTTACTGAAAACAAAATGGAAGTATTATAAGCACATATAATTCCAATTTTCAGATCACCTACCAAAATATTATGAGGTTTCTGATGTAACTATGAATTTTGATTACATGATTCACCAAAAAATCATCTGCACTTGTCATCTAAAATGAGGATTCCATCATACTAAGTAATTTCAATAAGTTGAGGGAACACTTAACAACATGCCTTCAACTTTTAAAATCCATTGAATTAAATTCTCACCCACTTCATCATAAAGATAAACCTTCCAGACCATGAGGAATGTGCCATAACAAAGCTAGTTGGATGAGAGAGTTTATAGTTTGGATGATAAACATAGCCAGGTTGACTAAGAGTTTAGTTTCCCACATGGTTCTATATCAGCAGGCGCTTCTCTACATTTCCCCGTCAAAAGTCAGGAGAACCTTCAAATAATACTACATTTCCTTGTCAAAAGTCAAGAGACCTTTCAAATAATTATGAACCATCTGCTCTTCAATGTGCCTCACATTTGATGAGATGAGCTAATGTGAAAATTTCTTAAAATCACAAAATATATAAGAAATTTCACATCCACATTTATTTTTTTGATAGATATGGATTTGGTGTATATACACCTCAGATAGATATGGATTTGATCTATTTTCACATAAGTTGTGGTCACATTCAAAACATGTTAGAGGACTTTGCGGCTCCAAGGCTCTTGCAGTAAAGTCGGGCATACTGGTCTAGATATCTACATTGGTGTATTTCACATCTGGGAAAAACTAACAAGCTTCCACACCTTCAGCTCCAATTTTAAATACTCTTGATGATATTGTGCTGCAAGAAAACTGACTCCATACAACTATCCACTACTCACATTTGTGATACGTCTCCACCAATTGCGGAGATAACTACAACTTTTTAAATCGCCTCTACAATATTCAAATAGTGCTCCAGTGATCCCTGCAGCACCAAGGGGACACATTCATTTTTTAATAAAATGGCCTAAATCATCTACTGTACCACAACAAAATAATTTAAAACCATATGGGGTATTTACTTACTTGGACGATATGAACACCTAAGGCCTTGAAGGATTCCAGAAGCTAGTCTTTATCATAATTAGAAGAAGCCGTGGAATTTCTAACGAGAAGGAAGGTGGGATGCCCGAGAGCAAGGCTGGCTTAGGCAATATGATGACCAATGTACCCTGAATCCTACTCCTCTCCTTCTCCATATTAACGGGTTTGCAGGCCAACAAAAGTATATATGAAAACACAAGTTCTTCTGATGAACATAAATTACTAATGCATGGATAGTGGAATCGAAGGCTACTCTAAACATGAAGAACTCTGAAGGGACTGTCATCTCACACTGCCACGATGGGAAAACTATAGAAGTTACGAACTTGGTTGCTAGCATCCCCTTGAAAACCAATAGGAACTTGCTGTTGGTGCTGCTGTTTCCTGTTATCCTAGAGCGGCTGTGGAATTGAAGCAACAGGATAAGGAATACCCATATCAGAAGCATTCTACAAGGAATGACTAGGTTGAACGACTGGATTAACAGGAATCGCAGACGCATCTGCCGTTGGTGAAACATAAGGTCCTACATCTATGCGGTAAGAATAATATATTGGTGGTGGTGGCGGCGGCGGCTGGAACATAGCATAAGGACTGGTGTAAAGTTTTGGGCACATGGTGTAATGTCACTCAAAATACGCCCTAAATTTTTTTGTTTTTTTTTCACTTAGGGTTTTTGTGATGATGTCACTTAAACTCTAGAAGTGATCATCCTATTTTTAAGCCTTAAGGCATTTTATTTCAACTCTCAGGCGGGTTTGGGGTTGCAGATTTTTCATTTAAAAAAAAATGAATGGCCGGATTTAAAGGATGGGATGAGATTAACTGAATTAATATTTTCTTCGTCTGGTCTATGAATGAAGGGATGAGATTAACTGAATTAAGTAGCATGCATGTTTAAATCGAACCGTCATCATATTTTTATTGATAATATTGTTATAAATTTTATTGGTTCCACTCTCTATTTACTATATTCTCCCATTTGCCAATTCATCCACGACCATTCATTTCGAAAGATGTTATATATAATTTTTAGTGTAACACATGCCTCTTCAATGTAACGCCTACGACTGCTTCCTCTCCAATGTAATGCCTACGCCTGCTTCCTCTCCATCTTCCTCCCTGTATTGAAATGTCTATCGAACTATCGAACTGAGAGATGAAATTTTGAACAATGACGAGAAACTGAGAGGTGCAATTCTGAACTTTGTGATAGCGGGGAGTGAATAGACAGGTGATGGAACTGAAGAAGATGGTGGAGGAATCTGTGCAACAATTTTTGGAGGCCTGGCGAGGCTCAACAAGCATGGGGAGTAATTGCTCATTCGAGAAAGACCTGCTTGGTTTGTTGTTCGCCCGAGGAGAGAATGGGTCCACGCAGTTCAACGTCACAACACAGGAGATGATGGACTCGGACACCAGTTACCTCAACACCTTCCTCAATTTCTTGGATCAACCGTCGAATCAGGTTCAGAGTAGTTCAGTATTATTTTGTATTTACAAATCTGAAAATTATTTTATTTTTGTTTATATGGATGACCTGCAATCATTTCCAACATTCTGCTTTCGATATCGTAATTGGAGTTAGGAAATAGTGATTTTTGAGTATGCTTTAGAATGTAGGCTCCTATTAGACCGCCATCACTCAACTATATTCTGAAGATTAAGTATTGATCTCTGCTATATACTGAAACTGAAGGTCCCTGTTTTACATTTGATTGAGTAACCTGCGTATATACTAAGGGTTCATATCTTATTATATTTTATAATTATTTTAGATCTCTGCGTTGTTGAATTTATATACCTCTGCTTAGATCGAAACTTGGATTTCATCTTTATTTTATTTGAGATCTCTGCCTTGGTTGAAATCTATTATCTCTGCATAGATCGAGAACTCTTGACCATACTTTATATTTATTTGGGATCTCTGCGTTATTGAAGTTAGATATCCCTACATAGATCGAAACTTTGGACTTCATTTTATATTTTATTTTGAGGTCTCTTTGTTGGATGAAGTCGAATATCTCTCCACAAATCAAAATTTGGATTTCATTTTATATTTGAGATCTCTGCAATAATGGAAGCTGAATATCTCTGCATAGATCGAAACTTTAGACTTCATTTTATATTTTATTGTGAGGTCTCTGCGTTGCTGAAATCGAATATCTCTGCATACATTAAAATTTGGATTTCATTTTATATGTTATTTGAGATCTCCGCATTGATGGAATTCAAATATCTCTGCATCGATCGAAACTCTGGATCTTAACTTAATTTTATTTATAAACCCCTGCATAACCTGAAGTGTTCACCGATCCCACAAATGGTTTAATTTTTGTCCTTTAAACTCTGCGAATCCCACTCGGGATCCCTCTAAACCTGAACCATGGCGTTTCTGATTTTAATTCTTTGCAGGTCAAGACACCATGTGCAGTCTACTTACATGGACAACCATGTTGCTGGCACTCCATCCGGATTGGCAACATCGAGCTCGTGACAAAGTTCTCACAATCTACATTAATGGTCGCTTTCTCGATTACAACGCCCTTCAAAACCTAAAAATTGTAAGATTTGTATCGTTGTATTATAAAACCCTAATTTGAATAGATTTGAGATATGTGATTAACATTTATCTATTGCCATTATAATGTCGATGGGGATGATATTGAAGGATTCCTTGACACTGTACACGCCAGTAGGCTTATTCGCCAAGGAAGCATTCGCGGACGTGAGACTTGGAGATCTCTTCTTACCCAAGGGATTATCAATATGGATTCATGTTCTGGATATTCATCATGATAACAACATATGGGGTGAAGATGTGAACGAATTCAATCGGGGGCGATTTTCTCAGGGGATTGAAAAGGCCTGCAAGAACAATCCCGTGAGTTTCATGCCATTCTCCTTGGGCTTCGCAACTACGTGGTGCAGGCTTTTGCAATCGTGGAAGACCTCGATGAGAGTTTCTGGAAGACCTGGATGGGCTTTTTTTTGCAGGCTCGCACAAGTGGGTGAAGATCAGGTGGAAGACTTGAATAGGCGTCTATGTGCAATATGGTGCAGGTGCGTTCTTGTATTTTTAATGGGAAGACCAACCACAAGTGTTTGAATGTAGTGAGTTTTGTGCAGGATGGAACAGGTGCGTTCTTGTGTAGGCTGCATGTTTAATAGGAAGACCATTGATGTGTATCTGGGAAGACCAATGACGGGTGTGGGTGTTTTTTGTGTAGGCTTGTTGTTTAATTGGAAAACCAATGAATAATATAGGATTTCTCCACATGTTTGGCATGTTTGTGCCAATAAAATTGTTAGGTCAATATAATTATAGGATTTCTCTAATTTCTCCAAATGTTGGGGCCATAGAATTTAATATTCTATTTTGTGCTTATGTCAATACATTTTTGTGTTTCCTTTTGTGTTTCTGTATATTTTGGATTTATGGTTTTAGATGAGTAATTTTTTTAGATTTATATGAAAAAATAACTCTTCACTCCGTCATGGATCCCCAATTCTTCATAAATTGAATAACTCTTCACTTGGTCATGGATCCCCCATTCTTCATGGATTGAAACTTCATCAATTTTGGGTGGTCATGGATCTGCAATTCTTCATGGATTGAAACAAGCTCAATTTCGAGATCGCCTATAATAATTTCCTGGGCACTTTATCTTTCTAATCGCAGCAATGAAGGTTTCTTATTTACCTAAAGATGTATGCGGTCATAAAAATGAGTTGCACAGGAATCTAAGCCCTTTTGATTTCTGATCTTGAAAAAAAGAAAAAAATTCATTTTTTAAATATGGAAGTCTTCTAAGTTTAAAATAATACATGAGATTGAATCCCATAACTTAGAGGAAAAATCTACAACACTAAAGCAACTCTCAATGAATGGAGGTTTCCAACCGTACAGCACAATAAACAATAGCAGTCATTAGAAGTTAGAACTATGAATTCTTGATAAGTTAGAACTATGAATTGATAAGTTAGAACTATGAATTGATAAATTGCATAAAATGATTTCCGCAAATGCCTGTAACATTTATATTAATTTAAATTAATGAATTTAGATGTCTTTAGCTTTTAACAGATTAAGATGGCGTTCCAATTGTTTGAATTTAAAAAATTGAAAATGTGTGTGGATCGTTCATGTATTTGAAAGTGCAGATCAAGTTAAAATTGTATAGCAGATATTCTTGTGTGGATCGTTCATGTATTTCATTTAATGTAATTTCAACCACATTTCAACTTTCTAAATATTAAACAAAAAAATCTCATTTATTTAAAATAATTTTAGTAATATTTTCTAAATTTGTCCACAAACCAAATCATAAATGATATAGTTTCATGTTTTAAACTTACAAGGATATAAAAGTATAATTTCTTTAGATAAATCATCTTTAAAATTTAATTCAGTTTTTATGAAATTAATTTATTTTATAAATAAATAAATGAATTTTTATTTCTATCTAATTTTTATCAAAAAAATTTAAATATATAAATACAAAAAAATTCTTTTTATTAATTGAAGACAAATTCCGCAAAGCTAAATGATAAATCCATATTAAGTACCACAAGTGATTCAAATTAATCTTTTTTCTTTAAATGCCCGGAGTGAGTCAACAATGTCTCTACAATAGTGTAAAGCTTTATTTCCCTTCTTCTTATCTCGAATGGAGAGTAGATTACAACTTTGAATCCATTGGATGTTTTTTTTTTTCAAATTATCTACCCTTAAATGAGTTTTAAAATGTTGTTAATTATCTATCCAAATTATATAATTCCAAACCATTTATATTTACAATTTTAACAATAGTTAAAAAGATTATCCAAAATCTTGAAATTTAACCATTAAGTTTTGATTATTTATATAACTAAATTTTTATAAAATTTAAATTTTTAAAGAAATTTGAGATAAAACATAACATTTAAAAACTCTATAAATCAATATAAATTATTAAACTTATTTGCATGCAAGAATGAATTTTCTTTCTCCATCTCTCATAATGATGATAAAATTACATTCACCCATTTTACTTATGAAAAAATCAAAGCTACAATTATTTTATTCATAAATATTTTGTTTGATTTTCTCAAAATATAATTTTTAGTGTATAAATTAATTATCTTATACAAACAATATATAGAAATTATTATTAAAATTTAATATTTAATCATATAATATTATTATTGTTAAATAAAAATTAAGTGGTGATGATGAATTCAAATGAATGAGATTTGAAATTATTTTAAATAGATTATAAAATTTTAATAATATTATTTGATAAAGATATAAATATATTTTTCATAATTTTATATTTTTAGTGATATTAATTAATATGTTTAAGATTAAGATTAATTTAAAAAATGTGATTAATATTTATATTAAAATTTAAAATAATGTTAATATTATTATTATTAATTTAATGTTAATATTAATATTATTATTAATGTTAATGTTAACATGTTGACAATAATATTAAGATTAATGTGTCAAGAATATGGTGGTACTCATTTGTATCTTTTATTTTTCAATTAAAAAAAGTGTCTAAAATAAAATGGAAGAATCTAATTCAATTTCAAGGAAAAGGTGTTATAACATTTTTGCCATACATGAATAATTTTTATTTGGAAATTGGTAAGTAATTCATTATATTACTTCTATATTTTTTATTTTGTATTTAAATTTTTCACTATACAAATTTATCTTTTATTTCGTATGCTTCTAATTTTTTATTACTAATAATAAATAATTCATTACATTAATTGTATCTAAATATCTAAAGTCTCAAAAATTATTAATTTTTTAATAACTTTTTATTTAAAATAACAACATTTTTACAGAAAAAAACTAAATATACAATTTTATTTTTTTAATACATTTCTTTAATAATTGGATAACTATTCAAAATAGTAATATTAAAGAAAAAAATTTATAATTTGATTAAGACCAAATATATTTAATAAAAATTAGCATTTTATTATTATATGTAATTTAAATGAATATTTAAATATCAATATTCTATTATCATATGATAATATTATTATTAATCAAAGTCGTGAAGTCGAAGTCAACCATGGTGAACCAAAGTCAACCATGGTCAAGCAAAAATCAACCATGGTCAAGCAAAAGTCAACGGTGGTCAACAATAGTCAACCAATATCACCCATGGTCAACCATGGTAAACCAAAGTTAACCATAGTCAACCATAACCAAGCAAAATCAAACATAGTAAACCATATTCAACCAAATTCAACAATAGTCAAACAATAGTTGAATTATATTCAACTATATGATTTTAAAGTCAGCCACAGTTAACCAAAGTCAACCATGGTAAAACAATGTTAACGAAAGTCAACCATAGTTAACCAAAGTCAACAAAATTAAACTAAAGTCAACCAAAGTCAACCATAATCAATTATGGTCACACAAAGTCAATCATGGTCAACCAAAGCCAACCAAAAGTCGACGATGGTCAACTAAAACTCAAAATATCAATATTCTATTAGCATATAATAATATTATTATTGACCAAAGTCATTAAACCAAAAGTGAAGCCAAAGTCAACCATGGTGAACCAAAGTCACCCACGGTCATGCAAAAGTCAACCAAAATTAACCATGATCAACAATAGTCAACCAATATTACCCATGGTCAACCAAAGTCAACCATGGTAAACCAAAGTTAACCATGGTCAACCATAGTCAACCATGGTCACCCAAAGTCAACCATTGTCCACTACAATCAACCGCAACCAAGCAAAGTCAAACATAGTAAACCAAATTCAACAATAGTCAAACAATAGTTGAATTATAAAACTATATGATTTTAAAGTCAACCATGGTAAAGCATTGTTAACGAAAGTGAACCATAGTTAACCAAAGTCAACAAAATTAAACCAAAGTCAACTAAATCCAACCAAAGTCAACCATGGTCAACTATAATCAATTATGGTCACACAAAGTCAATCATGTTCAACCAAAGCCAACCAAAAGTCAACGATGGTCAACTAAAACTCAAACGAAATTCAACCATGGTCAAGTGTGTTCAACCATAGTTAACCATAATCAACCATGGTTAAGCATGGTCAACAATAGTTAACCATGGTTAACCCAAAGGCAATCGTGGGTAAACAAAGTCAACCATGGTCATCCATTACCATAACCAACAAAAATCAACCAAAGTCACCCATCGTTATCCATGGTTAGCCATGGTAAACCATGGATAACCAAAGTCAACCATGGTCAACCAAAATCAACCAAAAGTCAACCATGTTCAAACAAAGTCAAGCTTGGTCAACCATTGCCAACCAAACATAAACCAAAGTAAACCAAATCCAACCGTGGTCAACCAAAATCCAACCAATGTCAACCATGGTTAAGCAAAGTTAATCAAAAAGTCAACCATGGACAACTAAAGTGAGCCATAGTACAGCAAAGTCGACCGAGGTCAACCAAAGTCAACCAAAGTCAACCAAGGTCATCTATGGTAAACCAAATTGAACCATGTTTAGTCATAGTCAAACATGGTTAGACATGGTTAACCAAAGTCAACCATAGTTGACCATGGTCAACTATGTTCAGCTAAAGTCAACCATTGTTAAACAAAGTCATCATAATCAACCATATTTAATCAAATTCAACAATTGTCATACAATAGTGGAATTATAATGAAACATATTATTTTAAAGTCAACCCTTACTGTCACCCATGATGAAGCAAATAAGTCAACCATAGTCAACCATATGATATTAAAATCAATCGAAGTCAACCATGGTCAACCATATTCAACCATGGCTAACCATGGTCAACCAATAATCAACCATGGTCATCCAATGGTCAACCATAGTTAACCAATGTCAACCATAGCTAACCAATGTCAACCACAGTCAACCATTATCAACGAAACTCAACCATGGTCAACGAATAGTCATCCATAGTCAACCATAATTAATCATGGTTAACCAATAATCAACCAATGGTCAACTATAATTAACCATGCTTAACCAATAGTCAACCAATGTTAAACCATAACCAATGGTCAACCAATAGCTAACCAATGTTTAACCAATAGTCAACCGATGGTAAACAAATTTCAACCATTGTCAACGATGGTCAAAGAGTGGTCAAACATCACACATTGGACATTTAATATTAATAAACATTAAATTTACACATTAGACATTAATAAACATTAAAACGTTGACAAACATTAGTCAACATTATAGTTTTAGAATAATTGAAACTATGTGTTTATGTTATGCAATGCTAAACATTAGTAAGATTAGTTTACATTGGGCATTAGACATTAAACATTAAACATTAGTTTACAATAAACATTAGACATTAAATATTAGACATTAATAATAATAATAATAAGTAGTATTAAACATTACACATTAATTATTAAACATTATTAGTATTATTAGACATTGTTATAATTATTTTTCATTACTTTCCTTAAAATCATTTATAATTATATTTTTTTTATTTCTAATTATCTTTATTATTATAAAATATTTAAAAAATAATAATAAAAATAATAAGAATAAGAATATAAATTATCATTATTATTAATATTATTATTATTATTATTATTATTATTATTATTGCGAACCTTTGAGAACCAAAAGTCAACCATGCATAAACATAGAGAACCATAAGTCAAACATGTGAAAACATGGTCAACCTATAGTCAACTATGGTCAAACATTTGCAACCAAAAGTCAACCTTGATCAAACATGCACAACAAAGAGACAACCATCGTCAAATGGCCATTTATTCTTGATTATTCTTGAAAAATAGACCATAGTCTACAAGCCAAATAAATTCAATAGACAATACAATATTATAAGTCATATAATATTATAAATTCAATCATATATAAATTATAAGCCATTTAATACTAATTTTAACATAATCAATACTAATATTGACATAACTAACATTAATATTAACCTCATTAATATTAATGTCAACTATTAAGAAGTTTAATGTTAAGAATAATATTCAACCTATTAATATTAATATTAATAATGTTTCCTAATTTTAATAATACTATTTGTAATGTTGTCATTATTAAACATTTTTAATAATAACAAGTATAATATCTAAAATTAATGTTATATCAATATTCATTACTAACACAAATATAAATATTATGTTATATTATATTATAATATTAATATATATAATCTAAAATACTTTAATATTAATATATTATTTATGAAACCTTCACACATTAATTTATTGGTTGGTATATTATAACCATCAATGTTATATATATATATATATATATATATATATATATATATATATAATATTAATTTAGAAAAGAAAAGAAATATTACTTATTAATTAATTATTTTTATTTAAAAAATAAATATTAACAATTTTTTATTTGCTTATTTATAATTGGTTTATTATTATTATATATTTATAAATAATCATATATATTAATATTAAATAATTATTATTTCATAATAATATTTGTTATAAAAATAATAATAACATAACTTTAATTGTAGTATTGAAATATTTTATTATTATTATTATATGAAAAATAATTATTATTGTAATTAAGAATTAAATAATAAATACTATAAAAAATATTAATTAAATAATAAATATTACACTAAATATTATAATAAATAATCAATATTATAATAAATAATAATAATTATAATTATAATTATAATATTAATATTAACATTTATAATAATAATAATAATTATAATAAATAATAATTAAAATTGACCAATCCTTCCTCCTCGTAGGCCGATCGTTAACTAGAAAGCCATATCAATATTAATAATATGGCTTATATCAACCACATTTAAACAATAGATATACGCCCAAGCCATATTATTAATATTGATATGGCTTGCTAGTAATAAGTTCTACTTTCATCATGCAAATATTTGGTAACTATCCAAGATTACAATAAGATAAATAATATACTAACACTATATTACCACTATTCTTTTGTATAATGACTTAATCAACAAGATCTTCATTTTAACCATATTCGTATGGTAAGCCACATCATATTTCTAAAGTTTATTTATCAATACTTTAGTCCAACATATATCTATGTATGTATTACTTTAATTAAAAACCTAAATTATTGACCATACCCTAAAGCATTCTCTTTAATTTAATGTCTCAAACAAATATATAGTATTCAGTACCCTTCTTCTTATTACATCTTAATCAAGAGTATTCATATATAGGATATTCATATGTAGTTTAATATATATATATATATATATATATATATATATATATATATATCCAATCACCATAGACTATACTACCCAGAATATATATCTATCTGGTCTTATTTAGCCAACATAAAACGAATGTAATTATGTCCTTTCATATAATTTCATACCCTTTAAGTAAAGGGTTCTATTTAACTTATAAATCCTCTAAGTTTTTAAGATGATTTAATTACTTTTTCTTCCTTTCCTTTCTAAACATATCTAACCCTTAAATAAAAGATGGTCATTTCTTCATTTCTAATAGCTGTATAAAGTTTACATTTTTTTTTTCCTATTTAAAACAATAACCATTCCTCATATGAGAAAATGACGAAAGATATACATAACACTCTTATATAAATTATTAATACAATCTTAACCATCCAATCTTTTTCTCTCTTTAAATATAAATATAAACATAATCTTCTTTATATTATATCTATATTAGCAAATAATTATAATCTAATATTTATATTTAGATATAACATGCTTAATATGTAAATCTAGGCATGTAACTATTTTATACATATTTCAACCCATAAATTTTACCTATTTATAACAATATAAACATAATAAAAAAAAAAACGCCTTAAGTATAATATTTTAACTTAACTTATTCATTTAAAATGAATAGTAGGAAAATAGAATTAGTAGAACATTTTAACTTTCACTCTCAACTACCTATAATATTTTTAACCTAGTCATTTAGAACGAATACCACCAAAAAAAAATATAATTCATATATAATAAGCCAAGGTAAATTCATTCACTAAATATAAATATAATTCTAAATTTATATTTACCCATGCAAGTGCTCTTTCAACTCTTATATGCAGACAACTAATATATAATCGCTATCTTCAAATCATGCACAGAAAAGAAGGGAAATTGAATACATGCTGCTATCACACGCGTAGGTTGCTCGATCTCTCTGTTCAGCCGAAATGCTTTCAATAAATTATAAATATATTAAAACAATTAATATATATATATATATATATATATATATATATATATATATATTAAATAAACTAGTATAATCATTAATCTACCATCAACTGTTATATGCAGACAACTAATATATAATCGCTATCTTAAAATCATGCACGGAAAAGAAGGGAAATTGAATACATGCTGCTATCACACGCGTAGGTTGCTCCATCTCTCTGTTCAGCCGAAATGCTTTCAATAAATTATAAATATATTAAAACAATTAATATATAGATATATTAAATAAACTAGTATAAGCATTAATCTACCATGCATTATACTTTAACTAAAGATAATCATATATATAAAAAATAAACCATTGTAACAATCAGGCTCCAAATATACATATACGTAAACCTATAATAAACTATTTGTTTTATGAAAGTTCGCTAAACTTACAAATCATTCTTCTCGCACTCTTTATGAATATCACTTTAGACATCCAATGGCAAGTAATTTCATTAAATATAAAAAATGTAAAGGAAGGTAACTTATACTTTTATTCAATTCTATCCTTAAAAACTTATTTAAGATTCCAGATGTTTATGTAACTATAGTTCGGTTGAATAAGACTATACTTATTAGAAATACAATCGATATTTTCATATTATATCAAGAACTAGTTGCACAAGCTGATGTAGGCGGATTTTAAGGAAGTCGATGCGTTATTCTCCAAAGCTGTGTAACTACTACACGTTATTTATTTAACATACAGTAAAAGATTCACCGGTTCCATATTCGGCTTGCCCAAGATAAAATATACCAATTATAAGTATAAGCTGAATATGTAATGGCTTCGAGCTAGATGCAGAATTCCAAGATTCAGGTTTCAACAAGAGGTAGATAGCGGCACCACTCTAAAACGTCAAGGTGTAAAGGAAATGAACACGCTGGAGTGTCTTAACTGACTGTTTAAATACATGCGATCCATGCGGTTCCTCCAGACCACACCAAGTTAACACGTAGTTGAGGGAGAAGGTAACACGCCGATCGAAGTCAGGAAACACGCATAGGTTACCCATGCTTTCACATGCAGATCGAAGAGTTTTATGTGCAGATCTCAGAGAGTTTACACGCAGATCTCAGGGAGTGTTCACTCAGGTCACGCGGATCGGGCAGATCTTACGCAGATCGGAGAGTTTCCAAGGCCATGGGGCCAGAAGACTAGTTGTAATATACCGAGTGTATGAAGACCCTAAAGACGGCCAGAGTAAAACGTTTTTATAAAGGCCTCGTAATCCAGGATGAACCTGGTTACTCGACATGAAACGAGCAATTAAAAGAGTTCATTAATGAAGACAAAACCAGGAAGGGTTGACATAAGTGAAAAGCAGAGATCGCCATCAAAGGAAAACGATAGGTTGGAGTGCGGCATTTGAGATGTTTATGTATGGAGACATTATATAACTTCTGGGAGAGAGATCATATACGCAGATTTTATCAGAATCATTCAGCCGGGATTTAAGGGACCCCAATATAAATGATTGGAGTTGGAAACATAAAGAAATGCATAAACGTTGGATCTTCAAATCGGCAGAATCGATAAAAAGGAAAACAGTTAATCAAATAACAATTCTGAGAGACGTATTTTATTACGTAATACTTCTAAATGTATTGACCATATAAAACATTGAAGGCATATGCATAGCAAATTTTGTTAGAGTGACCCATTTCTATTTTTTAATCAGAGACTACTTTCATTAACTTTATGAGATAATAACATGAATGGATACGGCATTAATATAGAATATAAAAGGACTAAGACGATAAAAACTCACTACATACATTTAAGAAGAAAACCATAACAGATATAAAATAAATCTTTTTAGTTGAAATAAATAGGAAGGATACTTAGCTTTAGAAAAGTAGAATAGGGTGACTAGAAGCTTTACATCAACGTTCCTCCAATCCATTGATCTGTGTTAAATGTAATGGTTTTTTCATCGAGAGATCACCTCCAAGCTAGGCACAAAACCACTAGGGCATCAGGTTGCTGCTCTCTTTCCTTTACTCAAATTTATTTATCTTTCTCCTCTCCTTATTCGCCTTCCAAAATGAAGAGGAATGAAAAAGAAGAAGAACCCCAGTACTAACACAATAGTGTTTTCTTTATAACACTTTTCTCGTTTTGGACTATCATGTTCTTGTTAGAACTCCACTTACTTAACTTTAATTAATTTTAACTTTAGTTAATAACTACTCATCACTCAGTCAACCTTTGGTTAAGTGATATTTAACTTGACATTCAGCTAATTAACTAAAAGTTAATCTTTATCTTACTAGTTATCTTATATTTAAGATTAACTTTTAACATAGTTACTTAACTAAAATTCAATCTTTATTTAACTTAGATTTAATTCTAACTTTAACTTATCTACAATAATATTTTAGACCATTCTTTATAAATACTAATATGTTTTCTTGGTATAATAATTCATTTTATACTTTATTTATAATTTATAATTAGAAAGAATGTTAGTCATTTTCTATTTAGGAATTTTGATAAAACCTTTTGTCGAGGCCAATGTATTAATGTCATTTATGCCAACTCCTTGGTTTTATTTAATGGTACTCAGTATGGTTTAGCTTCATGTAAATAGTTATTCCAAGGTATATTATTACTGCCTTCCGGCGATTAGAAGTTTCTCTGGAGTCCTTATCTAGGACTAACTATTAACATACTTTTAAACTGTAAGTGTTTGCTTGGTGGACATCTCAGTTGATTTTTAAGTGTTCAGGACATTAGGATGACCGTTGTCATCAAAATTCATGGCTATCAAGCCATTCACCTTCTCCCCTAGTGGATTCCATGCCCCATTCGTTTTAGTTGCGTCAAGCCTTCAGTCTCCTAAGTCTACAAATTCACTTAACACTTAGGAAAACATAATCATACTCACAAAGTTTTACCTACGGAGTTCCTGTCATGAGCTCCTTGCCTTTGGCGGGTACACATTTGTACTTTCTCTTACAGAAACCCTAAGAGAGAAAAGAAGGATATTATGGATGGGTTCAGATGTGCAGAAGAAGCGGAAGAAGCACGACGAGGTGTTGCTGCTGTTGTATTCATCATAACAACAACCACAACAAATCCTTTTCAAGATGAAGTAGCACATCAGCGATTTGAGCGTTGGACCTCGTGAGCAAAAGCTTCATAATCAAGCCTGAATTCAGAGGCAAAAATCCCAGTACTAAACGCCAGCCTATGAAGTTCAATGCTTGCACATCCCAACAATTACTTTCTTTCCATAATTCAAATTCCTTGCAGATATTCTGCACTGATTCAATAATCAAAGCCGTCTAAGGCTTCTGAGCATAGACAGGCAGACCACCCGCAACATTTGGCGTTTTTGCCCATCACAATCCAGAAAATCCCGCAGACAACCCCACTAAAAACCCAAAAATCAACACTGTCGGACTGACACACAAAGCTGGCCCTCAAAATAACACATTCCGGAAGCTTCCTAAAAAACCTCCCCAACATGAAATCCCAACACGCAATTTCAATGCAAAACCACAAAACCCTCATAGTCATTAGAACGCAGACATGGATAGCCCATAATTTAACTGGAATTCATTCCATTTCCTCAATCTCAAAGACAACACAAACACCACACTACCCCAAGAATATGACGCAACATGACTAACCTTACCTTGCCCAACAGAGTGAGACAGAAAGAAATTAAATAAAGGACACTCTATAGTATTTGGACTATCAAACACGCAAGAAAAAACCGAAGAAAAATCTACATTCATATTCAAAATGCTACAACTTACAAAGCTTGCTTCCTCTTCTTGAACTTCTTTTTCTCCACTACTTCTATGGATCTTTCCTTTTTCTGATCACGGAAACTACTAAACAGAAGGTTCTCCCACCATTTCTTTACATGATACACTCACGTGCTACAATACAACTTAGCAAAGACAACCCTAATAGCGAAAAGGGGAACACAACGAACCTGAAACACTGCGCGAGTTCCTTGGCCTTGCCTTATGCCAATGGATACCGAAAACCACTCTTGTCAACAACAGTGCTAGAGTTTCCATACAAATTGGAGTTCTACCAAATGGCATGCATGCATATTGCATGGTAATGCAATAAGCGTGTGTCAAAGTCAACAACCACTAATCTCCACTCGTCCTACCCTTGAAACCATTTCTGAAACGTGGACTGGGGAAGCTCAACAACCATGCTTCAACCATCAGTTTGTGAGATATATTGTCTTACGCTATTCAAAGCTTATTATCACTTTGTGAGATATAATGTCTTACGCTACTCAAAGCGTATTATGGTTTTTGAGTAGCAATGTTGGTTGTATATGTGTATCTTTTATGTTAGAGATAATTACTCCCTCATGACATCAATTAGATGCTCAGTTCCTAACAAGCAGTTAGATGGGTCTTAATTAGAACTAAGACATAGATAGACACTTAAGTGTAAGTTAAAGAGTCTAGGTTTAGCATGTGATACTTCTATATATTCAGGCCTTCGGGTCAATTGTAACTATGAACTTTTATGTGAATAGAAAGCCATAGCTTGTTCCTTAAAAGATCATCATGCTATCAGAGCTTGATTAAGTCTCTTGGAGAGCATATTGATCCGAGAGTAGATCCATGCCTCTTGTATTATTCCATAGCAAAGAGAGATTCTTCCATAGCGAAGAGGGATTCTTCCATAGCGAAGAAGGCAGAGATCATTTGATCCAAGCCAAGATCTTTCACCAGTCGAGTGAGAGGGTTAGATCCAAGAATTTGGACAGAGATCTGGGTTCGAGTCTGAAGCACAAGACTGAAATTGACCCGAGAAAGCTTTTAGATCCGTAGATCTGAAGCAAATTCGTGAAGAAACTCCAACCGTTGTTGGAAAGCATGAAGATAGCAGCCAGGATTTGATCTGCAAGTCGTGAAGACAATACAACAGTCTTGAGGAGCCGTCCCAATCCACTAGAGGTGAAATCACTGCTAGAAAAACCGCATTTGGAGAGTGTGAAGAAGGCATCCAAGCATCTGCGTTGAAGGAGGTGCCATAGATCTATTCATTGAAGAACAAATGATCTGTAGCAAGCTAAAGCCACTACAATCTGTTGAAGAAGAAGACCGCCTTAGAGGAGGCAAGACCGGCCAAGAGCTACACCATTGGAGAGAATCCTCTGTAAGAATCTGCAGAGAAGAATTATAATGCGGTAATTTCGGGACTATCATGACCTACAAATAGGCAAGAGCACGGTAGATTCAGGAGATACGAAAGAAAAAAATTAGGGATTATCGTGGCCTCACTATAGGCCCGAATGCGATAATCCCTGAAGAGCCAGCTATTGGATAGCTGGGCATGAAATCCACTGCAAGTCTGTCTGGAGATCGTGTTGAGGAGCTACCAGTTGAATAGAAATCTCGTTGGAGAATTAGTTATTGAGAGCCGATCCGCTGTCTTTTATTGAGGAGCTGCCAGTTGAAGATAAATCTCATTGGAGAACTCGTTATTGAGAGATACGCGTGAGATATCTGCAGTGAAGGTAAATCGCATGTAGAAGTATTTAAATCCCATGAGGAAAAGCCATCATTAATGAAGTGAAGGCATGACAGAATCTTCCCTGAAAATCAAGCCGTGAAGGTATTTGATTTATTAAGTTCATTACATGAAGCTTGCGAACTTTATGTCAAATGAACTTATAAGAAGTCCACGCTATATTTTAGGTTATGCTATTTTTGTTTAAAAGAGATGTGGATGTTTGGGAGTGATTTAAATAAAGTATTTTTTATAAAGTCTTCATAAAAGGTGCTAATGGAATTTAAAGTGATTATATATATATATCCATGGAAAAAACTTTCAAAAAGTTTTTTATTGAAGTGGTTTGAAGAATATTCAAACATTGCATAAAAGCAAATGGCCATGAGCCATGTTGGAGAGAGAAAGAGTTCCAGTGAAAGGTTCATTATTGTTGTAACAAGAAAAAATAAGGAAATCTTGCATTAAGGGAGCGCAAAGCAAATCCTGTATTTTTTTTAGGGAGTGATAAGGAAGGAAGGATGTGGACTCAAGAGAAGGAGTCCATAGTCCTCAGTAAGCCTCAACAGAAGGCGAATACACAAGTTGATAACCTCTTAGCAACAGAGGTTGAAGAACTTGAACCACAGTATGATGGTGAACACCTTTCTTATGAAGAAAGAGTGATAGTGCTACAACAAAAGAAGCTCATTAATGAGTTGTTGTTTGGAATGGTAACCCTACTTGAAAATGACGATCAAGTAGATGATGTCTTTGTTGCAGTAGTAACTGAGGAGGACGAAGCTAAAGTAACAAGTTTCGAAGAAGATTTGGCATTCATTGAGGATTGGCTTGCAAAGCCAAAAGAAGTTGTAGATGACAACTTACATTCTGTAGTAGCAGAATTTGAAGAAGAAGAAAGATATGCTATCTACCCAGTTGAAAAGATGGAGGAAGAAACATGCAACAAGTATTTTGCAGGAAGCATTGAAGATGTTGTAGATCACCGGTTTTTCAACCAGAGCCATACAAAAAAGAAAAATCCATGCAATAACAAGAAGAGATATCCAGAGTTTAAAGTCTGAAGCACAAAGAAGAAGAAAAGCATTGAAAGCTTCAAAGTTTGGAGTAGGAAGTATGAGAAGACGTTGTATCAGCACATTGCAGC
Source organism: Larix kaempferi (assembly GCA_027924585.1). Lineage (NCBI taxonomy): Eukaryota > Viridiplantae > Streptophyta > Pinopsida > Pinales > Pinaceae > Larix > Larix kaempferi. The sequence continues at coordinate 17,081,326 of BSBM01000765.1, read as the reverse complement.
AAAGAAAGTCAAGATGAAGATGTTTTGTAAGCCTAGCTGAGACATAGACTAGCAGGAAATATTTTTTGATGAAATTTCATAAAGGCATTATGTTTTAGCTGCAATTAGATAGTATGTTTAGCAGTTGTAATTAAGGGAGAGTGGTAGAGATAATTACTCCCTGATGACATCAGTTAGATGCTCAGTTCCTAACAAGCAGTTAGATGAGTCTTAGTTATAACTAAGACATAGACACTGAGTTAAGTCTAAGTTAAAGAGTATAGGTTTAGCATGTGATACTTCTATATATTCAGGCCTTCGGGTCAATTGTAACTATGAAATTTTATGTGAATAGAAAGCCGTAGCTTGTTCCTTAAAATTCATCATTTTACATAGAAATAATAAGTTTGTAGAGCTCTAGCACCATTGAAGTTACAATGCAAAGAATGGCGTCCTTTTACCATGAGTTTGTTAGAAAATACATAGCAGTTGGTTATGCACAACATTGTGAAACTTTCACACTCTATGCATTTATTCATTCATTTGTTTAAGAAATAGGCCTCGCATTGAAGTTATTCTATCTGATTGTGTCCCTACATGTTTTGTAGGCCAAAATGCTAGGTTAACTTTTACTTACTTGAGCTTTGACTACTTTGGGGCAATGTAGGGCAGCTTTCCTTGCGATGTAGGTAGGGCGAGGTAGGACGACTTTCCTTTTCAAAAATAAGAGAGAAAAAGGGCAGAGGGTAAGGTACGAAAGAGCTCTGAATCTTAACCTGGAACTGCTGTCAACCGTTACTGTTGCTGGAACTGTTGTCAACCGTTACTGCTGCTGGAACTTACGTTGGTATGAATCTTGCTAGTTGGATGGTGCTGGCCACATGTTAAAATATCAATGAACCATGACTGAAGTTTTGCTCAAGATAAATTCTGCATTTGAATGAGCATAACACTGGAAATACTAGGAAGAAGAAGCTATTGATTTGGCAGAGTGTCGTGGAATGAGGAAGCTTTGCTATTTCCCACAGTGTGTCATTGAATGAGGAAGCTTTGCAATTTTCCACGTTGGGAGACAGTTTTTGGAGCTCTGTCAGACTCTAGACGACATGAGAATCATCATCAAAATGAAAAGATATATATGAGAAATGGTGAAAACGCTCACGGGAGGGTCAAAGGCAGCATGAGTTAAATTTAATTAAACATGAAGCTTATGGGGAATGTTAGAAATCAAAAACTGTATGATTGAATTTTAAATCCTTCATTTAAGAAAGATTTAAAGACAGTTTCTGAAGATTGATTTCCTTATCAAGAAAATTTTGAAATAATGCGAAAATGGCTAAACACAGTGTAGCAGACCCTGACCCCTGAGGTGGAGAGCATATTAAATCATGCCATAGCAGAAGCTTGTCGCCGTGGGCACAGCCAAATGACTCCTCTACATGTCGCTGCCACGCTTTTGGAAACCCCTGCTAGCCATCTGCGCCAGGCCTACTAGGCTGCGACTTGAAAGTTCAGGGGTTGGGGTGGGTGCTGAAGCCATCGACAATATAAATGATGAGATTAGACGACTCATAGAAATCCTTCTAAAGGTTAAAGGTTAGGAAGAATCCAGTTCTCATAGGGGAGGAGAAAGAGCCCGAAGCTGTAATAAAAGAACTTGTGCAGAGAATAGAAAGAGGTGAAACCCCGATGCAGCTTCACGGTGTGAGATATTCGCTTTCTGTATAGACTACCAGGATTTAGTTATGACAAACATGAGTGTATACAAGTTACCTGGGATATTGATATCTTGACAAAAATTTGAGGTGTTTTCTTCGAAGGCAAATTTGTTTTTTTTTGCGTGTTCTGCATTAATCTTTTTAAAGCTTGGTTCAATAATTGAATAGATCAATGGAATTATATAGGGAAATGTGTTTAAGCATGGAATTTTACATTCTTAAAGGATTAGATGAATAACAAAGTTTGCAACTTTTTTGCTTATGATTTTTGTGCTTCCTTCTATGTCTACATGCACTTCCTAAATATAAATTACTGGAGTTTTAAATGCTAATGTTGGTAAGGAAACTATTGTTTCTTGAGAGTGGTTTTGAGGTTACTGATAGAGAAAACTGTTATTGGGTTTTCTTTCTTTTGTTTTCTTATTAAGGTTATTAATTTCTGTGACTTGTTTTGTTGTTTGTGTAATAGGGATGCAAGCCGAAGAAGTGCATAGAGAAATGCTAGTGAGTAAGGATACTGGGCTAATAGCACAAAAGCGGAAAACATATGGCTCCAATGCAAAGACCATAGTAGACGAGCGAAATCCCCTAAGGAGGGTTTAATAGGCAATATTAATGCTTTTCATCTTTTGATTCTAAAATTGTGTTTTTTTATTCTAGAATTGTGTTATATTTGACCACTTCCTTTGTTTAATGGCCCAATGTAAGACCTAATTTGAGAGGGTGAGAGCTAAAATCTTGTTGTTTGTTCTTCTTTTACGAGTCTTTAGTGCATTTAATTATTTTATCAAGAAAAATTAATTTTGAGTAGCTTCATTTTCTTCTTCTATTTAACAAATTGATGTGGCAGCTGAAGGTTGTTTTTTAAACAAATTTGGATGGGTTCGACCTTTAGTTTGACGATTTTGCTTTAGTTCTTCAATGAATGTAGCTGAATTAGTGCTTTATTTCGACGAATTTAGCTGAGTTTGGTATTCAGTGGACTTTTTTTCTAATTATTTTGAGTTGAAGTTTACATTGTGACAACATCGACCCCATAGCCTCACTTACTAGCATTCTTTTTCCCAAGAATGAGTTATTGTTGGTCTAAATAATTACATGTATTTATTTATTTTACATTTACTATGGTTACAGCCCTTAGAGCAAGAATGGGGCAACCTGGGTGAGAAGCCAATAACATGTAATTTATAACTGATTTTTTCTATTGAATTTCGAATATTTTTGGTCTTAATCGCTTTGTCATGGAAAATATGGAGAATTTTGTGTTTAATGATGAATGTTAAAAGAAAATAAAGAACTAAATTACAGCCTGAACTAATGAATTGTGTTTTTACATTAATGAATTAGTTAATTCACTTACACTCTAAATTAATTCATCCATGCTTGTCTGAAATTGAGTCTATTTCATTTTTAAATGAAATGGGAGATGACATTTTTACACTAGTTACACCGATAGGGGTTTTACTTTAACTCTTGGGGGTGGGGGCTCAGTGGCTGATTTTTTATTTTTTTAATAATCAATGGCGAGGTTTGAGTGATTCCCGAATATGCTTCGTCTTACACATGAATGAACCATTCAAATGTATTGAATTAAGTTACTCGCATCTTTAAATCCAAGCGACACCGATATGTAATTTAAGAAACTTAAAATAAATTCAATCCGGTATGAAGATCTGAAACGCTTGAAAGGTTTGCCAACATGTATGAGTGGTTTTCCAATTGTCGTTTCAATTTTGAAAGCCATTCTTCCACGACTAATAACATTTCCATTACCACAAACCTAAAGATTTCATTTCTTTACTGGAAAATGACGGCTTCGCTTTCTCACACAGGTAGCTCAAATCTCATGTGTTGTTCCATTGAAACAATGGCGGGAGTTTTGTTGGTTGTGCAAGAAACGCCAACATATGTTGGGATAATGTGAAGAATCCCAATGGCGGATCCACCTGGTACTTCAACACGTTATTGCTCGGATACGTGTTTATTGTCATGGGTTATTGCTCGTTGTTGTGCACGCATTATAAACCACCATATAATTTGGCTTTGGCCGGTGAATATTTTACTCAAAGCCAAATCCAGGCAATAGAAAAGCGAGTTTTTCTGGCATTCATCGCAACATTATACATTTGCATTATACATGGTACGTATTAACTACAATAATATATGTATTTCGTTTAATTCAAGAATCCAACTTCATAACTATATTTGTGATCCTCACAGGAGCAGGTGTAACCTTCGAGATCGAGAACAGGTACACATTCACGATTTGGGTGACCGCATCAATCGACAGTGGCAAACGGCTTCAGAAAGGGCAGTCATGGACTGTTCAAGTCCCCGCGGATACAATAGACGCCACGTTTTGGGGGCACACGGGGTGTTTCTTCGATGGCAGTGGCAGAGGCAGCTGCGTTATTGGGGATTGTGAGGATCTACTAAACTGTACTCAACTTATTGAGTATTCATGCGAGGTTCTACAAAATTGTACTGGATTCGTAAAATTCCTTGTGACTCAGGCCATGTACAGTGCTATGAATCAAAACTCCGATTACTATTTAATCTCTCTCGTCGACAGATTCAACCTACCAATGTCGATAATACCCTCCGATTCTCAGTGTGAAGCAATCGCATGCACCAGCAATATAACAGCCATTTGCCTCACTGAATTGATGGTTTCTAACGGATGCAATAGAGCCTCGGCTCCTCCTCTCAGCTCTTACAGTAGCAATTCCACTACTTATTCGGAGTTCTTCAAGAACCAATGTCCCAAGACATGCATTGGTGCCCTATTTCCTTTGCGCCAGAGGCACTGACTATAAAATTGTTTTCTAGGGCGCCACTGCCAGGTCCCTTCAAGGTTAGCTCTCTATTTTACTGTTTAATTGCCTCAGAGTCAGTGTGGATTTTCGATCTTTCTCAATGTATTATGCATAGTGCATTCAACAGCTATGCATATTGTTTTGAAATTTATGCGTTTCATTTGATCTTTTCAACTTTCTAGGTGGGTACTGACGGTTTGCAATCTACGTACAAATGCACACTTTGGTTGTCACCCAGTTGGCAGTTGTTAATTCCTTCACCGCCACAGTTTGAAAAAGAAAAACACCACCCTATTGAGTGGCCATCAGAACTCTGAGGAGTCAGCCACAGCCACACTGTTTTGATTGTGTATTGTTGTCAAAGATTCAAAGGGGCGGCACACCACAATGATTTCTGAAGAAGCAATTGCAGCCATCTGGCACAGTTCATCAAATGATTATTTAGGATGAGTATTACATGGATCTTTGAAGAGCCATTTTTGGAGAAGTCATCTATTGACATGTTCCATATGGTCAGATGTTCAAAGGAGCTGTGTGTTCATTGTTGCAGCACATCCATCTCTGCAGCAGCCTGTCAAAGATTGAAGGGACATCCACCGTTCCTGTTACAGCACATGAAAGGGCAGAGTATCCACACAAAATCTGAACAGACAATTTTGGTTTAGTGAAAGGTCAAGGTAATTAATGTGACCGACTATATTTTTGGTGTATATACACCTATGTAATCCTCATGGAGAAAAAAAACAGAGAGAGACAATGGACCGGAATACAATCTCTGAGTTGAATATGAAACAGAGCTTTAGCTCTGTAATACTGTTGCTATATTCCTCTTGTCTTTATGAGTTTGTAAACTCATGGTTGAATGTTTAAATGATGTTTTTGCTATAGCATGGTAATTTTTCAGAGTGTAGATGATTGTCTGTTGAATGTTTAGTTTTGTTGTAGCAAGTTAGATTTCAAAATTTGTTGAAACAGAGTATAGAGATGTTAAATGTGTTTGACTGTTGAAACAGGGTATTAGTCAAGATTTATGAATGCAGGGGTTATCAAAACATAGCTAAAACAGTCAGTTGTAACAGTCCCGTAGATGACTGTTAGTTGAAACAGCCAGTTGTTACTGATAGCTTGAATATTACAGTCAGTTGAAACAGTGAGCTGCGACTGTGCTATAGATTGTTGTTAGCTATTACAGTCAAGTGCGACTGTTCTGTAGGTGAAGATTTCTGAGTTTGGTGATCTGTGTGTCTTGCTGGAAGTAAGAGCAACGCACCCCTGCCTTCCCACATTGGTATCAGAGATCAGTGTTTATGTTCATTGGTTATGTGTTCATTTCATGAATGAGCCGTATGATTGTATGTTGAACCGTTTGAATTATGTTTGGATATATTGCTCTTGAGTTTTTACTGGAATACCCATTTTCTGCTATGTAGAAAGAGCAAAAGTAAGTTAAGTCGAGCTCTGTGTTTGTGAGAGCTCATGTGCTCCCCTAAGTAAAGGTTGAGTCATCATTTTGCAGTTGAAGTCTGAATCAAGTGTTTCTTGTGTTGTTCAATCCTTGTTGTGGCTTGTGTAAAGAGAAGAAAGGGTTGTAGCCCGTGGAAGAAGTTGACTCTTTGTGTGTTCTCTCAGATAGAGGTTGAGAAGGTTAAAGGAAGACATTCTTCCTAGTTGAGAGATCCCATATAGTTTAATGGTAGAGCAGTTTGAATTTGCATTGTTTTGGAAGTTTGTTTGGTTTGAGCTTAAGCTCGTATCCATGAAAGAGGTCTTGGAAAGAAATTTAAATTATGTGCAAGTAGTTATTTGAAGACAAAGACATGGGGAAAAGAAGAAGGCCTAAACGAATGAAGAAGAATGTTGTTAATGAAAAAGAAGTTGGTTTTTCCATAGAAAAGATATTAGGTGAAGCCGTCGAGGAAGCTGCTGATGTAGAGGAAGTTCAAGAGAAGGTAGAGGATACTGAAGCAAATGAAATTCAAGACAAGTTAGAGGATGCATGGAGTAGCATCTATTATCCACGGCCATATTTCTCAGGTATAACTTATGAATGTTGGTCAGTTAATATGAACAATTTCTTGCATGATAGAGGTTTATGGTATTTTGTTGTGAGTGGAGTTAAGAAACCCCTAAGATGAGGCAAGAGATGCATTTTCCTTGTACTACATCCAGCAAGCTCTCGATGATAATATTTTTATGTAATTGTTGAAGCAAACACAGCTAGAGAAGCTTGGGAAAGTTTGAAGAGAAATTTTAATGTAAGGGGGAGATATATGGCTGAGTCATAGCCTGTTAATATTTCAGCACACAAATTTGCAAAAGTAGTAGAAGGTAGTCAAATTATTTGTGAATCTCATTGTTGTGTTGATATATCAATTGATGAAAATGTTGTTGAAACTAAAGGTGAAAATGAGGCTAGTGTATCTTGTATTGCAGCAGCAGAATTTGAAGAAGTTAAAATTGCTATTGATAAAGATGTTGATGTAGTTGCAAATTTAGATATCACTGAAGTGAATTGTGAAAATGATGAAATGGTTAACATGCAGAATGTTGATGAAGATGATAAATTCCTCAAGTGTGAGGATAACAAAGAAGAATTTGAGTAAGAAGAGTCCTTGAAGGACATACCCATGAAGGTATTGAAATCATGTATTGAATATGATGATTATGGACATGCAGGTACAATGAATCTAGTAGACCAATCTAAAGGTGTTGAAGAAGTCAAAGACCAAGATGAGATTGAAATAAATTACAATAGTCATGTTACAAAAAATGAAGAGTGTTGCACTCATCCATTTGTTGTGCATAAGGAAGATGATAAAGCTGCTGGTGAAAAATACATTTATGAAAATGGTGTATCTGCTGATGGAAAAAGTGTTGGTGATATTTTTGAGTAAGAATCTGCAGCGATATTGAATGGCGCAGATAAGGACAGAAAAGAGAACAAGATGTTTTCTAATAATTTGTTTGTTAGTGATTGTGCAGGTACAAAGAAAGAAAATGATGAAGTCTTGGCTTGTAAGTCAAATATTGGAGGTGATGTAACTTCCAGTGTACTTTGTTCTTTGAATATTCCAGCGATGTCTATTGCTGATGAGAACGATGAAGAAGGTGCCAATAAAATAGTCAGTATTGGTAAAATTTCCCATGGAGAAGTCATGGTCAATAATGATCATGATGATAGAATGAATACTGCCATATCAGTAGTATTTGAGGCAACATCAGAAATTAAGAAAGATAAAGCACACTGTGTTGAAGTGCTTAAACCTGTTTTTGAGTTTTTTTATAACATTGATTTTAATTTTGTTGAAGAATTTGATATGATTGTTGAAGAATGCATAGAAGTTGCAGCGATTGAAGCATAAGGAATCTATAATGATGTTGAAAATAAAGAGGTTAATGATTCGGTGATTGCAGAAGCAGGGATAGAAAAAGAGTTGCATAATGTTGTATGTTCTGTTGTAAACAGAGCAGCTGAAATACAGAATGATGTCCTTGATGAAGAATTGAAATTTTTGGAAGAATGGCTTGAAAATACAAGATATGATGATAAATATGATAGTCTTGTTGTGGAAGCAGAAATGAAGAAAGTTGATTGCCTTGTTGCAGCAGTAGAGGCAGATTTGAATGAAGAGATAATGACAGCTCTCAGAGAAGTGAAAAATGAAAAGAACCAATATGGTTCACAGTATGATAATTTATATAATTTTGACAAAATGTTTGAGTGTGCAGATGAGAAACCAATCGAAGATGAAGAAGAATCCTTTGAAGATGATGATGAGTTTGATTTCAATGAAGAAAATTGCAGCGAAGATGAACTGGTTGAAAAATCAGTTGAAAAGATATTCATGTCATGGAGTCCTGAAGAAATCAGACCTTATTATCAATTAATGTGTTTACAGAATGACATTGAACATATTACTCTTGTTGAAGTTAAAGATAGCTTGTGGGATCTTTGTATGCCCACGTTAAAGTATTTAAAGAAGAAGATTTTGATTGGAATCCTTGGCATAAAGGACATTGAAAATTTGAATGATGGTAAGCCAATTGAAGAATGTGTTGCAGCTGAAGCTGTAATAATGGATTTGTGGAATCAAAGAAAACATTGAAGGTAAAGAAGAAAGTGAAGATGAAGAATCAAAAGTATTTTTGGTATAACCTTTGGCGTTCTAAGCCAAGTAATGATGAAGGTGAAGCTGAAAATGATGCAATTGAAATTATGAATAATGAGTGGTTTATAAAGTCCAAGAAGTTTAAAAACAACGGTCTTGGTTTTGAAGTAAAGGATGAAATATTATATTTTGAACAGCGAGCTGAAGCGGAGAAGGACAAGTATTGTAGAGCCACCAAGCAAAAGGAGTCCAGATTAATAAGATTCAAAGTTAAGATGAAGAGATGGATGAAGCCACGAGTGAAGCAAGAGTTGAAGAAGATCAAGGTGAAGATGAAGATAAAATAGAAAATAAAGTTTACATATTTCAAAGTTTGGAGTCAAAAGAAAAAGAAATGATCATAAAAGAGTTGAAGAAAATCAAAACTAGTATGTTGTAGCAAAGAATGTGAAACAAATTTTTGAGTTGTTTTGATATTGATGTAAGCCTTGCTGAGACTCAGACCAGTGGGCATTATAGTTGTTTTTGTTATGCTTGTAAAATTGTAGCTTCTTGTACTTGATGTATTTTGGGTGAAGTAATTAAGGAGGAGTATGTTGGCAGTCGTTAATTCCTTCATCGCCACAGTCTGAAAAAGACAAACACCACCGCCACTCCATTTTGATTGTGTATTGTTGACAAATATTCAAAGGGGTAGCACACCACAATGATTTCTGAAGAAGTAGTTGTAGCCATCTGGCACAGTTCATCAAATGATTATTTAGGATGAGTATTACATGGATCTTTGAAGAGGCATTTTTGGAGAAGTAATCTACTGACATGTTCCAGATGGTCAGATGTTAAAAGGAGCTGCGTGTTCACTATTGCAGCACATCCATCTCTGCAGCAACATGTCAAAGATTGAGGGGACATCCACCGTTCGTGTTACAACACATGAAATGGTATAGTATCCACACAAAATCTAAACAGACAATTTTGGTTTAGTGAAAGGTCAAGGTAATTAATGTGACCAACTATATTTTTTGTGTATATATACCTATGTAATCCTCATTGAGAAAAAAAACAGAGAGAGATAGTGGACCGGAATACAATCTCTGAGTTGAATATGAAATAGAGCTTCAGCTCTGCAATATTGTTTCTATATTCCTCTCTGTCTTTATGATTTTGTAAACTCATGGTTGAATGTTTAAATGATGTTTTTGCTGTAGCATGGTAATTTTTCAGAGTGTAGATGATTGACTGTTGAATGTTTAGTTTTGTTGTAGCAAGTTAGATTTCAAAATTTTTTGAAATAGAGTATAGAGATGCTAAATGTGTTTGACTGTTGAAACAAGGTATTAGTCAAGATTTATGAATGTTGTGGTTATCAAAACATAGCTGAAATAGTCGGGTGTAATAGTCATGTAGATGACTATTAGTTCAAATAGCCAGCTGTTACTGATAGCTTGAATATTACAGTCAGCTGAAACAGTGAGTTGCAACTGTGCTGTAGATTGTTGTTAGCTGTTACAGTCAACTACAACTGTTCTGTAGGTGAAGATTTATGAGTTTGGTGATCCATGTGTGTTGCTGGAAGTAAGAGCAATGCCCCCTTCCTTCCCATATTTATTGGTATTTACTCTATTTATCAAGAAAAAAAAGACGAAGAGAGGTTTAGTATTTTCAAAACAAAATGCATTTTTAGGATATTTTGAATAATTTCCTAAATGTATGTTACAGGTTTGGGATTTAGCCTAGGATCTATATCCCGGGTTTCACAGAAATATTATCATGATCATTAATTTTATAGGCTGAATAAATCTTGCTATGCTAGGCCTGAAGAAATGGATGGAAGTGCTCTCTTCACAGAGTGAAAAAATTTGCAAAATCATATTTGTAGAATTCTGAATTGGGCATTTAATAATGTATTTAAATTATATAGTCTTGGGATCGTTGTTGATAATCTATTATGCATTCTTCTACATTAATAAAGATCACATTCATCAAATGGAATTTGGTAGGGTAGAATTCGACAACTTTAGGAAAATCTAAGGAAGAAAGTCAACCCGCAATGTGTATCCAAGCACAAATATCATTGTTAGAAGCTTGCCTACCATAACCATTTTGTTAGCCAAGAATATGCACATATATCATTGTTCTCATAGGCGTCTTTATTTCAATAGACTGGTTGGGAGGTTCCGCATTACATTTGATATTTAACATTATCAATGGTTGACATTCAGTGATAACAACAACATATTCTTAGTGTACACAAAATCTATGGATAGAATATTAAGGATGAACATCCTTGCATTACAAATTTACTTGGATTATTAACAGATTTAAGTGAATTACTAACATTTGTCTGTTCTTGGAACCCTAGCTCATTTTGTGATTTTTCACATGAGGAAGATTTTCTTGGTTTAAATATGTCTTCTAAGTTCCTTTTATCGGCATTTTGTAAACAAAGAGAACCCTAGCGACTCGATCCTAACTCGATCGTTGTTAAGCGATTTAGCTTTAAATAATGAAAAATACATTCTGTTATCTTATTTATGTTGTCTCTTTTTTGTATTATACCATTGGGTTTGGTATTAGTAATAAATTATTCCTGAAGCTTCGACCTCCAGTCCTGTCGATGTCTTCAATATCATCTTGATATAAATACTAATGCACAGGGTTGGCGAATCCCAAGATTCAACCCTTGCATTCATGACTTAATTTTTACGCTGATAGGCGTATTCTTTTAACTTTTGGGGGTGGGGGATGGGTGGCAGATTTATTGTACATTTAATAATCAATGGCTGGATTTTGAAGGTGGGGGAATATGCTTCATCTGGTGCATTAATGAAGCATTCAGATCTGCTGTGTTAATTCACTCACATCTTTAAATCCAAACGACGCATAATGTTTCAAATAATTTATTAAAATAATTACACCTGCCAAGTGTTTCTTCCCACTGCTGGAATTAAACCATCGCTGAGCTCCACTCTGCTGTTGCGCTGAACGACAGTCCCTCAGCTCCACTCCACCTGTACCATATGTTGTGCTGTACGCCCGCTCGACACCCCACTTGGTAATGTAACGCTCAAGTAGTCCGTCTATCTCAATAGAGCAATCAATATTAATTAATACTATGAATTAAGAAACGGGTTATAGAAAGCAGAATGCAACTGTAATGCAGAAAGACTGTCAATTAAGAAATGGGTTGCAGACTTATCGATGGCACTGCTTAGGAAAGGAGCTGTATTGGAAGGCATCTCTCATATCGAGAGGAAAGCTTTGTCAATCTGATAATGTTGGCATGGCGTCGAACAGATAGCCGCCAAAAATGAAAAATGATTTCTTATTCTTGGAGGAGGGGAAGTAAAGTTCTGGGGCGTAGGATCAGTAGCAGCTTTCACTGTCGAAGCTAAATTTGGGAGACGATCCAGATCTGTCAACGACACTTTCCCATCTAAGTTTGAACCTAACCAACTCCTGGAAGCCAAAGTTGAAGACGATTGATGAGATCCGGCCAAACCTTGGGAACTGATGCAGTCGAATATTGAACGGTTCTGGTAGCATCAATATTTTCATTCAATCAACAGAATTATTGATCACAGTGAATCTAATTTCCCTAGGATAACATAGATAAATCCTCTACATTGATCATTAGCATTTTTCAATTGGCAGTGACAGTTTTTGGTGAGACAAAATAGGCATTAGGCCTTTAGAGTAAAGGAACTGTTCAATATTTGTAGATAAAATCTGTATTCCAACATGATCAAAGAGAGCAGATACGGCATTAACTTCAAGAGAAAGCGTCCCTGATGTGATTCAAGTAATGACCCTCGAATACTTTAGGCGAGTTTCTTCCACTTCCAGTAAAAGGGTTTGAAGGCTTAAAATGATTTCCTTTTAGTATTTTTTGTTGAGCAATAGTAAAATTACTGTATCGGTCTAACCCCCATAAATTGCAGTTTATTGAAAAGATTGAGTAATATGAAGGGGAAAATGACTTACAACTGATTCCAGGTAAGTTTGGAATTTTTTCACTACTCTGAATGTTGTTAATTCCTAAATGCATTTATTAGCAAGACGTATTCTGCCTTTAGCAGTTCTGATTTAGTTCTGTTTACTTATATGTTTCAGCTTTTGTTTTCTTTAGCAGAATACAACATGGCCGTGGAGAAAAGACAAGTTAAAACCTTGCAAGAGTTTTAGCCCAGGTAGTTTCTTGGCTTCTATATTTTTTCATATGTCGATTGTAATATGTATACATGAGTTCACCAATACATTTGATCAAATTCCATTCTTTGCACTTTGTATTGAATAACGGTGCTTAATAACTCAGTGGAGTAATATTACTTTTGGGTTTCCTTAAATAAATTGCTTGCAAGCTTAATTATATATTTTTGTCTTGTAAACCGGTTGAATGTTTTTCTTTACAAGCTCTGATTTTGACTTTGTTTACCGTCGGATACGGACATGCAAAAGATATCCATTTCTACTGAAGGTAATCTCGGTTACCGGATATGAATTTTTAACACATTTTCATAGCCCTATCAGGCATGTTCTTCATTCGCATCAGCTCTTTGAAGGTTTATAAAGGAGAATATTTCTGTTGGTGAGGGAACACCCTGTATTCTATCTCTAGCATTGACATGTAAGTCATAGGAAGCTTCACTTAGTTAATCTTATAATTTACTACAGTGGACAAATCTTTATGCCATAACTCCATGAGTCGAAATGGCTGCTGTATATCGAAATAATTTGGGCACATGGTTTAAGTCTTTTAGGGTTTATTGGCTAGATAATCATGCTGTGTCTAAAACCTCATAAATTACTCTTCATAATTTTTTTTAATAAATAAACCAAAAAATAAATAATGTAATTAAGTTATTTACAAAATAATTTTATGTGAAGTTATAGTGAAAATCCACTTAATTAAAACTTATTTGTACATATCCAAGGCACAAATAAAGACTTAAACACCACTTTATGTTATTTGCGAGTACCAGCGATATTGGCATTTCTTTGATATAAAAGTTAAAGAGAATAATAAAAACCAATTTTGTTTGAGAATAACAAAATATTAGTCTGATTGATTTGATTTGTAGGTAATAGCAATGCCATATTTACAAAGCACTGAATGCTTCAGCCAATGCCCGCCGCTTTTAAAAAATATCTTCTTATTATGTTTACACTACTTAATATTTACAAAGCACTGAATGCTTCAGCCCAGGTCTGCTTTAAAGCATTCAAAAATCTCCGAAATTTCTAACTTGGGAACTATTTATTACAGATCTTCTGGACTTTACTGGGTCTCTTTTTGTGCTTTAAAGCATTCAAAAATCTTTGAAATTTCTGGATTTTTTTTTAATTTCACAGATTAAAAATATTTATCTTAATAACATTTTCCTTTACAAGCTATAATATCCATTAGCTAACACACTAAATTGGAATACAAAACATGATTAATAAAAAGCTAAAAACATTTTGAGAAAGAGTTATTCACCATTCAATTTTATTCAGAATACATCGCTTAAATATGATTCTAAGTGATAATAGTAAATGTTTCTTAGTAATTTGCTTCTCTGTGGTATTAATAGAGTTATGTTAATACAGTTTTTTTTTAATAACCCTCTCTCTGTGTTTTTCAGAGATTATAATAATGTATATAAATTCTTAATATAGATATCGGCTTTCTTTCAGTGTTGTATACCAATTCTTATATTGGTAATTCAAATCTCTCTGGTCTTATCACAACCAACTTCTAAATTAGAATGGATCTACCCTAACTTATTAACCAACTTACTTCTTAAATGAAGAAGATCAAGATCAAGAAATTTTATCACAACAAACAACTTCTTAAATGAAGATCAAAATCAAAAAATAAATTTCACTATTTTACCATCTTCTTAAATGAAGATTCACCTTTGAAGATTTTACCAAGAACTATTTTTCGGCTTAAAAAAGATGCCTATTTTATTTAACAACTATTTTCCGACTTAAAAAAGACAAAGATCAAAGATCAACATCAGGCGATTTTATCTAACATCTATTTTCCAACTTTTGAAAAAACAAAGATCAACTTCTAAACTTCTAAAATTGATCCATCCATTTCATTAAATTTATTTTTTCCAAACTTCTAAAAAGGCAAAGATCAACATCAAGGATTTTTTATCTGATTGAATGATTCTAAGCTTACTTGAAAATAAATCAACATAGAGAATTTTCTTGATCTTAAATTCAAAAGATATCCAAGTCAAAACAACTTGGTTCTCAAAGAGGGCAAAGAAATTATTTGATATTAAATGAGAAAGATATCCACCTCAAAGAATTTGGATCGAACCTGAATTAATTAACCAAGACAAAGATAGACCTCTCTTACTGAAGAGGGATCATCTACTTTCACAAACCTCCGACAAAAATGAAGGAAAAATAATGCAATAAATTAACTTTCAACTGAAAAACCACAGATACAATAGTTACATTAGCTTCGATTTCACGTGAAGCCCCTGTGGCTGGAATTTGAAAAGAAATTCCAGATACACGAAATAAAATTAATTTCATATTTCTTCAATTCAAAATAAGTTTTTAGATTGACTTATTGAACAACATAATTTCATTTTTTTAATAACATTAATAATAATTTCATTTAATAAAATTATTATTTAAAAATTTTATTAATAAAATTAATAATAACATTAATGTTGTTATTATTACGGTTAACAATAATAACTATATTAATAAAATTAATATAGTTTTAAAATAAAATTAATATATTAACTTTACATTGAAGTCAACCATGAATTGAACTCAATCTTTAAATCAACCTTAAATAGAAGTTGAAAAAAAAATTAAGAGTATTATTAATCAAAGCAATTATATTAACATTACCAACATTAATATTCAAAAAAATACTATTCGCATCATTATTAATAATTAATAACAATAATATATAGCTAATAAAGTTTACATTAATAATCATATTAATAAATTTAACAACATTAATAACATTAACTTTAAGGGCACTAATATTAACAATATTTAACTTTAAAAATAGTAATATTAACATTATTATTAACCATTAACATTATCAACATTTATATTAAAAACATCAACATTAACATTAACGTTATCATTGATAACATTAATAATAATATTAATAAAATTGATGACATTAGCATTAATAGTTCAACATTAATAATTCACCATTTATAATAATAATCGGCATTAATCTTAACAACCTTAAAATTAATAATTCAAGATTAACAATATTAACCTTACATTAAAGTCAACCTCAAATTGAAATTGAAAATAAAATTAAGAGTATTATTAATCAAAGTAATAACATTAATGAAATATTAATGACATTAATAATATTAACATTACCAACATTAATATTCAAAAAAATACCATTCACATCATTATTAATAATTAATAACAGTAATATATCATTAATAATAATATTAATAAATTTAACAACATTAATAACATTAACATTAAGAGCACTAACATTAATAATTGAACATTAACAATATTAACTTTAAAAATAGTAATATTAACATTATTATTAACCATTATCAACATTTATATTAAAAACATCAATGTTAACATTAATGTTAACAAATTAAAATCACATTAATAATAATATTAATAAAATTGTTGAGAATAACATTAATACTTCAACATTAATAATATTAGCATTAATAATTCACCATTTATAATAATAATGTTATTATTAATAACATTAATAATAATATTAATAAAATCATTAGTAAAATGGATGACATTAGCATTAATACTTCAACATTAATAATATTAGCATTAAAATAATTAACATTAATAATTCGCCATTTATAATAATAATCAACATTAATATTAAAAACATTGAAATTAATAATTCAACATTAATCATATCAACTACATTATGTCAACCATTAAGTCAACCTTACATTGAAGTCAACCATGGATTGAAGTCAACCTTGGATTGAAGTTGAACCAATATATGTAAGTCAACCTTGAATTTAAGTGAGTCTTTCAATAAAGTCAACCTTTGATTGAATTCAACCTTTGGATTAAAGTCAACCCTCCTTAAAATTCAATATTAGACTTTTGAAGTCAACCATGGATTGAAGTTAACTATGGTTCAAACACGGTTGTCTTTGAAGTCAACTATGGGTTGAATTCAACCATGGTTTAAATTTAAACTTGGTTGAAAGTCAACTATGGTTAGAATTCAACCATATATTGATGTCGACCATGGTTTAATGTCAACCATGCTTAATTAATAAATATGGCTTATAGGAAACCATAGTCACCTATGATCAACCATAGTTAAACATGAACAATCACGCACATCCATGAACAACCAGAATTAACCATAGTGAGTGATGAACAACCACCATCAACAATAGTCAACCCCGGTAACAAATATAGTCAACCATGGCTAATCATCATTAACCATGGTCAACCATGAGTTCAACAATAGTTGACTATGGTCAACCATGAGTTCAACAATAGTTGACTATGGTCAACCATGGTTAACCAAAATCAACCATAATAAACAAAAATAATCCAAAATCAATAAAAGTCAACCATGGTAAATGGAAGTCAACGATGGTCAACCAAAAGTCAACCATGGTCAACCAAAGTCCTCCATGGTCAACCAAAGTCAACTATGTTCAACTAATGTCAACAATGATCAATCAATGTCAACCATGGTTAACCATAATCAACCATGGACAACCACATACAACTATAGTCAACCATGCTTAACCATGGTTGACCATAGTAAACTAAAATCAACCAAAATTCAACCATGGTAAATCGAACTCAACCATACCTTACCATGGTCAAGCATAATATACAATTAATAACCAAAATCAACCATAGTCAACCAAAGTCTACCACAATCAACCAAAGTCAAAGATAGTCAACCATGGTAAACCAAAGTCAACCATAGTTTACCATGGTCAACCAAAGTCTACCACAATCAACCAAAGCCAAATATGGTCAACCATGACCAACCAAAAGTCAGCCAAAGTCAACCCATGGTCAACCTGAGTCAACAATGGTTGACTTTGGTTAACCAAAACCCTACCTTCGTCAACCAAAAGTCAAGCATAGTCAACTAAAGTTAACCATAGTCAACCATTATCAAACAAAGTCAACTATGGTCAACCATAACCAACCATGCCCAACCATGGTAAACCAAAGTCAACCAAAGTCAATCATGTTCAACCAGAGTTAACCATAGTAAACCAAAGTCAACCATGGTCAACCTTAGTTGCCTTTGGCCAACGAAACAAATCCAAAAGTCAACCATGGTAAAAAAGTCAGCCATATTGAGCCAAAATCAATTATGGTCAACCAATATCACCAAAGTCACCCACGGTCAATCATAACCAACCATAGCTAACCATGGTAAATGAAAGTCAACCATGAACAACCATAGTCAACTATGGTCAACCATGGTTAACCAAAACCAACCGCAATAAACAAAAATAATCCAAATTCAATAAAAATCAACCATGGTAAACCGAAGTCAATGATAGTCAACCAATATCAACCAAAGTCACCCATGGTAAACCAAAGTCAACCATGTTCAACTAATGTAAATAATGGTCAATCAATGTCAACCATGGTTAACCATAATCAACCATGGACAACCACATACAACCATAGTCAACCATGCTTAACCATGATAAACCATAGTTAACTAAAATCAACCAAAGTCAACCAAAATTCAACCATGGTAAAACAAAGTCAACCATAGCTTACCATGGTCAAGCATAATATACAATTGTCAACCAAAGTCAATCATGGTCAACCAAAGTCTACCATGGTCAACCAAAGTCTACCACAATCAACCAAAGTCAAAGATGGTCAACCATGGTAAACCAAAGTCAACCATAGTTTACCATGGTAAACCACGATCAACCAAAGTCTACCAAAATCAACCAAAGCCAAAGGTGGTTAACCATGACTAGCCAAAAGTCAGCTAAAGTCAACCCATAGTCAACCATGGTTGACTTTGGTTAACCAAAAGCCTACCTTCTTCAACCAAAAGTCAAGCATAGTCAACTAAAGTTAACCATAGTCAACCATTATCAAACAAAGTCAACTATGGTCAACCATAACCAACCGTACCCAACCATGGTAAGCCATAATCAACCAAAGTCAATCATATTCAACCAAAGTCAACCATAGTAAACCAAAGTCAACCATGGTCAACCATAGTTGCCTTTGGCCAACCAAAGCAAGCCAAAAATCAACCATGGTAAAAAAAGTCAGGCATATTGAGCAAAAATCAATTATGGTCAACCAATATCACCAAAGTCACCCATGGCCAACCATAACCAACCATAGCTAACCATGGTAAATGAAAGTCAACCAAACACAACCATGGTCAACCTTGACCAACCAAAAATCAGCCAAAGTCAACCCATGGTCAACCTAAGTCAACCATGGTTGACTTTACTTAATCAAAAGCCTACCTTTGTCAACCAAAAGTCAAGTATAGCCAACTAAAGTTAACCATCGTCAATCATTATCAAACAAAGTCAACTATGGTCAACCATAACCAACCATGGTAAACCAAAGTCAATCATAGTCAACCAAAGTCAATCATGTTCAACCAAAGTCATTCATAGTAAACCAAAGTCAACCATGGTCAACCATAGTTGCCTTTGGCCAACCAAATACATTCAATAGTCAACCATGGTAAAAAATTCAGCCATATTAAGTCAAAATCAATTATGGTCAACCAATATCTCCAAAACCACCCATGGCCAACCATAACCAACCATAGCTAACCACGTTAAATGAAAGTCAACCAAGCCCAACCATGGTCAACCTTGACCAACCAAAAGTCATCCAAAGTCAACCTAAGTCAACCATGGTTGACTTTGCTTTATCAAAAGCCTACCTTCGTCAACCAAAAGTCAAGTATAGTCAACTAAAGTTAACCATCGTCAACCATTATCAAACAAAGTCAACTATGGTCAACCATAACCAACCATGGTAAACCAAAGTCAATCATGTTCAACCAAAGTCAATCATAGTAAACCAAAGTCAACCATGGTCAACCATAGTTGCCTTTGGCCAACTAAATACATCCAATAGTCAACCATGGTAAAAACTTCAGCCATATTGAGTCAAAATCAATTATGGTCAACCAATATCACCAAAGTCACCCATGGTTAACCATAACTAACCATAGCTAACCATGGTATATGAAAGTCAACCAAACCCAACCACGGTGAGACAAAGTCAACCATGGTCAATCAAAATTCAACCAAAGTCAACAGTAAATAACCAATGTCAACCATGGTTGACTTTGGTTGACCATGGTTGCCAAGCTATAGTCAACTAAAGTCAACCATGGTCAACAAAATTCACCCATGGTCAGCCTTGTTCAACAAAAGTCAGCCATGGTAAACTATGGTTAACCATCGTCAACCAAATTCAATTAAAGTCAACTGATTTTTATGTCTTTAATTAGTTGAATTAGTTGACTTTGGTTTAATAATATAATATGGATTATGTTTCACCATGGTCAAGCATGGTCCACCATGGTTTAACAGGGTCAACCACGGTGGACCATAGTAGACCATTCTGAACCATAGTTAACTATAGTAAACCAAAAGTCAACAAAACTTGCCACGTCGCATTGTCACAAAACCTGTCATGTCGCATTCTATTGTGTTTCACCATGGTTAAGGATACTACTTACTTCTTCTACTAATGCTAGAATATGACAATTTTACAAGTCTACTTCAAAATATTGCAATGTGACATAACCATTCATCTATTTATTAACCTCACATAGACATTTATAATATCTTTTATTATTATTATTCTTATTAATGATATTATTATTAAAAAATATATTAGTATTATTAAAATTGTTAATCCTCATTATAAATTATTTTTATTTATTATTGTTATAATTATATTTTCTTATTTTCATTTACAATTATTTTAATTTATAATTAATAATTATAATTTATTATTATTTTAATTAATTTCTTATTTTCATTTATAATTATTATAATTATATATTTTTATTTATAATTATTTTTATTATTATTAAATATTTAAAAATTTGTTATTTTATAATAATAATAATTATTATTATTATGCAAAATACGAAAAAAATAAAAATATTCTTTTTTTTTTTAATTTTTTTAAATATTATTTTATTATATTTTTAAAATAATTTATAATGAGAATTCACAACTTTAATAATAATAATAATAATATATTATTATTATTATTATTATTATTATTAAAACATATGCCACATTGCGATGTATTGTTTAAATTATAATAACAATAATTATTATTATTTTAATAAAAATCATTATAATAATAATATTAATAATAATTATACTATTAATCTTTGTAATAATAATAATATTTTTTTAAATAAATAATAATTAAAATTGATAAATCATTCTCGCCGACCGTCAACTAGCAAGCCATATCAATATTAATAATATGGCTTATATAAGCCGATCGACGTATATCTATTGTTTAAATGTGGTTGATATACGATCAATCGGGGTATATAAACCATATTATTAATATTGATATGGCTTGCTAATATAAGTACATATATATTGTTTTATGATTTATCTGAAAAAGGATATAGCCCGTGTCGACTCTAGTCTCGTCATATTCTAAATGCATTAACATTTGTATATTTTTATGAAACGGATAAATTTACTATATTTCTGAACTATTTATTACTTTTAAACCATTCACCGTGTTATAGTTTGAATACATTTTAGACCTACATTCATATTTATACAGAAATGATTTGAGCATAACTTTATGCCTCTCGGGATGTTGTGGATATATATACAATGACTCTATGTTTAGTTCTCATGTTTTATTTTGTGAACAAATATTGAAGTGGATGCCGAACCCTATCAAAGTTTAATCGATGGCTTAAATGAATATATATTGATGTTGTTCATTACAATGTATCGTTATATTTTTATTGGGATGATAGGGTAGCCCACAATCTCAACCCTCGGTTGATTTATGTTCTATGTTTCCATTACATAAATTTCGTTTATACATTAAAACTGTGGAAGGAATTCAATTTTTTTATGGCGAGACCTTATGCCATTGTATTAAGATTATATTGTGATATGGATATATTATTGGATGAACAAATTGTTTATATAAAATGTATAGTATATTTATAAATCCTGTGAGGCTCAACCTTTTGTACAATTAAAATTGTTTATTAATAATATAGTGTAAAATTAAAATTGTTTATTAATAATATAGTGTTGTAGTATTAACAAAGGTGTGCACATAGGGATTTAAGGGCAAGCCTATGGTTTTTAAAACATGGTGGAGTTAATTTATTTTTAATTAACCACTATACATACATGTATAAAATATCAATACTGATAAATATCAATAATCAATTTATCATTAATGATGCTACGATATAAATCTTTCCCCAATTTGTATGGTTTAAATTGTTTGTGTATATAATATTAATCTACAGCAAGCAAAAATTTGCAATATTTAAATATTCCATAAATATAAAATGTACAGTAATTTAACATTCCCAAATTCATAACAATTTATAATTATTATGTTTTTAAAATTATTAAATTTAAAATATTTTTAATATGTGTAGTAAATTGTATAGTCAATATATTTTAAGTAATTTTAATCATAAAATTAAGTGTATATAATAATAATATTATTAATGTTATAATTAATAATAACCATAGGATTACTTTTAAAAAAAAGAGGATCATTTACAATAATATTAAGAAACTAATTAATTATTATCATTTTATTAATTAATTAATAACATAAATTAATTTTAATTTTAATGGTTCTCTCTTATTTTTATATATATAAAAATTATTATTATTAACATTAATATTACTAATAATATTAATACTATCATTAATAATATTAATTATATTAATATTATTAATGGTATGATTAACATTAACAATAAGAAACAAGTTAATATTGTTATGATTAATATTGTTAATGTTATTATTGATTTAATTATTAATGTTATTACAATTATATTATGAAACAAATTCATTAATATTAATTGATTAATATATTAATTTATTAATAACTTAAATTAATTAGAATTTTAATGTTATTTAATAATATCAATTAATACATTAATTATATATATTTTTTATGGAAATGGTTAAAATTTATAAGTGTCTGGAAAATGGGCTGTCAGGGCCTTTACAATTCAAATTCCAATCCGCTATACGAGACTTCATTTCCAGCTTAATAATCCAGTTAGAATGATGTTTTTGGGTGCTGGGGAGTGCCCAAAGGAACCGGAAGACCATGTCTCTTAATCTTAGGGAGAGGATGCTTTGAAATTTATCCATTAACAATAAGTTGACCCTTACTCAGGCTCACTCCGCGATTAGCTTCAGCGTCTGCAAGATTGTTGAGACTCCTTAGAACGTGGTAAGCCTTATGAGTTCTGAAGTGCTTCAGCATGAGTAGGACTTTCCTGTGGATGTGGGTCAGACTTATACCGGCAGGCGTCTTCTTGGTGTGTAGATCCTTGACTATCAGCCTGGAGTCACCAAAGATAGTAAGCTTCTGAATGTTCATCTTTCTTGCTTGATGAACATTAATTAGGAAACACATTAATTTTGAAATTAATATTCTTATTAATATTTAATGTTAACTAATAATATCAATGAATATATTAATTACATTAAAAGCATTAATTTTATTAACACTAATATGATTAATGTTAATATTAATATTAAGAGCTGACATCAACATTAATATAAAAAAAAATTAATATTTATAATATGTTTCTGATAATACAATGATTCAAGTATATAATATTTATAATATGTTTAGAAAAACTGATTAAAAAAATAATGTAACAAAAATTATGAATATTAAATTTTTTTCATATCACATGTTCATGGTTAATATTATATTTTTGCCAAAGCAAACTATAGATAAACATAATAAAACACGATCAACTATAAAACATGGACAAACCATGCACAACCAAAAGTTAACCATGGTCAAACACAAGCAAGCTTAGAGAACCAAAATTATACCATGGTCAAACACTCACAAGCTTATAGAACCAAAAAGATACCATGGTCAAACATGTGGAACCATAGAAAACCAAAAGTCAACCATGCACAACCATAGAGAACCGGAATTTAAACATCTGGAACCATAGTCAACCAAAAGACGACCATGGCCAAACATGTGCAACCATAAGTTAATTATTTTCAAACATTCACATACAAAAGTTGAACACACGCAACCATAGTCAACCAAAAATCAACCATGATCAAATATGCGCAACCATAGTCAACCATGGTCGAACATGCGCAACCATAGTCAACCACGGTCGAACATGTATAATAAATGGTCAAACATACACAATAATATGAGTATTAATATTAATATCATCATTAATAATATTAATTATGTTAATATTATTAATATGATTAATGTTATAATTAACATTAACAATAGCATCAGTATTAGAAAAGATTACCATTAACATTAATATTTTTAAACAAATAAATTAATTTTAATATATTAATGTATTAATAACATAAATTAATATACCAATATATTAATATAGCAAACCAAAGTCAATCATAGCAAACCAAAGTCAATCATGATCAACCCAAAGTCAACCATGGTTATCCAAAGTCAACCATTGTCAACCAAAGTTAACCATGATCAGCCAAAGTTAACCATGGTAAACCAAAGTCAACAATGGTCAACCAAAGTTAATCATGGTCAACCAAAGTCAATAATGGTCAATCATAGTAAACCAAATTTAACCAAAGTCAACCATAGTAAACCAAAGTTAACTACAGTAAACCAAAGTTAACAATAGTAAACCATAGTCAACCATGGTCAACCAAAGTCAACGATGGTCAACAAAAGTCAACAATGGTCAACCAAAGTCAACCACAGTTAACCATAGTCAACCAAAGTCAACAATGCTCAACCACAGTAAACCAAAGTTAACCAAATTCAACCACATTAAACCAAAGTTAACTACAGTAATCCAAAGTTAACCATAGTCAGCCATGGTCAACCAAAATCAACAATGCTCAACCATAGTAAACCAAAGTTAATCATAGTCAACCATGGTCAACCAATGCTCAACCACAGCAAACCAAATTCAACCAAAGTTAATCATAGTCAACCATGGTGAACCAAAGTCAACAATGCTCAACCAAATTCAACCATGAACAACCAAAGTCAACATTAGTTAACCAAAGTTATCCAAAGTAAACCAAAGTCATCCATAGTCAGTCATGGTCAACCAGAGTTAACAATGGTAAATGAAAGTCAACCATAGTCAACCAAATTTAACCATGGACAACCAGAGTCAACCATGGTCAACCAAAGTCAACCATGGTCAACCAAAATTCAACCAATATTAACCATTGTAAGATAAAGTTGACTATCTTTGTCCATGGTTGAATTTGGTTGACTATGTTTGACTTTAGTTGACCATGGTTTATTTTGGTTAACCATGGTTGACTTTGGTTGACCATGGTTGACTTTGGCTGACCATGGTTTACTATGGTTAACTATGTTCACTATTGTTGATTTTGGTTAACTGTGGTTGATTTTTATTGAACATGGTTGACTATGGTTGACCATTGTTCACTTTGGTTTTTCATGGTTGAGCACAACCAAAGTCAACCACAATGAGCCAAAATTCAACCATGGTCCACCAAAGTCAGCAATGGTAAACTAATGTTAACAAAGGTCAACAATGGTCAACCAAAGCCAAGAATTGTTAACCATGGTCAACCATAGTTAGCCAAAGTCAACCATACAGTTAATAATACTCTTCTATGACTTTGTTTGTGGTCAACCAAATAATTATAAGTCAACCATGGTAAACGAGATAATAGTCCACTATGACTTTGGTTGTGGTCAACCAAAGTCAACCATAGTCAACTTTTATTTTTTATGGTTGACCACAACCAAATTCAACCACGGTTAGCCAAAGTTAATGAAAGTCAACCATGGCTATTCAAAATTTAACCAAAGTCAACCATGGTCCACTAAAGTCAACCATGGTCCACCAAAGTCAACAATAGTAGATAAATCCAGTGAAGGTCAACCATGGTCAACAATGGACAACCATGGTCTACCATAGTTAACCATGGTCAACCAAAGTCAACCATGGTTAATCAAAGTCAACCGTAGACAACCCTAGTGTATGAAGGTCAACCAAAGTAAAACAGTGTCCACCATGGTCAACCAAATTCAACCATGGTTAACCAAAGTCAACCATGATTAACCATGTTGAACCAATGTCAACCATTCTAAACCAAAGTCAACCATGGTCAACAAAAGTCAACCATGGTCAAACAAAGTGAACCATGGTGTTAACACCAAAATTGACCCCCAAGGCTGACAGAGGGTAATTCTGGGTAACTACTAACCAATCTTTGGCCTGTGATACTGACCCAACACAGACAGAGAGGGCTCTCTCTAAAATATCATGAAAAGACTGGAATAATCAAGATTGTCAAGAATGAAAAAGAAACACCAGCATTCACGGCCAAGATATTCATTTACAACAATTATACAGAAGATCAAATTTATATTTAGAACAAAAATTATTCAAGCACTATTTGGTTGAAAACATATGAATTTCGTTTGGGCAATGGAGTCACATTTAACAAACTCTGAAACATCATTCACAAAGATTCTGCAAATGCATTTACTAGGGCAGGGTAGCAAGTAGCTAGTATTCAAAGAGATTTTATTTGTGGAACAGAAGAGGAAAGAAACAGTCCATCACAGTAAGGCATACCAAGATGAATCCTACATCAACTTTAGTAGAATATGTTGGTGAAATACTTGGAAAAAACTAAGCGGAGCATAACTTCTATGAATTCCACTTAATCGTTACCCTGATCCAAGCATGAAAGAAATAACACAGAATGGAATAACAAAGAGAGAAACACAATTTCACATGGGAATAAGGAGAATACAGAATACCAGACTAATTACACAGGAATCCTTGTCAACACGTAGGCTTCGGCTCTGCAAACTTTATTAAAACAACTCAAAAATGTCTTATAGACTAATCCTTGAAATACCAAAAGCTTTCAAATAAGATTTTCAACCCTTGTGCCTTCGATTACAAATGTGTTACAAATGTATTTATAGATGTCTTCGAGCTTTAGGATCGGCTCCTTCTGAACAAAAAATAGTTACAACCATATGACACCTATATAACAACCAAACCGAGTCATTGTTTGCTGTCGCTATTACAAAACAAAATATCTACGAGGAAGGCTTAACTGCCATTTACAATTGCATGGCCATTTCATTACATGGCCAAATTACTTTTAAACAAAATACACAAACAGTAAGAAATTGCCCCAGCTTATGGCTTCCATTCTGGTCGAGTGACTTCATAGATTGCCTTTTGAATTCTTCATAATGAACAAAAATATCTAAAGCTAGAACTACTGCTTCCCAGGCCTGTCTCTTCACTTGTGATAGCTCGATGTAGAAAGGAAAATTACCTATAACAAACCAGACACAACTGACCCTACCGATGTCGTACACCACTAAGCCATACCACATTTCAAAATAGGTTATGGACCACCTTAACCTTCAAAATTGGAGAGAAGGAATGTACATCTTTAGTCGATAGATAAACTTGTTGGGTGGAGAAATGTAAATAACATAAAAATGCTGCCACATTAGTCTTGGGTTTTCACTTGACCATACCAGTCAAGAAAATCACCCACGTCGAAAGAATATTCTGCCTGGTGTCTTTTCAGTATAGGAGTAGAAGGTATCCCTTCCGTAGGGAGTATTAGATCCTTGATAATTTCCACCTCTTGGTCTATTTCCTGCTCGCCTTCTTCATAGGTTTCTTCCCTCTTTCTCTGCTATTGCAAGCTCCCATCTATTTGTCCTTCCTGGGGATCTTCTGATTTGCAGACGGGACCATTTTCCACATGACCGCGAACTATGGGAGGTAAATAAACATGCCCTTCCTCCATCTCGAACAAAACATGTTTTGGTATAATTACTACTTTGGCTCTTTGTTCTCTCTCCATGCTCTGATACAGACTGCAAACAATACCAAGATAGAGGAACTCGCCACCTTTTTTAGACATGAGTTGCGAGTCTAGAAGATCAGGTTTATAACAACTTATAACGACGGCATTCCCATGCGAATCATTCCGCTATGATTTTCTGACTGGACCTTCTGAACGATTTGGCATGATGGCTAAGGCCTGAAATGACATCGGACATATCTGGTCATACTTTTCATCCTCTATATTGGGTCCGTAGATTTCAGCCTCTGTAGTTTTCCATTTTAGCTATACACCTGTTCCAATCAGCCGTTTGATCTTTCAAAGCATTCCTAGCCGTTGGTCCCGTCTCCGCTCAAATCCTGATCGTCAGATGATGCATCTTTAGCCTCCGCAGCGATTTGAGATGGGGTTAACCTACCCATGAGAAAAATCAATGCGGTCATCGTATACCATCGATCTGGCACCGTTAGATCTACACCGTTGATAGGTGCATGGAGCTTACTCCGACTGCAGCGATTTGAAATGTAACAAATTTCGTGCAAGTAAGATCGGCACTATGGCTGTACACCGTAGATTTCTATTCCCGCTAATCTCCGTCGTCGATTTCTTTTTTAGGAAAAGGCTCACCGGTCTACCCCCGCCCATGCTTTAAAGCATTTATATTTTCATTGGCATCATGCGCTCGGGGTCGTAGATCTTCGAGATCTCTGATCTAAACCATTCATATGTGCTTCTTCCTATGTCTGGCATTTTTTACCAGCCACTATGAATCCAAAATAGCACGAACACCAGGATGTCTCCTAACATTACCGTACCCTGGAATAAATCTATCGCTCGTAACTCAAATTCTTCCTTCCCTGAGGATGTGGCCCGAGAGCCGGCTCTCCCTTTGGGAACTTTGATGACCACGAAGCATTTTTATTTTCATGAAACTTGCCATAGAACCTAGCACAATTTGAGTGCTAACAACTGGCTCCAACCGGGGATGCTATCCTTAGTGTGAGGTAGCAAAGAACCCGTAGGCCACGTGCCTGATCCATTGGACGGCTCCGAACCCTGTCAACTGCATCCTGCAACCTGTCTTTCATCTGAAAACTGCAATTGAAAAAATAACACTGTATGTACTAAAAATGCTTGCTGAGCAAACTTATTCTTCCTAGCTATCTCACTTCACTGAAATTAATGAAAATGCTTGACCTTCAAGATTATTTATATACAAATGATCTCCTACCCTACTTGCTGAGTACAAGGGACAAATTAGGTGATCACATATTCCCAATGAAGCCAGTCAAGCATATGACTTCCAGATTGAAATTCGGATTCAGCCTCTCCCACCTGAACAAAAAATTTAGCAAATGATAACCCCAAGTGAAAATACTCTTCAATCTCTGCATTCTTGAGGAATATAGCCTCCATCTTCTCTGGTGATTCCAACAATTTAGCAAAAGGATCTTCATTAAAATGGAAGATTCCTACATCTTTATGATCAATCATGGGAGTTTCTTCACCGGGCTCTTGCTGATTATTCACATCATATATGTCACAACAAGGCCAATCAAACTACACTTCTACTTGCCATCTGTCAAACTGATTTCCATAAATATTCTGAAAAATATATTCATTCTCTTTGTCATGAGGTATTGTACAATCAAACATATGTACATCAGCCTGATAGAATTGAAACTCTTCTTGGGTTTCAATCGAAATGGAATCATGACCTTCAAATGTATTAAAGAAAAAAATTCCCTCAAGGCAACAAGAATCTGAAATCGGTTGACATGGAGAAAAGCTTATCTGACTATACTGATCTCCTTCTTAATCGTATGGCAACTAGCAAAACTGAAGGAAATTTTCATCCTTGTCGGGAATATAGATATGAAAGTCATCACCAATTTCATCTAAAGTCACAGAATTGGGAACTTGCTCTTCTCTATCAAACACAGCAGAAATATTATTAAATTTTTCAATAAAATTAAGCACAACAAACTCTTCTTGATAGGAAATTTTCGAGTGTGAAAGAGGGGTTTGATTTTCTGTTTGGTACTTCTCTTCCCTATGGCAAATTTCTGCTCGGGATTTATTACATACATGCCTCTCCTCTTTATCATCACTCTCAAAGAAGAATTGGAAGATTTCCATTTTAGGCTTCTGTTTTTTATTAGAAGCCCTAATTCCTTGTTTTATCCATTCAAATGAGGCATAACAGAGGGGAGAGCCATCACTTTCAGCATGTTTATTTTGAGAGGCTTGATCATGGACAGAGACCAGATCTTTTTTACTATCTGTCCTGGAAACTGTAAAGTTTTCAACTGACTCAATACCCGAGCAGTCTTCTTCATAATCATCATATTTTGTTTTTTATTAGAAGCCCTGATTCCTTGTTTTATCCATTCAAATGAGGCATAAAAGAGGGGAGAGCCATCACTTTCAGCATGTTTATTTTCATAGTTTTGATCATGGACAGAGACCAGATCTTCTTCACTAACTGTCCTGGAACCTGTAAATTTTTCAGCTGACTCAATACCCGAGCAGTCTTCTTCATAATCATCATACTTAGGTGGAATGAAATCCTTTTTAATATCATTACCACCAGAAATTTTAGCAGGTTGATTGTAATTTTCTTTAAACACATCAAAATTAACTTCTTCTGGTATATCACTAGGCTGGTCTTCTCTCTGTATATCCTGGAAAAGACTAGAACGCAAAGTAAGTTCTCCTTGTTCACGCCTCTCTTCGAATCTGGATTCCTCTTCAATCTTTTCATTGTTATCTTTACTTGATAATTTTCCAGACACTCTAAGGTTTTCTTCAACCTCCAAAGTGTCAATAAACATATGCTACAGATTCGGAGACATTCTCTCCAAAAGAAGGAAAGATAGATGAATAGTGTAACTTGGCGGCATTCTCTAGGGGTCGAATTTCCATTGGCATATCATATTAAAAACTTGCAAACCTTATGTTAAAGATGGACATGATTTCCCCCTCATGCATTCTCATGGAGTAAAATTATAAAAGCAATAGGTCCCATGACCTTCTCTTACCCCAAAGTTCCAAGAAAACATCAAAAAACCTCTGCCATGTGTCTATAGACTCAAGCTGCAAACGGACAAACCATTTCTTCACATCTCCCTGGAAGGATTGGGCGAAATCCCTCATACAAACATCATCATGCTCTACTTCAAAAATATCCAGAAAATGTTCAAAGCTTTGAAGATGTTTCTCAGTAGTTAGGCATTCGGATTCCCCATGAAATCTGGGAAGGTATCTGTGGTATTTGGGAGGGTATTCATGAAGAAAAGGGGGCAGCTTTAATGGGCCATATCTTAGTCAAGATATCGGAGTAAAAGGAATATGTACAGGGGGAAACTCTTCAGCCTCATTCTCATGGGATTTGCAAGGCTGGCCATGGATCTTGTATGTTTTAGAAGAAAGAATGGGATCATCTCTAGGATTTAAAGGAGGATATACATCCGTAAGATCTAGAGAAGGATATACCAAAGAGAGTCTCTCATGACCTAGAGCTCTTTGGTGGAACAAAATTTTCTTGATATATATACATAGAGGTAAAAGGAGATTAATACAGAAGAACAAGATTTCTTTGAAGGGACTAATGCTTTGATACCTAAACCTTGATTCTTCCATTTTTAAGGCGGTTGAGCTCGTTCTCCAGTGGAGTCTGCAACTTGAATTGAATATTGAGTGGAGTCGCCAAGTGAATGGTACAACTTGCTCATTGTCTGATTGTTGTTCACCATCAACAGTCAGATTTGAAACCTTTGGCATTCTCCCAGGGATGATAAGACAATTAAGTACTCGACAATGGCGCCAATTTGTTAACACCGAAATTGATCCCCAAGGCTGATAGAGGGTAATTATGGGTAACTACTAACCAATCTTTGGCCTGTGCTACTGACCCAACACAGACAGAGAGGACTCTCTCTAAAATCTCATGAAAAGACTGGAATAATCAAGATTGTCAATAATAAAAAAGAAACACCAACATTCACGGCCAAGATATTCAATTACAACAATTATACAGAAGATCAGATTTATGTTTACAACAAAAATTATTCAAGCACTGTTTGGTTGAAAACACATGAATTTCATTTGGGCAATGGAGTCACATTTAACAAACTCTGAAACATCATTCACAAAGATTTTGCAAATGCATTTACAAGGGCAGGGTAGCAAGCAACTAGTAGTCAAAGATATTTTATTTGTGGAACGGAAGAGGAAAGAAACAATCCATCAATGTAAGGTGTACCAAGATGAATCCTACATCAACTTTAGTAAAATATGTTGGTGAAATACTTGGAAAAAACTAAGCGGAGCATAACTTCTATGAATTCCACTTAATCGTTACCTTGATCCAAGCACGAAAGAAATAACACAGAATGGAATAACAAAGAGAGAAACACAATTTCACATGGGAATAAGGAGAATACCGACTACTAGACTAATTACTTGTCAAAACGTAGGCTTCGACTCTGCAAAATTTATTAAAACAACTCAAAAATGTCTTACAGACTAATCTTTGAAATACCAAAAGATTTCAAATAAGATTTTCAACCCTTGTGCCTTCGATTACAAATGTATTTATAGATGTCTTCGAGCTCTAGGCTCGGCTCCTTCTGTACAGAAAACAGTTACAACCATATGACACCTATCTAACAGCCAAACCGAGGCATTGTTTGTTGTCTCTATTACAAAACAAAATATCTATGAGGCAGGCTTAACTGCCATTTACAATTGCGTGTCCGTTTCATTACATGGCCAAATTACTTTTAAACAAAATACACAAATAGTAAGAAACTGCCCCAGCTTATGGCTTCCATTTTGGTCGAATGACTTCACAGATTGCCTTTTGAATTCTTCATACCGAACAAAAATATATAAAGCTGGAACTACTGCTTACTAGGCCTGTCTCTTCACTTGTGATAGCTTGATGTAGAAAGGAAAATTACCTATAACAGACCAGACCCAACTGACAATACCGATGTCATACACCACTAAGCCATACCGCATTTCAAAATAGGTTATGAACTAACTTAACCTTCAAAATTGGAGAGAAGGAATGTACATTTGTAGCCGATAGATAAACTTGTTGGGTGGAGAAATGCAAATAACATAAAAATGATGCCACCTTAGTCTTGGGTTTTCACTTGACCATATCAGTTAAGAAAATCACCCACATCGAAAGATTCTTTTGCCTCGTGTCTTTTCGGTAGAGGAGTAGAAGCTATCCCTTCCATAGGGAGTATTAGATCCTTGATAATTTCCACCTCTTGGTCGATTTCTTGCTCTCCTTCTTCATAGGTTTCTTCCCTCTTTCTTTGCTGCTGCAACCTCCCATCTGTCTGTCCTTCCTAGGGATCTTCTGATTTGTAGATGGAACCATTTTCCACATGACTGCGAACTATGGGAGGTAAATAAACGTGCCCTTCCTCCATCTCGGACAACACATTTTCTAGTATAATTACTACTTCGGCTCTTTGTTCTCTCTCCATGCTCTGATACAGATTGCAAACAATACCAAGATAAAGGAACTCGCCACCTTTTTCAGACGTGAGTTGCGAGCCTAGGGGATCAGGTTTATAACAACTTATAACAACGGTGTTCCCATGCGAATCATTTGGCTATGATTTTCTGACTGGACCTTCCGAATGATTTGGCGTGATGATTGAGGCTTGAAATGACATCGGACATATCTGGTCATACTTTTCATCCTCTGTATCGGGACCGTATATTTCAGCTTCTGTAGTTTTCCATTTTAGCGACACACATATTCCAATCGACAATTTGATCTTTCAAAGCATTCCTAGCCGTTGGTCCCATCTCCACTCAAAACCTGATCATCGGATGATGCATCTTTCAGCCGCCACAGCGATTTGAGATGGGGTTAACCTACCCATGAGAAAAATCAACGCAGTCATCATAGACCATTGATGTGGCACCGTTAGATCTACACCATTGACAGGTGCACGAAGCTTACTCCGATCGCGACGGTTTGAAACATAACAAATTTCATGCATGTTATATCGACGCGGTGGCTGTACATTGTATATTTCTCTTCTCGCCGATCTCCGTCATCGATTTCTTTTTTAGGAAAAGGCTCACCGGTCTACCCCTGCCCATGCTTTTAAAGCATTTATATTTGCATCGGCGTCATGCGCTCGGGGTTGTAGATCTTCGAGATCTCTGATCTAAACCCTTTATATGTGCTTCTTCCTGTGTCTCGCATTTTTTACCCGCCACTATGAATCCAAAATAGCACGGACACCAGGATTTCTCCTAACATTACCATGCCCTGGAATAAATCTATTGCTCATAACTCGAATTCTTCCTTCCCTGAGGATGTGGCCCAAGAGTCGACTCTCCCTTTGGGGACTTTGATGACCATGAAGCATTTTAATTTTCATGAAACTTGCCACATAATCTAGCACAATTTGAGTGCTAACACATGGTCAACCAAAGTCAACGATGGTCAACCAAAGTCAACAATGCTCAACCAAATTCAACCATTAACAACCAAAGTCAATCATGGTTAACTAAAGTTAGCCAAAGTAAACCAAAGTCATCCATAGTGAGTCATGGTCAACCAAAGTTAACAATGGTAAATGAAAGTCAACCATGATCAACCAAATAATATTCTAATGACTTTGGTTGTGGTCAACCACAGTCAACCATGGTCAACCATAGTCAACTCTGGTTTTCATTGTTGATCACAACCAAAGTCAACCACAGTTAGACAAAGTTAACGAAAGTCAAACATGGCCAATCAAAATTTAACCAAAGTCAACCATGGTCCACCAAAGTCAACAATGATAACTAAAGTCAATAAAGGTCAACCATGGTCAACCATAGTTAACCATGCTCAACCAAAGTCAACCGTGGTTAACCAAAGTCAACCATAGACAACCATGGTGTACGATGTCAACCATGGTCAACCATAGTCAAACAAGTCCACCATGGTCAACCAAAACCAACCATGGTCAAGCAAAGTCGACCATGGTTGACTATAATCAAACTTGGTTAACAAATTCGGCTAAGGTCAACCAAAGTCAACCATGGTCAACTATAGTCAACTATGTTCAACCATAGTCAACCATGAACATTCAAAGTCAATGATGTCCAACTTTAATCAACCATGGTCAACCAAAGTCTACAACAGTTAAGTATGGTCAATCAAAGTCAACCATCATCAACCGAAGTCAACCATAGTCATTATATTTAATTATTATATTTATTATTAATTAATTAATATTATTAATTGTGTTGCCGTCAAATTGTTTTTAATAATAATAATAATTCACCAAACCTAACGAGCAGGTCGGCCGTCAACTAGCAAGCCATATTAATAATTAATATGGCTTATATACGCCGATCGACGTATATAATCACATTTAAATGTGTGGCCTATATATGTCAATCGACATATATAAACCATATTAATTATTAATATGGCTTGCTAATTTTACCCCATCCCTATGATATAACCGCCAGCTATATACGTTTTTAGTTCCATAATTGATTAAATTTTTTATTTATTATTGATTAAATTTTCTTTAGATTAATCATTATTAAATTCTCTATCAAATAATTTATTTTTATTAATTAATAATTCTAATTTTTTCTTGGATAATCGTCCTTATTTACTCCCTATATTAAAAAAAATACCCCTAATACATGAATACAGATTTCGTAAAATAAGATTTTAAGTTTATAAGGAGATGAAAATTATGTAATAAATAATTTCAATAGGAATTAATGAAATGGGTCATTCGGTTGTGCTTGAAATAACTACAAGCACTGATAAAAATTATGTAATAAATATTTTCAATAGGAATTAATGAAATGGTTCATTACAAAAATAGTAGGAAGGTTGTGTTTGGTGGATAACTACAAGCATGGATGAAAATTGTGTAATATATCGTTTCGATAGGAATTAAAGAAATGGGTTACAAAAATGTTATTAATTCAAAACGAAGGCTATATAGTAAATTTATCCGTTTCATAAAAATATATTATAGAAATATAGAAATATATTATCCGTTCCTCACTGAATTTATTAATTTACTAGAGAAATAAAGAAGATACATACTATACGAGAGAGGTTGAGGAATCAAGGAAATGTATTCTAAAGTTTGAAGTTGAACAATTTTAATCCTTTTGAAGTGAGCCTAAGTTTGGCCCTACACCTTGTATGGCTTTTGGATTATGCATGCAAGACAAAGTCTTCTAATTTTCCTTACCAAGGCAATGAGGTAGGTACAATGTTATTCAATCTAAGATGGTGAGAGTGTATCCCCATGGCATGATCCCATCATAGAAAAGCTAGACATCGCAAAAGCTCCTCTATTAGACATCCAATGATGGGTAACATTTGGCATAATTTGGGATGAATCTCAGGTTGAGAGTGAGTTCAAGTGCAATACAACAAATCCTCCTAAAATATTATTGTGAAATTGTTTTGCAATGGTATTATAAAATTATTATCACATTTTTTATATATATTTTATATCACTAAGATGGTTAATGATATTTATATTTTTAAGGTCAATATATTATCAAATTAAAATAACTCTATAATAATAAATTGTAATTAATGTTTATTCTTAAAAATATTTAGTTAAATTCAAAACTCACTTGTATAGAAAAAAAATTTCTACATTTTTTATAATAGCTTATACATTTAAGAGTCTTTTCAAAACGCCTATTAACAATGATGCAGAGACAAGATGATGTAACTCTTGTTATATATTACTTAATTTTAATTATCTCAATCACATGTAACTATCATGGAAAGATAAAAATATTAAGATGGAGCTTCAAACACTCCACTCTATTGGGTCTCTTCAACTACAAAACTATGAGAGGTTCCCGAATCCAAAGTAAGAGAACCGAGTTTCCAAATTTTAGGATCAATATTGTTGATCTTAATTATGGCTTGTAGTGATAATTACATAAATAAATTACTTTTGGTTTAAAATCAATGTAAGAGGCATTGAAGTGATTTTGAAGAGAGAGGGGAGTTGGGATTGGTCAATTGGTATTTCAAATGTGGTTCACAATTTCGGAGAGGAGTTGCTACGTCCACGGGAACAGAACAGGGGGCCCATCCGAAGGGGCCTTATCCGGCGGGGACATCAAGTGAGGCCCTTATATATCAATGCATAGCCACATGGGGATTTGACCTCGATATATTTGGATTACAACTCATAGCTCTCAACCACTTGACCTAACCCATCGGGCTAGTATTAAAAAAATATTATATACAATTTTTTTAAATAAAAAGGCAAACTGTACAAATTTCTTTCTTGGGGTATAATAAAACATTGTATACAAATCTTTCTTAAAAAGGGTAGACCATACATGTTGTCTCCGCAATCATTAGTAAATAAAATATTATATACAAAGCTTTAAAATAAAAAGGTAAATCATACAAGTTGTTTCATTTGAGTATTAATAAAACATTGTATACAAAGCTTTTATAAAAAGGGGCATACCATACATGTGGTCTCTACCATCATTAGCAAAAGCTAAGTAAAAAATCATACATATTCTTTCTTTTGAGTAATAATAAAATATTGTATACAAAGTTTTTATAAAAAAAGGTAAGACCATACATGTTGTCTCCACAAGCATTAGTAAAAACTAAGTAAAAATTTAAAAACAAGCTTCAAATTTGTCCATCTATAAAAAAAACTACCAAATACCAAATTAGGTAAACACTAGACCACTACAAACATATATTCTTCCCTTTACATAACTTAAGCACCCATCTAAGGGAGCAACATGATGTGGGAAATCTAACCTAGAAAACAATCCTTCACATGTTGTCAATAGGTTGAGAGGGGAAGAACACGTCCCTAAGGATTTATGAAGTAACAAATAGAGAACAAAGTCAAGAACCCTAACTCATTGTCACTGGTTTTTTCGTATGATGGTAATTGCGTGTGATTTTAAATTCTCCATTAATGTTCAAGTCTCACCAAAGACATCCTTGTACTTGTACTCATGTTGTTCACTAATATTTGTATAACAATAATTAGGGCCTCTGTGAAAAAAATTAATAGAATAGAAATCTCAATTATGAGACAAAGGCTTGCTTTCACAAGTCCATATGCATGTTGGTGACCAAAATAATCCATTAGAAAACACCAACAAAAACATAAACTACAACAAAGCATCACAATAAGAATCCATTTGTGTGGGTAAAAGATTTGAAAACTAAGGTTGTCAAATAATCATGGAAGTAACACACATAAGTTGTTACCCATCTATAATTAACATCCATCCATAAAAACAATGAGCTCCATGAAAACAAAATGACCCACATACTATAAATAAATAAATAAGTGCACATGTTCATAAGAAATGTCTTGCCACGTGCTATTGCGAGATGGGTATTGAGAAGGTTTAACACATGTGACATAAGATAAACTTGATTTAGAGCAATTTTAGTAAAATATTTTATTAACTTTAATATTATAACTTATATTTTAATAAATAAAATTAAAATGGATTTAGATATATTGTGTATATTTAAATTAAATTATCTATTATTAATTATTATTATGTTAAATTATAATAATATTTTTAATAATAATATAATTATTTTAAATTATAAAAATATTTTTAATATTATTAAGTTTTTTTATTGCTTATATATATATATATATATATAATTTTGAATTTATATAATTTATTTCATCGTAAAAGTCATTTTGAAATTAGTGTTGGGTTTTTTCATATCTCATATTTATGTATACTTATAATTTATGTTATAAGTTGGCTGAATGAAAGATTTATATAATCATATTAAATAAAAATATTCATTAAATAAGATAATCAATCAATTTTCTATTTATTTTTAATATTTTTAAATTTTATTAAAAGTCATTTTGAAATTAGTGTTGGGTTTTTTCATATCTCATATTTATATATGTTTATATTTTATATTATAAGTTGGCATAATGAAAGACCTATTAAATAAAAATATTCATAAAATAATATAATCAATCAATTTTTAGTCCATTCACAACGTGGTATTGTTTATTAATCAATATTCAAAGATTTAGAAATCTTTTCCTATGTTAAGAAGACGAGGGTATTGTTTATGAATTTATATGCATAGGTTGGTCATCCACGATTTAGAATAAAATGGTGTGAAAACATGCCTTCTAATCACCTGCTAGGCTTGTAGGTGCTATTAGTGGCATTTGACTATGGATTTCAAAATCCAATCACATTAAATTTTTCAGTCATATCTTACCATTTTGATGGTTTCCAACAAAATGTTTAGCATCTTCAATATTAACATGATGAGATTTGGTCGAATGTTAATATTTGCTTTTAAAATGTTTTGTTTTAATATATGATTGAATTTTCGCAAGGTTCTCTATGTATGGTTGACAACTTGGCCTTCAAAAAACCATTAATGACATTCGGCACAACTTCATATAGTTAGACTCAATCACAATGTGACCATTTAAAGGAGTCCATCACATTTCAAAATATTGATTTTATAAATGAGTTGATCATTTATTTATATTTTAGTAGATAAAGATATGGTTGGAAATATATTTTTAGTAATTCTTAGGTACAAAGTACAATCACAAAAATTAATGTAAATTTTTAGTGAATACAATTTTAACTAGCAAAGTATATTATATTTTAATTGCTAAACAACTTTAATATTAAAATGTCTTAATAGTAGAATTAATAATAGCTCCAAATGGTGCAGATGAAGTAATTACATGATCATTAAGTAATTATTGTTTATTGTTAAAATTTTGTTAATCATCTCTTAAATTAATGCATA
This sequence comes from Larix kaempferi, assembly GCA_027924585.1. Classification (NCBI taxonomy): domain Eukaryota; kingdom Viridiplantae; phylum Streptophyta; class Pinopsida; order Pinales; family Pinaceae; genus Larix; species Larix kaempferi. The sequence goes on along the minus strand of BSBM01000765.1, from coordinate 17,041,819 downwards.
TATATTTAATAGATTGCCATGAACACCTCCACCCCACTCACCCACCCACCCATTATTGACCTTACATTGAAATCCTTTCGCATGATTTATTAACAACCATTTGTTCACTATTTATCTTTTGTATGATTTATTAACAACTATTTGCTAACTATTTTTTTCACTATATTGCATTAAGTGAAAACCTTAGCAAATACCATTTGAAGTTGATCATTATATGTTGTCATCTTAAATTATATAACCATCTTGAAAATGATTATTGATTATTGTTAAATTAGTGTTGATCATCACTTAAATTAACTCATAGATATATTAATCATAAATTGTGATTGTAAACCATTACATTATAATACATAATGTAAAGTATCAATCTTAAAGTGCATAAAGTGGGAAGAGCCATTTGCAATAATCATTGACCTCACTGAATTTGGCATTTCTGTTTCCATGCAGCTTCAACTCATTTAAATAGAGGAAGAGCTTTCTCAACTCAATATTATTATGTTATATATTGTAACTCCTCTCAACGTTTCAAAATTTTCCAATATTATTATGATGTTATATAATGAGATTCCTTTCATGGCTTTGAAAATTTATTATGATGTTATATAATGAGATTCCTTTCATCGCTTAAAAATTTTCAAAGAATAATTCCATTTTTTCCTAATTAAATGATCGATCCAAAAAGAAAAACGAGAAAGTGATACGCTATAGGTACCAGTATACGGATGGTTCACGCGGTCAATAGTGATGACAAGTTAAGAGTGGGTGACATCACACAGTCCACGCCCATAATGCATTGTATTGCAAAGCACTTTCTGTTAAGTGTGAAGCCTTCAACTGCACCGCCCAAGTCCATCAAATCAACTGCACCGCCCAAGTCCATCATATTAATTGCACCGCCCCTACCATACCATTGTCTAAATTCATTGTTGTTTGGTGGCAGCTGGTTGGTTTCATTAATGACCTTGTTGAATTTCTGTTCTACATATACTCATTGTAAAATGTGTGATGAGAGGCCAAGCAGAGAACAGGGTAAATGGCGAGTTGAGAAAGCGAGTGCTTCACTGCTGTAATAATTTGATTTTTATAGTGGAAATTGAGTGCAGGTGCGCTCCGTGGATGTAGGCTTTTGCTGAACCACGAAAACAATCTTGTGTCTCTTAATTTTTCTCCGTTTTTTGCTTGTGTGTTGTGTATCCCCTGAGCCGTTGTGAAAATCCCCAACAACTGGTATCAGAGCCGAGGTTTCAAGGCTCAGGGATTTCGGACTGATTCCGTCTAGCTTGAGTCAGAGCAATGGGGTCCGAGAAGGATACATACAAGATAGAGAAATTCAACGGTACGAATTTCAGTTTCTAGAGGATGCAGATGGAGGACTACCTGTACCAGAAGGACTTGTATTTGCCGATAGTAGAAAAGCCGAAGGACATATCCGATGAAGAATGGGTGGTCGAACGTAAACCAAAAGATATGACCGACGCGCAGTGGATGGTTTTGGACCGGAAAGCGCTCGGAGCAATTCGACTTAGTTTGTCGAAATCTGTGGCCTTCAACATCAAGGGTCAAGAGACAGTTGCAGATCTCATGAAGGCCCTATCGAATTTATATGAGCAACCTTCTGCGGCAAGGAAGGTCCATCTGATAAAGAAGCTTGTAAATCTGAAGATGTCAGAAAATCAGAGCTTCAAGGAGCACCTGAATGTGTTCAACGAGGTAACAGATGGGTTAAATTCGGTCTCTATAATATTTGATGATGAAGTGTTGGCAGGCATAATTCTTGGCCAGATGCCAGAAAGTTGGAGCACAACGTGTCAATCGATCGCAAACTCATTCGGAAAAGAAAGGTTAGCCTTCCAACAGGTCGTAGACATGATTATGACCCAGGAAATCAGGATGCGTGAAGAGGGATCAGGGGCATCATCTTCAGCACTGACTATGGAAGGTAGAGAAAGCAGAAACAGGAATCGGAACAGAAATCAACAAGGTAGATCAAAGTCAAGAGGAAGATCCAAGTCCAGGAATCGTCAAGGCAAAAATTCAGGTAATCAGCAACGAAGCAAGAAAGACATCGAGTGCTGGAATTGTGGCAAGATGGGTCACTACTCTAGTGAGTGCAGATCTGGAAAGAAGGACGATGGCAAGAGCAATGCAAATTGTGTCTCAGAGGAGGTAGACGATTGCCTTATTTGTGCATTGGAAAGCAAGATGGAATGTTGGGTGTTGGACTCAGGGGCGTCATTCCATGCCACCTCACACATAGATTTGTTCGAGAACTATGCCTCCGGAAATTTCGGTAAGGTGTATCTTGGTGACGATCAAGCATGCGATATTACCGGGAAAGGAGATGTGAAGATCCAGCTGAATGGCTCAGTTTGGAAACTTAACAACGTGAGACATATACCAGACTTGAGAAAGAATTTGATCTCCATTGGGCAGTTAGCATCAGACGGCTATGAGACGACTTTCACGGGAGATAAGTGGAAGATCTCAAAAGGAGCAATGACAATCGCCCGAGGAACTAAAAATGGGACTCTTTACACAACTACCGATGGGTGTGGTGTGGCCGTAGTGGCAGAAGATAAAGAGGATCCAAATTTGTGGCACCAAAGGTTTGGGCACATGAGCAGTCAGGGATTGAAGTGTTTGCAATCGAGAGGTAAAATGCCAGGGTTGAAGTCCGTTGAGGTTGATTTCTGTGAGAGTTGCATTCTTGGGAAGCAGAAGCGAGTAAGCTTCAAGAAGACTGGAAGAGCACCGGCAAAGGAGAAGCTGGAACTAGTGCACACCGACGTATGGGGTCCAGCTTCAGTCTCATCAATCGGAGGTAAACAGTATTTTGTCACTTTCATTGACGACCATTCTAGGAAGGTATGGGTTTACTTCTTACGACACAAGTCTGATGTGTTTGAGGCTTTCAAGAAATGGAAAGCTATGGTTGAAAATGAAACAGGGTTGAAGATCAAGAAATTGTGTTCAGACAATGGTGGAGAGTACGAAGACAACGAGTTCAAGAATTTTTGCTACCAGAGCGGGATAAAGCTAATAAGGACGGTGCCAGGTACACCGCAGCAGAATGGTATAGCAGAACGTATGAACAGGACATTGACTGAGAGAGCTAGAAGCATGCGCTTACAGTCAGGGTTGCCGAAGCAGTTTTGGGCAGAAGCAGTCAATACAGCTGCATACTTGATCAACAGAGGACCATCAAAACCTTTGGACCTCGCTATACCAGAAGAGATCTGGACTGGGAAAGAGGTAAAACTTTCTCATTTGAAAGTGTTTGGGTGTGTATCCTATGTACATGTAAAAGATCATGCAAGGAGCAAGTTGGACGCCAAATCACTGAAATGCACCTTGGTGGGTTATGGCGAAGACGAGTTTGGATATAAACTCTGGGACGACCAAAATCGCAAGATGATCAGAAGTAGAGATGTTGTCTTCAATGAAAGGGTCATGTACAAGGACAGAAACACAGAGAAGTCTGAGTAGAGAGAACCAGACTATTTTGGGCCAGAGGATGTATCGGGTGGTAGGATCATGGAACATGGTAGTCAGAAAGATGAAGAACAAGGTGTGCAGCCTCAGGTTGAAGAACCTATACCACAAGATGAAATTCCAGCACCACATAGTCCTATTGGTCGGAGGGTACTGAATCCACAGGTTGGGAATGCTCTGAGAAGATCCCCAACGGCCCAGAGTACATTACGAAAATCCACTCGCCCACATGTACCAAATAGGAGGTACTTGCAATACTTGTTGTTGACAGATGCGGGAGAACCTGAATGCTACGATGAGGCATGTCAGGGAGAAGATGCGAGCAAGTGGGAGCTTGCAATGAAGGATGAGATGAAGTCGCTTGTATCAAATCAAACTTGGGAGTTAGCCAAGTTACCTGAAGGAAAGAAAGCCCTACAGAACAAATGGGTGTTTCGAATCAAAGAGGAACATGATGGTTCCAAGAGATACAAGGCGAGACTGGTGGTCAAAGGCTTTAAGCAAAAGGAAGGTATTGATTACACTGAGATTTTTTCTCCTGTTGTTAAACTAACTACGATTCGGTTAGTGTTAGGCATTGTCGCTGCAAAGGGGTTATATCTTGAGCAGTTGGATGTCAAAACTGCATTTCTTCATGGAAATTTGGAAGAAGAAATATACATGCTGCAACCAGAGGGGTTTGTGGAAAAGGGCAATGGTGAGATGGTTTGCAGATTGACGAAGAGCTTGTATGGCTTAAAACAAGCTCCCCGACTGTGGTACAAGAAGTTTGATGGGTTTATGCAAAGGAATGGGTACTTCAGATGCAATGCTGACCATTGCTGCTACTTCAAGAAAGTTAAATCGAGTTTCATAATATTGTTTATGTTGATGACATGTTAGTAGCTGGTGCAAATTTGGAAGAGATTAACAATTTGAAGAAGCAATTGTCGAGTGAATTTGAAATGAAAGATTTGGGTGCAGCAAGGCAAATACTTGGAATGAGGATTAACAGAGACGAACAGGGAGGTACTTTGCAGCTGTCTCAAGTAGAGTACATTCGTAAGGTGTTACAGAGGTTCAACATGAAGGATGCAAAGCCAGTCAGAACACCTTTAGCTAGTCACTTTAGATTGTCCAAGGATCAGTGTCCAGAGACAGACGAAGAGAAGGACTTCATGGCTAGAGTACCATATGCCTCAGCCATTGGAAGCCTGATGTACGCCATGGTTTGCACGAGACCAGACATCTCCCATGCTGTGGGAGTTGTGAGCAGATACATGTCCAATCCAGGCAAGCAACACTGGGAAGCAGTGAAGTGGATCCTAAGGTACCTGCGGGGTACGACAGAGAAGTGTCTGACCTTCATAAAAGATGAGCTCAAGCTGGAAGGCTATGTGGATTCCGATTTTGCTGGAGAGGTGGATCATAGGAGGAGCACCACAGGATATGTGTTCACACTGGGGAGTACTGCGATTAGTTGGGTTTCTCAGTTGCAGAAGATAGTGACAATATCTACAACTGAAGCGGAATATGTGGCTGTGACTGAAGCTAGCAAGGAGCTTATATGGTTACAGGGGTTATTAGCAGAGATAGGATTCGAGCAAGAGATGAATGTGCTGCACAGTGATAGCCAGAGTGCTATACACTTGGCAAAGAATTCGGCGTTCCATTCTAGGACCAAGCACATAGATCTGCGTTACCATTTCATTCGGTCATTAATCGAGGATGGGGTATTGAAGCTTGTGAAGATCGCAGGAAGCAAGAATCCGGCTGACATGTTAACCAAACCAGTCACTACGGAGAAACTGGAGCTGTGCGCAGCTTCAGTGGGTCTTCAAGGTTGAAGACAGAGAAGGATGAGCGCACCGAATCTATCCACTAGTCATCGAAGCAGGAGGAAGAAGTCCACTCGAGTTTCAGTCTTCAAGTGGGAGATTGTTAAGTGTGAAGCCTTCAACTGCACCGCCCAAGTCCATCAAATCAACTGCACCGCCCAAGTCCATCATATTAATTGCACCGCCCCTACCATACCATTGTCTAAATTCATTGTTGTTTGGTGGCAGCTGGTTGGTTTCATTAATGACCTTGTTGAATTTCTGTTCTACATATACTCATTGTAAAATGTGTGATGAGAGGCCAAGCAGAGAACAGGGGAAATGGCGAGTTGAGAAAGCGAGTGCTTCACTGCTGTAATAATTTGATTTTTATAGTGGAAATTGAGTGCAGGTGCGCTCCGTGGATGTAGGCTTTTGCTGAACCACGAAAACAATCTTGTGTCTCTTAATTTTTCTCCGTTTTCTGCTTGTGTGTTGTGTATCCCCTGAGCCGTTGTGAAAATCCCCAACACTTTCACGTTACAATTAAGTTGGAGATCATAAGATGAACGGGTACTTAAATCGAATGAGGTTGGATTTTTGTTGTAATTTTACCTGCTGTAGATATTTTTCCTCGTTCAACCTTAACTTCGGATTTGAAATCAACATGTATCTTCTCAAAATATTCACGACTCTTCCTATAAAACATTTTACAGAGCAGACGTTTCTGGCCTCCCCATTATACACAAGAAGAGCACGCCTCCCGGTGCCATCTCCTGTGCTCTACAGTTTATGAAAACATTGAGGCCCTTTTAAGATTTCTTTGAATACGCTTCTGCAATGTCTTCCCTATCGTTGTTGATCCACACTCTCCATTTGTTGTATAAAGGTGAACGCCTCTGCAGAACAACTTCCGGTAACTACACTAATAATAATATTATCAGAAAAGTTCATCTGATTATCCCAACCTCACTGGGCGAAGAACAGAAACATCGCTTTCCTTAGCGCCGGTGCCAAGTATCCCAACCTCCAAAAATTCTTGCCCGTTATGAAGAAAAACGATCGACTGGTCGGATAAAATATTATGGCAGGGTCGGCATAATTCAATGGAAGGGGTGAAAGCAGAGCACATCCATGGTGTGCTCAGGAAGGAATGTGCGTGTGCAAGGAAGACAGGCACTATGCTCCCAGCGAAGGTACTTTTGCCGGTCTGGATAACGGTACAACATTGCCACCTTCCTGGATGATACAACACATGGCAACGCTCATGCATGCACTGATTTAGGCAGCAGACAAATTGATGCACCTAACCTAAGGTGATGGAGATGGTGACGACGGAGAGGAGAGAGCAGCAAGTGTCAAAGACGTCAAGAGTTCCCTCCAGCTGTTGGTGACATTGAAAGACTGTAATAATAAGGAATTTCTTAAAAGGCGGAATGGGTAGGTTGGATTTGCAAGCATGGGGTGTCTATTCTCTCTTGCTATAAAATAAAGCATGCCGTGTCTGTCCTCTCCAGGACTGCAGGACTACGTGACGTCATCCATCCAGCCGCTACGTCCAGGGAAAAGCGAAAAACCAAGATGACTTCATTCTGTCCAACCAGTTAAAATGAAATTAATTGAAAGAAAAAACATTTTTAACATTATAATAATTAAATTTAATATAATATATTTAACATTATAGTTAAATTAGAGCAAAACAAAAAAAATATTTTATAAACTTAAATTAGTTTCAGCATATATATATACTTGATCCCCTTCGAAGTGGGAGTAGGAGGAAAAAAAAATTAATAATATAATAATAAATATTATTAATAATATAAAAATACAATACTAAGCATATAATATATCATTATAGATTCATTTCAACGTGAACTTCAAATCTTTTAAACAACCAAAAAAATTGTATATGATCGTATCTTTTAAAAACTCAAAAAAATTTGTATAATGAATTAATTTAAAAAATTTAAATTAAAAAATATAGATGGATAAGAAAGTATTATTACTTCTCAAAAGAGTAAGCTAAATTTTAGAATGTTTGCACCAAGAATTCTGTTTTTCCAGCTAATATCTAGCTGAAATTGTTTAAATGACAGTTTTGGGTTGCTAGAATTACATAATCCAGGAGTAATCGAGGTTGCTGAATCCATTCCTGCAACCAAAATTGCAGTTCGAGCAACCCAAATAGCAGTTTCAGCAATTTCCCTTTTGCTGAATTCTCATGAAAATTGTTAATAAATGTAGAAACCTTCTCAAGTTTACCTCATTTCCTTATAAATCCAAATATAAAAAAATAATTTCAAAAGAATAAATTTAAATTAATATAACAAAACAAAAATTCGAAATATACGTTGCGCATAACTGCATTTATAAATTGAGATATTGTAAGCATTTCAATTTCTTAATATCCACCTTAATAGTTATAAAGCGCAGACCCCGTTCTTCTAATAATTCTAACACCTATCTATATAACCAATCTACTAACATCTGGTCCTCTCTAACCATCTTGGAGTACTATCTTGTGTCATGTAATCCTTCATATCTCGTTAAATCCAATTATCAGCGCTTGAATTATCTTCCATGAAGAGGTGCGTCGCTCTGCAGGTGGATGGCGCAGAGATGGAAGAGATCGATCGATAAATGTATATATCTCATTCATTTTCACTCACCACGACCATCAAAACCAAAACCAAATCCATTTCTATAAAAGAAAAGAAAAGAGAAAACAAAATGCGTCCTCCTTCACGGCTAGGTGCGCACAGAGTGCCTAAGAAGTTCATGTGCCCGACAAGCAAGAAATTCATGAAAGAGCCAGTCATCGTTCCCTCAACGCAGGAAACATGCGATTATAAGTCCCTCGTCTCCCTCAGGATGAACAGCAACAACAACCAGGATGAGTTGTTAATGCCTGATTACAAGCTCAGAGCGCAGAACAAAGCATGGCTTCACAAATACAAACGGAGGCATCCTTTCGCTTATATCTCAACACCCGTGGCTCTTGAGCGCGCAGTTACGTCTTTAATAACTCGAGAGGAAGATGACATATTGCAAGATTCAGACTTTGTGAACAATCTCCGTCGATTGAATTCAGCCATTAGTGGTAAAATCTCGATGATAAATTCGGCATTGGGTTTTTCATCGGTTGCGAAACTCATAGCAGGTTGCCCTGTATATTCTGAGCATGAAATCCAATGGGTGCAATTCTCAGTGGGCATCATCGCCAAAGCCGACAACATAGACAAGAAAAACCCTAATCTCTTGATTGATTACTTACTTCCAGCGCTTGCAGTCATTGACAGTGTATGCGTTCATATTTGCCATAGGGAATTACGCCTTCCTTATCGACATAGAGATAAATATTTTCAACTGGGTTTCGTCAACTTCATCGACACTTTCATGGAAATTGAGAACAGTTGCGAGAAAATTATGAAGCATGGTGATAATGTGATAAGAACTTTATCTTCTTACGCAATGTGCATATTTAACAGGGACTTAAGCAAAGACGATTTCGCTAAAATGTTCAGCACGATCATGAGGCTCTGGCGCAGAGAGGATGGATTGAGAAAGCCCAAACTCTCACAGGCAGTTGCTTCATTAGTGTTTCCATTGCCCCGGTATATATCTATGACACAGTACCTCGATTTATTAAAAACAATATCCTCCATACTCCACCGGCAGGATCTTGATAACTTCATGGAATGTTCATTAGAACTCATGACCCGTGCAGGGCTTGTGAGTCCAGTCTTTGATGTATTGCACTACGTAACGCTCCCGGAACATGAAAAACGGATCAACTTGGATGGATGGATTGGTGTAGATCAGAAAACGGACGAAGAACGAGAAAAGGTTGTGATTATGAGGTGCTTTGAGATTCTTTCGAACTTGAGTTCCATCACCATTGGGCGTCTAGAGATTGTGAGAGTCATAGCACAGAGTGGCTATACAGCTTTGGATGATTTCTACGACGCTATCTTACTAACCGCTAACCCTGAGCATGGAGATACTCATCTAGTGCCGGCATTAACTGTTCTTCTCAACCTTTTGGTAAATGCTCGTTATACCAAACTGTTTGAGAGAGTAGAAAGCCCCGACTATCAGGATTTCTTGCGTATAGATTTTGAACACGGCTTTAACGAGAGAGTGAGTGCATTAGCACGGGAATTTTTCGCCTCCGTTGATAGAATCAGAACACAAGAACTACCACTCCCACTACAGCAATATTGAATCATCTCTTTGTTTTCATATTTCCGGATCTGCGTATATCAACTATAGCTATACATATACATTTAAAGTGGTTGATATTGGCCCGATTCACAAATAAAAATAAAAATAAATCCATATTAAGATTTCTAAAAAATTAAATAAAAAAATTGGTTTGTTTTCATATTCTGGGATCTGCCTATATCAACCATAGCTATACAACAATAATATTATTATTTCACTGTTATGTCAACCCCGTGGGGAATTTTAAAAAAAAAACATGAGTCTAAAGGACAGTAAGGACCACTTTTGCAGACTTCATTTGACCAATTTAAAATAATTTAAAAAACAAAACTCTGAGGTAAAGATAGAAATGGAAAAATAAATAGATATGCTATACACATAGCTAGCAAACTACTCCACCTCATATATGAACTTTGTTGACACAGTTACCCCGATTCACCAATAAAAATAAAAATAAATCCATATTAAGATTTCTAAAAAATTAAATAAAAAAATAAAAACATATTAGAATAATCTAAAGTAAATTAAATAATAAAGAAATAAAATAATATTAAAATAAATTAAATTGAAAAATGAAACACAGTAAAATAAAGACATAGAATAAAAGTAAAATCAAAATAAAATAAACTAAATTAAAAATAAATAAAGTAAAATTAAATTAAATTAAAAATAGAATAAAAAGATATTCATTTAAATTTTAAGTAAAGTAAAATAAAGTAATTTAAATTAAATTAAAGTAAATGAAATAAACTAAATAAAATAAAATAAAATAAAAAAAAGAAATAAACTAAACTAAAGTAAAAAACTAAAAACTAAAATAAATAAACTAATATAAATTAAATAAAAATAAAGTAAAGTAAATTAAATAAAATAAAAGTAAAAAATAAATAAACAAATATAAGAGAAAAAAATCAAATAAATAAAAGTAAAATAAAAACTAAAATAGTAAAATATATTAAAATAAAATAAAAAATAAATTAAATAAATGTAAAAAAAATAAAGATAAATAAAATAATTGATATTAAAGATAAATTCGGAATAATTACTTAATATTAAAGAAAAGTAAAATATTTTTATTAAAAAAAGGAAAGTAAAATAATAGCTATTAAATGTAAATTAAAAATAAAATAATTCATATTAAAAATAATTGAAATAATTAATATTAAAAATAAATCAAGAAGAAAATCATTTTTTATTAAAATTAATTAAATAAATGAAATTAACATTAAATTATATTAAATAAGAATTTAAATAAATTTAATAACTCTAATTATTAAATGTAATTTAATGTAAATTAAAAAAGATTAAATTAATTAATATTATGTTAATATTAGTAATAAAATTTACTTATTAGAAAAAAATTAAATTTAAATTAAATTAAATTTAAATTGCAAATTTATATTTAAAATGAAATTAAAATTTATATTTGACATTTATATTGATGGCGTATATTAACTATGGCCACACATTTAAAAGTGGTTGATATACACAGTCGAGGTATATAAGCATGGGGAAGCAATGGTAAATTATTATTATTAAAATTATATAATTTTATTTTTTAATTTTATAATAATTATTATTATTACGAAATAATAATAATAATGGTTAAATTCAATCCAAGGTTGACTTCAATCCAAAGTTGACCTCAATTCAAGGTTGAATTCAATCTCACGTTGACTTTTATCCTTAGATTGCTTCAATCCAAAGTTGACTTTAATACAAGGTTGAGCTCAATCCAAAGTTGACCTCAATCCAAGGTTGACCTTAAGTCAAGGTTTCCTTCAATCCATGGTTTACTTCAATCCATAGTTGGCTTCAATCAAAAGTTGATTGAACAATCCAAGGTTGACTTCAAACCAAAGTTGACTTCAAACCAAAGTTGACTTCAATCCAATGTTGGTCACAATCTAAGGTTGAATTCAATCCATATTTGACTTCAATCCAAGGTTGACTTCAATCCAAGTTTGAATTCAATCCAAAGTTGACTTCAATCGAAGGTTGACTTCAATGTAAGGTTGAATTCAATCAATACTTTACTTTTGAGCAAGGTTAACCGCAATCCAAGGTTGGCTTCAATGGAAAGTTGCTTCCATACATGGTTGAATTCAATTGAATGATGACGTCAATCCAAGTTTAAGTTCAATCTAATCGTGACTTCAATCCAAGGTTGACTTAAATCCATGGGTGACTTTATTCCACGGTTGACTTCAATCGAAAGTTGACTTCAATTGAAGGTTGAATTCAATCCAATGGTTGAATTCAATCCAAGGTTGACCTCAATCCAAGGTTGAATTCAATCCAAGGTTTACTTTAATCCATATTTGGATTCAATCCAAAGTTGATTTCAATAAAAGGTTGACTTATTTCAATAAAAGGTTGACTTCAGTCAAATGTTGATATCTGATCCGGATTTATGTGGGAACGAAACAAAGATAGCATATACAGAATCATATACAGAGATATATTGCAAATAACACAGTGATACAGTAAACACATATTCTATTAAATAGCGGGAATAGAAGAGACTGTAAAATACAATAGCTAGAATGGTGGTAGCTATCTCTGAGAAAAGATGTGGCCGCTATGCTCATTCGTGCCAAGATGAATACAAAGAGAGGCCGAAAGGGCCTATTTATCATAAGCATGAGGGAAAGAATCCCAAACATCCAAAAACCTAACCCTAGAAGATGAACCGTCATAAAGTTTGCGGCCCCAAGGTGGTTAGTTGAACAGTCAACTTCCCGGGGTCATACTTTTGCATACGATCTCCGTTTGGGGCACTCGGTAGCTCGTTGGGAAGGTCTATACGAGATTTACAACTTTCGACTGGTCCGAGATGTACGTCGAAGACAACTATTTGGTCCCCCAAATCGCCAAAAAATGTCGTTTAGGGCCTCAAAATGGCTCCGGAAGTTTAGGACCCGAAAAACTGCTAAAAATAGTAATTTACCAAAATTGCCAGAAGACTGTTTTGAGCCAGTTGGAAGAGGTGGGCCGCCACCGATATCCACTTGGATCCAATCCAACATTTACTTCAATCCATGGTTGGATTCGATCCAAAGTTGACTTCAATCCATAGTTGAGTTGAGTTCAAGGTCGGCCTCAATATAAGGATGAATTCAATCTAAGGTTGAATTCAATATAAGGTTCACTTCAATCCAAGGTTGACTTCAATCCATGATTGAAAGGTTCACTCTAATCCATGATTGATTTCCATCCATGATTGACTTCAATCCATGGCCTACTTCAATCCATAAGTGACTTTTAGTCAAGGTTGACTTCAATCCAAGGGTGACTTTATTCCAAGGTTGGCTCCAATTTATAGTTGACTTCAATCCAAGTTTGACATCAATCAAATGTTGACCTCAATCCATGGTAGACTTCAATCCATAGTTGGATTCAATCCAAAGTTGACTTCAATTCAAGGTTGACTTCAATAGTTGACTTCGGTGAAAGGTTGGCATCAATAAAAGTTTTCCTTCAATCCAAGGTTGAATTCAATCCATGGTTGACTCCGATCCAAGGTTAACTTCAATCAAAGGTTGAATTCAATCCAAGGTTGGAATCAATCCATATTTGACTTCGATCCATAGTTGAGTTTTAAGAAATTTTGACTTTTAAGTAAGGTTTACTTTAGTTTTTGGTTAACTTGAATCCATAGTTGAATTCAATATAAGGTCGACTTCAATCCAAGGTTGACTCCAATTCAAGGTTGACTTCAATACATAGTTTACTTTTATGAAAGGTTGAATTTTAACCAAGGTTGAATTCAATCCATGGTTGAATTTAAGGTAAGGGTGGATTCAATCAAGGGTTAACTTCTAGATACGGAGGACTTCAACATATGGTTTACCTCAATCCAAGGTTGAATTAAATGTTGAATTCACTCCAAGATTGACTTCACTCCAAGGTTGACTTCAATCCAATGGTTAACTTTAATCCATTAAGAATATTAACATTAATGACTTCAATTGATGGTTGAATTTAGTCCAAGATTGAGTTTGAACAATGGTTGAATTCAATCCATAACCACACTTTTAGAAGTGGTTTATTGACCTTGAACCATTGTTGACTTCAATCCATAGTTAACTTCAATCTAAGGTTGACCTAAATCCAAGGTTGACCTCAATCCAAGGTTGACTTCAATCTAAGGGTTAAATTCAATCCAAGGTTGACTTCAATCCAAAGTTGACCTCAATTCAAGGTTGCATTCAATCCCAGGTTTAATTTAATCCTTAGATTGCTTCAATCCAAAGTTAACTTCAATACAAGGTTGAGCTCAATCCAAGGTTGACCTTAAGTAAGCCAAGGTTTCCGTCAATCCATGGTTTACTTCAATCCATAGTTGGCTTCAATCAAAAGTTGACTTAACAATCCAAGGTTGAATTCAAACAATAGTTGACTTCAGTCCAATGTTGGTCATAATTTAAGGTTGAATTCAATCCATAGTTGACTTCAATCCAAGGTTGACTTCAATCCAAGGTTGAATTCAATCCATGGTTTACTTCAATCCATAATTGGCTTCAATCCAAAGTTGACTTCAATCAATAGTTTACTTTTAAGCAAGGTTAACCACAATCCAAGGTTGGCTTCAATGGAAAGTTGATTCCATACATGGTTGAATTCAATCCAATGATGAATTCAATCCAAGTTTGAGTTCAATCTAATCGTGACTTTAATCCAAGGTTGACTTAAATCCATGGGTGACTTTATTCCAAGCTTGACTTGAATAGAAAGTTGACTTCAATTGAAGGTTGAATTCAATCCAATGGTTGAATTCAATCCAAGGTTGACTTCAATCCAAGGTTGACTTTAATCCATTGTTGGATTCAATCCAAAGTTGATTTCAATAAGAGGTTGATTTATTTCAATAAAAGGTTGACTTTAGTCAAAAGTTGACATCAATCCAACATTGACTTCAATCCATGCAGGTTGGATTCAATCCAAAGTTGACTTCAATCCATAGTTGAGTTTAGTTCAAGGTTGGCCTCAATATAAGGCTGACTTCAATCCAAGGTTGATTTCAATCCATGTGGTTCATCATGTAGACTTTAGTTGAACTTGGATTGAATCCAACAACAACCATATTTTTAAATGAACCATGCTCAACCATGCTGAACCTTGGATTCAATCCATGTGGTTGACCATGTTGACTATAGTTGACCTTGGTTGACTTTAGGTTACCATTGTTGACTTTTGTTGTCTATGTTTAACCATGGTTAAATAGTGGAGCATGGGTGACTTTGGTTGGTCATGGTTGATGATGGTTAACCATCATTGACTATACTTGACCTTGCTTGGCCATGATTGACATTGGATTTTCATGGTTGACAATGATTGTTCATGGTTAATCGTGGTTAAGCATGGTTGACCTTAATTGGATGATAGTGGTTAACTATGGTTAATTGTTGTTGATTATGATTGATTATGGTTAACCATGGTTGATTATGGTTGAATATGGTTGATTACGATTAAGCACGATTAATTATGTTTGATTATGGTTAACCATGGTTGAATATGGATAACCATTGTTAACAATGGTTGGTTATAGTGTACCATGGTTGATTATGATTCATTGATTAAGGTTGCTTCACCATGATTGGGTCAGCGCAAGCTAATGAGGGTCACTTTTGGCGCGTTAGATGCAATAGAAAATGAAAAATTAGGCATCCCTCAACTTACTTGGATTTTTTGAGCTACTTACACAAAATATCTTGCATTGAGTAAAAAAGATGAAATGTAGGAAATTGAATCACGTTTCCGAATATATAACTTTTATGTATTGAAAATTTGCATAGCTATGTCAAGCTTCATTTTTCCTAACAGACACTTTTTATTTTTTAGGCAAATGATAAGGTATATGTTTTTGTGGGTAGAGCCTTTGAGGGCCTAAATGATGGAATCAAGCTACAAAAATCGGCATGCATGTAGAGAACACATAGCACTTGTGCGCCATTATTTTTTGAAAATTAAATTAGTAATTTTATAAATTTTTTATAATTGTCTAAGTGATCAAACCTCGAAAATAGTACCTCTTTTGTGGGTAGAGCCTTTGAAGGTCTTAATGCAAAAATCTTGAAATGGGTTTTTCATAGAACGTGGAGGTTAGTGTCCTCTTGTGCACCATACAATTTTTTTTTGAAATGATTGAGAATTGAAAAAGTTATGGAAGAAACACTAACAGTGTGTTTTACGAGTTAAGGAGGTAGGACATAAAAGAAATTGAAAGAAAATAGAAAAAATTAATGTTTCAAAATAAAAGTTACATATTTGGAATCTGCAGAAAAAATGTTATTTGTGTCTAAGATTTCATAAAAAATGACTCTGTGTAGCATATTGTAACGAGTGGCTAAGCACAGGCTTCTCCAGAAACTCCAAAGCATACACATAGGATTATTGTTGACATGTGAGCATGTGACTTGGCCTGGTTTAGGCTCTACAAAACACGAGCGTGTTCTGTTTAAATTCAAAAATATTGCCGCGCTTTTAGATGTACATAACGCGCTTGCGTTATATAACTACATAACGCGTACGCGTTATATAAATATATAACACGTACGCGTTATATAGTTAAAAAACGCGTTCGCGTTATGCAAATCATAAAATACATGTTTAATACTTGAGAAAGAGGGGGTGTGGAAGACTCAAGAAAATTTTTGTTTAATATTTTAGAAGGGGTGGGGAAGGGTCAAGGGAATCTATGGTTAATATTTAATAGGGGTGGGAAAGGTTCAAGGGCTTAGAAGGATGTTGGAAGCTTGAGTGGGGAGAGATGAAGGGAATGAGAACATGATGGGATACAGGGGGTGAAGAGAAGTGGAGCTTGAGAGCACTATTAGGAGTAGAATAGGTTCTAAAGAGGTATAGGGTTAGAAGTTGAAAGTGAGACTTGAGTGACAAGGGAGAATGAATGGTGGCAAGGGGGATGTGAGAGAGAAATAAAGATACAAGGGGGGGGAAGACATACAGCGAGGGAGGGAGAGAGATAATGGGGAGGAATGGATTTGGAGGGAGTGATAGATAGATGGGGATAGAATGAAATAAAGAGATAGGAAGGGGGGGACAGAAAGTGTTGGTGGGAGACATGCAGGGAGTGGTGGCGATGGGGAGAGAGAGAGAGAGAGAGAGAGAGAATATGAGAGGAGGGGGGAGGGACATAAATTGTGTGTGAGAGAGGGAGTGATGGAGATATTGGGATAGGTTGAGGGAAAGATAACATGAGGGAGGGATAGAAGGTGAGAGAGAGACAGGCGATGAGAGAGGGAGGGAGAGAAGGTAGGGTGAGGGATAGAGGGAGAAAGGTGGAGATAGATATGGATGGAGGGGGGATGGGTTTGAGAATGGAAAGTGACATAATGTGTGTGTGTGTGTGTGTTTGAGAGAGAGAGAGAGAGAGAGAGAGAGAGAGAGAGAGATTGATGGTTGGGGAGAGAGAGACTAGAGGGAGTTGTGAGCATCATATTCTCCATCAGCATCATATTCTTCATCATCATCATCTTCATTACCATCATCGTCATCATCAACATCTTCATCATCATCACCATCATCATCATCATCATCATATTCCTCATCAAATCAACATCTCCATCATCATCATCATCATCTTCTGAACATCATCATGATCATCATCTCAACATCACCATCACCATCATCATCAACATCTTCATCATCATCACCATCACCATCATCATCAAAATATTCATCATCATCACCATCACCATCACCATCATCATCTTCATCATCATTGTCATCTCTAGGTTCCCCATCAACATCAACATCTCCATCATCATCATCTTCTTCATCATCATCATCTTCATCACCATCATCATCATCATCAACATCTTCATCATCATCACCATCATCGTCATCATCTTCCTTGAATCAAATCAACATCTCCATCATGTCACCATCATCTTCATCATCATCATCAACATCATCTGAACATCACCATCACCATCACCATCATCATCAACATATTCATCATCATTACCATCACCATCATCATCAACATCTTCATCGTCATCACCATCATCATCATCATCATCATTGGCATTTGTAGGTTCCTCATCAACATCTCCATCATCATCATCTTCTCCATCATCATCATCTTCATCACCATCATCATCAGCATCAACATCTTCATCATCATTACCATAATCATCATCTTCATTGTCATCAGATCAACATCTCCATCATCATCATCTTATTCATCATCTTCACCATCATCATCATCATCATCATCTTCATCGCCATCTCCATCATCTTCAACATCTCCATCATCATCATCATCACCATCACCATCACCATCATCATCATCTTCATGACCATAAACATCTTCATCATCGTTGTCATCTCCCCCTTCCTCATCAACATCTACATCATCATAATCATCATCATCACCATCTGAACATCACCATCACCATCATCGTCAACATATTCATCATCATCACCATCAACATCATCATCATCATCATCACCATCAGCATCATCATCAAAATCTTCATCATCATCACCATCACCATCACCATCACCATCACCATCATCATCTTCATCATCATTGTCATCTCTAGGTTCCCCATCAACACAACATCTCCATCATCATCATCTTCTTCATCATCATCATCTTCATCACCATCATCATCATCATCAACATCTTCATCATCATCACCATCATCATCATCATCTTCCTCATCAGATCAACATCTCCATCATGTCACCATCATCTTCATCATCATCATCATCATCATCATCATCATCATCATTACCAGCACCATCATCATCATCTTCATCGTCATCACCATCATCATTGGCATCTGTAGGTTCCTCATCAACATCTCCATCATCATCATATTCATCACCATCATCATCATCATTGGCATTTGTAGGTTCGTCATCAACATATCCATCATCGTCATCTTCTGCATCATCATCACCATCATCACCATCATGATCTTCTGAACATCATCATGATCATCATCTAAACATCACCATCATCATCAACATCTTCATCATCATCACCACCAGCATCATCATCAAAATCTTCATCATCATCACCATCACCATCTTCATCATCATTGTCATCTCTAGGTTCCCCATCAACACAACATCTCCATCATCATCATCTTCATCAGCATCATCAGCATCATCAACATCTTCATCATCATCACCATCATCATCATCATCTTCCTCATCAGATCAACATCTCCATCATGTCACCATCATCATCATCATCATCATCCGAACATCACCATCACCATCATCATCAACATCTTCATCATCATTACCAGCACCATCGTCATCAACATTACCAGCACCATCATCATCAACATCTTCATCGTCATCACCATCATCATTGGCATCTGTAGGTTCCTCATCAATATCTCCATCATCATCATCTTCATCACCATCATCATTATCATCACTGGCATCTGTAGGTTCCTCATCAACATATTCATCATCGTCATCTTCTCCATCATCATCACCATAATCACCATCATGATCTTCTGAACATCATCATGATCATCATCTAAACATCACCATCACCATCATCATCAACATCTTCATCATCATCACCATTAGCATCATCATCAAAATCTTCATCGTCATCACCATCACCATCACCATCACCATCACCATCACCATCTTCATCATCATTGTCATCTCTAGGTTCCCCATCAACACAACATCTCCATCATCATAATCTTCTTCATCATCATCATCTTCATCAGCATCATCATCATCATCAACATCTTCATCATCATCACCATCATCATCATCATCTTCCTCATCAGATCAACATCTCCATCATGTCACCATCATCATCATCATCATCATCTGAACATCACCATCACCATCATCATCAACATCTTCATCATCATCACCATCATCTTCATCAACATCATCATCTTTATCATCTTCATCTGCATCATGATCATTTTCATTATCATCACCATCCTCCTCATCATCATCTTTATCATCTTCATCTACATCATGATCATCTTCATTGTCATCACCCTCCTCCTCATCATCATCTTGTGCACTTATGCACTTAGGGATTAATGTTTAGAAGAGGGTCTAAAGGCCTTTATGGGGGAGGGGCTCTAGGAACAAGGTAAGACAGAGAGGGCAGGGGGTAGGGATAAAGACGTAGAGGGTCAGTGATTAAGGGAGAAGAAGGGAGAGAAGGGATAATGACGAAGATAAAGAGAAGGTGGAGAGATGGAGAGTGGGGTGGTAGAGACATGGCTAGAGTAAGGGAGAGAAAGAAACATGAAAGAAACATGTAGGGAGGGATGTAGGGAGAATGAGGGACATCTATTTAGAAAGAGATAGGGGGTATCTATGGATTATTGGGAGAGAGCTAGGGGGTATTAAACTATACAAAACATTTTTTCCCACACTAAAAACATTTGTTTTGTATGTAACCATATAAATTATTAGTTTTCTTTTGATTTTGTTCGTTTCCCTAACCGTGCAACTAACCTATTTATTGTGCTTGACAATATCGCATACGCGTTTTTGCACTACATATCGCGCGCGTGTTTTTGCTTTATATAACGCATGCGCGTTTTGTAACTCCATAAACAGTGGACTGTCCTTGTCCGAGACCAACTTCACTCTGTCCGAGCCAAACCAACACTCCCGCGATTTTTCGAACAGCACGAGCCCGCCATTGGAAGTTCTCACACTCTACACCAACTCCATCATTATTTTTTTTATGCAGGTGCAACATTGAGGACATCTTTCATGGTTGCTCAGTGTGGTGTTGGGTTATATGGCCATATTTCAAGAAGATAATCAGCAAGCTTGAAGAATCTCCAATTGAATAACACCAAAGAAAAAGCCTTTGAAAGATTCATTTTTCCTATATTTGAGGAGCACACAAGATAAGATAACAAGCTTCAAGACCATTTCATGGTGATGGTGGATATACACAAGTGTACAAGAGAATCAAAGAGCCCAAACAATTTATAATTTAACTTCCATTTGCTTATTATTGAAGAGATTGTAATTGAGGAGCAACAAAAACAAACTATATTGAATTGATCATTGTGGTGATGGGGAATGCACGTAACCAAGTAAACAAATCAACAAGGAAGAAGAGACCTCAAGAAGTCATTGAATAAGAGAAAGAAAAGAAAAGAATATACATGATAAATTGGAGGCTTTCTTTGGAAACTAATCCAAATGCAATTGTAGAGGATACCATGGTTCATCCTATTAATCCACGACAAGAGGGACCTTCAATTTCCACAATAGTTGTTGAACAAGCACCCCATGGAAGTAATCAAGAAGCAACACGTAGGCGCTCATTAGGGGATGTTTCAATTCCTACTTCAATTCAAAGTTATAAGTTACCATCTCAAGATGAAGCTCACGAAGAAACACCCAATTTTCTATCTGGATGTGGTTATACAAGCGATGAAGTCAGAGAGGCGTTGGACATTTTGCCTACTGTTGAAGAAGAGAATGTTATCCACACCATCGATGAGGATGTTGGACTTCCACAGACCATCGATGAGGATGTTGGACTTCCACCATCCAACTACTAGGAAGAGAATGAAGGACACCAAGCTACTACTGAAACGCCAGAGCGTCTTGGTGATGCGCTACATGTTACAATTCCAACCCCCTTACCTCCATTAGCAAGCACATGTCGAAGAACTCCAAAGCGTATACAAGTTGATGAAAGTCTCATCAATTCCATTGAAGGTACGCTATCTAAATGTAGTATTTCTTATCAAACTCAACAGATACTTGATAAATATTTTGTTTCTAAATGTGATGGAGATAAATGTAGATTATTTTTATCATTGTTAAAATCTAGGAGCATGAATGTTGTTAGGAAAAAGTTAGGGATAAAGATGATAAAGAATTCTGAACCAAGTTCTCATATAGTTAAAATCCTAGTAGATGCATTTGGTAAAATTGGTAAGAACACACGTTCAAAGGACCGCAATGCTTCTCGTCGTGTGTTGTTACAAGCAATTGCAAATAAGAACACTAGGGCCCTTCGTATTCTCAGGCCTGCATCCGAACTAGTTAATTTGAATGTAAAAAACCTCCATAGGTATTCTACTAGAAGAGAACATCTTGACACAACCGATCAGACATATTTTTGGGCCTTTGTTGGTCAGTTGCCACGTCGTGACATGAAGCTAGTTGATGCAGTAAAGGGACTAGTGCACAGTTTTTGGCATGATCACACAAGGCCTTCTTCAAACCGAACGGATGTACTAAAACTGAGAAGGGGTTCAAAGGATCGTGAACCACATACTAAGCATCTTCTTGATATAACACAGACAGAACTTTACAAGAAATTTAGGATTGAGCATAGACAATTGAACTTGGGGCAAAGATCTTTTGAGAAATGTAAGCCATGGTATGTTAGAATAAATACTCTTCGTAACACTTGTTGTTGTAGATACCATGTAGAATATGAATATTACTATGAAACATTTTTGTACATTCGTCGTGTGTTGCATATTAACCGTGTGTAGGATTGCTCCATGACAATACCACCGACTTCATCTAGAGAATTCATTCATAGCACCATGTGCAATAGGCCCGAGGGGCAAACATACTATGCAAAATATTGTTTGGATGGAACATGCTCAAACTGTGTTGGAATGGCATTATTGAGCCAATGTATGCACGAGAATGGAGACAATGAATTTGGGAAAATGGTTATAGACATGAAAAATTTCAAATATATCAACTATGAAATGGTCCCAGGGAAAGAAAGCAAAAAAATACAATTGGTGACATCTCAGGTATGCATTTATATCTATAAAATTATGTTGTAATGGTTACATTTCAATCCTTACTTACAACAAAAAACTGACATTGAGATCATTTTGTGTCACTAGGTACAAGTTAGTGACTTCATCAAGGAATTTATTGAAAAGACACATCAATATGTTCAGCATGTCCACGTGGCACGATGGCAGGATGAGAAGTTTAGAATATGCAGAGATACATTTCCCCTTGGTACTATACTTTGAGTTGTTGATTTTGCCGAGAACTACACTCTGCAACCTCAAAATGAGATCCAAAGTCAGTATTATCACTCTGAGCAGGTTTCCTTGATGGTCCATATCACATATAGGCATGGCCCAAATAGCACTGAAGAGCAAAGAGAAATTCTGAAGGAATATCACTTCTACATAAGTGATGATAGGTGCCACGACTTCCACTATGTACGTCATTGCTTCATCATGTTCTATGATCACTTGAAGGGAAAGAACATACAGATGGATCGACACTGGATTTAGTCTGATGGGTGTGCTGGTCAGTTAAAAAATGCACGCATATTTCAGTGGTTGTGTTCATTACATAAAAACTACAAAGTGCCACATATGTGGAACTATTTTGAGACTGGGCATGGTAAAGGAGAGCATGATGGAGCCATAGCATGTGTCAAAACAGCCCTACGAAGAGAGGAATTGAAAGTATCTACAGAATCTACTATTCTAAATGCTCAATCTACAGTCAGGTGGTGCATGTCAGTAATGGGAGAGGAATCAACTATGCGAGTAGAATCCATAAGAAAGAGACATGTGGAGAGATTTTTTTGGGAGGTGGTAGACATAGATCGTTCACATGCATGGGAATGCAAGACTGTGCCTGGGACTCATGGCTTTCATTCGGTTCGAAGCTCTGATAACCCAGTAATTGAAATTTGGACCAAAAAACTCGCTTGTTTTTGCCCGCCTTATTGTGATGGTGACTGGGATGGGTGTGAATCATTGGATTGGGTTGATGGATGGGATTGCATATCACTTCCACTTAATCAGCGTGCAATTGTTGATTTAACTCCGTTGGAAGAAGACCAATCATCTATTTCTGCAGATTTTGATCATGTCTTAGACCTTGTACAACCCGGTATGATGCATTTCCTTAACATTTTTTGTTTGTTTACGTAGTCTTCAAATGCACATTAATGGCCTTGTATTGCATGAAAAATATTTTGATCATATACCTACAATCATATTATGTAGGGCACATATACGCAGTGGTTGCCTCAAAAGATACTGAATGGGGTGATGAATACTGGTTGGCATGTTGTATAGATGGAAAGAAAACCCTCATTATGTCCATGACTAACGATGAAAACAACCACTTTCCAACTGGGTCTATGGTTTTTAAAGGTGAATACTTGACACGGGACAGTAATTGAAGAAAGAAGGGTGGATATGTTTACAGGGATTACAAACTAGGTGCAAGTGTGTATCACTTTACCAACTTAATCATTGGCACAAACCTTCAGGTACAAACAATGCCTAGTCGAAATACATCGAAGGTACGCTACTTCTTACCAGATACAGAGCATGAGAGACTAATGGAGACCATTAGTATAAGAGATGATCCGGAGGGCTTGGTTGTATGATAATAGCTAGGATCTAGCATGATGAGGCACGTTACATACTTTTAATACTATACTATTTTTACTATTTGTAATTGAATATTGATATATGCTCAATTTTCACATGTATGTTTCATATGAATATGTCAATTTTGTGTTCTTGATATGCCAAATTTATGTTTACGTTGTTTATAAATATGCCAAAAGTTCTCTTGTATGTCAAGTTTATGAATATGCCATTTTTTACATATGATCAGTAAACCCTAAAATTATATTATGTGCATCATGTTGGTTATTGGCTTCACCCAACAAAATTAATTCAATTCATGCTCACTATATTAAACAATACACTTATATTAAATTTAATTCATGTCTTGTTAAATATTTCATAATGAATTAGCTATTTGAGAGCACCACCTTACACCAAGCCATCATCATCAACATCTTCATCATCATCACCATCATCATCATCATGAAAATCTTCATCATGGACCTGCAAAACCCTAGTTTCCAAGATGGACCTGCAAGGTGGCACATGGGCCACCGGGCCAGATGGGAGGGGCACCCTTGGAAC
The DNA here is from genome assembly GCA_027924585.1 of Larix kaempferi. NCBI lineage: Eukaryota > Viridiplantae > Streptophyta > Pinopsida > Pinales > Pinaceae > Larix > Larix kaempferi. The sequence goes on along the minus strand of BSBM01000765.1, from coordinate 17,017,368 downwards.
TATCTCGGCATGCTGAATCCAACGGAGTCGACGATTCGTCGATCTGAGCCACAGTCATCATTCTATGGCTCGTTCCATCTCGAACCCAAAAGGCCTTCAGGGACACTTGCTAGATACCTGTCGGGGGCATAGAACTCCAACCGTGAAACAAAACCAGGTTCCGGGGAGTCCTGTAGGTGTGTCTAGGCAGGTTCGGGCTGGGAACACTAGCCATACCCGCCTGGTGGATGATTTTACAAAGTTGACCCCCGTGTGCAAAAATTGCACACTCCCACACTGAGCAAAACCCTATTTTCCAAGATGGACCTGGAAGGTCACACATGGTCCACTAGGACGGAGGGGAGGGGCACCCATGGCACTATCCCGATGTGTTGAATACAATGGATTCGACGGTTCATCGATCTGAGCCACGGTATTCATTCTATGGCTCATCCCATCTCGCTGCCAGAAGGTCTTCAGGGACACCTGCCGGGGGCATAGAACTCCAACTATGCGACAAAAATGGGTTCCGGGGAGTCTTGTGGGTGTGTCTAGGTAGGCTCGGGCTGGGAACACTAGCCATACCCACCCGGTGGATGATTTTCCAAAGTTGACCCATGTGTGCAAAAATTGCACACTTCCACAGTGAACCCTAGTTTCCAAGATGGACCTACAAGGTGACACATGAGCCACTGGGCTAGAGGGAAGGGGCACCCCTCGCACTATCCTGACATGTTGAATTCAATGGAGTCAATGGTTAGCCGATCTGAGCCACGATCGTCATTCTATGGCTCGTTCTGTCTCGCATCCAAAAGGCCTTCAGGGACACTTGCTAGATACCTGCCGAGGGCATAGAACTCCAACCGTGCAACAAAAATGGGTTCTGGGGAGTCCTGCAGGTGTGTCTAGGTAGGTTTGAGTTGGGAACACTAGCCATACCCACCCAGTGGATGATTTTCCAAATTTGACCCCCGTGTGCAAAAATTGCACACTTTCACAGTGAGCAAAAACCTAGTTTCCAAGATGGACCTGCAAGGTGACACATGGGCCACCAGGCCGAAGGGGAGGGGCACCCCTGGCACTATCCTAGTGTGCTGAATCCAACGGAGTTGACGGTTCGTCGATCAGAGCCACGGTCTTCATTCTATGGCTCGTCCCGTCTCACTGCTAGAAGGCCTTTAGGGACACCTGCTGGATACCTACCGGGGCCATAGAACTCCAACCATGCAACAAAACTGGGTTCTGGGGATTCCTACAAGTGTGTCTAGGCAGGTTTGGGATGGAACACTAGCCATACCTTCCCGGTGGATGATTTTCCAAAGTTGACCCCCGTGTGCAAAAATTGCACACTCCCACACTGAGCAAAACCCTAGTTTACGAAATGAATGCACAATGAAGCCATTGGGACATGGGGAGACAAAGGAGAGGGCCCCTTAGAGGTAATCGCACTCCAGGAGACCAATGGAGTTGACGGTTCGTCGGTCCGACGTCTGGTTTCCGAGTTATGTCGAGTTGCAAGTCGCGTGAAAATGTCGTTCATGGAGACTTGGTGAATTTCCGTCCGGGAGCCAAGAAGCAAACTGAGTATAAGATTGTGTGCCGTTGGCTCCTGCAAGTGTGTGTGGGCAATGCCGACGTGGGGACACTTCCAACACTGGCTCGGGGGAGGGTTTTGCAAAGTTGACCAACCAATGCGAGATTGCATGCAATTAAACTAAGCAAAACCCTAGTTTATGAAATGAATGCACAATGAAGCCACTGGGCCATGGGGAGACGAGGGAGAGGGCCCCCTAGAGGTAATCGCACGCTAGGAGACCAACGGATTCGACGGTTCGTCGGTCCGACGTCCGGTTTCCAAGTTATGTCGAGTTGCAAGTGGCATGAAAATGTCGTTCATGGACACTTGGTGAATTTTCGTCTGGGAGCCAAAAAGCAAACAGAGCAGGAAGATTGCGTGCCGTTGGCTCCTGCAAGTGTGTGTGGGAAATGTCGATGTGGGAACACTACCAACACTGGCTCGGGGAAGGTTTTTGCAGAGTTGACCCACCAATACGAGATTGCATGCAATTAAACTGAGCAAAACCCTATTTTACGAAATGAATGCACAATGAAGCCACTGGGCCATGGGGAGACGAGGGAGAGGGGCCCCTAGAGGTGATCGCACGCCAGGAGACCAACGGAGTCGACGGTTTGTCGGTCCGACGTCCGGTTTCCGAGTTATGTCAAGTTGCAAGTCACATAAAAATGTCGTTCAGGGACACTTGGTGAATTTCCGTCCGGGAGCTAAAAAGAAAATGGAGCAGGAAGATTGTGTGCCGTTGGCTCCTGCAAGTGTGTGTGGACAATGCTGACGTGGGAACACTACCAACACTGGCTCGGGGGAGGTTTTTGTAGAGTTTACCCACCAATGCGAGATTGCATGCAATTAAATTGAGCAAAACCCTAGTTTACGAAATGAATGCACAATGAATCCACTGGGCCATGGGGAGACGAGGAAGAGGGCCCCTTAGAGGTAATCCCATGCCAGGAGACCAACAGAGTCGATGGTTCATCGGTCCAACGTCCTGTTTCCGAGTTATGTCGAGCTGCAAGTCACATGAAAATGCCGTTCAGGGACACTTGGTGAATTTCCGTCTGGGAGCCAAAAAGCAAACGGAGCAGGAAGATTGCATGCGATTTGCTCCTGCAAGTGTGTGTGGGAAATGCCGACGTGGGAACACTTCCAACACTGGCTCGGGGGAGGTTTTTGCAGAGTCGACCCACCAATGCGAGATTGCATGCAATTAAATTGAGCAAAACCCTAGTTTACGAAATGAATGCACAATGAAGCCACTGGACCATGGGGAGACAAGGGAGAGGGCCCCCTAGAGGTAATCGCACGCCAGGAGACCAACGGAGTCGACGGTTCGTCGGTCCAACATTCGGTTTCCGAGTTATGTCGAGTTGCAAGTCACATGAAAATGTCGTTCAGGGACACTTGGTGAATTTCCATCCGGGAGCCAAAAAGAAAACGGAGCAGGAAGATTGTGTGCCGTTGGCTCCTGTAAGTGTGTTTGGACAATGCTGACGTGGGAACACTACCAACACTGGTTCGGGGGAGGTTTTTGTAGAGTTTACCCACCAATGCAAGATTGCATGGAATTAAATTGAGCAAAACCCTAGTTTACGAAATGAATGCACAATGAAGCCACTGGGCCATGGGGAGACGAGGAAGAGGCCCCCTTAGAGGTAATCGCATGCCAGGAGACCAACGGAGTTGATGGTTCATCGGTCCAACGTCCTATTTCCGAGTTATGTCAAGCTGCAAGTCACATGAAAATGTCGTTCAGGGACACTTGGTGAATTTCCGCCCGGGAGCCAAAAAGAAAATAGAGCAGGAAGATTGCATGCCGTTGGATCCTGCAAGTGTGTGTGGGCAATGTTGACATGGGAACACTGCCAACACTAGCTCGGGGGAGGTTTTTGCAGAGTTGACCCACCAATGCAAGATTGCATGCAATGAAATTGAGAAAAAACCCTAGTTTACGAAATGAATGCACAATAAAGCCACTGGGCCATGAAGAGACGAGAGAGAGGCCCCCCTAGAGGTAATCACACACGAGGGGACCAATGGATTCGACAGTTCGTCGGTCCGACGTCTAGTTTCTAGGCTATGTTGAGCTGCAAGTCGCATGAAAATGTTGTTCAGGGACAAGAGACACAACATTTTATCTCGGGAAACCCTCATGGGGAAGAAAACCTAGCAACCTTTCTTAGAATAATTACATGTTTAGAAATCAAGTACAATGAAACCATGAACAAACCCTAACCCTGAAGGGTTTTACCACATGAAAAAACCTTAATGACAGATGACAACAAGAGTACTTATCTACATGAAGATGACCTCCAAGCCATAAGGATAACCAAGCATATCCTTCCCAACCAACATTAGAAGGCACTTTATTTCTTGAATCCCGAGGTAACGTTTGTTCCTTTCACCAATGTTGCTTTGAGCACTTGTATGTAGTTACTCATATGTAGTGTTGAATTTAATTGTACAATCAAATATTGGGCGTTGATGAAATGTGTAGCATGTATTGCACTTAGTTTTATTAAATTACACTTGAACATTGACTTAACTTGTAATTTAATCATCCAAACTCACAAATTTTAATTACACCTATCCAATTAGTGTGCATGAGTGAGTTCGTTGAAACCTTGAAAAACATTGTATTGCATTTAGTTTGATTAAATTACAGGAGCATGAAATTTGACATAACTTGTAATGATCATCCAAAATCACAAATTTTAATTAGATACCAATTAGTGCACGCATGTAGTGAGTTCATTGAAACCTTTAAATTTAATAGTTTGTTCTTTTGACATAGCGCATTCATGAGTAATTGATAATACACACAAATCAACACATTAGATTGACACAAGAACACGTGGAAACCAAAGAAAAAATACAAAGTGAAATGTATAGTTCATTTATAAGTGAAATGTCAATGTGCATGTCTCCAAAAGCACATGTATCCAAAAGTACATATATATCCAAAAGTGCATGTCTCCAAAAGTACATGTATATCCAAAAGTATCCAAATGTACATGTATCCAATGAAGTCAATGTACATGTCTCCAAAAGTGAATGTATCGAAAAGTACATATATATACAAAAGTATCCAAAAGCACATGTGTCCAAAACTATCCAAAACTATCAAAGCCACATGTACATGTATCCAAATGTACATATATCCCATAAGACACATCAAAACTCAAGCTTCCTCTTGTTCTTTCCCGACATTGATCCTCTAGGCACATCTCTAGGATCAGTGTGCGTCTTTGGATCCTGCAAATTAAATATCAATTGTTAAATTCAACTAACTATGTACACTAATACATTAGCTCAACAATTAAGTCAACAATTATCAACTGGTGCATGGAAAGTGCATGAAACACTTGGTCACTGAAGGACATCTCACCTCAATTGACAAAGGAGATTGCATTGCTTGTGTAGTAGATGGAGCCATTGGTTGAACATCCAGGATGGTCGAACGAGGGGGGGCTAGGAACTGCTCCTGCTGGTGGTGGCTACAATGAAAAAATGTTGAAATAGTTAGAAATGCATGAATAAACAATAGACAACAATAATAAACTATGTAAAGATAATGTTGAAATAGTTACATACCTATGTGTGATCAGTTTCCATTGCATATGCGGCACTGACTGCTGCATCAACCATCGATGCGAGGTTTTCAGTAGACAACTCAGGTTCCTGATGCAGTAAACATGCAATTCAAACATTAACAAAAACGATTTATGCACTGGATTTCAAGTTAAACAACAAATATCATCGAAGGGTATACATTACCATGGTGTGAGTAAGCCCATGGTCGTGGGCAGTTGGAGTATTTCTAGGAGTAGAACATCTCACATACACACGACCCTTGTTCATGAATGGCCTAGAGGGAGATACAAATCCAGGCAATGGTCCAGATGTCTCGGATGGTGCCTATAGTTAGCAAGTGTTCATGTAGTTAGACAAGCATGATTCAACAAATAAACATGTATTTAAAAAATGTCATTTTTAATTGTTTACCTGGAACCCAGATGTTTCATGGGACGGTACGACCATGGGTGCTACCTCCACATTACCTTGCCCCAGTGAAGGATCTTCCATCTGCAAGTTTAATAATTGTAAATATTAGACTGTAGATAGCATTAGTGAACTAAAATGTAAAGTATGTGGAAATTAACAAATTAACAAGTATTAAAAAACTGAAATTTTAAAATGTTTACGTCGGTGTGAGATATGGAAATAGGTGCTATATAAGATGGGCCTACCAAATGGGTAGCATCATGCCCCCCTGTAGAGTCTAGAACATCCGGCTCTGGGGCGTCGTTGCTGGCATAAAGCATCAACTGCAATTTCACAAACTTAATATATTAGCTCAAACTATATATATGTGTACAAAGACGAAAATAAGTGAAGAATTTATTACAATTAACCATCAACATACCTCTCTCAAAAACCCACTGAAGGTAACATCTGAGGCAAGACCATAGCAGGGATGACCACATGATGTGCACTCGTGAGGATCAGTACTAGGATGGGGATGTGTCGATGGTCCTGCACTAGTGGATGGTCCTGATGGTCCTGCATGGTGACGAGCTGGTGTATGTACCACACCAAGGACAGATGTCTCTTCCTCACCCATATGTTGAACCATAGTGCCATGGCGAACAACCGCCCGTGCCAAACTAAAAAATGCATCCCGTGTCTGTGGAATAATACGATGTGCAGGTGGGACATCTAGCCCAGGAAACTGCCTGCGAGGTGCAGGGATAGGGCGATCCTGGTCTCGAAGCCTCTCATTGGGTCGATTTTGGGGCATCCCCCCACCGATCCCCTATAACTGCAAGATGTCAAAATAGTTTACGTGTTTATGTAACACGAACTCTGCGTACATCTTTCGAAGGAAATACAAGGGAATTTCCCTGTTGTTGTGTGGTGGCATATCAAAAGCCATGTACCATCTGTCCATCCAGTTATCAACAAATGGTTGAAATGTGAACCACTCAATGGAGATATGTGGCATGTTTACATTTCGGATTTCCCCCGTCCAAGGCTCCCTAAACAATGCAAATATGAGCTCTTTGGATATTTTCAACTTTTTATTGCATTGTAGTCTAGCCCATCAGGATATTGTTGTCTTTTTCTTTCTCTATATGATGTAATATCATATAGTACATTGCTATACTGTAAAATGGTGTCAACAATTACATCCAAGGTTGATGCAAGCGAGCGATGTATCCTGTCACCACCACTAAAAGCTGCACTAATGCCCCTCAAGTGGGCAAGCTCAATCAGTATCTCAGCATTGGTGTCCATGGCCGCAACTGCAATAAAGACATCAATACGAAAATCATTAGAAACATATACATGGTATATAATGACGTCTCTTCAAAATTGAAAATGTATTAAATCAAACTCAAGTAAGCAGTTTAATGGCATTCACTTACATACATTTAAAACTTAAAATTAAACATTTAACAATTAAAAAGTAAGTTTCGTTCAACTTCTTTCTAGAAGTTAAGGCACTTCTTAACCCTCATAGGTGACTTTTCCATGCAAACTTGGGTTTAAACTTCTTAGAATTTAGGAGTGTTATTTTGACATGTTTTGGCCTTTACGTCCATTGCAGAAAACAATATTTCCATCAACTTCATAAGCTAACATTAAATTTATTGATTTCAACATATTACGCCTTGTGGTTGGAGGGGAGGACAAAGTGGCATGGAATGAAATGGATATGTATGAGTTTGCAAACATTTGCATTGCTTGGTCCACTCATTGAACCCCAAGTTCTACGCTTAGGATTGGATTAGTGGTGGGTGGGGGCCCTCATCCAGAGTCCCTCCTCACATGGATGGAGAGATCTCAGAGGGGAGGAAGATAGCATTTAGACGGCTACTTCAGGATAGAGACCACCTTGAGGTGGTGGAGGAGGAATTTTATGATTTTTCTAGTGGCACTAGGAGATTTGGAGGATATGAGGTGGTTAGAGACATGGGGGTTAAGAAACCCCTTGTTTGGTGGACAACTCATGGGGAAACATGCCCTCTTCTACAAAAGATAGCCTTGAGGGATGTCTTTCCTGATGAGATGGGTTTGGACAGTAGTACTGAATTGGCATTAGCTAACATGGATCTTAGTGATCCAGTCCTAGAGCCAGTCACTTTTGATGAGGGTGATCGTATGGAGGGGTCATCCTCCACACCAACAGATGCAATTAGTCAGATTGGCAGAGAGGAGGAGGAGGAGGAGGAGGATCAGGGTAGTGATGAGTTTGTTGATTCAAGCATGGAGGAGGACTATTGAGTCATTGACAGATGGGATTCTTCCATATTGATCCACTCCTTTTTTGTATTTACTATTAAACTATTAGTCTATTTGGCATTTGCCAGTGCCCAGTGGCATTCTGACATCTATGTAATACATTTTGATTTTGATGACTTAATGAGAAATATGGTTCCGAGTCTTTGACATGCATCTATGTGTCTCAATGTCTCATTGTGATTTGTGATTGTGAATGACAAATGTGTTGTGATTTGTGAATGATCTAATTTCTATTGAATATTTCATATTTGTAATTGTAAATGTAATTTCTATTGAATATTTGTAATTGTAAATGTTAAATTTTATTGGATCTATATGTCTATATTTTTAAATTTTAATATATTTTTAAAAAATATATATATATGTATATAAAACGTGTCCTAATTCCAGGGGTCACCGTGTCCCGTGGGGACACTCATGTCCCGTGTCCTCGTGTGAGGTGACTTAGATGGATACATTGTAGAAAGGGGGGAATTCTATTTTTTTCAATTTTTGGTTGGATTAGGAATTTTTGAGTTTTTGAAAAGGGATTCATTTTAATTATTCACTCATCTTGGTTGAGGGAGATGTGAATTTAATTAGAGATTGGGTTATTCCCAATTTTATCAATATTACAAAACTAGGTTGTTTTAAACAATAAAAAAATAGTAATTTAGGTTAAGAAATGACAAAAAAATGGTATGGGTGAATGAATTACCTGATTAGATGACAATCCACCAGTGAATTTTCCTCCCCTCCAGCTAAATCGAGCTCCACCGATACTCCAGGGCACACAAACTGTCCTCGTCCAACTTCTATTTCGCGTTTCTGATGCGTGAAGAGCGCCGTGGGTGGTCGGGACTGTGTTTTTAAATTGATTTTAGATTTCAATAACGCGTATGCGTTTTGTAACTACATAACGCGTACGTGTTTTGTAACTACATAACGCGTACGCGTTTTGTAACTACATAACGCGTACGCGTTTTGTAGTTCTATAATGCGTACGCGTTATGGTTACCTATCCTACATGTCCAGTGACATGTCAGGCTCGGGTCTTATCATGGTAGGTGCTAAGTATGAGAAACGCGTTATGTTTTTATGTATCAGGAACGAGTTTTGAAAAAGTAGGATTGCATCTAAAGTGACCCTCATCTTCTTGCACACACCCAATTGACTATGGTTAACCATGGTTGAATTTAGTTGACCTTAATTAACTATATGCTTAACCATGGTTGATTTTGGATGTTCATGGTTGACGACGACTAACCATATTAAAACACATTGTGACATTTTGAAGGCATGAATAAAAAAATCCCTCCAAATTGTTGATGTCATATTAACAAATGAACTCTTAATTAAAAATTATTAGCAATAATTGTAGTTGATAATCTCTAATAACAATATTACACCCTCTTAATAACAATATTACACACTATTTGACTTAGATTATTATTTTTAATATTTTATAATAAAATAATATATAAATACATTACTTTTTGACTTGGATTATTATTTCTTTAACTACGAATTTATTTAAATTTTAGAAAATATAATGTGAAATTTTAATTTTGTTTGAAATTATCTTATAATAAAAGGTTAAGTAGTGACCATATTTATGATATATGTATATACATGGAGTTGTAACTTATTATTAAAATATGATACAAGTTACTCATTTCAGGAATATTTTTATCTTTACTCATTTCAGACCATTATATCATATTTTATTCAAATAATCCCTTTTAAATATTACTAAATGATTATTACCTTTTTCTTATTAAACATTATCACATGCTTGTTTATATATATATAATAAAATTATTAAAGATATGAACGCATAATTATGGAAAGGGTAAAGATTTAATAAAAAATTAAATAAAGAATATTTAACGATATCATTATCTAATTAAATTGAAATAAATAATTGTTAAATGATATTTAATAGATTATTTTATTATGTTTATGATAAAATTTACTTGAATAATATTATTTTTTAACATATAGTATGTTTTAAAATTATAATAATAAAATAAAGTGTGTAAATGATGTTTTCAAATAAAGATCTTCATATTTAAGATAAATTTTATCTTATTTGATTATTTTATTAATAATTATATAAATATTTTTTGAATAATTCTTAAAAAATAAATTATATCAATAACACTATCAAATTAAAAAATTGTTATATGAAATCAAATTTTGTCAAAAATTGTCTTCATTTATATAAAATGAAAATATGTTTTTTTAATATTTAAAAAAAAAAAACAATATTTTATTTATAATAATTTTTAAAATTATAATAAAATTAAAATAATTTACTATTTTAAACTTCAAAAATAATATTAAAAACTATTTTTTAACTTAACTTAAATTAAAACGTTATGTAATGTGATGGTATTATCATATGAATAAACAAATCTTAATTTTTAATAAATATGATATTAATATTGTTTAGTTATGTTTAATGACCAAAATCGATCATAAAACTTCCATAAGAGAGCATAAAACAATTTAAATATTATTTTTAAAATGGATCAAAATCGCTGTTGCATAGATCCAAGATATATATTATAGTAGGTTAATGGCAAAGGTGAAAATATTTATACTCAAATATATAATTTAGTTTCAAGGGCGAATTCCATAACTGTGTAGTAAAGCATATTGATGTCCCTTAATATTGAGGACATACTTATTATCAGATAGTAAATTTAATGATGGAGGATTATCAGAGTAGGAAACCGTGGATCTATCATGGATGAAGGATGGGACATGAGGGAATTAAATTGAAAACGAAATAATTATATGAAATAAAGTGGTTCATTAAATATACCTTAATGCAACATCGCAGTGGAGAGGAAAACTAGTCTAGACGATGAAAGGCCTTCTGAGCATGACACATTGTTAGATACCAATGCGAAATCTTTTTATAGCATCCAGATATGAAACGCCTTCTGAGCATCCAGATATGATGTAAATCTTTTTTAAAAAAAGTACCCAAATAAACTACAATCGCAATATAACACTTCTAAGATACCGAAATAAATTATAAATAATATGAACAAAAACCGAAGTTACAGAAGGTGTGACAGCAATCTACTTTTGAGAAGGTTTACCACACCGAAAGCTGAGAAACTTTAGGATGAGTATGTGTTTATGATTTAGCACTATCCTGTGCTTCGATTACATTTACTCTCAGATACCAAAGCGTCTGCGATAAATAGAATTTGGCTTGTGTATGAACAATACCGCCAGCATCTGATTGCCAGGCCTCTGGAAATGCCTCGTCTGCCTGAGTTCCAATCCATTAACTCTGCCTTCTCCTTCACGTCTATACCACTGAGGCACTAACGGGCTGTCTGAATCCCGTCCACCTTTCCTTCTCCCCCTGCGTGGCAAAAGAAACGGCGGATTAAACAAAAGACTTGGATTAAACAAAAAAACGGCGGATTATTGCTAATTGGATAGAACCTTTGGGTACCCTTTCAGCCAACCGCAAATATCTGTTGTTGGATACATGTGCTGGACGAAGAATATGCCTAGCCACTGCATCAGAGCCGCCCATCCTTAATGCTGATTAAAAGCACGCGATCGCCCTCCATATACAATGAAATGTTCATTGTAGCACAGCGAACTAGCTCCTCCATGGTGCGAGATTTTGTTTCTACTATACTATGCCAAAATAAATACCAAGGATGTGTTTTTCAACAAAATATGTGTAGGTTGAAGAAGATGCCCTGAATGTGGTAAATTGGCATTGTTCCATAGACATTTAACATTTTCAATCTAGCACACTCTAGAATATGAGATGTGACAGTTATATGGAAAATATATGAGTATGCTACCATGGGGCATCGTCTTCTTCAAATGCACCATCTAAAATGGTTGATTTGACTGAAGAAAAAATTCCTATTCTAGAGTTCATGGAGAAATTCCAAAATCATATTTATAAATATACCATACACTCTCACAGGTCTAGGTGGCAAGTTGCTGAATTCAATCATTCGCGTGAGGTGTTTGATCTAGGCACAATCTTATTAGTGATAAAATTCACTTAAGAACTATACATTTGATCCCCAAACTGAGATGCAAGTGAGTACTATCACTTTGATGTGCCAATATTCGCACATGTTTTGTACAAACATGGTCAGGAGAGCATTGATTGCAGGGATGACACTCCTTAGTCACGCAAAGTGATTAAAGCGTACCATTTTTTTTTATGGGAGTGATGATCATGAACACGACACATTGTTTATTCAACATTGTTTTGGGTTGATTTATGACTCATTCAAAAAGAATGGAGTGTCATTTATAGAACATTGGATTTGGTGTGTAGGGTAGTTTAAATTGGCACTCTCTTTTTATTGGTTGAGTCTCCTTCATAAAGAGACAAACATTCAACATATTTGGAGTTTTTTTTAAACGGGGCATGGAAAGGGAGAGCATGATGGTGTAGGTGCTTGTGTGAAACGAGCCGCCCATCTTTAATCCTGATTAAAAGCACGCGATTGCCCTCTATATACAATGAAATGTTCATTGTAGCACCTATCGGCGAATAATTTTTTTTATTCTATTGCATTCTTCAATGTAATTGTCAAATGTTACATGTGAAATGGATGATTAAATATTTCTATAGCATCTATCATATAATAAATTAATCCAAACAAACGCAAGAATTAAAATTGAAATAAATAGTACCATAAAAAATCTATCAATTTCAAATGAATAATGGAATTAAAAAGATAAAAGAAATTAGATATATATATATATATATATATATATATATATATATATGACTCCAATTTCAATAGCCACAATTCAAAGAATCATATGCCATGTTTTTGATAATTGATGTCATAGAGGTGCACCTACTTGAACTATATGCACCAATGTGTTTATGTCAACGACATGCCTGCACTCCAATGTAAATTAAACACACCGTTAAATTTTAAAAATTAGAATGTTCATGTGCCACGGATTATCCAGTGTTTTAGTTTTTTCATAGCACCGTTGCATGTAATTGTTGATACACACGGATAACTATCAAAGCGCTTATATGAATCGGTGTTTTTTGTGTTTAAGTGTTATAGTGCATTTTAGTAGTTTAAATGCACTCAGTTATTTTGATAGTTTGTAAGCACCGATGCATTTTACAATGGATTAATGCACGAGTGCAGTCTTATAAATGGACAACACCAGTAAAATTTAAAAATATAAAAAATTGTCCAGTGCGTATGATCTAACATATCGCATTGGTGCGTTTATTTTATGCATAAGCACCAATGCATAAAATCTAAATGCATGCATAGGTGCAGCGTTGAAATTTGGTTCTTTCCGATTCTTATTCTGTTTGAGTGCACTAGTGCATATTTTCACATCGTACAACACCGATGCATTGTGTTTCTATATGCACCGGTGCACAGAGTTTAAACAAAACACACTAATAAAAAAACATCCTCTTGAACATCTCACCACTGAGTTTTTTTAGTTATAAAATATATCCATAATAACCTCTATTAAAACATCTGCTACCATTGGTGTATGTTGTAGAGGAGGTTTTCTTGACAAATTTTGACAATCTTGTAACACTAAAAACCTTTGTTATGAGCTCTACAGGCTCTTTTCCTTGTAGTGTGGGGAGGTGATAATGAGAGATGTTCTCATATCAACCATGAATGTAAATAAGTTGCATAATTCAATCAACAAGATAGAGATATAGTTCAAAAAAGAAATGTTAGCTAACAAGGCCAAAGAATTAAGAATTACTGAGCTAGAGTAGAAGGTAGTTAAGTTGGGGTTAGGCCCATCAAACCCCACTTCTGTGCAAATCTTGTTAAAGGATAAGGATAATGAAATCCAAATTTTGAAGAAGAATTGAGACTCCCAGCAATAGAACATGTTCGAACATCAAATTTGCTAGAATTTCAAGAGACAGACAAAATGGTTAAAGTTCATTAGGAATACAAAGAGAAAGTAGAAAAAATAGATAAAGAAGGCAGTGATATGAAGTTGGAGAAATACAATTTACTGTTTAGAAAGGGAACTGCTCTGCTTGCAGATGCTTCAATTGATCCAACTAACTAGGTTGCTAGAACTTTCGCTCATATGAGCCTCAAGAATGCACAACTCAACAATATTAAACAAGAATTAGGAAAGAGATAGTATGAGGTCCAAATAGAGCAAAACACTTTGTTTGGGACCAAATAATAGTTTCTCTCACCAAGCACTAGAGTTATTTCACTATTACTAAAGATAGTGGGTACTTGCTACTACTCCTACACAAGATGTCAGGAGGACATTGACTGAGTTGGAAAACACACCTGATTGTGATCTAATGATACCACAACATATTGTATGTGTGTCTCTTGCCATTTCAAAATAATTTGGATGAGGACACTTAAGAGTAAGAGGGACATATTTCCGTTGTTTCACATGTCCAACATTTTGGCATTTAACAAGGTTGCATCCATCTACATTGATGTTGAACTCTTACAAGCATGCATATTTTCTCGTTTCTATGGAAAATATGTTTCCCATGTCCTTAAACCAAATGGAGTGTAATTCCCTTGTTCCAAGCATTGTTTCACAAGAGCAAGGAATGGATCTAGTCACATCGTTAATGGAAACATTCCAAAAGAACTTGTGTCGTAATAAATGTACAATCAAATATATAACTTCTCAACCAATAGTATGTTTCAAAGAACATTCAAAATTTGATCTTCAACTACACATCGCACTATCTTACCTATGCATCATCCTTGCCTGTTCATAACCTTCATGTCCCAAATTTAATGTGAACCAATCAACTTCTTTTGGAGATGATTTGAGTCGGGTTGCACCATGACTCATCTGGTACCTTCTAAGTTCTCATTGCACACAAGAACCTACACCATCATGCTCTCCCTTTCCATGCCCCATTTAAAAAAAACTCCAAGTATGTTGAATGATTGTCTTTTTATGAAGGAGACTCAACCAATAAAAAGAGCTGCCAATTTGAACTACCCTACACACCCAATCCAATGTTCTATAAATGACACTCCATTCTTTTTGAATGAGTTATAAATCAACCCAAAACAATGTTGAATAAACAATGTGTCATGTTCATGATCATCACTCACATAAAAAAATGGTACTCTTTAATCACTTTGCCTGACTGAGGAGTGTCATCCTTGCAATCAATGCTCTCTTGACCATGTCTGTACAAAACATGTGTGAATATTGTCACATCAAAGTGATAGTACTCACTCTGCATCTCAGTTTGGGGATCAAATGTATAGTTCTTAGTGAAGTTTATCACTGATAAGATTGTGCCTAGATCAAACACCTCACGCGAATGATTGAATTCAACAACTTGCCACCTAGACCTGTGAGAGTGTATGATATATTTATAAATATGATTTTGGAATTTCTCCATGAACTCTAGAATAGGAATTTTTTCCTCAGTCAAATCAATCATTTTAGATGGTGCATTTGAAGAAGACAATGCCCCCATGGTAACATACTCATAGATTTTCCATGTAACTGTCACATCTCATATTCTAGAGTGTGCTAGATTGAAAATGTTAAATGTCTATGGAACAATGCCAATTTACCACATTCAAGGCATCTTCTTCAACCTACACATATTTTGTTGAAAAACACATCCTCAGTATTTATTTTGGCATAGTATAGTAGAAACAAAATCTCGCACCATGGGAGGAGCTAGTTCACCCTACTAGTGTCTTTTGCAAAAGTCTACAAATGTGTCATAATAGACTCTTTAATTCAACATGGTATCGACAACAATGAGTGTTGTGAATTGTGGTCGGCCTAATATACCATGTTTTAACTTTTCAGACATGTTGATTGAGATCTTAGCAATGGGATTAGCCTCTTGAAATTCCTCAAACAATGCAACTCCTATCATCTCCATAGCATGCTTATAATGCTCAGCATAAATCCCTCTAGATAAACATTGTCGTAGAACATGCTTTCTATCTGGTATGGCATGCGAATGCTTGCCCCAAAACTCTACCACCTTCTCACTAACGGCTTCCGAAATCCTTTCATGATAGGGTTTCCTGCAAATAAGATCCCAACAAGAAACTTCATTATTTTCATCTATTGAGATGCTGGATTTAGTATATTTTTTCAATGGTTAGTGCAAGGTAATGATACCCACTTTGTGATATCCCTCCTTTGTGACCTATTATGTTAAAAATGAAATTATTGCTGAACACTAGTAAACTCAGTAACTTATAATTATGGTTTAAAATGCCATCCATTCTAAAGCAGAATGAGGATAATATAACTATCAATAAATAAAATAATATGTGGCTTACAATGCCATTTATTTATAAGTGGAATGAGGATAGTATAATTATCATGGGTCATGTATAAGCATTTTTCACCTGATTTATGGTTATAGGAAATAGAAGACACGTGGAGTTTGATTAACTTATGAGGGACTCGTATCCTTTCCTAAGAAGCATCGAAACAATTAGTTAGATGGCATGGACGACAGCTTCAATGCTTATATTTCCACTTGTCGTCTTTGTGGCATGACTCATGCGTTCTTGATGGGAGGATCCGATAGTAAGTCGGCGTCTTGATAGCTCTATTAAAGGGGGCATTTTGGTCTCTTCGAGGAGCTCGGTCGATTTTTCTGTGAGGGCGGAGCGATAACTCGAGGAAATCCAGCAGCCAGAGTAAGGTGAATCTGGAAGTTAAGTCGCAGTCATTCTATAGCTACTGCGAGATTGGATTTTCTGATACGGCTGGACGGGAACTTCTGATGTGATTCCAGTGATTCCATGTGTTTCAATCTTAGTTGCTGAAGATGCCAATGTGGGAACTCTGCGATAAGAGGAGGGGGTCTACACGATCCTGGGGGGGCAATATTAACTGACGGCCACCGCCATAGCTCGTTCATTTCCTGTAGGCGACATTGGACCCGTTCCAGGTTGGAAAGCATTTAGCGTATGTGTGTAGTAAGTATCTTTATTGTTGGTTATAGTATAGAATCGGGATAATATATTAGATCTCGGAGTGTGACGGATCTCATGCATAAAGATTCTTTCTTTGAATGGATTAATGTTTATTTCTTTGAAATTTTCTCCCATGAAAACTCTGTTGCAGATCAAAATTTCTGAGTATTTACTTTTATGAAGAGTTAAGTAGATCGAAGTTTTAAGTATGTTATATTTTGAAAAATCTGTTGCAGATCGAAGTTTATGCGTCTTTGCTTTTTATGAGAAGTTATATTGATAGATCGAACTCTTACATATGTCATATAATATGAATAACTCGATGGCAGATCGATTTTCTGGGCATTTAATTGCTGAAAGAAATTAGTGATAGTGTATCGAAACTAAGTCTATGAAGTTCTGTTTATGAAAGCGTTAGTTCTGGCCTTTCACACTTCTCTGAAACCCATGTCGATCCGCGCACATCTTTTTCATGTTATTTCCAGGGTTATCTCGAGTTCTTTCCTGTTCTCTAAGACCCTAGGATAAACCTAGTTCTTTTTTTTATCACATAGGGTGCTAATCTCTGGATCATTCATCGTTGATGGAGTTTTTCCTGTATTATGCGGGACTGAATCGATCCCCTTTTTATTCAGAAGTTTAAGGATACACCACGTTATTTTTCATGGGTGCATTTTTATTCTGACACTTTGTCTCAGATGTAATTATATTGTTGTTTTTCATCTTTCTTATCGCGAGCGAATACATATACTTGTTACTTGGCATTCTATTTTTCTTGACAACGGAATTGCTAACTATCGTATCCTACGTTTTGGGGTCAAGACAGTTGATTGCCTATTGTTTTATCCCTGTTACGATTATAATTGTACATGGGTTTAGCGTTGACAGAATTTACGCCCATCGCCAAGATTTTAAGGGTTTAATATTGTTTGCATGTATTAAACCACTGCTGTGAAATTCGTTGACGCCCATTCAATCCCTGGCGGAACATTGTCATAAATTTTTATTTAGCAGATATCCATTCTTTAGCGAATCTGAGTTCGAGCCCTATTATTTATGAATTGATGAGAGCAGGACTGCCCTTATAGAGCCAATCCCTGTGCGATTAGATTGGATATATATATATATATATATATATATATATATATATATATATATATATAAGATCGCCCGCTATATTATTTCCATCTCCCTGTATAATTTATTTGCAATATCAACTCATGAAATCGCATCCTTCACTTTTGTTTGAGATCGAATCTCAAGGTTTAATTTTTACTCTGTAAATCGATTTGCTATAGGGCAACGTTCCCAAAATTGATTCCAAGTTACATTCCAGATTTGATTCCAAATTGCAAACTATCATTTAACCTCTGTAAGTCGAATTTCTATAAGGCAACGTTTCCAGATTTGATTTCGAATGGTAACGTCATGAAATCTCTGCAACCGATTTGTATAGGGTAACGTTTCTGGAATTTGACTTCGAATTGCAATATCGTCAATCTCTGCAAACCGATTCAGAATCATGATTTTGAACTGTGATATCATGAAATCCTTGCGTGTTTACAAATCGAAATTTGTTGAGCGTTGATAAAATTTTAAATGAACTATAGTTGACCGTATATAACTCTGTTTCTGTTTCGAGTACCGAGTTGGATGAAATCGTGTTTATCCCTTCCACCCATGACTGAAGGAAAAGTTAACTGATCGGTATGTTGATAGAATTGTAGTTTTGGTATCTTGAATAAGACATCGATCTTGAGGATCGGTATTATCGAACTTTAGTTTCACTTTCTTTCTAGCTGTATGTATATATTTATATATGGCTTATTTTTTTTTAAATTGATTAATTGAATGGTGTCGTGTTTGATGGATGAATCAAGGCGATCTCCTGGAGAGATTCGACCTACTCTATACTCTATTTTGTAGGGTTGAACATGACAGAGAGAAAATTCCATTAATATGTCTTGATGCCGTGACAGGGCTAACCCTGCAGACCTCTGTATAGCAGTTTTATTGTAATTATATATTGCAGCCTTGTGATGGATGGATTCGAGTTTTAGAAGGAGATTTATCGCAACAATGTTGCTGGATTGTAATCCCTGTTTTCCTTTAAAGAATAATAAAAGATGCACACACACCTTTGTGGACTAGCCCGTGTACGGGTGAACCACGTTATATTTTGTCTCCTATGATTCCTATGGTGTTTTCAATGTGTCTTATGTATGAGTATTTATTCTGTTCTTAAAAAATGTTCAGGATTTCTTTGATGTATACGACTCCTGTACAAGATTGGTTGTTGATATAATGCTTCGCTTAGGATTATGATTATATTGTTACCAATTAGATGTGTCTATATTTAAAAGTTTATTTTGATATGCAAGGTTATTTTAAACAATGGAGTAAGTAATTCATGAAGAACTAGACATGTTAAAGTTAAAATGGCGATAGGAGAATTTATGGAATCTGTTGACCTTTGACATAAGGGAGTAAGTTTGATAAGAATGTTTTAAATAATTCTATGTGTTAAAGTAGAAATTGCTAAATGTCTGAAAACTCACCAATACTAATCCGCTTATATATGGGGATGTTACATGTGAGTTGGTTAATTGCTAGAGGAGCAAAGTTTATATTTTCTCAAAATAACACTAACAGATTTATGGAGATTTCACATATGGTATCAGAGCACAGGTTGCAAACACTCGGGCATAGTTGGGCTCAGTTGAGGAGATAATATAAGCTGGTCAAGGGAACTCCATCGATCAGACGCAAACAAAGGATTTATGTTCCAAAGAATCAGTAAGAGGTAATCGACAAGATGTCTTTTAAATCGCAAGTAAGTATACTTCACTTGTTGAAGCATTCTAAAGGAAAAGAATTGTCTATATGTGAGCATTTATATGTTTCCTCCCGAAGATTGAATGATCTTCTATTTATAAATACTAGAGTATGAATATCTCCTCATGCTCTACAATCAGTTTCATTAAAGGATAAGAAAGTCTTCTTTAAAAAAATGATTAAAATAGTTGGAATATGTTCCTATATTTACCTTGGTGATCTTGTTACTATGTTCATATATGACGATAGCAATGATAGTAATGAGAATCATAGGAGCAATTGCATGTTCAAAAGTTCATAAACATAATTAGGACTATGTATCTAATGAAAGATGTACATTTATATCTGGTCGATTGATGCCATTGGTAGGGCTTTAGTACATATATAAGTCAAGTCACAGACATTCATCATAGGTACTTGATTGCTTCAATCATATTTATGAGGATAAGAAAAGTTCTAGGCTTGGCAAGGTGACTATACAAAAGAAGATAGGATAGAAAACATATTGAATCATAAGGATTGAATGAATGATGGTTAGGTCATTATGAGAAGGATTGGAAAATTGTCATGAATTACCTAGTTATTGATTTCACGCATTTATGTTGGGACGATTGTATTAAGTATGTGCACGAGATTGTAGGATGCAGGGATCCTTATCATGTTAGAAAAATGCATAAATGGTATTAAGGAGTAACTCCTGAAATTCTCCTTATTGGCTAAATGTTATTGAGAGAAGGTGTAGAAGATGTTTGTACATTATATTGAATATTACATGTGATGGTTTCGATATAGAATATTAGTTTTGTGTTCTTCCTTAATTGTTATGTGACATGGTAGAAAAGAATGATTAGTTGATTTTATAACTATATAATCTTCAAGGTTTAGGTAAGTAATGTTACTATCCAAACCATAGATGGTTAGAAGAATTGTAAAACTTTTATGAATGATTAACAAAGGATCATCCTCAAGGTAAAAGATTGAAAGGATAGGAATTAACTTCATTTGGTTTAAATGGACATTCTACTGTGAGAAATTTTCTAGGACTAGGAAATTGCCATCCTTGTGAATGATTTTCATGACCTTCGACTTAACTCTACTTCCACAAACGAGTATCCTTCGTCATCATAACCTTATCTGAAGATTTCAAGGGATAAAGGAGAATAATTGTTAAGAATCCCCTTGTCTCTTTGCAGTATAGGATTGTATATAATAATGAAGTATAAATGTGTGACATGGGAACACGCTGGTAGCCTTGCTTGAAGGTTCAAAAGGATGATGATTATAATTACTCAATAAGTATACATGTGTATTCAAAGTAGTTAAAAAGATGCATATGATGAAATGTTATGATTTCATTTTTGTATATTCTATTTCAGGAATCCTTACTAGGAATGTTGGGATACTGGGAGTGGTTGACCGAAGGATTATACCTTCATGTGGTCAAAGCTTTGTGTTATATGTATGGATACTTGAAAATCCGTTAAAGAATGCACGAGTACCTTTTATATATACCTCTTACTTCAGTAAATTCTACTAAGATAGACGTGGGAAACAATGAGTAATAGTGATACTTTTATTTTTGCTCAATAATTATGACGACTTGCTATTCATGTACAGTTATATGTTTTCTCAAATTGATTATTTTGTTAAAACGGATAGATTATTGGAAACCTAGAACCAACATGAAATAAATACAAGTTAGTAGGATGCGGTAATCTTCTGATGTCCTTATGTTGCCACAAGGAATGACTGTTTTTATTTATTATGTGTTAAGGAAAACATTGCTGACATGGAATTTGCAGGGTAGATCGGAAGTGATCTTCGAGACAGTACTCGAGGTAAAATGGACCCTCGGCAGATAAAGGTGAGCTATGCGGTCACCTTGGCAAAGGTATATGGTTATCATTATAAGGTATGCAAGTATGTATTAGAAAATTGGTTATTCCTATGTGATATTAGTATATACAAAAGAGAAGTTGTATAACTAAAATAGGAAGTGTGTTTGAATGGTGAAGGATAACATTCTAGGTTAAGAAATCATAATGTCCACGGGTCATCATAGGAATAATATTATTTTTTCAAGGGATTATGTAATCCTATTAAGTAAGTGAGTTATGCTTTGGAAGGAGAAAACGTTTACTTCAGATGATCAAGTATGGATATGGTAGTTTGAAGAATGAATGATTTTCTTATTTACAATATTTGATTTTGTTATATAAAGTGTTACTAACAATTGAATTTGGCAGATGGCCAAAAACTCGGTGGAACTTGTTGAAAGACAAAAGCTTAATATAATATGCATGGTAAAATAAAGGGGTGAGGATGAAAGATCCACATTGCAGCTTTTATTTGTTAATTATTATTGAATAAAGAACTAGACCAAATTGGTCCGAGAAATTGTAGGGTTACAAAATGTAATATGACGAAATAATTGATGAATTTGAATGAGATTTTCCTAGACTCAAGCAAGGCGTCTTGGGAAAATAAATTCCGGGACTCAAGCGAGAAGGCTTGAGGGGAATTGTGTAAAGAGTGTTATAATGGCATTGAAATACTCCCTAAAATCAGGGATTGAACAGCCACTAGGATTCTCGGAGAATCGGCTGGCTGTAAGACCTAGGCAAGCTATAAGAAAATGTATATGTGGGAGGCAGGACGCTGCTTAGTATACATGAAAGAAATGTTTGCTGCGTGAGCACTAATGTGTTAGGAAAGACATGAATGAAATGTTTGCTGTGTGAGCACTAAGGTGTTAGGAAAAACATGAGAAAAATGTTTGCTGCGGGAGCACTAAGGTGTTAGGCAAGACATGTTTGCTGCGTGAGCACTAAGGTGTTAGGCAAGAACTTCCTGGATCAAGTGAATGTTGTTGGTTGATTTAGTCAACAGTATAAAATCACGGAGTGCTAGATGTATTCCATATATTGCAAGTGATATGTACAGTAAATAACTCATGATTTATGTTTCCGAGTTGGGTTATGAAGTTGATGATAAAGTTTTGATTATGATTTTTCGTTTCCTTGAAACCCGGTTTGGTAGTCGAAAATTCAAGTGTGATCCATAACGACTTGCGAGAAATTCTTGAAAGGAGAGAAAAGGGTCAAAATAGAAATGGCGAAACAAGCAAATGATTTCTCCAAGAGAAGAGTGAACACCGAGGACGGTGTTATTTTAAAGGGGATGAGGATGTGATATCCCTCCTTTGTGACCTATTATGTTAAAAATGAAATTATTGCTGAACACTAGTAAACTAAGTAACTTATAATTATGGTTTAAAATGCCATCCATTCTAAAGCAGAATGAGGATAATATAACTATCAATAAATAAAATAATATGTGGCTTACAATGCCATTTATTTTTAAGTGGAATGAGGATAGTATAATTATCATGGGTCATGTATTAGCATTTTTCACCTGATTTATGGTTATAGGAAATAGAAGACACGTGGAGTCTGATTAACTTATGAGGGACTCGTCTCCTTTCCTAAGAAGCATCGAAACAATTAGTTAGATGGCATGGACGACAGCTTCAATGCTTATATTTCCACTTGTCGTCTTTGTGGCATGACTCATGCGTTCTTGATGGGAGGATCCGATAGTAAGTCGGCATCTTGATAGCTCTATTAAAGGGGTCATTTTGGTCTCTTCGAGGAGCTCGGTCGATTTTTCTGTGAGGGCGGAGCGATAACTCGAGGAAATCCAGCAGCCAGAGTAAGGTGAATCTGGAAGTTAAGTCGCAGTCATTCTATAGCTACTGCGAGATTGGATTTTCTGATACGGCTGGACGGGAACTTCTGATGTGATTCCAGTGATTCCATGTGTTTCAATCTTAGTTGTTGAAGATGCCAATGTGGGAACTCTGCGATAAGAGGAGGGGGTCTACACGATCCTGGGGGGGCAATACTAACTGACGGCCACCGCCATAGCTCGTTCATTTCCTGTAGGCGACATTGGACCCGTTCCAGGTTGGAAAGCATTTAGCGTATCTGTGTAGTAAGTATCTTTATTGTTGGTTATAGTATAGAATCGGGATAATATATTAGATCTCGGAGTGTGACGGATCTCATGCATAAAGATTCTTTCTTTGAATGGATTAATGTTTATTTCTTTGAAATTTTCTCCCATGAAAACTCTGTTGCAGATCAAAATTTCTGAGTATTTACTTTTATGAAGAGTTAAGTAGATCGAAGTTTTAAGTATGTTATATTTTGAAAAATCTGTTGCAGATCGAAGTTTATGCGTCTTTGGTTTTTATGAGAAGTTATATTGATAGATCGAACTCTTACATATGTCATATAATATGAATAACTCGATGGCAGATCGATTTTCTGGGCATTTAATTGCTGAAAGAAATTAGTGATAGTGTATCGAAACTAAGTCTATGAAGTTCTGTTTATGAAAGCGTTAGTTCTGGCCTTTCACACTTCTCTGAAACCCATGTCGATCCGCGCACATCTTTTTCATGTTATTTCCAGGGTTATCTCGAGTTCTTTCCTGTTCTCTAAGACCCTAGGATCAACCTAGTTCTTTTTTTTATCACATAGGGTGCTAATCTCTGGATCATTCATCGTTGATGGAGTTTTTCCTGTATTATGCGGGACTGAATTGATCCCCTTTTTATTCAGAAGTTTAAGGATACACCACGTTATTTTTCATGGGTGCATTTTTATTCTGACACTTTGTCTCAGATGTAATTATATTGTTGTTTTTCATCTTTCTTATCGCGAGCGAATACATATACTTGTTACTCGGCATTCTATTTTTCTTGACAACGGAATTGCTAACTATCGTATCCTACGTTTTGGGGTCAAGACAGTTGATTGCCTATTGTTTTATCCCTGTTACGATTATAATTGTACATGGGTTTAGCGTTGACAGAATTTACGCCCATCGCCAAGATTTTAAGGGTTTAATATTGTTTGCATGTATTAAACCACTGCTGTGAAATTCGTTGACGCCCATTCAATCCCTGGCGGAACATTGTCATAAATTTTTATTTAGCAGATATCCATTCTTTAGCGAATCTGAGTTCGAGCCCTATTATTTATGAATTGATGAGAGCAGGACTGCCCTTATAGAGCCAATCCCTGTGCGATTAGATTGGATATATATAAGATCGCCCGCTGTATTATTTCCATCTCCCTGTATAATTTATTTGCAATATCAACTCATGAAATCGCATCCTTCACTTTTGTTTGAGATCGAATCTCAAGGTTTAATTTTTACTCTGTAAATCGATTTGCTATAGGGCAACGTTCCCAAAATTGATTCCAAGTTACATTCCAGATTTGATTCCAAATTGCAAACTATCATTTAACCTCTGTAAGTTGAATTTCTATAAGGCAACGTTTCCAGATTTGATTTCGAATGGTAACGTCATGAAATCTCTGCAACCGATTTGTATAGGGTAGCGTTTCTGGAATTTGACTTCGAATTGCAATATCGTCAATCTCTGCAAACCGATTCAGAATCATGATTTTGAACTGTGATATCATGAAATCCTTGCGTGTTTACAAATCGAAATTTGTTGAGCGTTGATAAAATTTTAAATGAACTATAGTTGACCGTATATAACTCTGTTTCTGTTTCGAGTACCGAGTTGGATGAAATCGTGTTTATCCCTTCCACCCATGACTGAAGGAAAAGTTAACTGATCGGTATGTTGATAGAATTGTAGTTTTGGTATCTTGAATAAGACATCGATCTTGAGGATCGGTATTATCGAACTTTAGTTTCACTTTCTTTCTAGCTGTATGTATATATTTATATATGGCTTATTTTTTTTTAAATTGATTAATTGAATGGTGTCGTGTTTGATGGATGAATCAAGGCGATCTCCTGGAGAGATTCGACCTACTCTATACTCTATTTTGTAGGGTTGAACATGACAGAGAGAAAATTCCATTAATATGTCTTGATGCCGTGACAGGGCTAACCCTGCAGACCTCTGTATAGCAGTTTTATTGTAATTATATATTGCAGCCTTGTGATGGATGGATTCGAGTTTTAGAAGGAGATTTATCGCAACAATGTTGCTGGATTGTAATCCCTGTTTTCCTTTAAAGAATAATAAAAGATGCACACACACCTTTGTGGACTAGCCCGTGTACGGGTGAACCACGTTATATTTTGTCTCCTATGATTCCTATGGTGTTTTCAATGTGTCTTATGTATGAGTATTTATTCTGTTCTTAAAAAATGTTCAGGATTTCTTTGATGTATACGACTCCTGTACAAGATTGGTTGTTGATATAATGCTTCGCTTAGGATTATGATTATATTGTTAACAATTAGATGTGTCTATCTTTAAAAGTTTATTTTGATATGCAAGGTTATTTTAAACAATGGAGTAAGTAATTCATGAAGAA
The DNA here is from genome assembly GCA_027924585.1 of Larix kaempferi. NCBI lineage: Eukaryota > Viridiplantae > Streptophyta > Pinopsida > Pinales > Pinaceae > Larix > Larix kaempferi. Next base: position 16,991,365 of record BSBM01000765.1, on the reverse strand, counting down.
CTAGACATGTTAAAGTTAAAATGGCGATAGGAGAATTTATGGAATCTGTTGACCTTTGACATAAGGGAGTAAGTTTGATAAGAATGTTTTAAATAATTCTATGTGTTAAAGTAGAAATTGCTAAATGTCTGAAAACTCACCAATACTAATCCGCTTATATATGGGGATGTTACATGTGAGTTGGTTAATTGCTAGAGGAGCAAAGTTTATATTTTCTCAAAATAACACTAACAGATTTATGGAGATTTCACACACTTATTACACGTTAGTTGCAATGGCATGTTGTAAAAACATAAATCTTATCATTAAAATGAATTATTAGAGGTACCTACAAATTTTTTTAGAATTAGGTGTAAGAAGATGAAACGTAGAAAACGGATCACCTTTCAGAATATATAACTTTTATTTATATAAAAGTGGTATAACCACCCCATAATGTCATTATTTTAAGATTGGTACGTTATTTTTTCTCTCAAACATAATGCATATGTTTGTGTTGGTCCACCAGTTTGTTATGTAAATTTTCAATTTATGAGGAAAAAATTATGTACAGGCGTACTCAACAAACAAATCTTATGCAGGTCTAGTTTTCAAAAAATTTAAAAGTTAATTTTATATATTTTTTAAATTACAAAAGTCAGTGAAGCCTTAAAACAACATGGTCGAGTGTTGGTCCACCATATCATGGTCTGAACATAATAATAATAAAAAAAAAAAATTAGCTTGTAGGTATTTTTATACTCTTGTGTGGGTTCTTTCCGTTCTTGAAATAGGTAAGCTAATCAAAAGTTATAGGCCAAATAAACGACCTATGTTTTAAACAAATTTGACATGAGTGCAGTTAAAAATGAATTAAAAATAGAAAAAAATAGCAGATATATTCAAAAAATATATAGTTAGAATACAGGGTGATTCCATGAAGGTGGGTAACTCTTTTTGGCCAAACATGACGGTGAAAAACAGAAATTTTACCCATGTATTAAATTGAAGCCCTCGAAACTCATACTTGCCACATGAATTTTGACATGCGGTTGAAAAATGAAATGTAGATAATTATGTTGTCTTTTCAATGATATTGTTTTTGAAATATACCAATGCCATATATCGTGTCGAATTTTCATTTAATGAAACGTGTGTACTTAGAAATTTGAAGAGCAATTAACAAGTAGTTTGTGTGTGTGCACAATAATTTAATGTTAAAGTAATAATTTAAAAAAATGAAATATGTGAATATGATCTAGACAGAATGCACTAGGGTTTACATATTTTTCTTTTAATTTTTCTTGAAAAATTATATTTATTATTATTTTTCGAAACTTACCAATGAATATTTAAGTCGCATTTTGCACACATGTATGTGTGTGCACGAAATCTTTTGTTTTTTTACATAATTTTCAAAACTAAAAATACCCTTTTAAAGAGGACGCATTTATCTGAGGCTTGTGTATTTTTTCAAAATTTTTAGATGTGTATTTTGACTGTTTTGGATTTATCTTTGAGCTCAATCGAAGTTGTCGGCATGGTTTTTTAGGGCAAGTGTTAGTATAAATTTAAAAACAAAAGACATATGAAGATAAAAATTAGTAAATTTATGTATCTGGATAGAGGATTCGTTGAAGAATCCAATGGTATCAAGTCTGCTCATTAATGAGCATTTAATGACATGGTTCAACTTTGTGGAAGGCAGACAAAACTTTCATTCTGCAGTGAAAAGGGCTCTCGGCCTGTTTTTTAAGCCCTCGATCGATTGAGGTATTTAAAACACCTCGATCGAGGGTTTAACAAGACCTCGATCGAGGTATGTTCAAGCCCTCGATCGAGGGTTTGTCTGTGTAAAAAAAATATAAAAACGAACTTGGGAAAGGATTTGGCAACAATTAATGTTGCCAACTACCCTTCCCTTGTAAAAATATCGACCAACCTATTATATAAGTAGAAAACAATTAATCAAAAACAATAATTTTACTCATTGCAAGTTTTTTTTCTCATTAGAGATTTGTCATTTTGATCTCGTTGAATTAGAGCTTTGGCATTTTCTTGTTGTTGAATTAGATCTCATTAGACATGTAAGATTTTTTTGTAGGTATATTTCAAGATTTCATACTAACATATTGTTGTTTGCTGTAACAATTTGAATTTTTGTTTATTTGTTTTCATTGTAGAATGATGGAGAATAAAAAAAAGACAAAGAAAACATGCTAGACAACAAAATGACAATGAAGAGCGTGAGAAGAATAGAGAAAAGATGAGACAACAAAGAGCAAGGTTGAGAGAAGAAGAAGATGCACATTTGGTGCAACAAATTCCAATGGAAGACAACCAAGGTAAATTATTGAATTACATGCTATCATAATTTAAATATCATGCTACATAGTTTACACAATTAGTAACAATTTTCCAATAAATTTAACTAAATTTCATAATTTAATTTGTTTCATATTTATTCGTAATGATATTCTTGTTTATTTCATCCATTTATTATTTAAATTTCAAAGTTTTCAACAAATTTTATGTTAAATGAACAATTTTCAAGTGGCTAACAAATGTTAAATTGGAACAATTTTAAAATGAAACTAGTAAATTTATATTATATTTCCATGTTAATACATGTACATATTTTTAACTATTTTGAAATTATTTCAAAGTTACTAACAATTTTCAAATTATGTTTCAAATTTGCTTTAACAATTTTCAAATTGTTTCAAAGTTGCTAACAATTTTCAATGTTATTAGAATATCTTTCAAATTAAATGTACACTTGGACACTATTTTCAAGTTAAAACCTACATATTTAACTAATTGCAATTTTTAAAGTTACTAATAATATCAAGTTAAATGTAATTTTAATTCTTGATTTGTTAGAAAATACAATTTCAAAACAAATGAAGGAATATTTTCAAATGAATATGTTGTTATGTTGTGATATAGTTATGTATTAGTTAAAATTTATTGAATTTAAAAACAAATGAATAAATATTTTCATAGTTATGGTGGTTGGCAATATTTTCATAGTTATGGTGTTTGGCAATATTTTCATAGTAATGAATATCTGAATACAAATGAATGTTCAAAGAGCTATTTAATTATAATGTTTACTTTAAAAAAATTCCATCTATCACATGTACTTTTATTTACATAACATGACATATCACCATGATAAGATTAATGAATAGAATCATATATTTTGTTAGAACAAATTGGAAATAATTATTTGCAATGTTTGCAAATTTGCATTGATATGTGAATCATTATTGATAAAAAAATCCTTAAATTGCAACTTATGATAAAAATTAGAATTTCCATAATTGTTTTTGATTGAAATTGCAAAATTATAAACTATTGAAAATGTTATTTTGCATTAAAAATTATGAATTTCTCCTCAATCATATATTTGTTGGAATTGCCAAATTTTTAATTGTCATGTAATTGTTGGAATGTCAAAATTGGAATTTAAGTGGAAATTGCAAATTGAATTTTAAATATTTATTTGTTTATTTTATACCATAAAGTTGAAATAACATTAAATTAGATTATAATGTAAAAGTAAAATGGACAACATAAATAGCATAAAGAAAATTTGCCCACAATTATATAATGTGATGATTATAAATGATATTAATTTTTATGCCTACAATAATTTTGATCAAGTTATTAATAATTATCTTGAGTAAAATATATATATACTTGATTTTCAAAATTTACTAGCAATTATCAAACTAAAAGTACAATTTCAAATTGTATGTACATATTTAGTTATTTTGAAATGAAGTTACAAACAATTTTCTTGTTTTAATGTATTTTCAATACTTGAACATTTTTTTCAAGTCACTAGCAATTTACATGTATAACAAATTTCAAGTTACTAACAATTTTAAAGTTAAATGTACAAGTTACTACAAATTTTAAATTTTACTAGCAATTTCAAACATTACTTCTAGAACAATTCTCAAGTTTAATTAAGTTAGCAATTTCAAGTTACCTGAGCAACTTCAAATTTCAAGTTACTAGCAATTTAAATTTTTACTTAGAACAATTATCAAACTAAATGTATTAGTTGGAAAATTCAATTTACATGCAATTTTCAATTTTTTAATTTTTCAATTTCCACATCAAATTCCAAGTTACTAGCAGTTTTAAAGTTCAATGCACAACTATCAAGTAACCAATTTTCAATTTGTTAATTTACATGTTATGTAGGGAGAGATTATGGTCAGACATCACATCATGGTGATCAAGAATCACATGACCTTGTGCCCCCTCATGATCCTGATCAGCCATCACATGACACCTTTACCTCTCACATTGAAAGTATAATTGGGAGTTGCAGTGGGGTTGGAAGGGGTGGAAATTTTCTAGAGGATTGTGTAGTTGTTTTTGTAGAAGAAGAGATTGGGAACTCGATCCCTGGTCGGAGAGTTAGAGAACATGTCAATAACATAATCAAGCCATATTTTGAACAACATTCAATGATGGCATAAGCTCAAATCCTACATGGGTTGATAAAACAGAAAAAATTGAAACGTGCCTCAAAGTTGTTGGGTTTTCAAGATGTTAAAACAAAAAATACACGTGAGAATGCAATAGAAAATGTAAGAACTGCATTATATTCGTTCGGAAACTCAAGAAACAATGATACCCGAGATGCTCGTAAGGAAATTACAATGGTTGTTGTGGCACAAAGCACCTCAAGAAATCAAATGGTATCAACAATGGAATCATTGCTCAATGTTTCAAAAAGAACATTGCTCAAATATACTAAATTCAGGGTCCGAATAGATGAAAATGATGAAGCTGCTTGTTGGGATCTTATTTGTAGAGAACCCTATCGAGGTAGGATGGAAGCAGGCATTAGAGAGAAGGTGATGGAGTTTTGGGATAGCCATTCTCATGCTATTCCAGGTCGAAAGCATGTCCTTTGACAACATTTATCCAGAGGCATTTATCAAGAGCACTGTAATCATGTGATGGAGATGACGGGAGTTGCACTTTACAAGGAATTCCAAGAAACCAATCCTGGTGTTCAAATATCATTTAGCATGTTCAACAAATTGAAACCATGGTATATTAGGCCAAATACGATTCTCGACAATTTTTGCTGCCGGTACCACATTGAATTTCAACTACACTATGACACATTTCTTTTGCAAAAGGCACCGGAATGGTGTACTATCTCCTCACATAGTGCAAGATTTTATTTGTATGATATTATGCAATAGGAATCCTGAACACGTGTTTTTCAATAAGAGGTGTGTAGGTGGGAGAAAATGCCATGAATGCGGTGACTTGACATTGTTCCATAGGGACTTTCCTATTGATCCAACACACCATGGATTGTCAGATATCACCGTTAGGTGGAATAGGTACGAGTACATCACCATGAATCCAACATCTTCTTCATTTGTGCCATCCAAGAGGATCGACTTGCTTAACAATGAGATTCCTATTTCAGATTTCATGGAGAAGTTTCAAAGTCAGATTTATAAATACATAAAGCACTCCCATAGGTCCAGGTGGCAAGCTTCAAAATTCAAACATTCCTGTGAGGTATTTGAGCCGAGCACAATCTTATCAGTGGTAGACTTTGCGAGAGAACTGCACCTTTGCTCCTCAGAAAGAGATACAAAGTGAGTACTATCACTCCAACCAGGTGTCTATCTTCGTACATGTATTGTACAAACATGCTCAAGAAAACATTAATGGTAGGGATAGAACTCCTCAGTCACGTGAAGTGATCAAGGAGTACCATTTTTATGTTAGTGATGATAATGAGCATGACACATTGTTCGTTCAACACTGCTTTGGGTTGATTTATGATTGATTCAGGCAGAGAGGCATATCATTTACTCAACACTGGATTTGTTCAAATGGGTGTACAGGGCAATTCAAATCAGCATGCTCATTTTATTGGTTGAGTTTCCTTCACAAAGAGATAGGAATCCTACACACCTGGAGATTTTTTGAGACATGGAATGGAAAGGGTGAACATGATGGCGCAGGTGCATGTGTGAAATGAGCACTTCGGAGGTACCAGATGAGTCATGGTGCAACGTGACTGAAATGCTCTACTGAAGTAGTTGATTGGTGTACATGTAATTTGGGACATAAAGGTCACGAACAAGCAAGGCCAATGTGTAGGTATTAAACTCCAAACTCAATTAATAAGCTAATAACATTCAATATCATCATTTCCAAAAGAACACATACTCGATAGGAATTTACATATGACAAACTGAATTCCATGTAGGTTTTTTGGGGATGTTTCCCTTGGAGATGTTAATAGATCCATTCCATGGTATTGTGAGACCATCCCTAGTACAAGGGAATTACATTTTGTTCGAAGTAAAGACATGGGTGACATATTTTCCATTGAAACGAGGAAGTATGCCTGTATTTGAGATTTTTGCATTGATGCAAATGGATGCGAGCTTGATCATTGTGAAAATGATGTATATGTGAAACCATGGAAATATGTCTTTCTTAATCCAAAGGGACCACATCCAATTCCAACATGGCAAGAGATGCACACTGAAGAGGCAATGGTCTCATTAGATCATGATCGAGTTTCTGATATGGTTAGGGAAGGTACACGAGTCTTCATTAAGTTAATTAGTTCATTATATATTACACATATACAAATGTTGTAGAAATGCATGTATGACATTTGAATAATATTTGTAATGTATCTTGCAGGTGATGTGTTTGTTGTCATTGCACCCCCCCACAACTAAGAAAATGTGGCATACTATTTGATGCAGTGCACGCAAATAAAAAGTAGGTCGGTGCGACCCTACCAAGATGGGGAGTTCACATACCAAACAGGAGACATGGTTATAATGGGACACTTATTTGAAAAAGTAAAAAAACAAGGTGATCATATCATTTACAGAGATTTTATGCCTGGATATATATCATGTCAATACAGTCATTTGGTGGTGGCAGTTCGGATACATCTAACAGAAATCAAGGTGAAGAGAGGTGATCCAAAGAGATGGAAGATGACAGAAGCTGACCATGATCGTATTATGGAGACTTGCAATCCTATAACCCAATGGCTAGATGAATGAGTTACATGTATGCCACTTGCATCATTGGCATAGTTTTCATGTTGTCTTGTGTAATATTTTTTTGGAGATTTTCATGGAGGTTGTTTTATAAATGTATATTTGTAAATGCTTTAATGCTAAGAATACAAATACTAGATGGGATGCTTTTGTGAAATTTGGGTCAATGTGCTCCAATGTGAATACACTTGAATGCATGGTCAATTCTCCATGAACTTCATCCATAATAGTTTTATAGATATTTGTTTATATGCTTTAAACAAATATTAAAGATCTAATAGATAGTTGAATTGTAATGTAATTGAATTGTAATTTGTAGACAATATAAAGTAATTGTAAAATTTCAATTTTAAATTGTAATGTACATTCTAATTTTAAATTTTGATTTCAAATACAATTGTAATGTAATTGAGAATTTAAAACACATCTATATACAATGTGGAATTGTAAAATTTAAATTTTGAATTGTACAATGTATTCTAATTTTAAATTTTGATTTCAAATTTGCAAAATTTTATACATTATAATCCATTCATTGTATTTCGTCATCAATTACATTGTATTTCATTATCAATTATATAAAAATATTATCAAATACCAATGTATTGAAAAAATGTTTCATTCAACAATAATCAATTTGTTTTGTTATCAAGAACATATCAAAGTTAGGACCAATTTTTTTTGCCTCTTCTCATTCCATTTAATAAAAATATTGGCACTTGGTGCTACATGGAATATAACATAGGAGATAGAGGGTACGATTCAACTAAAGGGGACTTACACATAATCTTTGAATATATTTTCATGCAAACAATACCCATTGTTGGCACAACTCACAAACATTCACTATAATTTCTAACCATCAAACATTCTCAATTTTTGGATTACATGCATCAAAAACCATCTTTATCATGCAGTTTTGCATGCATAGGCATGGAATCTCTTTGATAGACATGGACTGAATGTAATAATGAAAGTTGAAACATAAACGTAATAATAACATGGAAACGTAATAACTTGTACATGCCTTCATATATGCAACTTACCTAGTTGGATCAAATGGTGCCATTATCTACATTTGTCATCAAAACATAAACCATATGAAAAAGTTGTACAAGCATAGTTTCTACCATAGTTGTACAAGCGTCTACATATTTTCATTTCCTATATTAACTAGGTGGTTATGCCCATTGCCAAGAACATTCTTATATACAAAAACATAATGAAATTACACATTAAATTTTCAAAAACATTCTTATATACAACAACACATTGAATTTTCAATTGAACTTACACATTAAATTTTCCATGTAATTGAATTGGAATGTGGAAATTGTAAGTGAATTGTAATGTGTAGACAACATAATGCAAAATGTCAATTTCAAATGTATTCTAATTTTAAATTTTGATTGAACAAATACAATCAAGAGAATTTAAAATACATTTATATACAATGTAAAATTGTAAAATTTAAATTTTAGATTGTACAATGTATTCTAATTTAAAATCTTCTATTTCAAATGCAATTGTAATGTAATTGAAATTGAACTTGTAAATTGGAACAACACATTGAATTTTCAATTGAAATTACGCATTAAATTTGAGATTTTAATTTTAAATTGTAATTGAATTGGAATGTATAAATTGTAATTGAATTGTAACGTGTAGACAACATAATGTAATTGTAATTTCAATTACTAATTTTAAATGTATTCTAATTTTATATGTTGATTTCATTTATGCAATTGTAATGTAGTTGAAAATGAGCTTTTAAATTGTAATTGAATTGGAATTGAAATTACACATTAAATTTGAAATTTTACATTGTAATTGAATTGGAATTGTAATTTCAATTTTAAAACGTAATGTATGTATTCAATTCTAAATTTTGGAAGATGTTCTCTAATGTAGTCGAAATTTGCATTTTAAATTGAACTAAATTGTAACTACACATTAAATTTGCATTTGAAATGATAAAAATAAATTTGTAAAGTTGTAATAACTATATCCAGATCTAATATAAAAAAACAATCGATTTCAAATCATATAAAAAATACACATGAAGACATCAATATGATAAAATATACAAAATATCCAAAAGTCCATATATGATAATAGTCCATGTATAAATGATAGAAATACATATCCAAAACATGATAACGTATATATAGATCATCCAAAACATGAAAATATATATAAAATATGAAAATATCCAAAACATGGAAATGTATAGATCATCAACTCATTGGTCACTACCCCCACGAGGCCCTTTATCATCCCTTTGACTGCCCTCGTGTGTAGTAGACCGATGCTGGCTCTAAAACGGTAAACCATGAATGAATACATCCATATCTGTCGAGTCAATGGTGATATCTGGGATCTGGGTAGGAATACGGGTAGATGGCCCTTCATCAGGACCATGTACTCGAGTTGCATCCCAATCATATGTGAAATCCATTGTAGCATTGACACCCACCTGTAGCGATGCCTGTGTAATATGCCATTGCATGTAATAGATTAGATTTATTAAAATTTAAAACTACTTAACATAATTTAAGTTATAATTCAAAAATTGAAACATAAAGTACAAAAATCAATTATTAAATGTGACTAAATAACATGAATTGGAACATAAATTAAAACTCACATCTGTGTCTCGACTTGGCTCATGAGGACCATCGTTGTCCTCATGTCCATCATCAGGATCTACCCCCTTTCCTTTGCCCTATACAATTTGAACTTCATTTGAGCTTAAGATCTAAAACATAAAATCTCAAAAATTAAAAAATAAAACATAAATGATTTAAACTGGGAAATAATAAACTCAAATTAAATTATAACATAAATTATAACTTACCTCAACTACTGCCGCTCGCGGGTTGGGACGTGCGGATGGACCAACCAATGGCTCATTGGCAAAGAGCTGATCCATGAATGTGCTTCCTTGCATGGAGCAATAGAATACAACTCCCTTAAGTATTATTAACCATTCAATTTATGATATATAATATGATGTAACATGAAGAACATATATACATAATTGTACAAAAGTATACCTGTTCTATAGCGATGGATCTACGATATGACTGAAAGTATGCATCTCGGGCTAACTCAGCATACCTCAGTAGGGCCTCGCCATCGAGAATCCTGAGCATGTCACTAGGGACATACTCTATCTCTGGCTCTACAGGTGGAGGGGGTGGTCTAGATGCCTCTCCATGCATAGCAACAACAACACTTCCCACGACAGTGAACAACGAGTCTACAAGGTCAGCTCTAGCCTCTGCAACAAGCTGGGATGATTATACCACATCCCCTGACCTGATAACCTCCCTGTTTGGAAGCGGTACCAACCTTGGAGCGGGTGGCATGAAGGCAGGGTCTCTCCAAGCTCCAGGACGTTGGTAGGAGCGTCCCCTACACGCCCCATAGAACGTGGACCCTATGCTGGTGTAATCTGGGTGCATGTCCAAAATAAACTCTGCATAAACATGTTTTCCAAAGTACAACAGGACCTATTCATGGTGGGGGAACATGCCCCACGCTCCCACGAATCTATCATATAGATGTGGTGCAGCGACCTCCAACTTAAACTTCCTGAGTCTAAACGGTTGACCAGAAGGGAAGTCAGGTGGGATGTCAAACAAAGTACCCTTGAAGTCATGCCCTCTTATGGTGACTTTGAAGTCCTCCCGTTTTTGGATCCCAATGAAATCCTGTCTCCTCCTATGGCATGAATGACGCCAAATGTCACTAAGAGGTCCCACCCTCTTGTAGAGGGCCAACATCTCATCAACCATTGATAACATCATGGATAAAGAATGTCGTGTGGGAGAATCTTCCATCAATGTACACACACACGAGTTCACCCACTCTCACTGGGCAATGATATCAGTGAGAGTGATCCGTGCGACCTCATCATCATACGATCCCCATGATGGGTCACCTGCGATCCAAAGAAAAACACAAATGTTACTAGCAATATATATTATAACTTGCAACTGAAATTCAATGCATTATATACTAAAAATTTACTGAAAATGTATCTAACCCAAAATATGCACCTGATGCCCCTGATGCACTTGATTCTAGCTTCCCATCCACCACCCGGGGATCACCATGTATGTCGTCGAGATGAATGGACACACTAGCTCTCATGTTACTGCCACCAACGACAGCCAACCCCGGCGTGGCCGCACTCGGTGAACGGGAGCACTGCCGATGGCCGCCCTCTTGGGTGACGTCAAATCCTCTCGTGCATCTTGGAGCACGAAGCAATGAAGATCTCTCTTCAGAACTCTCTGCATCACATTTCAATTTCTAATTCTAATTCTCTTTCAGATTTCACATTTAAAATTCAAATTCAAATTTCAAATTCTATTTCAAATTTCAAATTCTATTTCAAATTTCACATTTCAAATCCAAATTCAAATTTCAAATTCAATTCAAATTTCAAACGCTATTTCAAATTTCACAATTCAAATTCAAATTTCAATTTCAAATTCCAAGTTTCAATTTCGATTTGAAATCTAATTACATTTCCAATTCTCAATTTTCATTTCTCATTTCAATTTCAATTTTCGATTTTCAATTCGAATTTCATTTCAAAATTCAAATTCAATTTAAATATCAATTTCCAATATCAATATCAATTTCCATTATCAATATCATTTTCATTTTCAATTTCAAATTTACATTTCAATTCCAGTTTCAATGTCCAATTTCAATTTCGATATCATTTTTATTAGCAACGCTATCATCATAGGGGCCTAGGCATCAAATTTAGTTGTTCAACACTTGTTACGACAACATACAGGTATGGGATGGAGGGGAAATGGAATCAAGCATAAGTCAATTGGGGCTCGCTACATGTTTGAGTCTCGATAATCTACCTTTTAAATTGAACCATACTAACCTACTGCTTGATATTGTAATGATGATCCTACTTGATTATAGATAATGATGCAAGTTCTTCTTATGTAAAGGCATGAAGTGTTAATGTGTCTATGCATGGAATGGTTAGTAACATGTTCATCGTAATCCTATGTGTTTATCATTGGGAGAGGGTTGGACTATGTGATAAAAAAAATTCAGTTGTGTTCCATGCATATATAGAGTTATCACTCACATGAGGTAATTGACCAAGGTATCCCAAATGGATGATGTATCTACCACCAAAAGGAATTGTTTTATTACATGGAAATGCTTCTCGTAATCGATAATCAATTTGAATGAACAACCATGAACCTATAAATCTCATAAGTTAGTACTAGTCGAGCAATCATGGGCCTATGGACCTCTACATTGGGCCCTAAAATAATATTTTAGGAATCTAGGACCAATAGATATGGTCGACACACATGTCTTGTTGAAAATTTTCATAGTCTCTATGTGTAGGAATTAATTTCATTTTAAGGTTTTGATTACTAGTGATGGGTTTACATTTAAGGTTGGATATGGATGGAAACATTCAGTTTTGTGCACTAGGGATGGGTTTTGGACCATGGTTCACGAAGAAATTAAGGACTAAACAAATATACTAACCTCTCAAGGACTAAACAAATATACAAACACAATCAACTTTTAAGGAGAAATAAATTTAACATTATACTATAATAGAAATTCAACCAAACTTGAGATAGTTTTATCATTTGGCAATGACTACCTATTCATGTGGTTGTAATTGCACAAGATTATTACCCATTTTACAAATTCAAACTAGATATAATTACATGAAAACAATTAAACAATATCACTCTTAGTTCCAAAATTATGACACATAGCATAGAGGAAACTGCATAAGAGCTTGGATTGATAATTAATAGAGAATTTTAGGATATTACATTTGTATGTATAATCTAAATAGTGCATGCAAAGACCTTTGAATCTAGAGGTGAATGTTATATGTAAGGCTTACTATACATGTCATTTCACATAATGAAAGAAATTTAAAATTAAATATTTACATTTCAACACTAGTGATTGTACATATTTGATATATCATTTATATTCATTCTTTCATCTATAAATTGTTGTTTTTATAAGATAAGCTTCAATAACTATTAATTATATAGGTTATTGCAAAATATTTTATAAAATTATTAGTTTATATTAAAATATAATTATATTAATAAATATTGAATTTAATAAACATATTTAAATTTATTTTTATACACTTAAGCATGTTTTTTAAAATGAAAATGTGTATATATTATTAAAAAGTGAGAGTAACATTACAATAATATTTTTTATATATAAGTATTTTATGATATTATATATATAAATATAAAAATATGTGTTTATATAATGTTTTTTTTTGACAAAAACGAGTAGGTTTTATATTGATAAAACTATGGCTGAGCCATCCAAAAGATACATCTTAGAATTTTGTCAAACCAAAATTCTTCATCACAAATAAGGCCAGAACTTCTTCTTCTAAAGGTACAAGAAACGCACTAAATCTGCAATGCCTCTACTTCAGGCAAACAAACTTGCTGAAGTTCAAACAAATTATTTCAAAGATCCAGTTTGGCTGCGCGTCAACACTGGATGCCTGGGGATAGGAGTCTTTTTATTTTTTATTACTTTCGTTCATTCCTTGGACTGGTCTGGTTCGGCGTCCGAGAGAGCTTCTTCTGCAAGATCAGCCCAGCTTGGGCCTGTTGAAGACGTTGTGGGAATCGGGTCGTTCTGCTGGGTCACCCGGGGTTTTTTCTGGGACTGTTCTGCTGGATCACCCAGGGTTTTTTCCGAGTCTGGTTCCTTTGAAATACTTTGGTGAGCTGGGATCGCCCCCTCCCACCAAGTTGGCTTCCGACGAGATTTGGCTAATTTCTTTTTTTCTGAATTTTTGCAGTTAGCAGCGATATGCCCGGTATCAAAACATGCTCTGCATCTGAAATTTATGTGTTCATAATCTAACTTCACAGTCCAAGATCTGTCTTTACCTTGAAGAATGATTTGAGCAGGGAATCCCTTGGTGAAGTCCATCTCAACGCAGATAGGAGCAAAGGTTGTGAAAGCCGTTTTTGTTTCAGGACTTCTGCTGTGAAATTTCCCAAGAGCATTTCCAATGGATTGCAGGGATTCAGGTCCCCAAAAGTGGAGGGGAAGATTTGGTAAACGGACCCAAACTGGTGCTGAGGAGATGTCCGCAGTAGAGGCATCAAAGGAAGGAGTCCAAGGCTGTAGGGACAGCCCAGATCTTCCCCAAAACCAGGGTCCAGATTTGCAGATCTGGTCCCTATCTTCGGGAGATCCAAAAATGACAACAAAAAACCCTCTAGCACAAGGGCAAATAAGAGCATCAGAGCTCAGAATAGGAGCCCAAGCGGACAAGACCCAAGAATGAAGATCTGCAAGCTTCGGCCAAAAACCATTGAACCTGCAAACCAAGGCGCGCTGAGAGTAGTGGTCTGCATGCAGAACGGGTTCCTGACAGACCGGAAGAACCAGATCCGGAGCTTCCACCACAAGAAAACCCGACGAACGGCCAGTAGACGAGCCTTGCTGGTGTGGGTTCGAGCTGCTAGCCACAACAACATCGAGCGCTTCGACCTTCAGCGAACGGGGGGACTTCAACAAATCAGAGGGGCGAGTCGTCCGAGAGGGAGAACTCGCAGCCACAGAAAACGAGGGGGCGTCGAGAGCCTTGCCCACAAGGCAGTCGGCAAAGGACAAAGCCATGGCGTCGCAGGAGGGAGCAGCCGAGCGGCCGCGGAAGGAGCTGACGTCTAGGGTTTTCGCAGAGAGCTGAGGAACTATGTGTTTATATAATGTTATTAATAATAAATTATTACTTTTATTAATATTATTAATTTCATTAATATTATTAATCTCATTAATTTATTGTAGTTATATTGATTAATATTCTATTATGATTTATGTTTATATTTTGAATCAATATTATTATTAATTAAATATTTAAAAAATATTATTTTTAAAAATTTTAAATTAATAAAATTTTATATTAAAAATATTCAATTTCAAAAAATTAATAAATATTAAAAATATAATAAATTATTAATTTTATTAATTTTTTTTTTTTTTGACAGAAACGGATAGTTTTTATATTAAAAAACAGTGGCAGAGCCACCAACAGATTTACAATTCCAAAACTATAGTAATCCTAGCAGTCTTCCAAACATTAATTACAGGTGCCTGTGACTAGCAAAACCAGGACTTTAAAGCTTTAACAGAAGAAAATAAACAGATTGAAGTCAGAAACTAGATTGGATTTAACGATATCTTGCCCCTGCAGATGATTTGGCAGTTGTTTGATTCTTGCTCAGGTCTGGTTTTTCAGCACCTCGTAGGTTCGCCATAGCAATTTCCAAGTTCTGCAGCCTGAGGTCCATGCTTTTGATAGCTGCCGTAACCTTCATTTCCAGAGCTTCCAGGGCTGCCGCAAACTCCTCACGAGTGCTGCCAATCTCCTCATCCACTCTTTCCAGACGTCGTCCGCCTTGCTCATCCATTCGGTGCATAAAGTCTCCTTGTCGTCTAACCTGATGCCTCAGGACCCTAATCTCAGCTTCCAACTCCAACAAAGGGTCAGGGGAGGAGGTTGCCGAATCTCCAGATTTCGCCATAGCTCCTAGCAGACACAAATTACTTCCCAGATAAAATAGGGGAAACGCTACGAAGAACTGCAGAAGCCTTCGCCACCCTGGAAAGATCACCTTCGACGATAGAATAGCTTTTCTTTTTGAAGCGAGACGAAGGAGATTACAGTTAATATTGCTTAAGTCTATTCCATGATATAAATGGAGCATAATTACCCGTAGGTTGGAGCATGTCGGAGTACCTTTCATCAACCGTCGTGGAGCTCCATTACCCAAACTTGTACAGATCATTAAATAATAGTTCTCAATGCCGAGAGAGGACATTCCCTGAAAATCATGAGCCAGAATGTCATCATAGCTTGACGTGATTTCGGCGAGCCCAATGGCATTGGCAACAGATAAATTCAAACTAGTTTGAGCCTAGAAGAGGAAATCCACATGCCTGGAGGAGATGAGGTGAAAGCTCCTCAGATTTGGAGAGATCTTTCTCCGTAACTTCTCCTGATCCATGGTACAGAGGGTGGTACGATTCTTCATCAGCAACGGCAGAGACGACATCACCCTTGCAGAGGTTAGGCATGCGAGCTGATGGGTGAAATAATGCCTGGTAGTGGAAATAAAGGTGTCCACTAGGGAAATAACCACGCCTCTACCGGAAATGGGCACCATCCGGCAGCAATAGCGCGAGACACATGGCCTAAGGCCCAAACACCAGATTATCGGGTCGGCCATGTTTGGGTCCAAGCCCAAGACATTACGGAATAGAAACCAGCCTAATTTCATCACTAAGTTTGAGGACCCCTTTCCCTAGGGATATAGCTTCATTAGCAGCCTTGTCCGCTTGTCCATTATTCTTTCGTAGGACATGGTAGAAATCGATGTCTTGAAAGAAAGGGATGAGTAAGGCGATTCTTCGAAGAGCTTGACGAAGGTGGATAGAAGAGGGCAAGTTCATTGCCTTGATGCTGTGGATAATCATCCTGGAGTCTCCCACAATCGTTAGTTTTTGAGCACCATGGAGGAGAGCTTGATTTAAGCCTTGCTAGAGGGCCAAAGCTTCCACCATGTTGTTGGATTCGAATCCCAAGTTCCAGGAGTAAGTGAAAATCCGTTCTCCATTGGTGCTAAAGAGCACCCCTCCCCCTCCTGCCTCCCCTGGGTTTCCTTTTGAAGCTCCATCAAAGTACAAAAGGTTTTTTCCAAGCTTTTTACACCAGAGATCAAAATCCGCCCCCATTGATCTGATTTCCCAATTATGCAGCGCGGAGGGCCTATAAGGAAGGCTACCAAGAGTACCAAGATTCAAAATTTGTAGCCAGATGGATTCCTCTTTAGACAAAGGAGAAATGAGACATAAAGAAGGTCAAGATCTAATGAAGTCTCCTAACAGAGCTTTTATTTTAACCACCACATGGATAGGAGAAGATCGGGTTCCTCTGAAGATTCAATTATTTCGCTCTAACCAGAGCTTCCAACAGATAAATTTGGGGAGGGTCAACCAAGAAATGGCCAGAGGATCCTTACATGGGTCCTTACAAGGGAGGACAATGACCAACGACAGAGAAGGGATGGGACATCTTCATAATTCAGGGGAATATGTCAGGGGAGAGTCATTAGATTCCAAACAATAAAGGAAAAGGGGAAAGAGAGAAACAAATGAGAGGATGATTCTTCCGCAGCAAGGCATAAGGGGCAACGCGATGGGCCTTCCCATCCTTTCCTACAAAGGGCTTTAGTGGTAAGGACACTGTTATGACCAAGAGTCCAGACAAAATGATCAATTTTAGGAAGTGACTTGGTTGACCAGATGTACTTCCAGATTGCGGGATTTCTAGGGGCATTAGGGATAGCTTTGATGCTTCTGTATCCCTCAGCAACAGAGTAATGATCGAATTTTGAGCCCCATCCCCTTACATCTTTATATCTCTTGGCAACCGGGGATTTCCCATCCAAGCAACGGAGGAGAAGGGCTTTTTCATCTTTGAGGTTTGGAGGACATTCCGGGATGTCCCATCCTATCCATCTGTGTTGACCTTCAGGGTTCCATTTTGATATATCCCAAAGTTTTAAAATCCCAAGGTTTGAAAGAAACCTCCGAATACTTTCCAATCCTCCTATGTTTCCAATTGGGGGGCTGCCTGAGATGGAGTCTTCCCATATTCGAATTTTCTTCCCATTTCCTGGGATCCACGTGAGTTCCTCGGCGAAGAAGGGGTAATATTTTGAACAAAGAGCTAGCAAAGGAGATCCTTTGACCACCTTCGGGCCCTGGTCCAGGCATCTGAGCCTAGTCCCTGAGAAGTATTTTTTCCATAGCACCTATTTTCTCCAGGAGGAGTTCCCTGACACCAAATTCCACAGTAGCTTGGCCCCCAGGGCAATATTTTGGACTCTAAGATCACGCAGATGTAATCCTCCTTCTAGATATGGGGCAGTAACTTTTTCCCATTTGACCAGGGGAAGCCGGTTCTCATTTTGTTTCCCTCCTTTCCACAGGAATCTCTGGAGAAGGGCTTCAATCCTTTTAAGGACACTTATGGGAGCCAAAAGCAAAGAACATTGAAAGACTGGCATGCTGGCAAGAACAAATTTGATGAGCACTGATTTCCCTGCAAGATTTAGCCATGAGGCTCCCCAGGCTTTGATTTTCAAATTCAATTTTTCAATCAACGGTTCCCAGCTGGAAATTTTTGCCTTATCCTTGAATATTGGAACTCCAAGATATTTGAATTTAGTCCAATGGTATTTCCCTTATATCTTTAGGATACAGGATATAGCTTGCAGCTCAATTGGAGAGCAGTTCTAGCTGTAAATTTTGCTTTTGATATTGTTGATTTTGCTTCCAGAAACATCATGGTAAATATCAAGCACCTCTTTGAACTTCCTAGTTGTGGTTGGGCTTGCTCTGCTCAGAAGGAGAGTATCATCTGCAAATTGGGTGTGATTAACTTCTTTAACCCCACGCACAATTTTAAGCCCCAGGAGATCTTCATGAGCTCTATAATATTCCAAAAGATAGCTGAGAGAGGCCGCTTGGATGGCATAGAGCAGAGGGGACAGAGGGAATCCTTGCCGGAGACCCCTAGATGCTTGGAAGAAATCAACAGCTCTCCCATTAACTAGGGGGGCAATCCAAGGAGTGCTAATGTAGGCTTTGATCCAAGAGATCAACTCTGGCGCAAACCCAAACCTGGTCATCACCTGAAACAGAAAGCCATGGCGAACTTTATCAAAGGCATTAGTTAGATCCAATTTAATAAGCATACCTTTTTCTTTCCTTGTTACACTTGAGTGGATGGCTTCTTGGACTAAGATGATGTTGTCAGAGATTTTCCTGCCTTTTATAAAAACTCCTTGATTCTCTGGGATAATGAGGGGAAGAACAGTTTTTAGTCTAATTGCAATGACTTTGGTGATAACCTTATAACCAATGTTGTAGAGGGAGATAGGATGGAAGCGAGAGTAGGTTGTGGCTCCTTTTTCTTTGGGTATGAGGGCAAGAAAGGAAGAGTTGGTTCCTCCTCCTAATTTGAGGCAGGACTGTGATTTCTTGACCATCCAGAATAGATCAGAATGGATGATGGGCCAACAGGAAGTGAGAAATCTTGCAGTGAATCCATCCGGTCCAGGGGCCTTGTCAGGACTCATGCAATCCACAGCGGATTTGATTTCTTCAAGGGAGATAGGCCGAAGGAGCTGATGGTTCAATTGATCAGACACCAGGAGTGGTATATTGTTTAGAGAATCAGATTGATTGAAATCCATCCCTGGAGAGGTTTCCGTGTACATATCCTGAAAGTGTTCGTGAGCTGATTTTTTAATTTCATCAAACTCAGATATCTGCTTCCCCATATGATCGATCTTAGTTACAGTCTTGAAGTGTTTTCTGATCTCTGCTTGCTTGTGGAAGAACTTTGTATTTTTGTCCCCTTCCTGGAGCCACATATTTCTTGATTTTATTTTCCAGTAGTTTTCTTCAAGCCTATAGGCTTCGTGGAGGGCTTTCTCCAGGGCTTTCTCGGCTTCCGTCCTTTGCTTCTTAAGAGACTTGAGAAGTTTCGCCCAATCTTTAAGGGCCTTTTTCACAATCCTCAGCTTTGCTTCCCAGACAAAGAAGGGAGATCCTCTGATATTAGTTTTCCAGGCTGCTACCACAATCTCCAAAAAACCTTCCATAGGGATCCAGGCGGATTAAACCTAAAAGGAATGGGACCCAGATTCTGATCTTTGATAAAGAACAGAGAAATAGGCTTATGGTCCGAAGCACAAAAGGAGAGAATAGAGGAGGACAGATCAAATCCGAGGATATGAAGAGATTGATGGACCAGGAACCTATCCAGTCTTGCAGCTATGTGGCCCGGACTGATCCTTTTATTTGACCAAGTGAATTTCCCTTTGGTGGGTTTGATGTCTTCCAGATCCCATTCCGAGATAATGTCTTCCACCCATTCCCTGGCAGGGTCTCTAACTATATTACCCCCTCGTTCTTCAACAGAGGAGAGGGTAAGATTCAGATCCCCCGCTATGACAAAATTGTCCAAATGTGAGGTGATCATATGTTCATTCAGGCTAGTCCAGCAAGTTTGCTTCTCAGATACAGCCATAGGAGCATAGACATTAAAGAGGCTTAGGTGAAGATTTGCTTGTTTAACCAGAAATTCAGTGAAAATCCAATGAGGTGATTTAGCATGACTTACAATTCCAACCTTAGACGGATCCCAGAGCATTGCGATGCCTCCAGACGCTCCTCTTGAACTAACCGCAATTCATTCTGCATGGTACCAGAAAGAAGGAGCAGCTTGAAGACAGGCCTGCTCTTCCATTTTTGTCTCCTGGATCAGGAGGATGTAGGGATTCAAGATTTTGATTAAATATTTCATTGGTAACAATTTTGATTTGCTTCCTAACCCCCTACAATTCTAGGAGACAATCTGCATTACTTACCTTTGGATGTGATGGTTGCCCCTTTTGAGGTATTCCCTTGTTGCCTGGTATTTCTAGGGTTGAGATGTTTTTCCAGAGTAGTTTGAACTCCTGCTAACCGGTCCCTATATGTGGCGGCTTCCCTTCTTTCCATATCCGTTTTCCTTCCTCGACGATCCTTTTTAGCAGGCTTTATTGATTCAGGATCATCCTCATTCGTATCCTCTTCTTATGTGCCTTCATCAGTTACAGGATCTTGCTGCACGTCTGCCTTTGCTGGATTTGTTGCTTCTAGTTCCACATTCAGGGTTTCTACTGTTCTAGCTTCCTTTCTTTTGGCCAGGGAGGAGGAGGTCGTGGGAGATATTTCCCCATGTTCGCTTGGTTTTATCGGAGGTTCCTGATCACCAAGGATGGTGAAGCTATTTCCAAATCTAGATTTTGGGTTGCTTTCTTGGGCTTTTGACGATTCCAGAGCTGCGATGGTGGGATCCTTTGTGGGACCATCTTGGAGGATCCCCTTGGGTCCTTTTCTTCTAGGGTTTGCTTTTTGCTTCTTGGCTTGCTGCCAATCTTCTTCAGTATTCTTCTCTGTTTCAAATTTTTGGATTTTTGGACAGTTCCTCTGGAAGTGGCCATATTCATGGCAATGTCTGCACTTGAATGGAAGTTGTTCATAATCAAGTTGCTGGAAATGCTTCCACCCTTTGATTGAGAGTTTTACGGCTTCAGGTAGACCCGCCTCTAGATCAACTTCCACACAGATACGAGCAAAGGAATATTGAACCTTTGGGTCAGCTTTATCAATATATTTTCCTAGGCCATTTCCAGTAGTTCGTAGAGTTTCTTCGCTCCAACAATGCATAGGAAGGTTTGGTAGTCGCACCCAGACTGGAACTGCTTTGGGAACATCCAGAGCAGGGTCAAAATTTGGAGTCCATCGGTTCAGGTATAGGCCCTGAGGACCCATAAAATATGGGTCGCTTCTGAAAATCAGGTCCCTATCATTTTTCGAGACAAAATCGAATAAGAAGTACCCTCATCCAATCGCATAGCTTGTGACACCTTGAGAGATCAGAGGACGCTAGTTATTTTGGATCCAAGTTTCCGTGGAGCGAGGAGATGGCCACAAAACCGTAAACTTCCCAATAAGGGCCCTATCGGCGAGGGAGACAACCAGATGAATGGGATTCTCTGGTGGCAGTTCAATTTCAGGAATAACATCCAATTTCTTGACAAACTTTGGCGGTGGAGCCGACTCAGCCTTCTTCCCATACTCGTTAATCAGTCAGGCGAAAGCAGCTTCCTCGACGGACAACGGAGGGGGAGGAGGCAGTCCTCCTCCAGAAGAACACATCTTCGGCAGAACCCCGCAGCAGCGCGTTCACGGGCAAACCCTAGCTCTCGGCTCTTAGTCACAGTCACCAAATTAAAAATGTTAGCCTTAGCATTTACATAATTTTATTAATATTATTAATTTCATTAATATTATTAATCTCTTTAATTTATTGTAGTTATATTGATTAATATTTTATTATGGTTTATGTTTATATTTTTGAATCAATATTATTATTAATTAAATATTAAAAAAATATTATTCTTTTAATTTTTAAAATAATAAAGTTTTATATTATAAATATTAAAAATATTCAATGTTAATGGGTTTTGTTAAACCGGCAACCTAATATGATTTTGTTTTCAATCCTCTTGGTGTTCTCGAAGGATTGAAAAAAAATGGGTAGCATTCATGCTTGTCAAAACACAATTTAAAATAGAACCGGTAGCATTTATGCGGTGAAATGCTACCAGTTGACATAAAAGAAAATATTAATAATTTAAAATAATAAATAGAACATAAATTTAAAACAAAAAATATTTTGAAATGGTTTTGGTTTTGGTTTCAATGGTGTTTTTTAGTTTCAATGGTTTTTGGTTTGGTTTCGATGGTGGTTTTACTTTCAATGGTTTTTGGTTTCAATGTTGGTTTTCATTTTTCAATGGTTACATTCACAAATTCATAAAACTAAATTAAATCTATGTTTTAAACACCCATTTTTACATACAAAACAAATCAAATCTATGTTTTTTTTCAAAGCAAAGAACAAAACAAAAAAAAAATTGGGATTTTTTTGAAAACAAATAACAAATTTAAGTTTTTTTGAAAAACAAACAAAATGTGGTTGAAATCCACCTACCTTGTGGATTTTAAGCCATGGCGGATGGAGGTGGATGCATGGGTGTGCTGTGTTGGCTATGGATGCTCGGTCGAGGGGCTTGGAGCCGTCGTAGTCAGAACACCTACGCTTTCACTGTCGAACAGGGCCGGCCGATAGGCTGTGCCTTGTTTTTGTTTTTGTTTTTTTTTTGTCTCAAACCCTCCATCGAGCAATAGCTCAATCAAGGGTTTAACCAAGCCCTCGATTGAGCATTTGCTCGATTGAGGGTTTAACCTATCCCTTGATCGAGCTATTTAAATACCCTCAATCGAGGTATTTTGAAGTCGTCGATCAAGGTATTTTCAAACCCTCAATCGAGCGTTTAAAACCTCGATCGAGGGCTTGAAAATACCTCGATTGAGGGTCTGAAAAAAAAAAAAAATTCGCTCCCGCACGCCAAAAATGGTGAACCACCTTTGTGGAATCACCCACACATAGAGCTCGACAAGTGTGTGCAATTTCATCAGTAGTGCACAAGTGGAGCATATGCAGAACTAAGCGTGAAAAGCATGAAGTTACAAAAATTGGTGTGTTCTGCCATAAATCAGACCGAGCCTCAAGGTTTGGCAATCCGAAGCTAATACCAAACTTGCAAGGTGCCAAAAACAATTTCAATCCAGACACACGTGCAGGCATGTTCAGAGGCGCGCACTCATTGTTGTGTGCGCACATGTAGATGCGCGCACATGTTGTTTTTACACCTTCATTTTTATCCATCTCTCCCTAAATACCCCCCCCTCTCTATAACCCCATCCCCCTTCTCTTCCTATCCACCCAATCCCCCCCCTCTCTTCCACTCTACCCAATCCCTCCTCCCTCCCTCACTTTTCTCTTCTCTCCTACACCAAAAGGGTTAGGAGATATATTATTACAGAAAATCACAAACTTGCATTATCCTCATGCACATATAAATCTTCATCCTTTGAACCATAAATCCATGACCCCCATATCTCCATCGCCAAACCCTTGACCATTATTCCCTATCTACTGCAATCCATATTCCCCAATACAACTAACCGACATAACTCTTGGCCCACTATAATCCTAAACTAGTATAGCCCCTAAAAATCCTAAATACTAACACATAACGATATATATCCA